>JANKKI010000074.1:0-1200000 GCA_025175665.1 Cinchona pubescens | reverse complement strand
ACAGTTTTAGTAATCAACTACATGATTTATCTTTAGGTGGTTAAGGTCTAGCATTATTTTTGTTGGAAGCATGGTTCCAATCCCACAAGCCACAATATTCTTTTAATGTTTTATTTTTTTTCATTTTTTCATTCATTTAAGTTTTAATTATAGAAAGTAGAAACCCTAGCTTATGATTTCCACCTGTACTACTAGACAGGATACTATAATATTAGAAGGGCGGGGAGTGGTGACTGCTCCCCCAAAATATTTGAAGATTTATGTAGGTTATGTGTTTTTATAAGGATTGGCTATTAAAAGTATAATATTTGCTCTCTGAATTTTTTTTTTTAAAAATATTGTTCTACCCATACTTTTAGTTTTCATATTTTTCCACTTTGAAGTTTTTAAAACTTTAGTTATAACCTTACAAAATTAGGCTTTAAACTCCTAAAATGTTATACAATTATTGAAAACTAAAATAATTGCTAGTATCTAAACCAACTTACTCAAAAAATTATAATACGGTTATAGGTAACCATTTCAAGACATTTTTTCAACTATATTTTTCGTTTTAGTTATATATTTCTTTTAATGTCATCTTTAAATAGAGTATCATTCTCAATTATTCTAGAAAGTAAGTTTTTTTACGTTATTATCCTTTTTCATGTCAATTGTTTATTAACTTTTTCATATTGAAATATCAATATAGTCTTGTTGAAACATTATCCTTTTTTTGAATAATTTATTATTTTAATAGTAAATTTTTAGTGTCCATAGCCTCACTTCAAATTAAAATAAGTTAATATATTGTCTCATTATGTTTTATTCTACTAAAAGAATTTATAATCTATTGTTTGTTTAAGGCATTAATTTGAATAATTTATTAGTTACAAGTATCTAATATATTTTAGTAATATGTACTGTAAATTATCTAATTAATTTTCTATGTTAATAATTAACAAATTAAGTTTTTTTTTCTTTTTGATAATTATTAGCAAATGACTAAATTTTATACCATTAACTATTACGGTGTTTATTACGAAATTGTTCAATTAAGTTAATAGTGTCACAAAATAATTTATTCTTTCTTTGAAAAATAAATCATTAATAGAATTTTAATTAATAAAAATGTCAATGTTACAATGTAAATATTATTCTATACAGTTATATTTTTGGTAAAATATTTTTCGGCCGTGTAATATGAAGGTCACGGGTCCAAATTTTTGTCTCATGAAAAAAATAAAGATAAGACTATTAACTATAATGGGAGTTCTATAGATTGGACGGCCAATCTTTATATACTTTTGCCCCTTCACAAACCTTCATTTCTTTGTCCATCCTTACTCTCCCTCCTCTTCCATCACCGGTAGCCACCTAGCAACCTTTTTGTCTCCCTCCTCTTTTGTCACCACCACCGCAACCTCACCTTTCCCTCCCAATTCCCTTCTCCTCTTCCTTCCCCCACCCCTTTCTCTTGCACCAATCTTCCCCTTCCTATGCTCGTCATTCGTCTCCACCACTATCACCACCACTTCCCCCTTTCCTGTGAATCCCTTTTTGTCTCTCTTATGATGAAATTCAGAATATTTAAGTAAAACATTTGAAGAAAAAATTGTCTAAGTCTCTTGAGGTGGAACGTTATGAAAAAATAAATGTATATGTTAAAGAATATTAAACAAAGCTATTTCAGTATATTCTCATGAGATCTAGATTTATAGAATTTTAGGTTAAAATGCTTGGTATTTGGATCTATTCAGGTTAAATAAAAGCTCTCTTTAGAGGGTATTTTGATAGCAGTACTATTTATGATTTTACTTAAATGAGATGCTGAAAAAACTATAAAGTTGTACAACTTTAATTTTCATGTATTGATACATAAAATTTTTGTTTGTTAGTTAACTATTAATGTTTTGAATACATTATATATAAAACTATTTTAAGTAGAGACAATTCTCGACACATATGGGAGTTTTGCTCATTCCCTATGTTTTTATTTTTTTATTAGTTGGCAGTGATTAAATTATTGAATATTATAAATTGATATTTTCAAGATATTTAATTACAATTTGATATAAATTTTGAGATAACTAGATTGGTTCAACATATAGAATCTAAAGATACAGATGTTTTTAACAAAGAGATAATATTAGAGTAAAAGCAAAATCTTAAAATGTTTTTAATAAAAGAATCCCATAAGTGAGATTTGTATAGTAATACAGTGGATAGTCTTATATATTGTTGTTTACCAAATGTTGGCTCTGCATTAATGATGTATGGAAAAGATTTGGCAAATGTCGACTATGATCTCGCTACTACTCCCCCTTCTCCTCCGTAGCCCCACAACCATCATACCACCACCTTCTCCCCCTCATCTAGAGTCGCCTACACCACTACCACCCTTACCTATTCCTTCTCATTCTCTTCCTCCTCTTACCCTCTCTTTCCATCAAAAGCCCAAATTGAAGTATTTGTTGAACATATGACTTTTGATGCATTAATGTTGTTTGGATTTATGGAATCTATTTGTGATTTTTTGGTTCTAAAATATTGGGATTTGATGAGTATTTAAGCTGGTTTGAATAATGATGCTGATTTTTTACTAATAAAACTAAAACTCAGTCTTAGTCGAGTCAACTAGTTTTTTTCAGTTCTCTGATTTTCACCGGATTTTTTTCAATTTCGACTATTATAGTAACCCGTACCGGAGTCCTTGCTAGTTTTCAGTTTAACTAGTCGAACCAGTCTATCCGGTATGAGTTTTAAAACACTAGGATAAGTCTTTGAGTTTGCCTTCCTTATTTAACTGTTCTTTTGTAGTTAAAGTGGAGTAGATTATTTTAAATTGACTTAATTTGTTTCATACCTTACTTTTTTTATCAAGTTAACTGCCTTCCTTTCTTCTTTTTTCTTAACTTGTTCTTGGCTTTATATATACACTTTTTAGGGTTTATTCTACAAGCTATATTTTCATTCCCTGTGTCTTCTCAACTTCTGATACTAAGTAATTCTTGTTAGTATGTACGAAGCATTGATTGGTTGTGGCTAGGCTTGTAAACGGGTCGGATCTAGTATAGATCCAGAATCCAGATCCGACTAATATAACCATATTCGAATTCAGATTCGGATCTCCGACAGGTCTACAAAAGTAGATCTATACCCGGATAAGATCCTAGTCCGAATCTTAATAATTTTTTTTTATATATAAAACTATTACAATTTATAATTTTCTCATTTTTTTTAATTATACAAAAGTATTGAGTTCATAATTAATATTTATGCATGTATTCTACATTAAATATAAATTATATGGACAATTTACACAACATATATGTATATATACATAAAAATAACACTAATATACTATAATTTTATTATATATTAAATATTTTAATCGGATCTGGGTCTTAATCGGGTTAGAACACCAAGATCCAGATTCGACCCGTTTATTATAATAGCTAAATTGGTTTGGATCGAATCCGGATAATCAAAATTTGCTATAAATCCAGAACCTGTAAATCGGTCCGGATCTAAACTCGACGCCTAGTTGTGGCTGTGACTGAAACTACTACTGTGTCGTGGAAATGATCACCATCCTTTAGATCCCTTTGCATACCGGAGATGTTCATGTAGGTAAAAGAAAATTCACTTTTCATTATATATTTAATGCTTTAATTTTTTTTTATTAGTGCATCTATATAAAGTGATAAAGCGACAAAACTACAAAGCCACTAAGGTGTCACTACATTCAGAAAATAAATAAAGAAATTTGAACAAATATCTAAAATCAAAGGTTGATGATTTACTATAGTTTTGTCACATATATTAGTTTTGGTAAGTAATTCTGAATTTATGACTTTGTATATCAATTTTTTTTCCTGTTATTTTGCTGTAGTGGTTCCAACGAAATTGGTATTGTTTTTAAATGGCTTTGTGATGATCATCTGCAAAAGGATCGAGCATGCTATATGAAAAAAATAGAACTCTAAATTACAAAGGTGTATAATATTTACCAAACAATACTAAGCCGAATGGTAAATCTTGTACAGAAAAAGATATTAAGAGCTAAGAGGTCATGGTTCCATCTGATGAGACAGGACTTGTAACCAAACAACAGAAGAGTACAAGTCTAAGTGTTAAGATTTATTGATGTACGTATTACTTCCTTTTATTTTAATTGTTGTTTTAGCTTAGTATACAAAAATTTAAAAATCTATTAAAATGTATTAATTTTATGGAAAGAAAGTCTTCAGTGATTAAATTACCATTCTAAATTAATATTCCTCAATTATATAACCTTCTCCTTGCATTAATATGACACAAAAGATAAAATTAAAAAAAAAATACCTCTTGAAAATTTCTAAAGTGATTGATAATTTACTATTAAAAAAATTATCTGAATCAATAGATAAAACGAAACCGAACGAGTAATGAGTTACCAAAAAAATTAACAATTTTCAGTAAGTAGAAACTAAAACAAAAGGACATTGTACTTAAAGCCCATGGTTTGACAAATCCATTGGTTAAGCAAATTAACTCAACTGCCAGGCAAAAAGAGCCCACTTATTGTGTTTTAATTAGTTGCTAGAAAAGAACCAATTTCCAATAAGATAGAAGACAAACAAAAGGGCTGGACTTAGGGTCCGTTTGGTTGGAAGTACAATGTTTATTTTCTTTAGAAAACATTTTACATGAAAATTTTCATTTTTCAAATAATATTTGGGTGTTTGGTTGACAAAATGAAAATATTTTCAACTATAACCTTTAAGGTTTTTCATCCTTAATTTTATGAATATGAATTAAAAAAGACTTATAACAATTGTAATGAGTTCTTTACCCGTGATCATGATTAATAAAAAATTGATTTTTTTCAAATTAAATCATAATATAATGTAGTGGTAAAATATGTATAATAATAGTTATATTATTGTGGGATCCTTACTGAAGAGAAAAATAAATAGACAACAACTAAAAATGAAAATAAATTTAGTAATGATGTTGTAAAAGTATTTGAGATTTAGGAAAATACTAACATAGACTCAATTTTGGGCCTACTTGTAGATCTTGTAGATCAAAATTAAATCTTATAAAATCTTGCTTACCTCAATTGACATCATAGATTTCATACGTTTAATCCACACCACAAAATTTATAAGTGGAGTTAAAAATCAAGCAGACCTAAATATTTTCCTAATATTTAATATCAAATTTGAACTATCCCAAAAATAATGTAATATTCAAGAACTCTGTAAGTTATTTTTATCAAAAGGGAAGAAAATTAAAAAATTTACATATCCAAAGGGAAGAAAATTAAAAAATTTACATTAAAAAATATTTTTCAATATTTGACGCCAATAAAATTTTTGGAAAACATTTTTTGAAAAATGTTTTTGGTCCAACCAAACAGACCCTGAAGCCCATGGTTTACCAATTGCATCGGTCCAGCAAACTCAATAATAATAATAATAAAATGTACCATGGGAAATATATCTTTCTTCCTCGCTTATCTTTTTGTGCTTATGAGGTCTCTTCAACAGTTGAGAATTTTTTTGTAAACTTAATCAACAATTATATGAAACTTCAAAATTATGAATTAAGAATTTGACCTGGGTCGATGATTAAAGGGATCGCTTTTTTCTGTTTTTGATAGGACTACAAGTGTCCGCAATGGAATTAATATCAACATCAACAATTACAATTCAATAAGATCACAACTAACCTACAATTAATGAAATAAATACAAACACAAAATTAGACTATACTCACATTCTAAACTAAAACCCATGGCTTCTAATTTTTGGAGTCTCAATCTTAATTATTTTATCACTAGAACAAGAAATTCATTGACTTGATTAAAGGGGTCATTAGTTATATCTCGTTATGAAACAGCGAAAAAGATCATAAACCTTCACAATGAGGCCTAATGCCGAATGTCGATTTTTAAAACTATGACCTCTTACCCTTTTAGTTGTATTGCATGATTTTGATTCTTTTCCCACTTGTATTTTCGACTTTGATAAGGATACACGTCAAATAAAGTTCGTAATGCAAGTAAATCAATCTACTCATACATAGTGAAATATTCCATTGCATCAAGAGAGGTTCATCAAACAAGTTGCGAACTTTACACGCGACGTTATTCCAATAATGGTTGATGAGGATAAGGATTCTTTCCATTTAGAAATAAATAGTAGACCCTCTATTTTTCTTAAAAAAAAAGTAAAACTGAAAATATTTTTAAACGTTAAAATTATTCATAATTTAAATCATGTTTTATATAATTGTTTTGCAAAAAAATTAAAAGAAAATAATAATGCTTTACCATTTGCCTAAATAATTTTATATTTCATCAACATTTCAAATTTCGTGCAACGACGTATAAATTCAATGAAGAAATTTTCCCAAATGCATTGAATTTTTGCTATAATGATTTATTCAATGAGAAAAAATTGCGATATATACACATTATTTTCTTAAGATTTAATGAGTTAGATATAATAATGTAAAGAATGAATTATCTCAACCACCATATCATGACTAATGTCATCAAAACCTTGCTCCCACCTTTCTTACCCTCAGTCATCTTACCCTCACCTAAGATATCTTCATCCTACTTACCTTCACTTTTCTTACCTTACCAAATTCCCTATCTTACCTCATCTTACCTACCTGACCTTCCATACCAGCACCATCATCATCATTGTTGTTCAGAGACGAACGCAAAAATTATACTTTGAGAAAGTAGATTTAATTACCATATAATTATTAAATCTAATTTATATTTATCTCAAAAATTTAGGAAGGTGAAATATATATCTTATAAAAATATAAATTAAATTTTTAAAATTTTAAAATGTCAAATTTATAATTTCTAAAATTTTGAGGCGATAGCCCCCGCCCACCCCCTAGATCCGCCCGGCCATTGCTGTCATCCGCCCGCAACGATGACGGACACTTCTTTGACAACACTACAACTCATTCATGATTTGGACAACATTATTAATAGCCAACTCCAAGTATCCATCTCTCCTCCAATCATTAGTGTCTACTAGTTGATGACGTGGTGAAAAGTCAAACTGGTCAACATGATCAAAATTGATCGAACAATTCGTAATAAAGTCAACAAGGCCTTGGCTTTATTTAGTCAGATAACAACTGGCCCATTACACACAAAATCCTTATATTTATAGTATAAATACCAAACTCTCAAAGTAATGCAATTAATTAACAACTTCTTTTAGTATTCTAAGGTATTTCTTTCCTTTATTTTATACTTTGTATAAGTATTGATCAGGAATACAAGCCTTACCTTCTTTCTCAAGTATTCGATTAGTTGGGTACGGTGCACCCTAAGATATTTGCTCTAGTGAATCAACCCACAAGATCCTTATCATACCTTAATTTAGGATTGTCATTGTATCTTCTATTTCATAGCTTATTTTATTTCTTGTTATACTATCAAATAAACAGTTAAAATTCTGTAAAATAAATTTTAATAAAATAATCTTGATAGTTTATTTGACAGTATAACAGAGAGTGAAATAGGGTATGTGACAAATCTTTACCACTTAGGATTTAGGGATTTTAGCATCAACAAGATGTATGTACGCGAACAATAAATGTAGAGAAATAAATGAAGAGGATTCAAATATGCTCTAATGATAATAGAATCTCCCAATGGTTAATTTTTAATCGACTGAAACACAACATTTATCATTTTTCTTTGTGAGTTGTAGTGTTGCCATGTTTTTTTAATTATTTTGGTAATTGTCTTTTGTTGGAAACTCTAATTTTGTCTGCCACATTTTGTCAATTCCATGACTCCTTGATTGTTATTTGTGGGATCTAATGAAGGCATGAAGGGACACAAGCAATTACTGCGTACAGGTCTTTTGTTGCATTGGTACAACTGTAAGTATAACAAAGCACAACCATCCAATTGCAATCCAGAAATGACAACTTTAAAGACACTTTAAGTCTAGTGGATCATAATTCATGAATTGTTTTACACATAAATCTCGTCAGTCATGACAATTGTAGGGTTCTCATCGTTTTCAGCTGTATGGCTTTTTATGTGCACTGCAGTAATTTGACCTTCTGTAGGTTTAATAAGATTTCTAAAACATAATTATGTTTGTGTGATTAAATGTAAAAGAAATTTTACTAAAATTATTGAATTTTAGACCAATAACTTCCACACTTGAAACGTTTTATAGCTGGTAAAATTGTAATCAGTGATCTTTTAGTCGATTGGTACTAGACACTTGTCCTGGTTGGGTGGAAGGAGTTCGATTTCCATCTCCTTTTGTATCCCCCTCCCTCTCCATTGGTCCTTTAAAAACATTTAGAAAAACGGACAATATGTATATATATTATATGCCATCATAATTAACTAACCCAATTTGAAGTGATCTAATATGATTTAAAAGATAAATAAATAAGAATTCATTCTATTTAAAGGTAAATGGGGGATTTTCAATTTACCCTTAAAAATAAATTAAAATAATATTTTTAAAAATCAAAAGGCATTCATAATTTAAATCATGTTCTATACAGGTGCCATTATACAAAAAAATAATAATAATGACATTTTAATGTTTGATTAATCTACTTTATATTTCATTAAAATTTGAAAATTTTTTCATCATCCAAATGTGGTATGTAATTCAACAGTGAAATTTTTTCTGAATGAATTGATTTTTGGATATGATGATCTATTCGATGAGACAAACTAATGGTATATTTAGATTATTTTTTAAGTTTTAATTATTGAGATATGGGTAACTGGACAATAAATAGAGAGAAACTAAATGGAGAGGATCTAAATCCAAGATAAATGGGTTTAAGTCATTTCATTAGTGTAAGCCTTTACCTGTATAAACCCTAGTGTCTTATTTGCTATTTTATGATGGCCTTACTCCAGTTTACACCCCTAACTTGTACCCGATTCTTACTTTACATTATACACTTATTTTTTTTTTTAATATATTACACTCTGAACTCTCAAATTTGTCTCGTACAAATTTTAACGTCGTTATCAAAGTTAATGGATGTTAAGTAGATAACATGCACTTGTTTTGGAGCATATTACACTAATAGAAGTAGTCATGAATAATTTCATCTTGCATCCCCTTAACTTATGATCAATTCTCATTTTACATCCCAAATTGTAAATTTTGGATATTAATGATACATAACACCCATAACGGTCCATTTTAGTCTATTTTAGTCTAATTTTTAATAGTGCTGAAAAATTTGACAAATGTTTCACTTTATGTACGTGGTGTGCACAGTTGGAGCATCTGTTAACTTCGGTATGGTGTTAAAAAATACTGAAATGGATAAATTTGAGAGTTCATGATGTAAAATCTTCAAAATATAAGTATAGGGTACAAGTTAGGAGTAGAAAATAAAATAAGCTCTATAATATGTTCCCAAATTATTAGTATATTACTTTTTTTAATATCCCACCATCAAAAAAGTGAAAATTTTATTCTCTAAAATTTATATGCAAGCTCAAAAATCACATCAGTTCTCATAAATTTAATTACACTTTCGCATCAAATATGAAGATCCATATTATAATAATATTTAATTGTCATGATATCAAAGTTATTTTTTTTCCAACAATTCTCACATGCAACATTTTTCTAGAATGGTTTCTTCACTCCTTGGAGAGAAAATGGACCCAACTCTTCTTTGAGAAATTTCTTAAATGGTGATGGTAAAAAATATTCTACAAAAAGGAATGGAGTTTAACATTGTTTTTCTTCACATTTGTTAATTTTTTTTTTATTAAAATCAATATCAAAGTTTTAAAAATTGATACAAGTAATTCATTACTAGTCATTCTCAGTGACTAGTTCAGCGGCATGATTAAGCTCTTGAGGATTCACCTATTTTGAGTCAATCATGTGATTGTGAAGGAGCCCGTAACCTAGTGTTTTCTCAAAACATCATGTTATCAATATTTGTGTGCTTTGGGATGTGATTTTTATGTATATGAGGATTTCAGTCTAAAAACCAAGAGGATCAATATGCATATCATGCAAGGCCAACTTCGACTTAACATTTAAAAAAAAAAAAACAATTATAGTGGATTTTCATATATTTTCTTAATAACTTGAATTTATAACCTTAGTCATGTGAAAAATATAGTCTTATCATTTGGTATACACTTTGTTATTAAGAAAAAAATACATTTGAAATTGAAGATTCCCATAAATTCAACAATAGTATTCAAGAGTTCTAAGTATGTCATCTAGTTATTTCATTCGCAAACCGAATTCTACTCTTAGCAACATATTTTTTCCATAAAGTAAATTAAAGGGAAATATAGTGGATTCATGAAGCTTTGACATGAAATAATAGTAGTAGGTGGCAGACAGAGGACTCGGATAGAACTAATTTGTTGCCACTAATTAGACACATCCACTAATTATAGTAAATATTAATGCACAAAGTTGAAAATTTGAGGAACAACATTCCTATAGAGGTATGGACTAGGTAAATCAAGAGAATGGTGCCCCTATTATATTATTCATATTGGAAAGCATTATCATTGCCTTGAATAAGAAATGGACCAACATTTCAGTATACTTTTCAGTATACTGAAATTTCTTCCTTCCTTCTTATTATTATTATTATTATTATTATTATTATTATACTGAAATTTCTTCCTTCCTTATTATTATTATTGTATTATTATTATTATTATTATTTTGGTTCTTTTATTTTAACCAAAACAAAAGGTATTCGCAATGATACCAAATCAATTCGCAATGATTTTGATCAGTGGTGATCAAAAAATATATTTTTACTTGTGTACTACTTGTAGTTGGAAAGTAAATATATATATATATATACAACGATAGATGATTTCCTTATTGATTAAAATTTCAATCTTTTCATTAGGATTTAAATTTGGAAATTGAAAGTTTTATCTTAATTTTTGGTCTTTTGAAAAAAAAAAAATTAACATGAAAATTTGTGTAAATAAAAATACAAGAAAAACATGCTCCACTAACAGCTAAAAAAATACACTATTATTATTTATGCCCCCGTTGAAAAATATTTTTAGATGCACACCTGATTAATTTCAATTATCACAAATATCAACTTTTTATGATTACAAGTGATAAAAGGTACACCCTATTTGTATGTAGTAAAAATATTATTTATGAACTATTTTTTTAAAAATTTACTTTATACACACTATTTAGGTAATAATAAAATTGTCAATATTGTTGTTTAAACAAAAATTGGTAGATAGTTTTTGCCTCTTTGGTTAGTTATACGTAGTTACAAACAAATTTTAACTTTTCATTAAATAAATTTAAGGAAAATAAAAGGTGATGAGTAGTGGTAGTTTTTTTTACTTTTTCAAATTTTAAACTTTTAAAAAGAGAACGAAGGAGAAACCATCAAACCAAATGGGACTCTTCCTTTATATATAACTAGTGGGCAAAGGCACACACTATGTGTGTATTTAAAAAAAATAAGGAAAAATAGAAAATGTTATGAATTCTATAAAGGTGGATGTCCATTCGTCTTCTAAAGCACATCGGTTAATGTGATATTCATCCCCTTGAATTATGTGAAGGGTTATTGATTCTCGTGATTCATATATCATACTAAGTGTTTATTCATAAATCCCCTGTCTTATAACCCTATAAATAGGGAATTTTGGTACCTTATTTGTAATTCTTTTGTAAGGCTTATGAAAGTTAATAATATAGAGTATTGGAGAATTTCCTTTAATTTCTCTATTTACTTTTCTCTTGTCTACACTTATAAATTTCCTACTTTAGTTAGTTTTGTAGTCAAATTTAATAATCTTGACTATAACACGTTATACTACAAGACTCTAACCAACAGAGGTTGAATTTTAAATCAATACAATAAAGGTATGTAAAACTTTCAACATGACGAAAATATGTAGAACTTTAATTATCACAACCAAGGTACGATTTAAACATTTTGGATATTCTCTATTTCTGTCTTTTATTTTTATATTTTCAATTCTATCAACATAGTATTATTAGAATTTATTTTGATGAGTTTGAATCATGTCAAGTAATACCAAATTTGAGTCTATTGCCCTTGGCATAATGGGTAAGAATGATCTATTTTGGATTTTGAATGTTGAAATCCATTTGAATTCCATGTGTCCTAAAGACACAATCACAAAAGACAAAACACTATATACAAGCATTGTTCAAACAAAATCTATGCCTCTTGTCATTATATCCCTCTCTCATTATCAAAATTTCTCAATTTAAAAGATCCAGCAGATCTATAGGAAAAATTATACATATTATTGATGAGTACATATTTGAGAAAATATATTCTATTTTTCTTGCCTCAAATATGCTCTTGAAGAAGTAATACCGGCAAAGAGTTTTTAAGAAATATTCTAACTTTCATGTCTTCTTATGATTGAATGAAATGACGAGTTATTACTCAAATGAATCTCGTCTAATTGATTATGTTCCATTCCTCGAAGTGAATGCAACAAAATTTAAATAATTACTTATGGATGTAGAGATGGTTTATGGACGTAGAGATGGTCCAAACCAATATATTCATACTGGTCATATTAATAAGCACTATTCTAATTGTAGCACTACATTTTACGACCAGAAGTAGTAGAATTGTGAAGAGATAAAAGAGAAAGATAATAGACAAAATAATAATATGGAAATAAATGCTATTGTTATAACAATGAAAGACTAGTGGTCGCATACCTGTTGTACGCCAAGGTACCTTGTTGATCTTTAACAAGCATTATTGAAAAATAAAGAGAAAGCCATAAAAATAAGTTTTCTTTATAATGATCTTGACCATGGTCATTGTGCTATTGGTTTGTTCCTCGAAGAAAGTTTAACCGTTTGGTTGACAGTGAAAAGATTTAAGAAAGAAAATACTGTGATATTTAGTAAGTTTTCATTATAGTTTTAAAATTCTATATTTCTTGTTCTTTTAGATGTGTATTTGTTGTCTTATATTGCTTTATTATTATATTTATTTTGTATGGATATACATTCAAATGTATCTAAGATATGAGTATATATGCCTCTGACAGAGCAACAATATATATATATATGATACTATAAGTAAGAAATATTTTTCTCACTTGAAGTTAGGAACAATAAATGTTAACGCCATATGTGTTAGTGCAAAAATTAATTGAAAGTTCTGGTAGAACAAATATATGTCTCCCTGAAGGTATAAAATTGGTTATAAATACTGCACTGTTCTCTACTAAGTCTTGAAGAAATTTGTTAAGGTTTAAAGATATTTGCTGAAAAGGATATCATTATGATAGAAATGTATTATGAAAAAGTTGCATGTCTTCCCTTTTGGTTTGTATATATTAGTACAATTAAAGCACATGCTACAGTAAACCTGAAGTTTACTGTTTAGATGTGTATACTTTTATTGTTTGGCAATGACCGATTAGATCATCTCGAGTCAATTATGATGCGTAAAATTATTGAGAATTTGTATAGACTCCATTGGAGAACTAGAAGATTCTTCAATTCAATGAATTCTCTTGTATTGCTTGTTCTCAAGGAAAATTAGTTATTAAAATGATCACCAGTTAAAATAGGGTTGAATCCATTACATTTCTGGAATGAAATAAGGGTGAGATATATGGCCCCACTCACCCTTCATGTGTACTATTTAGATATTTTATGATTTTGACAAATGCATTTGCAAGATGGTCACATGTGTATACTTGTTATTGACTCACAACCTAGAGTTTGTGAGATTGGTAACTCAAATAATGTGATTGATTATGAGCACAATTTTTGGATTATGTAATAAAAAAAAATTTGGCTTGATAATACTGGTAAATTCAAGCATCTGATGATATCATTGAACATTCTGAAGTATATTTTCATATTCTAAATAGTCTAAAAGAATTCCTAAACAAATGCCTCCAATCAATAGCTAGACCATTGCATATGAGAATGGATTGTCTTCTTATATATAAGAACATGTTATGCTGCATGCAGCAGCATTTATATGCATCAAGCCAACAAAATATTTTAAATTCTCCCTATTACAATTGGCTTCTAGTCAGGAATCTAATTTTCCCATCTAAGAATTTTCAATTGTGCAGAATATGTTTTAATTTCTACACCACAACACACAAAGATGGGTCATAAAAGAAAGTTGAGAATATTTGTTAGATATGAGTCTCCCTATATGATTAAAATATATATTGAAATATTAATAAGAGGACTTCATTATGGCATGATTTTTCGATTATCATAAAAATATTTTCCCAAAATCAGGGGGAGAAGATAAGCAACTGGATAGAAAATTGAATGAAATGAATCATCACATTTTGATCCTCGTGAACTAAATGTTCAAAAGATAATTCATTTATAACTACCAGATTCATTAACTGAATTAAAATGAGTGTAATCTCATACACCAGCTGAGATGCTATAATTAGTGTCCTAGCGGGACAACCCATTAATACAAATGATAGTTAGCTTCACAGAAAGTATGGTTGAGCAATCGGTTCCAAGTGATAAGAATTCTTATCAGAGTAAATGAGCAAATATCAGATATGGTTATAGAATGGAGGTGATTGCCCCTAAAGAGGCACTAGACATAACTAGTTATAAAAAATCCATAAGTGAGTCAGGTACCTGAATCTAATGAAAATTAAAGAACTCTCAATAAGTTATGTTACTACTAAAAAAGATGGAACCGAAAACATATTGTTGTCGATAACATATTATTATTTATAATATCAACTAATGTTTTGAATAGAAAATAGGGATCTTGAATATAAATTTATCAAAGAATATCGATATAGAAATTATTAAAAGACGCAATATAAGAAAATTCACATTCAAGATCTAAGGACTTTGGACTTTAAGTCCAAATTCCTAAAGGTATAGAGCTGATTGATTACAAATATATATTCTTGCAAAAATGAAATGAGAAAAATGAATGTTATATAAACACACATTGTTGAGCAAAGTTTTTGTAAAGATCTGGCATTAACTATAAAGAGATATATTTCCAATGGTAGATGCGATCACCTTTAGGTATCTAATTTGTATGGCAGTTAATGAAATATTGAAATGCGTCTAATTAATATTGAATATATTATGCCTCATTTGATATTGATATCTATATGAAAATCCCTGAAAGATTTAATATGCCTGAAGCATTTAAAGGTTCCCGAGAACATTGCTCAAAAAGGATTATGAAAATTCCTGTATGGATTAGATTTTCAAAGTAATCTAGTTGAATATGATATAATCATTTGAACGAGCATCTCTTGGATAAGAGTTATAAAAATGACCTAATTTGCCTATGCGGTTTCATAAAAGGAACAAAATTAGAGTTCGTGACAACTGCTATTTATGTTGATGATATAAAGATTATTTGAACTCCTGAAGAGCTTCATTAGAACTCTTGAAGAACTTCATCAAAACTTTTGAAGAGGTTCAAAAGATGATGAATTTATGTAAAAGATTTTGGTAAAGCTCTGTAGTTCGAGTACTTATCGAACAAAATTTTTGTTCATCAATGAACTTATACCAAAAAGGTATTAAAACGATTCTAATTGATATAATACATCCATTTAATACCCAAATAGTTGTAAAATTGCTTGATGTCAAGTATAATAATTTTTCATCCTTGTGAGAATGGTGAATAACTTATTAGTCTTGAAGTACCATATCTCAGTGCTAACATATATTGTAAATTTGTTAGCAAGATCTAATTTTTCTTACCGATATAGAGATATTGGAATGACAATTAAGCATATACTTCAATATCTCCGAGACATTGTCAATATGAGTTTATTTTACTCAGATGAATCTAGATCAAGGTTAGTTGGCAATGCAGATGTTGGATATTTATATGATCCAACATAAAGCTCGATCTCAAACAAGGTATTTATATATGGAGAAATTGATATATCATGGCGTTCAAATTTAGATGTCAAGAATATGTCTGGTTAAGGTCATTGACCCAACATATCCAGAAGATATGTGGTTTGATATTAGAAGTGAAACTTCTAATGATATTATATGAAGACAATACTAAATATGTTGCTTAGCTAAAGAGAAGCTATATTAAATAAGACAGCATAAAACATATTTCTCCAAAATTTTTCTATCCTCATGATCTTCAGAAGAAGGATGATATTGATATCCAACAAATTCTCTTATGTGGTGATTTAGCTGATTTATTCACAAAGGTATTATCAACAACTACATTTGTGAAGTAAAGACAAGATTATAGTTTGCAAAATTTGGATATGTTATCTCGAGGATATATCAAGTGATATTTTCATAAAGGGGAGTAAAAGTACACGTTGAACTCTTTTTTCCTTGGCCTTGTTTTATCCAAATGGGTTTTCCTGACAAGGTTTTTAATGAGATAGTATGCAAAAGTGTACTATAAACATTGAATATTCACTGTACTTTTTTTCCTCTACCATAGTTTTTCCTAATAAAGGTTTTTAACAAGACAGTAATTCTTCGTGTATTCTTTGATGTATGGACATCCAAAGAAGAGTATTATGAATTCTATAAAAGTGGATATCCATTCATCTTCCCAAGCACATCAGTTAATATGATATTCATCCCCTTGAATTATATGAAGGATTAATGATTCTTGTGATTCATGTATCATATTAAGTGTTTATTTATAAATCCCCTATCATGTAACTCTATATATAAGGGGTTTTAGTACCTCATTTGTAAGTCTTTTGTAAGGCTTATAAAAGTTAATAATATATGAGAGTATTGGAGAATTTTCTTTTATTTCTGTGTCTACTTTTCTCTTGTGTACACTTATAAATTTCATACTTTAGTTAGTTTTGTAGTTAAATTTAATAATCTTGACTTAGTTTTATAACAGAAAAAGTTATAATGGATGAAATCTGTCTGATAATTTTTTTTTTTTATTTTAAAAACTCCGAAGAGATCAAAAAGTTCTAAGGGAGAGACCATCAAACCAAAGCGGTGCTTTTCCTTTATATACTAGTTTCTGCCATGCACATAGGTACCTACGTATATAGATTGTGAGGTCAAAATTATAGCAGTATGCTTAAGTTATAGCTACAAGAGCAATATATAAAAGTTTACATAATTTACAATATGTAAACTATAGGTTAATTAGAGTAACAATATTAAATTACATGATATATAACAGGTTTAGGGATGAAACAAAAATAAATAGTTTTTTGTAATGAAATTATTTACTCTAACAATCATCTGCACTGGATTTCATGTGATGAAGTCTAGCTTGTTGGCTTCAAATTGAGTAGGGGGTGAGATGTTATCCTTTCAAATCCATTTGGCACAAGCATATGTTTTGAGAGAAAGGATTTGGAGAACTTATCCTCACCTTGTTTATATAAAAGACGTACTGATACTTTAGATCCATCATTGGCACTTGTATATTGTTTCTTCTAATTGGTCATGATTGGAAGCTTAGGTGGACTTGGATATGATAAAATTCATAAAATCTTCAATTTCTTCGATAATAATAGCATGAACTAAAGTTTCTAAAATATGATGCATGCAAATAAATATAATCAAACAATTAATTCACTCATCAGTTTGAATGACTATCCATTCATCCATTCAATATTTAATTAAAACTTTGACTCTTCATACATCAATTAAATGACTCTTTACTTATCAATTAAAAACATCCTTAAGTTTAGCTAATAAAAGTTGCAATTTTTTCAATAATAACAATGAGAAAATAATGAGATTTACACAACATAATGAATGGAAATTAATATCTTTTAAAAAAAAAATACGTCTAATAAATGACTCATCAGTTTAAATTACCATTTTCATTCATCAGTCCAATTTTTTCTAAAATTGACTTATCATCCGTGAGTTTATATGACTTTTCACTAATCAATTACAAAACACCCTTAAGCTTAACTGATAAAAGCTTTATTTATTCATTAATAACAATAGGAAAAGACTGAAATTTCTTCAAGGCCATGCAATGCAGATAAACAAAATCAAACAATAATATTGCTACTGTACAAGGATACTGATTAATTAGTTGTGACATATTTACACAAATTAGTAATTACCATTCAAGTTAAATATTGTAAATCCCCTTAAGGTTTGGATTGTTTTGCACTAAACTCCCGTTGTTATTATTATTATTATTATTATTATTATTATTTTACTTTGTCCCTTTTGTTAGTGCACATCAAAAATTTGATTATTAAAAGTCAAGAAAGGCATTTTTACCCCAGACACTACAATAAAACATAAAATTAACCCCTCATAAAGTTTAGTATATTTGTTATTTTGGTCCCTAATCCTAGTTTTGTATCTTATACAAATCTAGGTTAGGGATGTATAAAATTATTGTCAAAACAACTAAAAATATAATGATTCCCACTATCATCAGTGATTTTTTAAAATACTTGTGAAAAAATTGAAATACAAAAATTCTCTATAACTATTGGTAATTTTAAGTTTTTCCATCATATTTTATTTTTATGTAAAAGAAAAATTTTAAATGTACGAAACCCATAATCATCTATTAAAATTACATCAGTATATTTTCTTTTGCTTTTCTTTATATTTATTTAAAATGATTTTTTCTTACTTTTTTTGTCCTTTATTAATATAATTCAATTATCACCTAAATTATACGAAGTAAATTTATACATATAAGCCAAACCTCAAATTAAAATAATTTAGACGCAATAGCTTTAATAATTCATCAAAAATTTAAAAATTAATTATTTCATCGTGTTTTTAAGTTTTAAATATTGAAGAAAGCATAATTCAAGAATTAGAATACTAATTAATTTAGAGAATACTTATAATTTCAACAACATTGACAACATTGTTGCTTTTTATTTATAAGAAATTATTAAATGATACAAAACTTATATGAGAGATTAAAGTAAAATATCGCTTAAAATTTAAAGGAGTTTACTGCGATTAAACTTTAAAGGTAAATTTGTCTTTTTAAACAAACTAAAGACAGAATTACATTTGACCGTTAATCAAAAGAATAAAGTGAGAAAAATATCGTTAAGTAAAACCCACCGGAGCCGTAGCGAAAGCGAGTCTTCATAGGGCAATTGTCACTGCTTATGGATAATTTAGTGCAAAATATGCCAAACCTGAAGGAGATTTACTATTTAACCCTTACTATTCAAAACATATCAATGCCTCAAAATCCATTCCCAATCCAATTGGTTCCATGCTCTTATAATTTTATTAATTATTCAAAAATTCACCTTTCTTGTGGGCATAATGCGGTGTTCTATATTGCTAGTTGCTATTACTTGAGAAGGTTGTTAAAATGCTTTGATCAGTACTTGTTTTGTCAGCACAGGATATTAGAAAAAGGAATAATTTCATTTTGTATTTCTTAATTTATACTTAATTCTTATTTTGCATCACGAATTTTAGATTTGGACACTTTGCACCCCTAACTCTAAAATTAGTCACACTTTAACTCTTTTTTTAACACCATAAAAAATGTTAATGGAAATTTTATTTTTGCTCACACAAATATTGTTGTACATCCTGTTGAATTTATCAAACACACGGAAAAATTTCATTAATTTTTTTAAACGGTTTAAGAAAAGGATTGAAGGGAATGAATTTGAGAGTTCCAGTGCAAAGTGTCTAAAACTAAAGTTTGGGTTGCAAAATGAGAATCATGTATAAATTGAGGGGTGGAAAATAGAATTAATCCTTGAAAAAAAAATGCTTGTTGGCGATGCTCCAGTTAAAGTGGAACTTTCAGGATTTGCGACAAGCTGCCGTAAGCTGTGAAAATCAAGGTTCCTTTTCCTAATGTCCATTAAAAATATTTTACAAAATAACAAAACAAACACAAGCTTCATTGGTAAAATCCTACTATATGCATAGTATAGTTCAATTTCTCACGAACAAAAGACACAAAGGAATTTGCATTCCACAGTTTGAGCAACAATAAAGCTGATATCTTAATGTGATTGCTCAAACAAAGGAATTCACAAAGGAATTTGCATTCCCCGGTTTAATTACGTTAGTATTTCTAGTTTGGATCCTTTAGGAGATGAAAAAAATTTTTAAGGATAAGACCACAAAATAACAAGTAAATGTGTTTCATTTGCAGCAAAGCTGAAGGAGGAATTGGAACAAAAGCAGAGAAAATAAACTTAACCTTGGATAAGATGTTGAGGCTGAGAAAATAAGGTAAAAATAACAAGTGAAGAATTTAGTAATGTAAAAAACGAAAAAAATGGAGAAGATGAGAAGGTGAGAGTGACCTTTCACTTTGAGTATATTATTGAACAAAAAAAGCCATCAGCTAAGCAAGTAAATCACATAATTGTCCCAGGACGAACTACCAAACCAAAGTTACAAATCCCAACTCCTTCATATCTATTTAGTAAGATTATATAGATACTAGTTGAATACTCCATACTATGCACGGAAGGACTAATATCTATTTTAATTTTCTATAATAAAATAATGATGACAACATAAAAACTTTACTAATTAAATTATGCTTAAAGACAAACAAAACTAAGTAATAATATCTATAAGTTTACTAATTACAAATAAAAATAAAAATATCATTGTTAAGTATGCATTTAAATTGTTTCTAATTTTGTCATATCAAAATAATTGAAAAGTAACAATATAACTTAACTTTGAGCTGAAGCCTCTTGGCTTTCATTTTTAAAAATAGTAATAATATTTTTATGACTTGGATATATAATCATTGTCAAAACTTATGTCTACAATGTTCCCTTGAAAATAAAGAATAAAAATATTTTTGTTGAATGTAAATGAACATCGAAATTTTTTTTTTTGTTATAAGTGATAAAGAAAAAAACACAACAATTTACAAGTATCAATTTATGTAGTGTGAATTAACTTAATTCTGCTGGCATAAATTGTCAACTAAAATAATAATTAATTAAGATATATTTTATGTCATTTCATAATTAGTTTGATTTTTTTTTAATCAAAGAATATAATTTTCGAAAGTGTCAATGGAATTCTTGAATAGAATGCAATGAACCAGGTAATGGAAATTGGCTTGAGTGAAATTGAGTTGAACTTAAAATCTTCCGAATGTGTTTGGAATAAAAAAGATATATCTCTTAATAAAGAGAATAATATTTTGTCGAAAGAATTTCATATCTATCAATTATGTAATGCACACAAAAAACCTCTTATTGTAATTATACAAAAGTTAACATCTTATATGAATTTCAGACAACATGAATTAGTGAAAATTATCTCCCCAGCATACTTAATTTAATTCTTTTCATATTTAGCATTTTGAGCCTATGCAATGCATTAACACGGAGTAATCACAAATTTATGTTTATTTATATATCAATTTTTAAAAATTCATATTCTTTATAACATTTTGTGTAGTATGAATTAACTTAATTATGTTGATATAAATTTTAACAAAAACAATAATTAAGAAGTATTTTGTCATATTTGATAGTTAGTTTGCAAGAAATGGAAAGAAGAAATTGATATTAATACTTTGTTATATTTTTTGTGATATAACAAATGTTATAAATATTAATTGGATATAAATAGGTTGTAAAAATGATATTATTTAGGCATAGTAGGCTAAATATCGTCCTTTTTATAAAAGAAATTATTTTTAACATGTTAAATATATCTAAAAAAATTTCATTAAATTTTTTTATTAACAATGATATATAGATAAAAGTTTTTCTAATTACTATATATTTGTTTTCTTAACTTATTTGGTGATTTATAATACATTTTTAATTTTGTAACTCTTTTTGGAGAAGAAATTAACTATAAGAGATGTGATAAAATAAGGATCAGTGCAAGAATTTTTTTTATAAAAAAAATAAGGTAGTTAAAGATAAGATTTACATAATTAATTTGAATTTCATTGTTAATTATGTTAGTTCATGTTTTACTTGTATTGTTTTACTAAGTAAATTTTCTTTGTATAATATTGATGCCACATGTAAACTTCCTAGAATTCCTTACTAAAAGGGGTTTTACTATAATATAAGTTGAATGCTTAGTGCTATGTATAAGAGGACTAATATTTATGTTCAATTTTTTATAATAAAATAATATTAATAAAATAATTATGACAGCATAAAATCTTTACTAATTAAATTATACTTAAAGACAAACAAAATTAAATAATAATTTCTTCGTTAAGTATGCACTTAAAATATTTATAATTTAGTCATATCACAATAGTTAAAAAGTACCTATATAACTTAAATTTAGTTGAAGCCTCTTGGCTTTTATTTTTTAAACAATAGTAACAATATTGTTATCACTTGGATATACAATTGTTTTTAGAACTTATTTCTATCAGAGAATGCTCCATAGAAAATAAATGTCTTTTTTGTTGGGAGAATAATCTCTTAAAAAAGAAAATAATAATTTATTAGAAGAATTTTGTATTTATCAATAAAGTGATGCACATGAAAGAACCCTCTTACAGTAATTATACAAAGGTTAACATCTTGTACAATTTAAATTAGTGAAATTATCTCCCCAGCATACTTTATCTAATTCTTTTCATATTTAGCATTTAGAACCCGTGCTATGCACGGAGTGATTACAAATTTTATTTTTATTTATGGGAGAAAGAAAGATGCAGAAAGTGGGGTCCTATCTCTTGAAAAGAGGTGCAGAAGCTCTCCCTTTTGACTTAGGTGGGTCTTCCACCACTTCGACTTATGCGGACGCGTTTCCTTAGCAGCCTCAATTGAAGTAGCCTTTCGTCGCCCTACCAAACGAAAGAAGTAACTATCAAACAGCTTGCCCTATTGAAGTACCAAAGGTACGCTCCGCCCATTCCAAATGCTTCTCCGATCCGGACAGAGCAACTTCTCGCGAAGCTTTTTCTTTTGAGATTCACTCATTCATCAATGGAAAATGACGTTGTACCGCTCCTAAAAAGTAGACTGCACGCCTAAGTTGAATGAATTTATTCAAAAATAAATAAGCCTGCCAAAATGAAAGGGAGGAAAGTTCATAACTTTTGTATATTAATTTTTAAAAATTCATGTTCTTTAATAAAATTATTGTTAAAAGATTACCCAGGTTACTTTAAGAAACAAAATTTTAAAGGGGAGTATGAGAACAAAATCTGATTAAATATTTGATTTTATTAAAATTAAATAAAATAAAAATATCGTACACATATGAAATATAATAAAAAAGTGAGAGAAATTTTTTAGATAAAAGGAAAAAATAATATTTCTAATAAGTGATTTTAGATCTCATCATATATATAAAGCATACATTTAAAATGATTATTATGTGTTTTGCAATTACATAATCACTTAAAAATAATATCTATTCACATTGAATAGTTAATTAACAATAATCATATATAAAGTTGTGAAAAATGGAAAGAAGGAATTGATATTAAAACTTTGTTCTTTTCTTTGATATAACAAATTTTATAAATATTAACTAGATGTAATTAGGTTGCAAAAATTATTATTTAGCCATAGTAGGCTAAATATCGTTCAACTTTTATAAAAGCTATTGGTTGTAACTCGTTAAATCTATCTAAAACTTGTTCATTAAAACTTTTTTTATTAACAATGATATACATTAAAAGGTTTTTCATAATTAATATATATATATATATTTCCTTAATTTATTGTTGATAACTTATACATGTATGGTGATTTATAATACATTTTTAATTTTGTAACTTTTTTAAGAAAAAAAAATTAACTATAAGATGTGTGATAAAATAAGAATTTAAAAAAAAAATAAAGGTAGTTAAAGATAAGATTAAGTTAATTAAGTAATTCATTTTTTACCTCCATTATTTACCAAACAAATTTTCTTTGTATAATATGATGCCACATGTCAACTTCTTAGAGCTCACAGTAGTCTCAATAAAAGAGGTTTTGCTAATATATGTATGTGTGTGTATTGCTTTAGAAATTTATATTGTACAATTTCTAAAGTATAGTGGGATAGTTTCTAACAAAAATTAAGAATTTGCAATAGCTACACAACTCCCTAAAAAAAAAAAAAAACTTCAGAAAGCTACAATTATCCATATTTGATAAAGCCTAAGAACCTAGAATTTTATGGTCTGTTAGAGTACTATATTGTTGTACTTTATGACATGTATTATACAAGTATTCAAAGTATATAGTATTGTCATGTACAAATATTCAAAATATAACGGTATGATACCGTAATGGGAACATAGAATTTTCCAATACTTTTTGTTATATTCCTAAATGTAGCTTGAGATTAAGTTTAATGGCCTTTGCCATTTACTCATTTAGGCCAAACGAATAATAAACACAAGTGCTAACTTCATGATTGGGTCAATCCATTATTAAGTCGTGACTATTATTGCATAATTCCAACAGATACCACCTGTTGAACTAAAATTAAACACGGAAAAGAAAATAAATAGAGAGAGAAGATTAAACTCAAACTAACTATAATCGACTAAACAAAATTGAGTTCAAAGGACGATAAATGTCCTATCTTGTGTACACTTTAGTTTGATTAACAAATTAAGAGCCCATTTTAATGGGGTACGATATCTGAAGGATTAAATAAAATTGTTTAGTGAAGTTGAATGACATCCAAAAATACTTTTGCATAAATCATGACAGATAACTTTAATTTGCTTGAAAGCAATTAAGATATTATTTTGTCAATCCTACGAACGCATACTCCTCAAAAGTCTCGTCTTTTTTCTTTGGCTTTCAATTGGAATCTTTGCCTAGGGCACCTTAGAGTCCACAGTTTAAAAAATTCTTTACACAACGAGCCAGTTTAATAACTAAAGAATCAAGTTCAAAATCGGCTATGAAACTATTGTTGATTCTGCAACACTAACTAACAAATCTTTGTGGTCATAACTTCTACAAGATTACCATGTTCACCTTGTCTGCTCATCTTAATTATCCCTCCAACATTATAGAAGCTTTATAAATCGATCAAGGAAATGTAGGGCTTCGATCGATACTAGCATTCCAAACAACAAAAACTGTTGTTAATAATGACAAGAATTGGCCTACAAAAGATAAGAATTGCTAGCTTTTGCTGGCTGATATTACTTTTTAATTTAATCTTGCATTTAATGAAATAAAACATAGAATATTAAGGGGCTTATTCCACTTTACACCCCCTAACTTGTACTCAATTATCATTTTACTCTCTAAACTAATTTTTTAGACATATTGTACCCCGAACTCTCAAATTTATTCATTTCAGTTAAATTTTTAATATTGTCACCATAGTTAACAGGTGTTCAAACTATGCGCACATCACGCACCTAAAATGGAACATTCATCAATTTTTTAACACTATTAGAAATTAGACCAGAGTGGGACAAATCTAAGAGTTAAGAGTGCAATATGTCCAAAAATGATTAGAATTCTAGGTGTAAAGTGAGAATTGATCATAAGTTAGTGGTACAAAGTGAAATTAGTCATGACTATTTCTATTGGTACAATACGTCCCTAAAGAAGTGTGTGGCATTCATTTACTTAACATCTATTAACTTTGTTAATGGCGTTAAAAATTGGATTGAAACATAATAAATTTGAGAGTTCAGAGTGTAATATGTCCAAAAACTAAATATAGGGTGTAAAGTGAGAATTGAATACAAATTCAGGGGTGCAAAGTGAGGTAAAGCCGAATATTAATGTTGAAAATTCCTATGAATATTTAATAAAAAGAAAAAATTAGAATGTGTATATTTGACAGGTTGGCAACTATTTCCCCAGAATTTTATATATTTTTCAACATTAATATTTGGCTTTACTAATTTGGTCCCACATTTAAAAAAAAAAAATTGTGGTCCCACATTTTATCTTTGGAGTATCAACTAATCTAGTCATATTAATTTGGTCCCACATTTTTTTAAAAAAAATTAACCAATCTAGAACTTGTTACGAAAATCATGGACAAATTAAACAAAGCAAACTATGTATTAATCGCGTAACCATTAACTTATAGTAGATGTATTGCTAACGAGTCCGTAAGTCTGTCTACAATTTCTATTGCAAGTCTTAGATTAGTTAATTTTTTAATGATAAGGGACCAAATTAGTCTTTTTCCTTTGGAAAAACACACACACACATATAACATATATATATAAATTATGTATTAGATGCTATCATAATTAATGGCCAAATCCGAAGTGGTCACAAGATATGAACTTTTATGTATAAAAACCCTAGTATTTGTGCAAAAGTGAAAATAAGAAAAGTGTGTACATCTATATAACAGGTTACGGTCTAGTTTATGGTTCCCAAATCATGCGTATAATAATTTTTCTGACATTGCATGATCATAAAAGTGAGAACAATATTTTTTGGAATTCATACACATTTAGTTGAAATATTAAGAACCACAAGATTAAGGATCACGTTCATTCTTATAACGATTCAACTATGATTCCGCATCTATATTCTAGTGTTTATTTTTTATGATTAAGCACGAAGAATTTAAATTATAATACTATTTAATTATCATGATATTAAAGTTTTCCTCATTCTAACAATACGACCATGCTTTGCATATTTTTCTCGTGATAATAAAGTGTAATTCATGGTTTTTTCTTCTTCTTTTTTTCTCAAATAGACTTTAATCTTGTACATTTTGATGTCTGTCAATTTAGATATTTGTGATTTGTGAAGTCATTTTGGCAATCTACCAAGCTTGATAGGAGCTTTAAATTCCCCTAAAGAAACTTATCATCAAAGAATTACATGTTTCGAATGTTAGCAAATGTCAAATTATGTTGACCTAATTAAGCCAAATTCCTTTCAAGTTAGGAATTATGTTTAGTTGGGTTTTGGTAGTTGTATAAGGTATTAAGGGTTATTTGTTAATTTCCCGGTTGAAGTATATTTTCCATTTCAGATAAGTTTCTTGGTAGTCAAGTAGCTTGTTACTTATAAATAGAGGACTTGCCAAATTATTCAATTGAGAAGAATTAAATCGAACATTTAGAATAGAGAAATTCTAGAGTTGATTAAGCCTATTATACCGTATGTTTATGCAGATCTCAATAAGAGAGTTTGATGTGCGTTATTTGTAACTCTCTCTTCTCTCACATATATTTATTTATGTTGAATAAATTTATCTTTGCTGGTATGTTTCTAATGCTAACAAGTAGTATTAGAACTCTAGATTCAAAAGTTTGATCCTAGAGCATTTGTCAAAAATTAGAGAAAAAGGTTTTTGTGGTAGAGTTCTCGAATTTCAGAGATTGGTCTCAAGATGCTCGTTTGACAATTAGTATGTAACGAAATTGACTCTCGTTAATTGGGACAGTGATCCAAAATGAGAGATCTTTTCATGATTATTGTGTTGGTGTTACACAGAGATCTAAAAAAAGATGATCCCATTGTTAGTTAAACAACGATCGGAAAGAAGAAGGCTGTTAAATAGATTGCACTGTTAGTTGTGATTAATTCACAAAATTGAGAATTTTGACATTAATTATCACAATGAAAGATGCTAATAAATTGAACATAAATTGTGTGACAAAAATTATTTATCCAGAAGAGTGGATCATTTGAAAATTTAGAAGATGAGGATCAAGTCAAATTGATAGTGCCAAATTGTAATGAAAAGGCAAGAAAAAGTCAATGGAAGAAATTCTTGATTGTATTGTTCATCATAGAAGACGTGGACTACTTTCACAAAAGTTTGGTTTAAGGGAGGCATCATTGGCATAGTTAAACAAAATTCCTTACAGTTAATTAGTTGGGTTTTAATAGTTTAGTTGTGCAAGATATTAAGGGATATTTGTTGGCTTCCCGTTAGAAGCATGTTTACTTTTCATTTAGATTTCTTGATAATCAAATTCTGTGACTTGTAAATAGAAAGTTTATCAAATTATTCAGATAAGAAGAATTGAGTTCAGGTTCAAGCATAGAGATATTGTAGAGTTGATTATGACGCTGCTATGCCGTGAGTTTATGTGAGTTTCAATATGAGAGTTCGATGTACATTATTTTATAACTCCTCCATTTCTCCCACATATAATTATATGTGTTGAGTAAATTTATCTTCCGTTACTTATTTTTTGTGCTAACAATCTATGCCCTAAAATTATTCTAAAAATTTTCAAAATATATGCTTTGATATTTATAATGTTTGGTATAAGTGATTAAACACGTGCTAATAGCCCTACTTAGGATGGTAAGCCGATATAATCCCCCTACCCCTTCCAAGAAAAAAGGAAAAAAGGAAGACTTTTGAAGAATTGAAAGTAAAATTACATTCGTGCCACTATTTTTTTGTTCTTAATCTCTATGACACATATTCAAAGATATGCATGGAGTTTGCTTCACTTTTGAAACAGTTCAATATGTTGTCGAGGCAACAAGCCAATATCCATTTTGTACTGGCCTGTGTCTCATGGGATGGAATCCTCAGTACAGTTCTTTCAGTACCAATCCTGGTACTCCCTTAGTCAGTTTATTGACACATACTACTCTAAAATATAACACCACGTGAAGTATGAAAGCTTCCACACCTGATACCAAATAACTTACAAATTAAAGTATAAAACAATTAATAGCATAATTCTAGTAATACAAAACCCTAAAAGCCACCATTTATTTCTTTGTTTGTTCCATAAGCAGATCAATCTTTTCTAGTAATTGTTATTACTTATGTTGGATACTCAAAATTAATTATTAATTGATTGTCAAGGGATCTTGTCATCTTCTCAACCAGGTAAAAAAGATATTTTGGTTTTACTTGTTAAATTAAGTCTTTCTTTAAGACAACCCAATAAGATAAGAAATAGACGAGAAAAATGGTCAAAACCTCTACTTTCGTAATTAGATGAGAAAAATTGACGGAGGCTTTAAGGGAAACCGTAATTGAATTTGTCAGATTTGTGCGACAAGGCATATTCTAGCCCATGGGATCACTCTATTTCGTTGTGTATTATTTGGATCATTGGTATAGAGATGATGGTTTATGATAAAAATAGAATGGATCCTCCAGCCATTTTGATGATGGGAGGGTATTTTGCACAAAGAGAGAGAGAGAGCGGACTAAAGATTGGGAAAAGATGAATGAAAAGCTTAAAAAGGGGATTTTGCAATGCTTCTAAAGCTAAAGAATCCTCACGTTAGTTTTTACACGTGGAAAAATACTGTGGGTGGTACTCAAGCGGTACCAAATTAATGGTATCGAGGATTCCATCCTAATAGAGAATGCATGAGACAAGGGATGGAATCCTCAGTACCCTTAATTTGGTAACGCTTGAGAACCGCCGACAGTATTTTTCCACGTGTAAAAACTCACTTTAGCATTCTTTAGCTTCAGGAAAATCCCCTTTTTAAGCTTTTCATTCATCTTCTCCCAATCTTTAGTCCTTTCTTTCTCTCTCTGCAAAATACCCTCTCATCATCAAAATGGCTAGAGGATCCATTTTGTTTTTATCATAAACCATCATATCCAATCTCTGATCCAAATAACAGTACAACACAACAAAAGTAGAGTGATCCCATGAGCTAGAATATACCTCGTCACACAAATATGACAAATTCAATTACTGGCTTCTCCTAAAGCCTCCATCTATTTTTCTCATCTAATTACGAAAGCAAAGGTTCTGAGCATTTTTCTCTTCTATTTCTTATCTTATTGGGTTGTCTTAAAGAAAGACTTAATTTAACAAGTAAAATCAAAATATATTTTATGCCTAGTTGAGAAGATGACAAGATCCCTTGACAATCAATTAATAATTAATTTTGATTTTTCAACACAAGTAATAACAATTACCAGAAAAAGATTGATCT
Organism: Cinchona pubescens; assembly: GCA_025175665.1. Classification (NCBI taxonomy): domain Eukaryota; kingdom Viridiplantae; phylum Streptophyta; class Magnoliopsida; order Gentianales; family Rubiaceae; genus Cinchona; species Cinchona pubescens. The sequence continues at coordinate 1,170,215 of JANKKI010000074.1, read as the reverse complement.
GTTTATAGAACAAACAAAAGGGCGGCTTTTAGGGTTTTGTATTACTATAATTAAGCTATTAATTGTTTTATACTTTAATTTGTAATTTATTTGGTATTAGGTGCGGAGCTTTCATACTTCACGTGGTGTTATATTTTAGAGTTGTTTGTGTCAATAAACTGACTAAGGTACTGGAAGCAGTAACAAGGATTCATCCCTTCTCTATTGCTTTACCTCAGATCTCCATTCACATTTGGGATAATTTTAGAAACTTCTGCTGAAGTTTATATTAATATCACTTATACACTCCTAATTTTTAAAAATATCATAAGCCTCCTCTAACTTTTATTTATTATAATGTGTCAACCAATTTGAAAAAATAATAGTAAACATTCAACGTATGATATAAAAGTTAACTTACTTTAATTTTACCCTTTTTTGACTCACTAATTAATTTAGTATCAAAATTTAATTGGGAGGTATTTGGTTTATGGGTATGATAAGGGAGGGGGGAGAGAAGGAATAAAGTTAATTATACCCATAGATTTTGTTTGGTTGAGCACTCTGGGAATCATTCTATAGGAATAAAAGTGTTAAAAAATGCCTACTTTCATTCCGTACTTGAGACATGGGTTTCAAATTGAGTAACTCATTAACATAATGAAACCTATTCCTATTTTAAACCAAACAAGTAAGGGAGAATGATATAAATCCATACCAATAGTAGGGATTTATGATTCCCATTCCGATTTTGTTTCCCGAATGTGAACCAAACACCTCCTTAATTAGATAGTTGGAAAAAAGGAATTGTATATTAGTCAAATTTATTAACATATAGCAGCAATTTAATATAGTGTTAAACTTTAATTCTAAGTTTTCTGTATTTATAGTTTTTGTAGAACAACTTTTAATTTTGAAAGCTTTGAAGATAGATTTAGCATTCCAAATTAGACAAATTTGTAATAGTTTTTTTTTTTTTTTGTATTAAAATTTGGGAGAATTATACTTTCTGGCAATTGCATTGAATTAAGAAAAAGTAAACATAAATTAACTTTAGATTGGAAACCAAATCTTTTTATACAAATAATTTCTTTAATAAGTAAATAGACCAATACTCTTTAAATTAATTTAAAATATTTCATTTAAAACTTCTCTATTTATGTTGTCCATAGAAAACCAATAATTCCAAAAGAAAAGGAAAATCAAACTACAAAAGAATGAATAAATGTAAATTTTGAACAAACACGTACTAAATAATATATTTTCATTTTATATCTATAGAACAAGGGTAAAGTTGTCAAAATGACTTTTTTTAATAATTTATTTGTGGCTTGGGCTAATATGTTACAAAAAAAAAGTTAAGGGAGGTTTATGAGATTAATTAAAGTTCAAAAGTGACAAGTGATATTAACATAAATCTTAATAGAGGTTTCTAAAATTATCCCTTTATATTTTTGGTCTTGAATGGGAAGAACTACAACGGTTATGTGGCATAAGCATATCAATAGCATGCAAGATATTACTTCCCATCCCCATCCCCATCCCATCCTAATGGAAAATACTTGCATAGATAGTTTGTGGGACCAGTTATCATGATTCTTGTGGCCACTTAAGGGCTACGTCATATAGTAAAAGTTTGTAGCTCAACTCATACCAAGATATTAGAAATGTGTTGGGCTAGGTAGGTCTAGCCATGACCCACTGTTTGAATTAATAGGAGTTATGCAACTATTAGGAATAAAGAGATGTGTACGTATAATAAGGAAAAAAAAAATTGGGTGACTAGCCTCTAATAGCTAATTTTTTAATTTTCTTTTCAAAAAAGTAGCCTTTAATGGGCTTGCCGCGAGTTGAATCATAGGCCAGCCGAAGGTATACCCATTTACAGGTTGGGTCGGGTTAGCTTGATGTGCATTGTAGGCCAAATCAGGATGATCTATGTACGTAGCCGACCCGATCGGGCCGATGACCTAAAAACCTATGCTGAAATCGACCCATTACTACTCTAGTGAACTAGCACGGGCCACTACCATAACTTAGTAGGTCGGCTGGTGCCAAATCATGACAAGATGATCAGCCACCAGCCGGATCTACCTAGTTGCCACTATTAGTCATATAACATTAGCACAGTCGATACACATGTATGTAGTGGTGCCAATCTTGTCATATTGCAGGTACTCATGTCGTGTCATAATCGTGTTCGGATCATATAATTCCAACCTTAACCCTACCCAATTAATAATCGTGATGTGTCATGCTGACACACCTGTTTATTACCGTGTCGTATCGTGTTGTGTTTGTTTAACCTATTTACACTAATAGTACTAAATTAACATAACAAAGTAAAAATAATATAAATAACATTGACTTTCTCAATATTTTAGATAAGTACAAAAATTTTCTCGTATTCTTTTCAGTATTATAGTGATCTTAATTATCTAGAATTTCATATACTGTCACGTAAAAATATATCTTATATTCATAATATGCATTTGTAATTAGGGGTGTTTAAAAGTCAGTCAAGTCAAAAAAAAATTGACTTGACTTGTTTGACTTTCAACTCGACTTTGACTCAAAGTTAAATTAACTAAGTGACTCATCAATTCGACTTTGATTTCAACTTACAAGTCAAACTATCGATCAAATATCGAACTATAGATTGACTAGTTTAATTAGTTTATCAATCGAACAAGTGGTTCGACTTTGCCGATCAAATACTAGTCAAATAAGTCAAACAAATATATATACACACACACACACATATATATATGATGGATCTACAATTATAATAATATGTTAATGCATTTGTGTACGTAATATTTTAGCCATAGTATTCTTAATTCTTAATAATTAAATATGTTAGTAGTTGATAATATTATTTTTTCTTAATACTTAAATATCTTTTCTTTGTATAATTGTTGGTGTTATGTACAATTTATATATTTATACATTAATATAAGTTTATAATGTATTAATGTAACACTTTTATTTCAATAACTAATTAAATGAATTACTACTAATTTCCTCTTAATATATATAGATACTAGAGTTAAGTATTTATTGAAATATCTATATGTAATATATCTATACATACTTGTTCTTATGTTCATATACTAATATTTGTATAACTTACAATTATAATAAAAATATATTTTACATAACGTCTAATTTATATACTTATATAGTTATACTAGATAACTTATTAGTATAATATTTTTACTAACAACAAGTATTATTAAATGACTACTAACTTGTTAATAGTATAGAAAAAAATTTAGATAATCGTATATATTCCTATATATTATAGGATATAACATAACAGGGATTGGTGATTTAATAAGATTTTCTATAAGAATTGATTTTGGTAAATGGTTATGAATTTGTAACTTTATAAATTAATTTTAATATGTATATATAATAGATAAACTAATACACAATTATATATTAAGAATTTTAGAACTGACCAATTACCACTCATTAACCTTGCTTTTGTTGAATGATGTTATTATAATTTTGTTATGTATTCTTTTTTTATTATCTACGAACTTGTATTTTGAATTTTGTGGAACTTGTATTATCTTTTATTCATATTATGTGATATTTTGAATTTTTGGAACAATATAAAATTTTTGGGATAATATACTAAATATTGGTATTAGAATATGGAATAGAAGAAGATTAAATGTTCGACTTATTTGACTTGTTCAACTTATCGGTCGACGATAAGTCGAACAAGTCGAATTTAAACGACTCAATTTTAATCAACTTTTGGTTTATATTTAGACTTGATTTTGACTTTGAAATTTTCAAGTCGAAAGTCAAACAAGTCAAAAAGGCAAACACCAGTCGAATGAACGTCCCAATTTGTAACTACCAAAATCTCACTAAAGCTTCTTGCATAATATGAGTTTTAATTGAAACAATTACAAGAAAATAAATTACATATGAAAATTAATAGAAATTGTAATATAATATTAGAAATATTTTAGCATATTTTTATATGTTATTGCAAACAACATTAGTAAAATGTTAAACGTGTCAACTTGTTTGTTCCCGTGTTGACCTATTTATCCTCATGTTATAAACATATGTCAAAATCGTATTTGTGTCATGAAACTCCAACTCTAACCTATTAATTTCCACTAATTTCATGTCGGGTTAGTACTGTACTACTTAATCGTGTAAAAAATTGACACCCCTAAATGTGAGATGCCATATAATGTCACATGTATGACACGGCCACTTGGCTGCCACAAGGTCCATCAGTTAGCCGATGGACCTGATCACCCAAGTCTTTCCCATCTTTAATTAGGCTTAACTCCACTTTGTACTCTCAACTTATACCGGATTCTCACTTTTCATTTTAAACTTTTTTTGGACACTTTGCACCCTGAACTGTTTAAATCTTTCCACTTAAGTCAAAAATATGATTCCATAAAAAATTCAATGGTTGTAGGGCGTGTGTTAACACTCTCTGTTAAGTGTAAGTGACCATAAAAAGGTCTAATTCCACTTTACACCCCAACTTACACTGGTTTTTCACTTTGTACCCTAAACTTTTTTGGGACACTTTGTACCCCAAACTGTCTAAATCTTCCTACTTAAATCTAAAAAGTGATTCCATCAAAAAATATAATGGTTGTAGGGTGTGTGCAACACTCTTAGTTAAGTGCAAGTGACCATAAAAACTCAAACGAGGAACAGAATGAAAAATTAAGAAAAAATTCATAAAAAAGGATAAAAATTATGAATAGAAAAGGAAAAAAAAAAGGTGAATAAATATTCAGAATAAACTTTAAAAGTATAAATAAAAATGGGTAGTTTAATTTAGAATAAAGAGGATGATAACTCGTTGGGGAAGAAATGAATTTTTTAATTTTTTAGTTTAACCCCAAATTTTAGTTTAATTTCATTTATTTCCAAAATAATTCAACGTAACTCCATTAGAATTTATAATGGGTAGTTTAGAAAGAAGGAATGAGTGTTGAGAGGAAAATGAGTGAATAAGAAGAAATGAGACAATCTTTTAACCCAAAATTTTGGTCAAAGGAACAAAAAAATTCACCCATTAAATTTCTAACATCTTTACTAATTTTTTGGTCACTTGCACTTAACTGGGAGTGTTGTACACGTGTCCTACAACCGTTATATTTTTTGACAGAATCACATTTTGGATTTAAATGGAAAGATTTAGACAGTTCAAGGTGCAAAGTGTCCCAAAAAAGTTTACGGTATAAAGTAAGAATTCGGTATAAGTTGGGGTGTAAAGTGGAGTTAGGTCTTTTTATGGTTACTTGCACTTGAAGGAGTTCGAGTGTTGCACACGCACCCTACAACCGTTAAAGTTTTTGACGAAATCACATTTGGATTTAGATGAGAAGATTTAGACAGTTCGGGGTTTAAAGTGTCCAAAAAAAAGTGTAGGGTACAAAGTATAAATTCGGAACAAGTTGAGGGGTGCAAAGTGGAGTTAAGCCCTTTAATTAATTATTTTTTATATATATATAAAGGGAGAGGGGTGAGTTTATATCCATCATTTTTTGTGTTGACATTTATTCTCTTATTAAATACGTAACCAATCAAACATCCTTCCACCTATAACTTCCTTCCACCCATAACTTCCTTCCACCTCCACCACCTACATTATTTTTAAAGTTTTTGTATAATTTTTTTAAATTCATTTCCACTTTTTTTTTTAAAAAAAAATTGTGTAAATAGTTTTTTTTTTTTAAAAAAAATTACTCATCCATAAAGTGTGTCTTTCCCACTAGTACAACTAATATAATTGAGTTTAGGATACGTGTTGACTATGATGTCCATGAATGCCTGACCTATTGATTCCGAGCTGGTAGTATTTGGAGATTTGTGTTTGCAATTACTCATAACTGTTCGTAAACATAAAGTCATGTCTTCAAGTGTGAAGGAATTCTGCCAATCAAGATACCAACAATTAATTAAACCATTCCTTTTCTTTTCAATAATTTTATTATTCTTGTGGGGTTACCTGGCAAGAGGGGTTTGGTCTTGTTGGGGGCTGATGATCACGATGACCTAAGTTCTTGGTCCTATAAATACAACCATATTAAGTTTCAATTCTACAAGTTAAATTTTGGCTCAACTATATTATATCTAGTTTCCTTGAGACAAAAGACAAAAACTATCTTCCATGGCTTCCCTTACTTTTTCTGCCTCCAAATTTTGTTGTAGTTCAACATACACGACTTTTTTCGAAAAGTTTGATCACGTTAAAGATGATAATTCCATTTTTGGAAAGGTGAATTTCAGTAGCAATTATTGCAAGAAAAGGGACTTGGCTATTGCTAACGTTGTCTATTCCATGCTAGCAAACTGCCAGCAACTGCTCCCGCACCAGCTCCACCGCCAACAAGTCCCGTTCAAAATGAAAGGAAGCTAGCAGCATGGACCAGTGTACAGCAGGAGAGGTGGCAAGGAGAGCTCGAAGTTGAAGGAGAAATACCATTCTGGCTGGTAGGTCGATTCTTCTTCCATTTTCCAAGACATGAATCCATAAATGCCAACATAGGATTCTATCTTCTTAATTATAATATGGAGAGGTTCTACAATTTTGCTAGAAAACTATTCTTTTGTGTTTTAATACTTTTATAGTATAATTTTTTAAAATATAAAATAATATACTGTACAAGATTTTAAAGGAGATGGTTCCTTGAGATGGTAGAATTTTCCTATAATATATTTCATCTATAAGATTGTAATTGATATAAACAAGAAGGTTATTGTTAATTATTTCTTTTGTTTAAACATAAAAGTACCCTATGCATGGAAGTTTACATTAAAGATAATATCTTCACGTTGTGTTTGTGATGTGTTGCACGTAACTATTACTATGCTTTAGTGAGATCATGTTCAGAGAATAAAGAAAAGAGATGGTAAATTCCCGAAGTTTAAATATCTTATTAGATGTACTTATTATTCTTCACGAACTAAAAATAGTAATACTGCATCACTGATAATTAGTCTAACCTAATTGTTCTTCCAAATTTATTGAAATAATTATTTGGAATAATATTCTGAAAGAATTCATCAGTTGCCTTATGAGATGGTGCATTATGTAGTTGGTGAGGATTGTATGATTATAGCAATCTGTCTCAAATCAAACATATTATATTCTAATACGCACTATCAAATTAATTTATTTCCTGTGACGGATTTATTAATTTGTTACAAATGATTTTATGCAGAATGGAACATATCTAAGAAATGGACCAGGTCTGTGGCACTTAGGTGACTATAATTTTCGACATTTATTCGATGGTTACGCCACTCTAGTCCGACTACACTTCGAAAATGGTCGTCTAATAATGGTAATCTGACATAGACAGATCGAATCCGAAGCATACAAGGCAGCCAAAAAGAATAACAAACTTTGTTACAGAGAATTTTCAGAAGTTCCTAAACCTGATAATTTCTTATCCTACGTCGGAGAAATAGCCAATTTATTCTCCGGGGCATCACTAACCGATAACGCTAACACCGGTGTCGTTAAGCTCGGTGATGGCCGCGTCGTTTGCCTTACCGAGACGATCAAAGGGTCAATTGTTGTTGATCCTGAAACATTGAACACGGTTGGGAAGTTTCGATACGATGATAATTTAGGAGGGTTGATTCATTCGGCTCATCCAATTGTGACTGATGACGAATTCTTGACTTTGTTGCCTGATTTAATCAATCCTGGATATTTGGTTGTGAGGATGGAACCGGGGACAAATGAGAGGAAGGTTATAGGTAGGGTGGATTGCCGGGGAGGACCAGCCCCTGGTTGGGTACATTCGTTTCCTGTGACCGAACACTATGTTATTGTGCCCGAGATGCAAACACTGCGATATTGTGCACAAAATCTACTTAGAGCTGAGCCCACACCACTTTACAAGTTTGAGTGGCACCCTGAGTCCAAGGGGTATATGCATGTCATGTGTAAAGCAAGTGGCAAGATTGTATGTCTTTCCTTTCTCTCTCTCACTTTTTTAAGTCACACAAACACATATGTGCATATACATATATAGGGTGTGTTGTCTCACTTTTTCTGTTAATTTTTTATTTCACTATTTAAATTCTTAACATGTATTTTTTTATATAATAATACTTATAATTTAAAGAACACATGACTAGTATCTAATCAAAGAGATAAAAAATTTATATAAGAAATAAGACATAAGATTTGCAGTGCCCTCTTAACTCACACAACGCATATGTGTACACGTACACAAAGTACAATAAGAACCAAAAAATTTGTTCGAGATTGGTTCATTGACTTATAAACGAACAAGTTTTAAGGTTAATAGTTTTCTTAAAAATCATAATAATAATAAATTTTTTTGATAATTACAGATAAAATTTTTAAACCAATGAGTTTGACTTAAACTCAGCTACGGAGCTTCTTCTGGCTATAAAAATCAAGTTCGAAAATTAATTTAAGGGTCCCTTATAAACAATCAAGTTTAAAGCATGTATTGTCTAGCTCTCATTTTACACCTACACACAAACACTTGTGTTTACTTCATAATGGTAACTCTAATTAAACTACTGAATTCATTAGTATAATACAGAGGTATTAATTTAACTACAAGTGAAAGGAAAGTACGGATAAGATTTTGCTTTTCTTTAAACAGTGAAGTATATTTGGATTAGATTAATTCTATAGAGGTCAAATTAACAAAGAACAAACCATGTCTAACTTTTATTCTACACGAAATCTAAAGAAAATGCAATGAGTACATATGCTAAAGGTTATAAATCTTCACATAAATCTGTCAGTATCAATCAAATTTTTTTCCCCTTTATTAAATAAAAATTGTTTGTGTTTTTCAAAGGTGGCAAGTGAGATAGAAGTTCCACTATATGTGACATTCCACTTCATCAATGCATATGAAGAGACAGACGAAGATGGAAGAATTAAGGCTGTTATTGCTGATTGTTGTGAGCATAATGCTGATACAACAATTCTTGAAAAGCTGAGGTTAGAGCATCTTAGATCGTTCAATGGTGAAGATGTCCTGCCGGATGCAAGGTAAATATATTCTAGCTTTTACTAAGCAATTTTGGTTTTTACTGTAAATTACTTTTTTATTAAAAAAAAACAAAAAAAGAATACGAGTCTTTGTCTTAGTCTTTAGGAAATTGCATATTAGTTCACGCTTCATTTCTACTTGTAAAACTTGAATTGATGAAATTTAATTTTAATTATTAGCCAGTCATTTTCCATTTTATCAATTAATTAAATTCTTTGCGGTTTATCACCAGTCGAATCGAAGGCAGTGCCGAATTGATCGAAATCGAATCCATTGCCGAATTGTAAAACTAGATTTGATGCAATTTAATTTTGATTATAAAATGTAGCCTGTCATTTTCCATTTTATCAACTAATTAAATTCTTTGCTGTTTATAACCAATCGAAATCGAATCCAGTGCCGAATTGTGTGAAATTCTTACATTTTTCGACATTTCAAAGCTTAGGTCATCATATATGTCATCCTATTTCTCCAAAATTATTAAGAACATAAATTAGTTTATCTAACTCAGATAATCTATTTCACTTTGTGTGTCAATTTTTATCTCACCCCTGAATGCTTTACAAGCATTTATTATACCAAAGTTTACAAGCATTTATTATACCAAAGTATACATGATGAACACTGAGAGAGAAGGTGGGTAATAGATCACTAAGGATAATCTATATCATTTCTTATCATATTTTCTATCTCACTACTTAATGAAAGGTGAAAATTCCTCCGCTAAAATTTTTAATTATATTTAAAAGGAATTTTAATAATTCATTTAGTATTAAGATAGAGAATGAATAGAAAGTGAGATAGAAGATCATGTGACGTAACTGACTGAATATACAAGTGAGATAAAAGATCCCATACCTTAGTTAATACAAGTTGAATACATAATATAGGAAAATTCTTATATGGACCTTATTCATGGTATAGTGTCTGGACCCCTTAGTCTAATGAGTGATGTAGAGAAATATGGATCAAGGAATCCATGACACTATATCATAAACCTAAGAATTTTCTCATAATATATAATGTATGTCACACAATGTATAGATTTCTTAATAAATTAATGTGTATATTTGTCCAAATTGATTGAATCTTAACTTCCTTTTCTTCTTTTGATAAAATGTTTTTGTATTTTTTTGTTACAAAAAATAACAGGACGACCAATTGTAACGTCCAATATCCTCTAGAATCTGCATGGACTTTAAGAATCATCTTCTCTCTCATATACGTGATACGTAGTCAAAATCAAAACTGGCAGGAACAAGCAAGGTGGAAATCTGTCGTGACTGGTAGTAAAACCTTGTAGAAGTTGATGAAGATAATGATATGTAGAACCCTTTTTTCTCAAGCAAGCAAAGTCAACATATCGACTTATAATCAAGTTACAACGAGATAACGACAAAGCGCCGGCTAAGAAATAGACCCCTATAATTCGTCAAATATGCTTTTTGTCAGCTCCTTTTTGGGCCTCACATAGTGCAAATTTCTTCCTCTTTTTAGTTCAATCTGTATTAGTTAACCGCTTAAAGCTGAATGTGATGTCAAATTTGGATGGTCCAAACTGAGCTATATATCACTTTGAGTTTGATTATTCGATGGTCCAAATTGAGCTATATATCACTTTGAGTTTGATTATTCGAATCCGAACTTAAATAAATTTGTCCATGATTACATTTGTGAATCTTAATTATGCCTAAACAAGATCAAAATGTGTTAAACATCATATGCTAAACAAGAGAGTAACGGTGTGATATTTGTCTTAACAATAAAATTTATAAAAGGGACCGTAGAAAAGATCCACATAATAATTTTTTTATGTATAATCGATTTAATTAAGTGCCATTTATGTCTATATAAATATGTATGGCTTGGTTGGAACAGATTAAACTAAACTTTCGATGATTATCAGGGTTGGCAGATTCATAATACCATTGGATGGCAGTCCACATGGGAAATTAGAGGCAGCATTGAACCCGGATGAACATGGGAAAGGCATGGATATGTGTAGCATAAATCCTGCTTATTTAGGAAAGAAATACAGATATGCCTATGCTTGTGGAGCTCAAAGGCCTTGCAACTTTCCAAATACTCTCACTAAGGTAAAAATTTGTCATTCTTTAGGAAAAATACTTTTATGATCTCAAATTATTTCTTTGTTTATTATTTTGGTCTTTATTTTTAATCTGATTGATTATTTATTAATTAATTCGTTTGCAGATTGACTTGTTTGAAAAAAAGGCAAAGAACTGGCATGATGAGGGCTCCGTGCCCTCTGAACCGTTCTTTGTGGCTCGATCAGGTGCAACAAAAGAAGATGATGGTACGTTTTGATTAAGACTCATTTCTATTATTATATGTCTAATAATAATTATTGCTCAAATAAAGTAAACTTCTAATACTAACCCCACAAAACATCGGCCTAATCTTTTGCTTTTGGACGCCTTGTTCTCAAATGTTCATAAAAAAATTATAGTCTATTCTTTTCTTTTTCTTTTTTTGAAAAACAAAAAAAAAACCACTTTAAAAGAACAGGTGCAGGTTATTTATGAAAATAGTTTTAACTTATCTAAACATAAAAAACTAACATTTTTTTAGTGTTTATCAAAAAATTCTTTAAAAAATAATTTTTTAATTTAAAAAATATTATAAACAATTTTCAATAAACTGTTGAGAACAAGTCATAAATCATATGACAAATTGATTTTGCCTCCAATACATACATATACAGGAGTGGTGATCTCTATGATCAGTGACAAAAATGGGGATGGCTATGCCTTGGTGTTGGATGGATCCACATTTGAAGAAATTGCTAGAGCAAAGTTCCCTTATGGTCTACCTTACGGGCTCCATGGCTGCTGGGTCCCGAAGAAGCTTGAAAAATAAAACGGAGAAATTTATAAGATACGTATATCAAAATATAACGCATTAATCACAAAGATATCGTGTTCAATATATTGGCCAGGTGATTGGCTACAATGGAATCATGTGTACTTTAATATTTATGCATGGTCTTTTTGCCATGAAGAAGCTATTTGTTCATCTAAATTGGATTGATGTGTGTAGTTAGTTCGTGAGTATGATAATATTAGTTCGTATGATACGAGGGATGGTTCATCATCAGCGACTCATTTCGTTGTACAATGTAAAAATCTATGTTTATTATTAATAAAGTTGATATGTCCATTATTTAAGGTGATAAACATGATGATCATGATAGTGATGAAGCCATGAATTAATTACAACAGAGCTTTGTTTTGGAATGCAATGAGATGACTCAAGTAGACATTAATAACAGTACCTTCATTTTGTATCAATTATATTTACGAGTGTTTAAGCATATGTAGTTCTGGGAACCGAAACCACATATGGAATGCTATGTGGGTGGAGTACGGCAAGATATCAATTATATTTATGTGTAATTTCATTGCCAGAGACGTGCAAAGTTATTTTATTTTTGCTTCATCTTTGTCTATGAGAAAGTTTGCAACATCAAAATGTCCGACCTTTTGTGATTCATGTTGCTCAATTTCCATGTGCTTAGTAACAAGTTATAATAAAAAGAATGTGTTTGAATTCACAGAGTGATAAATCATCTAAATCCCAGATTCCAGAAAAGCACGAAGCATCTAATTCTTCCACCAACGAGGACATCAGTTTTATATGCCGGATGAATATCTATAACTTGTATACAAGTTAAGAATAATAACAAGATAATCATGATTTCATTTTGGCAAAAGTCTAAAAGTAAAATGATCATGCTCTGAACCAATAGCATAATAACCACCAGAGTATGGATTATGTTCGGTATCTACTTTATAAAAGATCCATCTACAAGCAAAAACCCTAGTGTTAAAATCATGAAAAGAATTGAGTTGAATCTCAAAAATGTTGCAGTCAATAATTGGCTTCTAAGGGTACTTGTCCATCTTAATTATATACTATAGCAATATCTGCAGGACGAAAGAGAGATTAGTTTAGGTACACTTCTCAATGAAACATAGTACAGGAAAGGAATCTTTTTTCTGAGGAAATTTTCAGCCATGTCAGCTGAACTCAATCTCCTGTACCATCAGCTTAGTTCTCTTATGTATGACTGAATAAAGCTAACCACTTTCACAGTTATTTAAAGAGTATCTTACTATACTATATATAAAGGAGATTTTTTTTTTTTTTTTTGTATCACTTTATAAACTTTCTATTCCTATTATGCCGCTACATTAGAAGATAAAATTCTGTAACTATATCTGAGTAACTAGCATAAACCACTCCACTACTAATAACTTACTCAACATTTTTTTTTTTTTTTTTCTAATTAATTTTTCGAAACCGCACATAGGTGCGTGTCTCACACTAGTTTCTATCAGACGACCAGCTCCAGGACTTGATGTACCATTACATTCTAGGTGTCTATATGAATTTGTTATCCCATAACTTCTGCTCTGTGTATACAGCATCAACATCATCAAGGTCAATTAGTTTGGATATAAGCTCCCTGTTCACGTACATAGCCTCATCATCTACCTGCAATCTACCCCGAAGTCTTTTAGTTATTTCCACGTTAAAAGGATGTTTGCTACGCTACTTTAAGGGAAAAAAGAATTCTTGAGCTTAAGATGGCATTCATACATGACAATTTCCAAATAATTGAGAGACTATAGAAACTATCCAAGTTGAACATTTTGCAATATACTTGCTAACACTAATGTCAAATTAACTGCCTGAGAAGACAGATTGTAGGAATATAGCTGATGTAATACTAAAATACTTCCAACCAAAGTGACAAGTGGAATTTGTTGAAGAAGGATTCCTCCCTTTAAAACTCAATCCAATATCCCCAAAAATTATATCACTAGCAATCCTAACTTCAAGGCTCATTCTTGTCTTGGTTTGGATATCTCTTCACTCAGGCTTTAAATTAGGTCTTCTTATTCACATTTTCCTTGGAAGATTATGTGAAAAATGATACAGCAACTTCTAATGCTGTTTCTTAGTTTTACCCTTATTGATTTCCCAACCTGTTGTAGCTATTGTTTGTTGATAATAGCAAGTTTGTTTTTCGAAGCAAAACTCAAACAAGAGTAAGGATAAAAACACTTCTCCTGATCATCATGCTTGTGGCTGAAACGAGGTGGCATTCATTCTTGCAAAAGCTTAGATTCGTGATTTTTTTTTTTTTTTCTAAAAATGTGCATTTATGCTTCTCTTTATAGATCAAACAACCATCACTTGAAGTTCACCGCATTCAAGAATCTCTGTTACCCATGTTCATGAATTATCGGATGAAGTCACTGGCAGCTGTATGAACAGCCACTAAAAAACTCTTTTAAGGAGCTTCGAAAGGACAGAGAACCAACATCAAATGGAACTTACCATTGATAAAAGTTATACAGATGAAAAGAATGCAAATTCAGACTGTTATATTTGGTTACCTCAATCGGATTCATATGAAGTAGCTCAGATCCATTATCAGGTTTGAATAGTATTCCAGCATCACATATCTTTGACAGTATTTCAGAGTAGTTCTCTGCTTTACTCACAACATTATAGCATCAACCAAAACGACCATGAAAATATTAAAAGCTTTTACTGTTGGAGCAAGACAGGTCAGCATAATAAAATAAGTCAACAAGAAAGTTACATTACTTCCTTGAGATATAAAATGCACAACATGTGATGCCAAATATATTCAAGGAGCTCTCTGAATTTTACATGAAGTAGGAAATTTAGTTACTGTAGTCTCTCACGGAATTCCAATACCTCTCAAGATTTGCAACTATTAAAACTCTCAAGGTGTGTATTAGTGTTCGTCTAAGAACATGCCCAACTGTGTGCATACACAGTCTGTGTATGTACTTCTGGGTCAGTAAAATGTATCACATTTGATCAGCCCAGTTGTTTGATGTTTGCAGTAAAAAACTCACGTAGCATTAGCAGATTAGTAAAATTAGTTCTGCCGCGATATAAAATGGCCCAATTTAATAAAAACAAAGTGCGAACCACAAATGTGAAGAAAATAGATCCTCATCCAGTATAAAAGCTTCATAGCTGAAACGCAGTTAAAGAATAAATCGCACAGCTCTAGCTTCTTTGTGTGAAGACAGAAATATGCCCTGCTTGAATTCTGCATGTTGCAAAGTGCAATTGTAGTTGGCCAATTTGATACTAACACTAGTTTTACTTTTCCTTAGTTAATAAAGAGGCTTAAATACAAATTAAGGAAAGAACTGAATTACAAACTCATTCAACCCTTGCTAGCAGAAAAACAGATTGTGCATCCCTAGATGACAATGTGACTTTGTGAAATTAATTTTCCTATTCTGGATACTATGCCCTCTAGGATTCTATACAACTAAAACCCCTCTAACAATTGATGCAATATGACTCACACAAGCCTAAATGATTAGTAATTTCACTCAACATGCCACATTATTCTTTGCCAAAGTAAAAACATGCTAATGACAGCGGGTAACACTAAAGGTGTTAGAAATAAAATACCTGTAGAAAAAAGCTGTAGAAAAGAGAGCGTGCGACTTGAGTACAATTTAGTCCTAAGTAGAACTATTTGACATTTCCACAGGACAAAAGAATTTATTTAAATACAAGAGAAGGAAAATCAAATGGTCTAATGCGAGTATGTGACATAGTTTTCGTGAAGAGATATAAATTCTAACTTATAGCAGTTGTCTTAAATTCGTTCCACATACAAATGGGAGAGAGTTTACTACAATGCTTAGTTTCAGAGAGAT
Organism: Cinchona pubescens; assembly: GCA_025175665.1. Lineage (NCBI taxonomy): Eukaryota > Viridiplantae > Streptophyta > Magnoliopsida > Gentianales > Rubiaceae > Cinchona > Cinchona pubescens. The sequence continues at coordinate 1,154,446 of JANKKI010000074.1, read as the reverse complement.
TATAAACTACCAAACAATCCAATCTATTCAGCTTAATGATAAAGCAAAACTATCAGAAGATACACAGAGATACTCACTTGTTAGGAGTAGCATCAGTTCTGAAGCAATCCTCCCAAGTAATTGTAGCTCATTTTTATACCTTGTGATCATCTAGAAAATACAATATATAAAGGCTGCAACTCTTTTAGTGTCTGTCATTTCTTAGTTTACCATTAATACCCTACTAAAATTTTAAACTTCTAAAAACTTCCAATAACTCCTCCCCTTAACTTCCACTATTTATTTCTTAATTTATTTTTCCTTTTATTTTGCACATACATTAGGTGTGCCTTTAAGACTAGTTTTAATTAATTAAGAGATGTTCCCCAATTGAAATGATCACAAGGTATAAAAATGAGCTACAATTACCTCCATTGCAACTCATATTATCAAAAATCAGTTGTTGGTCTACAGCCTCCAAGAAATCCAACAATTTGGCCTAAAAATATTCCCCTGCTCTGTCACAGGAATCCAGCTTCTCAATCTTGCATCCACCCTAACAAATTCCAAAGATTTGCATCCAAAAACCAGCTCTTCCAGATCATTTGCGTTAAATTTATTAACACTAGTCAATACAATCTCACATAAACACTTATGGCTAGCGAAAGCACGAATGCCATCTTTCACATCGCACCAGTAATCATCTCACACCCCGTTAAATCGAGTGAGACCAAGTTCTTGCTAATTTCGGCTAAAGCAAAAACTGTATCATCCGATACATTTATCAGCCATGATAAATTCAATCTCTTGAGACTTTCCATTGCAGCAATTGCCTTCCCACCAATATCAGTCACTTTTGGACCACATTCTGCCACATTCAACTCCTCCAAACACCTCAAGTTCATCAATTCCATCACCCCAACATCCGAAATTCGATCACATTCTGCAAGAACTAAGTACACAAGTGACTTCCCTAAAATCCCATTTGCTAAAAAAGATAAACCAAGATCAGAAATCAAACAACATCCCTGCAAATTCAAACTTCTCAATGACCCCATTTTTCCTATTGTTTCAAGTGCTTCATCAGTAATCATTTTACAGAATCCCAAATCCAAATTCACAAGATTTTTCAAAAATTTTGCAAGCGAAGCAACTCCACCATCCCTGATTCCTCTTCTTTTCCTCAATATAACTGACACACTCAAATTGGAACATCCTTTTGATAAAGCGAACAAACCATGATCTCTTATAATCATTGGAAGCATCGAAAGTATCGAATTTGAGGTTGAGTCTTTGAATCTTGGGGCATGTTTTTGCAAGAAAAATCATCTGGGTATCTGAGATTGTCTCTGAGGATTCAAATTTGAGCAAATTTGGAAATCTTGGTAAGAATTTGTGGAGCGAATTAGGCTCGAAAATGCGGAGAGAAACTTTGTTGAAGCCTTCGATTTTGCACCACCGCTTACATACAAGAGAAAATGATTTTTGTCATGAGCGTCTTGAACCCATTTGAGAATTGTGGCTAATTCATCGTTCCCGAGCTTGTCCATTAGAGATACTATGAGGACCGCACTTGCATAATAGCAGGAATCCCTAATGCCCAATACTTAGGAGTTTCACTATTACAAAGAAAACCAGAAAAGAAGGCAAAAGTGAAGAAAGAGAATACTTTATAGGGTTAATTATATTTTGGGTTTGTCCCTACATATTCAAATTTGATGTCTTGATTTGTGTCTTGAAAAAAATTTATATATCTTTTATTCTCTTTTAAGTAACTGTCAAAAGAAATAGTTAGTTAAAAGTTGAAGAGCTGGTTTAAAAGTATTAAATTGTCCTCATATCAGTTTCAATTTATCTCGTATAATAGTATAAAACTACACTTTGGGTGTGTTTGTTTGGATTGAAAATATTTTATTTAGAAAATATTTTACATGAAAAAATCTATTTTTCATACAATTTTCCGGTATCCGCTTTACAAAATGAAAATATTTTGAAATAAAAAATTTTAACGGTTTTATCTTTAATTTTATGAATACAAGTTAAAAAAACTTATAACAATGGTAATAAATATTTATACAAGTAATTGTGATTAATAAAAAATTAATTTTGTAAATAAAATTAAATGATAGTACAATATAGTAGTAAAATATGCATAATGATAGTAATATTAGTGTGGGACCCGTAATTGAGAGAAAAACGAATGAAAAAGAATTAAAAATTGAAAATAAGTTTAGCAAACGAAATTCTAAAAGTAAGTATTTGAGGTTTAATGTCACTCTTGAATTATTCGGAAAATAACTTACATTAAAAAATTCTAAAAAATATTTTCAGAAAAATATTTTCAATCCAAACGAACACACCCTTTATTCTTTACAATTCCTACAATTTTTACTTTACTATCTATAAAGTAGATAAAATATTCGAACAAATTTTTTTTTATTCAAACGATCTTTGTTGTTTTGTGATTCAATTAATATGCTATCAATTTGTGATCCTTATGATGATTTTTAATAGATTGTTTAAGAATTTTAATATTGAAATTAACAAAAATTAGGTATTTAGCTAAAATGTTATTTTATTTTTTATTTATAATCTCAAAAAATCATATTTAACCAATTTTATATGGGATATATACCTATTCTAAGCACGTTCAAGGAAAGAGCATCTTTACCAGTCTCATTCTACTTTATGGTTCTCCAGTCATGTTTTATTAGTTTAGTTACTATAATTACATAATCATGGCTAAAATTTGAGTATGGATTTAGGCGTCAAAATATTTTTTACATGTGACTCGAAACTGTTTCACCAATAAAATCTACCATTAAAACCATTTGATGAGCTCTATGAAATAGCGTCATGTAGGATCAGTTTAGTAAATTTATCAAATAGGGAGTAAAGTGTTATTTTGTGCTATTATAGGGTTAAGTTATAATTAATCTCAATATTAATATGAGAGGTAATTCAATGATTTGCACCACTTTTTAACATTTTGACTGACGGTTAGATTTGACCTTTAGTTAGAAGGGGTTAAATGTATATAAATTTTTGATAGAAGGCCAATCCAAACACGATAAAATTTACAAGGGGGCAAACTATAATTAACCCAACTTCTATCATTCATTTTAGATTTTAAGAAAAAAAAAAAAAAAAAATTTTTATAATAGAGTGATTTGGAAGAAAAATCTTAAGTGCATAGTATCAAAAACTTTAGAAAAAAATGCATTTTTGGTCCCTCTTGTTCGGGTGGTTATTTAATAAACTAGTCCCTAAAATTTTGGACAAAATAAATTTAGTCTCCAATGTTCTAGAATTTGAACAAAGTTAGGACAATTGACAAAAAATTATAATTTTTAACAGAAAATGGCACAAGAGTGTTATGTGGCCGGTAAGTTTAAAAAAATAATATAAATACTAAAAAATTATACAAAATTGGTCCCCAAAATTTATTAGATCTTGATGCAGAATTAGTTCCTAAAAAATAATAATAATAAAAAAAATTTCTATCAACACAAAAAATTCTAAAAGTTTCAATGTCAAATCAACTTGTAAATGTTAAAAGTAATCTCAATTAAATAATGATTACATTCAAGAAACTGTTGCGTGAAATAGGATTTAAGGACTAGTTGTGTTGAATGTTTAGATTTGAAATAAAATTTTAAAAATAGATAACGTTTGAACTTTTCAAATGATAAAATATATATTTCTTAATAAACTAATCTTATACATTTACTGTAAAATTTATTCTTAAAAATTAAAGTGATTTTCACAGTATTATTGTGATTTAAATTTGTCCTTAGTATTTTTATCATTATTTTATTACTAGAAATCTAGCATTAATGTTAATTAAACCTAGAGCCAATCATCCAAATTTGGTGATACAAATTCTAGGAAATTAACAATATCAAGTATCACATTGCAAGTTCTTTCTGACTCCTTATAAATATTTCTTTTTTACTCTAGTAAAAGAAATATTAATATATAAAGTGGTAACACAATTTCATTATATGTATAATTATTTTGTGTCCAAGAAAATAGTACATTGTCTAAAATTCCATTTCGACTTGGGAACATGATGATTTAATATCTTTACAATTGATATTAGTTTGTCATGTGATAATTGAATATGGTTCATTTTGTAAATTATAATGTCTACCAAAATTTAGTTATTATGGACATATTTATTCACTCTAATAATACTAGATATTTTTATAATATCACTATAATACTATATAAATTTAATTTCTAATAATAATATTTTACAGTGTTATATGTATACGATTAATTTCTAAACAAATATGTATTTTGTCATTTAAAAAATTCAAACGTTATCTATTTTAAAAATTTTCATTTCAAGTCTAATTAATTGTTCATTACGATTACCTTGATGGGTGATGTGAGATTAATTAGTTAAATTTCCATTTCAAGTTTTCAATTAATCATTATTTAGTTGAAACTATTTTTTTCCATTTCAAGTTTTTAATTAATAATTATTTAGTTCATATTATTTTAACATTAAAAATCTTTTCCTTTCTCCTCGAATCCTTGATGGTGCGGGTTACTTTGACGTTAAAACTTTTAGAATTTTTGCAATTAAAAAAGTTTTATTAGTTTTTTTTGTCTTGGAGACCAATTTTGCATTTCTATAAAATTTTGGGACAAATTTTATACAATTCTTTTGATATTTAATTATTTTTATTATTATTTTTAAACTTAACTGCCACATGACATGCATGTGGCTGTTTTCTATTAAAAGTTTTAATTTTTCGTCAATTGGTCCTAACTTTGTTCAAATTCTGGAATATTGAGAGTAAATTTGTTTGTCAAAAACTTTGGGAACTAGTTTAGTAAAAGCTCCAAACAAGAGGGAGTAAAAATATATTTTTCCAAAAACTTTTCACTCTAAATTAGGATGATTTGGAGAGAAAGTTGGTTGTAACCCATAATTTTTTTAAAAATACCCACTTTGCCCATAAAATACTAGAAATTTCTTGTGTGCACCAAGAAACAAAGCCTGCGGGGCTTATATGGGCCCTATTGTAGGTCCCGCCATAGGACCCATAGCCTTGGTTTCTCAGTACACTATACACCTTGGTGCAGGAAGAATTTACCTTAAAATACTAGAGACCCAAATCTTATATGCCCAAATACTTACCATAATAGAATCCCCCATTTTTTCTCTTTCCTTCCTTTCATTTCCCTCGTAACAGGGATTTTCATTCTTTTATCTTTTTTTCTAAACTCTCAAACTATGCCACAGGGGTTTTGATCAATGTTTTCAGTTCATAGCTCAGACTTGAACACGAACTGGAAAGTAAGGTTCTGAATTTACCGGTTCAATAGGCCGGCTCTTCCAATGCAATGCTTCTTTTTTTGTTAATTATTTATACAAAGGGGTGTTCATTCAATTAATATTCAACTTTTGTTTGACTTAATTTTTTTGACTTTCAACTTGAAAATCTCAAAATCAAAGTCAAGTTATATAAACCCCAAATCAATTAAAGTCGACTAGTTTAAATTCGACTTGTTAGATAAAGTTGAATAAGTCAAATATAAATCCTCTTTCATTCTATATTCTAATTCTGATTGTAAAATTTAGTATATCATTCCACAAATTCAAAATATGACATAGTAGAAATACAAGATAGTACAAGTTTATAGATAATAAAAAAATACATAACCAAATTACAATTACAATATTCTTCGAAAACAAAAGCAAGTTTCAATATTGTTGAGTGATATCCTATAAGCATATAGAATATACATGATTACCTAATTATATCTGTACTAAGAGTAAGTTAGTAATATATTTAATATACTTGATAATAAAATATTGTTACACTAATAAGTTATGAGTATAAGTATATGAATTAAATGTTATGTAAAATATATTTTTATTACAATTGTAAGTTATATGAATCTTAGTGTATGAATATTAGAATATGTATGTATAGATGTATTATATATAGATATTTGAATAAATATTAAATTATATATAATTATTTAACTCTAGTATTTATATGTATTAAAAGGGAATTAGTAATCCATTTAATTAGTTATTGAAACAAAAGTATAGCATTAATAAATGGTAAACTTATATTAATGTATAAGTACATAAATTGTACATAATATGAAATATTGGTAATTCTAACAATTATATAAAGAATAAAGATATTTACGTACTAAAAAAAAGAATACTATCAGTTATTAATCTATTTAATTATTAATTATTAAGAATATTACGATTAAAATATTATGTACACAAATACATCGATATATCATTACATACAAGATATACTAAAATATTAAAAGAAATACAATTATTTGACTTACTTGCTCGATCGATAAAACAGTCAAACCAGTCAATCTATAAATTGATATTCAACCGATAATTTGACTTGAAAATTGAAGTCAAAGTCGAGTCGAGGAGTTACTTAGTTAATTAATTTTGAGTCAAAATCGAGTCGAAAGTCGAAAATGTAGAGTCAAAAATATTTTTCGACTTGACTCGATTCAATAGTTTGGCTTGATTGACTTTTGAACACTACTATTACAATATAGGGAGTTAGTTAGGTAGACTTTGTTTTTCACCCTATTTGTAGACTCTAAAGTGTGAATTAAATCATATGAAATAAATAACATGACCTGATTAAGCAAGATACCATAAAATTTAACTCTAATCATAAAGTCAATAGCTGGGGTCTAAGCCCCAGTTTACTTGAGTATTTTCCTACCGTATATACCATAGAAAAATTCTATGATTCCGCTAAGGTATCTTACCATTATGATTATAATTGAATGTTTGTACACTAAAATATCATGTGTTTTAAGTATTTATAAAGTATAAATTTTAAAGTACAATAATATGATACCTTAATGGGAGTATAGAATTCCCCTACACTACATATTATAGTAAAACCTCTTTTTGTCATAGCTCTAAAAAAAGACAACAGACGCCATATTAAACGTATAGCAAATCTGTACGGTAAAAATGGAAGTCAAATGTGAACTAATTAATTAGTTGTGCAAATTCAAATTAATTATCTAATTTTTTTTCTTTAACTAGTTTTATCTATTCAATATCATTTTCGCATTTATACATCTTATAATTGATTTTTGTTCAAAAGAGTTACAAATTTGAAAATGTATTATGGATCATTATAAACATGTTAACTAGATGGAAAACTTGTGTCATGTATGGAAAAACTTATATATTTAACTTATAACTAGTTTTCTTGCCCGAGCAAAACTTGAGTGTGTATTTTCACATTAAATTTGGAGATATTTACATAATATCAAAACATGGATACACATACATAAGTTGAATCCTACCAAAATCAAAATTTTCTTTGATAAATACAAAAATAGGTAGGAGAAATGAGCTGTTACAAAAATACATTTTTAATATTAATGAGTAATGTAATCCTATTAAATAGTTCAACAATCAAAATATATCTATACCAAGTTAAAGTTATACAAAACTGATACTAATATGTAATCTACTCTTATGATGCTGGTACCAAGTTGACACCAAACTCAAATATGCAATCTTATAACTTTATGTGTTGGTATCAGTTTCACTAAATCTGTAGTTATGAAACAATAGCTTTTAGTACAATTACGACTCCAAGAACAGAATATATAGAAACGTAATTACGTGCAGGTTTAAATTTTACATTGAAAAAAATCTTCTAATATCAATATGGGTTAAATACATTAAACCCCCTTAAAGTTTGGACTATTTTGCAGTAAACCCCTTAATGTTATTTTTTTCTCACTTTTCCTCTTTGGCTAACGGTCAAATGAATAACTCCGCCGTTAGTTTTTTCAAAAAGACAAATTTACTCCTAAAGATCAATTGCAGTAAACCCCCTTAAGGTTTAAGTACCTCAGGTAACTTTTGTAGCATTTAATACACTGGGACAAAAATAAAATTCAATAATGTTATCAATATTGTTAAAAATAAAAGTATGCTCCAAATTAATTACTAATATTATAATTCTCGAATTATACTTTCTTCAATATTTATAATTTAAAAATACAATGAAACAATTAATTTTAAAATTTTTGATGAATTATTAAACGAATTTCATCTAAATTATTTTAATTTAATTTTTATTTATATGATAAAGTTCCTTCGTATAATTTAGGTACAGTTAAATTATATTAACAAAGGAAAAAAGTAAGAAGAAAACCATTTTAAATAAATATAAAGAAAAGTAAAAGAAAAATATACTGATATAAAAGTAAAAGAAAAATAGACTAATATAACTTTAATAGATGGTTATAAGTCTCGTATATTTAAAATTATTTATTTTTACATGAAACTAAAATATAATAAAAAGACCAAATACCGAAAGTGCTAGAAAATTTTTATATTTAAATTTTTTTCACAAGTATTTTTAAAGAACCACTAGTGTTGATAGACATAATTATATTTCTAGTTTTTTTAACAATATTTTTACATTGATTAATGAATAAAGGAGGTTAATTGATACAAAACTTGAATTAGGGACTAAAATGACAAATATAATAAACTTTAAGGGGTTAATTTTATATATTCTTGTACTATCTAGGGGTAGAAATGTCTTTTTTTACTCTTTAATAGTCAAATTACTAATGGAAGGGGCAAAGTGAGAAAAAAATAACGTTAGGGGGTTTAGTACAAAACAATCCAAACCTTAAGGGGATTTAATGTATTTAACCCTATCAATATGTTATGATGCAGTGAAAATAGAGGACCATATTCAAAAAACATATTTGCAATTAGAGTTCTTCCATAATGCCTACTGGCTACTTGTCAACTTCTTCTGTCAATATAGCTATGCATAAAAGACTGAAATACCTCCTCCAATACGAAGAGAAAAATAGGATAATTTATTTTACATCATATGAATAACAAAAATTACTAACCTTGAATCGCATATCAAAATTACTTAGGAAAAATGATCCCATGTAAGCATCACACAAAAAAAATTAGATCAAGAATCGGGAAAAAATTATTGATTCAAATAAACCAAAACATGAGAAGGTAACAATGTGAAATGAACAATGTAGAAAGGAGAAGGTAACAAAAAGGGCAAAATATAAGCAATGTAAACATTTGTAAAAATATAAGTAATGTATGTAACACTACAACGGTACATTAGAAGTAATACACAATAAAACATTTGCATTTAGAAACTTTCACCGCAAACATAATCCAAGGCCACATTTTATGCCTGAAAATGATAAAATCAGCTCTAAGAAAACACTAAAATTGGTGAATAATCATTCAAACGTTTCTCTAATCTTAAGTTATAATAAATCAATTGATATTTGCCAACTATACCCAGTAATTTTAATGGTTAATCTAAACCTTGAAAAACATATATTATTCTTAAAATTCTAGATATCAAAGACATGAATAAAATCATTAAATCGTCGCAAATTAACCCAATATTTATAATAAATCGTGTATGAAGTTCAAGGCAAAAATTGATAAAGTAAAAGGCTGGCATTATGTATATCTGGATATGATTTAAGTAAAAGGAGTTATACATATTTTGGTAGATGCTGGTGCGGTTGAGGATGTAAATTTTAATAGTTGGTAGAGTATTTCAAAACTTAGGAGGTTCTTAAAATTTTAAACTGAAATACACAAATCTCTTACACTTGAAAAATAGTCCCTTGGTACTCAAATATGTTATAGACTAAGTTAATCATCTACACAAAATTGAAAATAACATCCTCTTAACTTGCTGTTAATAATACCAGTAAACAGCCCCAAACTTGAAATTTTCTAGGATCTAGATTAATTGAAGTTGTTGTAGTACCTAACCAATAACACCAAACATCACACAATTATACAATATGGCAATAATCAAAAGAAACTTGTGGCAGAAAAATACAACTTTATTTACTATTCTATTATCATATTAACTTTTATTATAATAAAAAAGGCACACCTTGATGAAATTAACATATATATTTTACGTGTTTTAGATCCCAAATCTTTATAGTAATTTTCCTTAGCATTACTTTATACAAATATCAAAAACTTACTCATCATTAATAATATTTAACCATATAATAAACTGATTAATCAAGCATATCAGGATTTCTAGCCAAACTGAAAGTACCTTCCCTTTAGTTCCAATAGCATGGATGATTTTAAGGTAAGCAAGATGTTTTTCCAAGTCTAATATCAGCAAGGGAATATATAGATTTCTATAATTTTGCCTTCATATATTTACAAAATATAATAGAAGTTTTCCAAGGAAACAATAGAAAAGTACACAATGACTACTGAGATTTTTGGAGCCATTTTAAAGCCAAAGTTTCCCATATAATAAAGAAATACACAAATGATAAATCAAAGATGTAAAGTTAGCATGAGAATAAGTATTAAAATTACTTCTGTTTTCCCACAAAATTGAAATTATACCTAATATCCACCAAAAAAAATATCAGCACATTTAAGTACACATTGAATGTTAAGATGCTCAAGCCAAAGCCAATTAAAGGCAACTATTCTTCTTTTAGTTTGCTTTGTATGAAAGTTGGCTTCCCTGTACTTTCCTCATGTCTTAAATGCATTTATTAGTTACATGCACTATTAATAATTTATAAATATTGGCAGTTTAAGTCAAAAAAACACAGCATGTTGGTTTCATTAATAAAATATCAAAATTGGCTAAAGAATATATCAATTTGTCATTACTAAACAATACTCTCCTTCGACAATTTTGTCCCTATCACATATTTCATAATCTTGAATCACTAAATTCTTTACCTTAGACTCTCCCTTCCCCAAATGGAATATCATCAACCTGGCAACTCCATTTCTTCCTAAGACTAAAAAAATTATGGGTTCAGTATGGGATCTACATGTGAGGTCCATATGAATGAAGAATGGTGTTTCAAGCACGTAGTTCAAGAAAGATTTTACCTACATCTATGATAATTAATCAGCTACTTGGGCCACATTTTAAGACCATGCACCACATGCAACATATTTGCTTATGTTAACTAATTGAAATCTATTACTAGTAGCACGTATCAGGGAGGATCTTTTTTGTACTAAATATAATTTGCATATATTTTTATCAAGTAGTTTTTTTCTTAAAACATAATTCTCGAAATAGATATGTATATAAAGTATAAAAACGATAGATATGTAACCATATTACCCTCTCATTTCAAACTTATTGTACTGAGGTTTCATAGAGTTGTATAACAAGGAAAATCTCAAAGAAAACAGCAGTTCCACACCAGGAAGTATACAACAAAACTTCTAATTAATTATGTAAGGGGTTCATGCATTCTTTAATAATGACATAAAGGGAAAATGTTTCTTTGGTGCTTCAGTGCACCTTGTCAAACTATCTGTCCAAGTCACCTTATCTCTAACACAAAATTAAAACCATATTGTGAATAAAAAATTAATCTCGATTATAACCTTCAACATAAGTAAATAATATTCATATGAATAATTGTCATTATAATTAAAATCAACTAATAAGTAAGTATAGTCAGATTAATCTCTTTCACCTTAAATCATTTGATAAATCAGATTAATCTTCCTGTAAACCAAAAATATCATCAGATTAATCTTCCTGTAAACCAAAAATATCATCAGATTAATCTTCTTAAACTTGAAGTCACCAAAAAAATATAAACCCAAAAATATCCCAAATTTTTACAGAAATCTTAAAACCAGTATAGCACAAATAATAAAGAATGTTAAGCATAACAAATACAATAATTCAAAACAACTTAACTTGCTTTTGTTGAAACCAGATTTATGCATGCATCCCTCTTTTTCTCATCTTGGATCCTCAATTAAAATCTAATATCTTTTTCTCTCCCTTCAACAATTAAAACCTAATATCTTTTTTTATCCCTTCAAGAAAAATCATATTTTTAGACTTCCATATCTTTAAAAATGCAAAAAATAAAATAAAATAAAATTGTGAGAGAATTCGGCCAAAAAAAAAATAGACATGTATAGCATATTTTGAAGACTTGATCTAAAAATTTTGATTGTATTTGATTGTGTGCGTTTTGTCAGTGTGTCTAAGTATGTGCGTGTCTCCTGCACTGTTATTGTGTGCGTCTTGTGAGATTGAAGACCAAAAAAAAAAGGAGGTTCAAAAGGTGAGTGAATTTGTGAAAAATGGCAGAGAAATAGATGGAGAGGAAGGATGAAGATAGTATGAGAAACGGAAAAGAAAGAGGGGTACGAGAGAAAAGCGAAAGAGGAGGAAGAGGATGTGATGGAGAAAGCAAGAAAACACAATGGGAGAGGAATCTAGAAAGGTGGAAGACTCATCCACTAACTCAGCACAATTACCAAATTGTCCTCTATATATTACAATATTATAAATGTCCAAAGTGCATACGATACAAAACACCACAAGTGTATAGAACTCCCCCTTTTAATATATAAGAGATTCTATATCTATCTATATAGATAATATAATAAAAGGGTGGTTTGTGAGAGTTCACACAAATTTGACAAGTAGCAGCTCTATTCAATGTTATTTGTAATAGTTATTATAAAACTTTTTAATAATTAAATTAAATAAGATGAATAATTTTATATAACTTTATTAGTAAGTTCTACAATATCACAAACTAAAAATATGAAAAATAAATAAATTCTCGATTGTCGAGTATGCACTTCATTTCTTGATATTCCTATCCTACCAAAAACATAAAAAAATTTATAAGTTATTTATTAGTTAAGAACTTTATGTGATATGTGTTCATAGTAATAGCATTATTATGTTAATAATGTATATTTTAAAACATAAACATTATATGTCATGTTTATATAAAAATTTAGGAGCTCATTTTTTTTCTTTGAAATTAATAACAATGGGATATTCAAGCTTTAATATCATGAGCATTATTACCGGGATTTCCAAGTAAAAAAATTCTTGACAAAACTTGATTAAAACATGCATGACCATATCTAATTAACTGGTAAACAAATACAATTACACAAAATGTATGCAACATTGTTGAGCAAAAATTTAATATTTAATAAATTAAATCCTCCCGTAAATAGTTCTTTACTTGTGCGATTTGCTCGCACGAGTTTTTTATTTGGTGAGTCGAAACCATTCAAGATATTAAAATCTCTTAATTATATTCCCTAATTTTAGAGAAACATTTTTTGATTCTAATTGTCAATAATTAATTTGACTTCCAATTCATCAAATGAGAATCGAGGGATTTTAAACAATATTTATTTTTGGGGTTGCACGTAAGTAATATGTTTAAGCTGGCTACATACCTGTTATCAGGATCAAACCTTACATAGTTCGTGTGAATTAAAATTCACTTATATTTCAAGAATTATTTTGAGTTTAGTGGAAAAAACATAAATTAATTTAAACCCATTTTGAACTTTTGATGGGTTACTTGAATTTGACCCATTTTTACTTTAGTGGAATTTTTGTTGATGGAAAACTGCCACAATATAATATATTTTGTAGTTTTTGCGATTGATCCTTTTGGAGAGATTTCTTATGTTTCCAAATTAGAATCAAGCCACAAATTGTTCTAAACAAACTACACTTTTTTTTAAATATCAGTTCTTTTTGGTTATTTGAGATAATTGACATGTAACTGAAATTTAGCTATTAAAGGCAAAAATAATTTAGATGAGTTGAAAAACTAGCCCAATAATTTTATTTAATTTTTGTGTGCCTTCAAAGGCAAGACGGACATGAAATCCAATTTAATTCACGTCTTTACTTTTTATTACCATAAAAGGTAACATGGACATAGGATGCAATTTAATTTGACTTAGTGTCTTATAAGACAAATTTGGGTACCAAAACCGATTGGTGCCATAAAGGCAAATTTGGCACTAAAACCCACTAAGACGTAGTTTGATTTATTATTTTAAAAGATAATTTTAGGCACAAAGTTGATTAATTTAATTTGGTGCCTTTTAAGGTAAATTTGGGCATTAAAGCCTTAGTTACCATAAAAGGCAATTTTAGGAAGTCAAGATGATTAATTAATTTAGTGCCTTAAAAGGCATTTTTTAGCACTAAAGCCAAGTAATTTAATTTCGTGCCTCAAATGGCAATTGTGGACAATAAAGCCAATTAATTTTGATTTATTACCTTAAAAAGGTAATTTTGGACACTCAAGCCATTTAATTTGATTTGATGCCTTAAAGGCAATTTGACAAAATAAGGCACTAGGATTGATTTTTAGGGTACTAAAATCAATTGATTTAATTTAGTGCCTTAAATAATTTGAGAGGCAAGATAAGATAGTAAAATCAATTTTGGAGCACTAAAGCCAATTAATTTATTTTAGTTTAAAAGAAGTTTTGATTTGATTTAACCTTTCTTTTTCTAGCACCATTAGAAGTAAAAAAACATGAACCGCCTGAAAACCAATCCATTTGTGAATATTATTTTGAGCTGGATCAAAGAGGGCTACTTTAATTCTTTAATTTATTTTTCATTTATCCTTATATAATTAATAAAAGCCTCAAAAAAATAAAAATAGTTTAGTTTATATTTCATTTGATGAAATACCTGTCCTAGTAAAATTAGGAGAGATTAATTTACAAAAGATAAGAATTTTACTTTTAGGTGAAGAATGAATTTTGAGTCCGTGACTAAATCTTCCAATAAATTGACAATTTGGAAGACTTATGTGAAGTAATAAAAAAAATTAAAAGAATTATAAGTAGAAGGAGACTAAAAAATTTAAGAAAGGGGAACAAACCTTAATATACTACTCTCCTATTTCTTTCTCTTTTCTTTCTTTATCTTCTTGACCTCTCTAAATTCTCTCCCTCTCAAATATGAATACGTTTCTCTCAAATGCCCGTATTTCCCCTCCCTCCCAAATGGCCCTTTTATAAGGCTTTACAACAAGCCTACATCAGATGTGGGAACAATGCCACCTACCCATGAAATAAAAAAATGGGGCATGATGCTTGTACATGTCTCTTGAAGCCAAGTGGTTGTGAAACCACTAGGCAGTTTGTTCATAGGTGGGTAACTACCCACTATTGACCTTCTTTTTTTTTCCTCTTCTGAAAAATATGGTTTAACAAACACAAAGTGTAGTCCTCTTAAAATTATGTAAAAAAAAAAAAAAAAAGTATAATAGATGACTGAACTAGGTCAATATCTAGTCAAAACCTTCCAAATTCCTACTAAAGTAGGATTCATTGATTAATTTATAGATGTGTGACAAGTATTTGTCTATTATATCATTTAACAACATGCAACTCGTTTATAGTAATTAAGCAAAATTATACTAAAGATTATAACTAAAATTAAGATATAAAATTTTGAGATGAACTTATCTATGATAAGGATAATACATCATTTCTAAATTTTTTTTTAAACTTGTTTGAAACACTAGGTAAAATCCAAAATAAATTATGCGAAAACTAATTGAGTGAAAAAAGTAGATATGAGAATAGGGAGGATGGTTGAGATGATAACTAATTAAAGAGGGCTAACATGATATGTATATTAGACAGAGCAAATGAGATAATAAACAAAGGACTTGTGACTCATCTCTTCTCAAATCCTTAAAATATGTATATCAACCACCAAAGAAAAAGAAAACTTTAACTTGAACTCAAACTATCTTTGTTTTCGTGGCATAAATGCGACTCTTTCCTATCTCTTGCTTGCGGTTTATTTTATGGGCATATATATATTTTTAGCAATTTATGATCGGGCTTTGTTCATCTAAATTTTTTCATGTGGACAAGGTAAAATTTAACTGTCAATGCCTACCTCTTGAATATAACTGCTATCAATGCCTAGAGTTCTCTTGGGATTATTTTATGCTTATTTGATCCCTTATAACTTTTTCGAATATTCAAAAATAGATATAAAGGATAGGAAATATTTGTTATTAAGACAAAATTCAAATTCTAATAGATATGTATATATATTATTAACAATACAGTCAAATCTAAAAATTTGTTATTTATTAAAAAGAAGAAAAATAAATCTTTATTAATTTGAAAAGTTATATATATATAATCTATCTATACTATATAGTAAAGCAAAATTTCTTTTCTCAAGATCAAAATAAAACATCAATATGTATATATATATATATATGTACATATATATATTATTTCACGCAAATTTTCGATCACCAGTAATGTTCGCTTCAAGTAAAGTATCTCTTCTTTCAAGCCTAGTACTGAAGTGTGCATCAAAATCTTCAATCAAATTATTTTCCCTTAGTTCATGTAAGAAGACAACCTTTGAACTCTTTTATCTCCCAGATAATGGGAAAAAAAATATATAGAACCTTGCGTTACACATGAAATTGATAATGGAAAAAAATATTTATTATACAATATCTCTTTTTTTCAACTTAAATTACCTCCTTCAATTGATAAGGCTGCCCCCATGTCATTGTCCACTATTTAGTAGTACCGCCTATATTTATATAACATTTAACATAAAACCTGACTAACAAGTGATAGATTTATGAATTTATCTTGATTGTTAATATGTAAAGACTTATTATATGAACGAGTTAAATCTATAGCATATAATAAATTCAAATATTTTACAAAATTACATTAGACACTTGGTTCTATTTATATTTTCTCGTATGAATTTTACTATGCAATTACAACATTAATTAGATATATAGAATATATTATAAACAACAAAATACAATACAAAATAAAATAAAAAGTATAGAGATAGAGATTGTCTTTCTAACATCAGTGTGAGCAATGCACAAATTCTTTTTAATTTATAAATAATGAAGTAACTTGTTGTATTATACATTTAACTATCTTATCCTTTTTAATTGAGCATGTGGTGATTCTAACCAAAAATAGTGAAAGTTCGAAACTTCGGAAAAGTTTTTGAAAACCTCTTGAAAAATTGTTATAAATGTTTGCATCATCATTATCCAGTGAATCACAAATCATAATATCGCCAGAAAAGAAAATTTAATCTATAAGATTAACAAGATAATTAACTTGCATTGTAATTTTTATTTTATTAGATGCCTTCCATAGGTAAACATTAAATTATTTTCATATCTCAAAAGTAGTTAAATTTCAAACATGAAAGTCTTTTTTATGCAGGTGAAAGAATTTATTAGTTGATTATACTATTATCATGGGCTGAAATTTTATTTTCCTTCAAATGTTTTTCTAAAACCACATTCTTTGAGAGTTACAAAAGGTATAGCATGACGATTAATTTATTTGTAACATATTGATTTTAAAAATGTGTAAAACAACCCAAGTTTTACTATATTCTTTCTTGCTAATGGAAAGTGTTTCATAGATATATTTAACAGCCAAACCCAAGGCCACAATTTTGGATAAAAAATTCAAAACACTCGAACTTCACTAAATTTAACAAAAGAACCTCGAGGTTTAGACATCAAATGTTTTCAAGAGAGTAGTAGCACTTCACCATGGTATAGTTTACAAAAACTTTCTAAGCTTTAGTTTATTTTTTGTGTGTGATATTGAAGTGAAATTTTATTCTTTTAAAACAATTTGCAGATGTTTAAGTACATTCATTACATTATATTGTTTATTTTAATATCTTTGTTATTTTGTGTATAAGATTTTTATAAAACTACTTTTGATAAGAGGTGCGTTTTACTAACTTAATTGCACTTGATTGTTAGAGTTGACCTTATAAGCAAAATTCTTTCAGTGACTACATTATAAAGCTAATTATTGATGGCATAACATAGTTATGTTTAGGAAACCTATTAAAAGGTAATAATCGACTATTTAAAAAATCTAAGAATAAAATTATACAATAACTTTTTATTATTATAATCAACTATCAATTGTCATAGATAGAATTATTCAACCCCAATGAGTTAAAGTTTTACATGTTAGTGAAATATTTTAGCAATGTCAACCACAAGTATCAATTTTCTTTTTCATCACTGAACATGTGTCAAGTAGGCCAATCTAAGATAAAGGATTTTATATTCACATAACTAAATTTGGAAACTTAAAATTAAAATACAAATTCAAAAATACATATAATAAGTCTTATGATGCCTTTTACACACCTAGTTATAAATTAATGAAACACCTAAATTCTACTACTAACTAGTTGGCATCCTGTAAGTATACGGTTGTCAACTAATAGTAAAAGGAAGTAGAGATCGTTCTCACATTTATTGTCGATAGCAATTACCAAGATTTATGGGTGCTTGTGTAGTTAAGCAAAATCAAGTGATGAGTGATAGAACTATTCTAACTAAAAATTATAATCTTAATTCTAACCTAAATTAACCAAATTAAGACTAAAATTAAAAACAAGCAAATCACCCAACTAAAAGGACTACAAAAGAAAAGGCTTGAGTATTAAAAACAACCATTTCTAAACTATAAATTTGAAAGAGTTAAACTAGAAATCCAGATATTTTTGGATTTTTGATTGAAATGGGTAAGAAAGCCCACTAAGAATTAACTAGGAATTAAAGCAAGAAATTGAAAATTCTAACTAGAAATGCAAGAAATTAACAAGAATCCAAATTTCCTAAGAAACCCTAATTTGCAAGTAAAGAAATTCTTACTAAATTAGACAAGAAAGCAAACAAAAATTATATCTACGCGAAACTTGCGATTAACCACTACAATTATCTAATCAAAATTTGAACTTGAGAAGAAATTAAAACAAGATCTAAGATAAAAATAAACAGAAATTTCTATTAAAGAAGTAAACTTGGCGTTCAAGCTATCCTAAACTATTTAAAAACTAACTAAAACTATCTACTACTTCTCTCTTACTAATTCTACTTAGCTTAAATAGTGTAGCATTACACAAGGCAAAATTAGGGATTTTTGGCTGAAAGTTTACAAAATTGCCCTTACAACTTAACTTTCAACGAGTTAAGATCGCGGTCTGGAACATTTGAGACTGCGATCTCAACTCTAATATAGTAAAGTAAATACAAATTCCTGAGTCGAGATCGCGGTATGGAATAGTCGAGACTGCGATTTCGACTCTCCTCCTAGCATTCTTCATTTCATCCATTTTTGCAATCTGGTCTCTTGAGCTTTGTTTCTTCCAGTTTTGAACCTTTAATTTTTAACCTGCATAATATTAACACCATTAAGTACTTAATTAAACTAAAAATTTAACACAAACTTATCATAATTAATTCAAGAACGAAAATACAAATACATATGAAAGAAATTAACTAAAATCCTTAATTACTTACTCAATTTCGGAATTTAAACTATCAAAATGCTATAATTTAAAGGAAAATAACTCTAGTTTACTAGAGTTATCATCTTATAACTAGTTTAGTATGGTTAGTTTATTATTGTTGAAGATGTTTGTGTTAACTATTTTATTTTTGCAAATTTTAGATTTCTTACTGGAACTTTTCATTCTTTGGACCTAGAGTTAGCTATACTAATGAAATTCTTTTATTGACTATATTATGAAAATGTTAAATATCGATGTCATAAACATTTTAAGATACCTATTAAAAGTTGGTAATTAAATATTTTAAAATATTTTAAGAATAAGATTGTACAATCAAATTCTTATCATAATATCCTTTTCAATTGTCATGGCTAGAATTATTATTAGTGTTATGTTTTGTAAAATATATTTTTGCAATATCTGTTTCTTGTTTATGATATTTTGTATTTGTCAAAAAAATTAGGGATAATGCCATTTTGACCCTCCAAACTAGGTAAAAATATCAATATGATCCTCTAAACTAAAAAAATGTCAATGTGGTCTCACCAAACTGAAAAATATTTCAATATAATCATTTAAACTAAAACAATCTCAATTTGATCCTCCAAATTCAAACAAGATATTCTAATGTGGCCTACATGGAAAATCTCAATTAGTTCCTCCGAGCCAAAAAAAAAAAAAAAGCATTTCAATTTAGCCCTATGCTTCAATTTGTTTCAGTATTTTTGTACCTTTAGAACCTTAATTCTTGAAGACAATAAAAAAAATATTTATTCATTTGGCCTATTATGCATTTTCATCATTTTGCCTAAAAATATTCAATTGTGTATAAAAAAATTTTGGCATAGACAAATATAATTCTAAAAAAAAAAACAACAATAACAACAAAGATTTCTATATTTTTTTTTTAGCAAATCATTAACTTTGAAATAGTCAACCCACATTAATCAAATACAAATAAAACAAACAGCTGTATTTGAATGATTTTTTAGTTTGGAGACATAAATTGGAACATATTACAACACTTATTTCAGTTTCGAAGTTCATATTAAAACACTTATTTCAGTTTCGAAGGCAATTGAGACTATTTTAGTTTAGAGGGCATGTTAGAACATTTTTTTTCCAGTTTGGAGGGCCAAACTAAAATTTTTTAGTTTGGAAGACCATCTTGAGACTTTGCTCACTTTGAAAGGCCAAATTGACATTAACTCAAAAAATTATATATCTGCATTTAAAACTTTGAAACCATTTATTCATATTACAAATGTGCTTTAAACAAATAAATTACATGAGAAAAACATCACCTTTTTTATGCTTAATATAACATTTGAGTTCTTGTATGTAATTGTTGCTCTAAAATAAAATCGGACAACATCAAAATATTTTACTTATGGAGAATAATGAAAATTATGATGTCAAACAATTAATGGGCAAGTTTGATCTACCAATGGGCAAGTTTGATCTACCAAATAATTTTTAAATCAAATAAAATTAATAATTCCAAGTATAGAAAATTAAATGTTAGAACATTAGCTTTAGGAAGTAGTTTTCTAATATTAAATCATTCAACAAATAGTTTGATTAAGTGAAAAAAAAATAGAAAAAATAGAAAAAAATAGATACTTTTTATTCGCTAAATCTAGAGATTAATTTTTAATTTGATAAAGAATGTTGGCTAATTACAAGTAATAAGATCAAAAAATCAATTATTTGGATCGCTTATTCCAATATAGCACAAAAACCTTCAAGAATTTGCATGGTACAAGTTTACACTACCAAGGTTGTTATCAACTATTTTAAGTCCCAATCGGCATCGAAATCTCCAATTGCATATGAATGAACTCCTTATGTCATGTGATACCATATATATGATTCATTTAGTGTAATTTGTATTGAATTACTAGTCCCACGTTGCGGCTCCTCCAATTTGTTGTAGAGACAATAAACTGTTGTGTTTTAAAGCGTGCAATGTGCGTGCAGCAAGCTGCATTTGCCTTGACAAAAGAAACTAAGGAGGGCCAGCAATTTATACTTTCTCTGTTTCATTTATATTATCACTTTTACGATTTGAAATATCCCAAAAATAATGTCACATTTTTGAAAAAGTAATTACTTTGTTATATATTATTTCAATTCTATATTTACTAAATACTCAAACTACAAATTTTTGACTTGTCTTATTTCAATCACGAAGGACCATTTAATTATACATATCATAAAATTAAATTTTCTAAAAATACGTGTCTACCCGAACAGATGACAATAAAACAAGACAGAGAGAGTATTTTTTAAAAGTTTATTGGGTAAAGTGAGATTCTTGATAGTTGAAGGACCAAAAATTTACAAATATGAAAGTTTAGTGGCTTGTAGAGTAACTCGCCAAAAAAGGAATAATTCCCACGACTAAGAGGAGGTTTGGTTTGCATATGCGTAAAATCAACATGCAAGTAACGAAACAACAAGGGTTTTCCAGACATGGCGAAAATGAATAACATCTATCTTTATGAATAAGATTCCAAATAGGTGGAGATCATGAATCGAGTCATGATCAAGGATATGTGTAAATTCATTATAAATTCTTCATAAAAATAATAAAAATAAAAAAGATTCCAAATGTATCATATTTGAACTCTATGATTAGCACAGAATAGTGTACGCGCGCATTGAATGTAAAGTAAGCAAATGAGATTAGTACAAAAATAAAGCCATGATACATTAATTTATTTGTTATATTTCCGAACAATGCCAAATTTATAGGGGAGACATATTTTTTCAAAATACTAAAGTAGGATGACATTCCGCATTTAAAATTTAGAATAAGATCGGTAAACGGGTCGGATTCGGGTCGGGTGTAACATATCCAGATCCGGATCTGATTAATACAACCGAATTCGAATCCGGATCTCGACGAGTCTACAATAGTATCTCTATACCCGAATCCGTCGGGTCTTGTCTAATCCGAGTCTTAATATTCTTTTTATAACTTTTAAAATTATATATACTACTATTACAACTTATCGATTTTTTTTTAAATTAAAAAAGTATTTATTTTATAATTAATATTTATGTATGTATTCTATATTAAATATAAATTACATGGACAATTTACACAATATATATGTGTAGATACATGTAAAATAATACTAATATATAATAATTTTATTATATATTTAATATTTTAAACGGATCCGGATCTTAATTGAGTCGGAACACCAAGATCCAGATTTGATTCGTTTACTATAATAGCTAAACAGGTCCGGATCAGATACAGTCCTGGGTAATCGAAATTTATCATATATCCAAACTAGAATAAACGAATCTGAATCGGGTTTGGGTTTAGACCCAACCCATTGACAAGCCTAATTCGAATAAAAGAATAAAACAAAAGGACATAGAATTAGAAATAACAAAATTCTGGCATCGCTTTCAAAAAAAAAAAAAATTAAGAGAAAGAGAGAACTTACCTTGAAGGAAAATAATCCAATTCATCAATAAGGTCCTAATCATTATTCCATAGATGCATGCATAAAAATCCCATTGTTTTCTTGTGGTCTTCACTTTCCCTGTATTCGTGTCAAGAGTTTTTGGAGTTGCGGATCTTGAATAAAATCCATTTAATTTTGTACATGATGAGTGAGAATGCATATCAAAATCGAATTCTCTAATTCTCATTGCAACTAAATAATTAAGAAAACATATATTGAATAAGAAATATACACTAATTGACAAGGAAGAAGTTCATTGAATTTACAATGGACATTTTTTATAAGCTATCAAATGATACAACTCGCCAAATTACCACTTATGCATATACATACCCCTTTTTACATGTAAACGTGCCTAATTATGTTTTTTCCTTATTAAAAAGCAAACTGTGCCTATGGGATTGTCTTTATCCATTCTTTCTCCCTCCCTCCCTATCTCATTATCTTAGAGCTGAAAAATTTATGAGCTTGATTCAATTTTTTACTTGTGAAGGTAATGAAAAAATGTGTAAGACTTTGTTATTGGATATCACTCCTCTTTCATTGTTATGACTGATTTAGTTCCTCTACCCCTTACTCTAACATTGCTAGTGGTGTAAGACCATTACAGAGGGGGACATTTTCATAATGCAGATTTTTGTGATCCCTAACCAGACTCTACTTTAAAAATTCGATCAAATATCTACCTAACTCTCATCAAGGCTTTAACAAAAAATTAAAATCACTATCATCTCCAAAAATTAAACTAGTAGAAATTATAATTTAATTCACAATATAAAACTTACAAGCATGAGAGATCTCAAATTGAACCAACAATGTTTCGATTATATCCAAAAATAATGAAGCATAACACCAACTTTAGATAAATGAACTCCAAAAGATATATCAAACTGTAATAATAAATCTCCGTCAGCTACACTTCCAAACTTCAAGTAGTTACAACAATGCGGAGAAATCTCGAGACTCCAATGCGTGTGATCATATCGTCCCAAGCAAGTGGATTGTATAACCACGGTGCCTAGGCCGTTTCGGCCAAATCCAATACCAGTCCGACGTATCTCCTACATGTGCAGGACTCAATTTTTCACGATACAATAAAATACACAACTAGATTTACAAATATACAAGTAATTTCATCAATACAACATCAAATTATTGATAATAAATATAGGATGAGATTTTTTAGCTCCAACAACATAGAGAATATTTTGTTTGTGGTAAAACATGCATAGATACATTATTATCCATAAATAACTCAAAGAAAGAGAAATGGTCCATGTGTAGGCCTGTCAATAGGTCGGGTATTCTGTTTAAATCCGGACCCGACCCGATCCAAACCCGTTTATTCGGATATGAATCCGTGACAAATTTTGATTATTCGGATCCGATCCAGACTTATTTAGTTTTTATAATAAACAAATCGGGTATGGATCTTATTGTTCTGACTCAAATAGAATCTGAATTCTATTAAAATATTTAATATATAATAAAATTATCATATATTAGTATTATTATGTATCTACATATACATGTGTGTGTTGTGCAAATTACCCAGGTAATTTATATTTTTATGTGGAATATATGCATAAATATTAATTATGAACTAAATACTTTTTTATAATTAAAAAAAAAATTGGATAGGTTGTAATATTTCTATATATAATTTTAAAGGTTATAAGAAGAATATCAAGGACTGTATCCCGATCCAGATCTAGATCCGGGTCTAGATCTACTTTTTTAGACTCGTCAAAAATCCGGATCTGAATTCAAATCTACTTATATTAATCAAATTTAGTTCTGAATTTTCAAGATCCGACCCGTTTACATCAAGTATATCCATGTGTATGGATATGCAATAGTAATATCAGTTAACAACAATCAAGATACAAGATTAAATTTGATGATACTAAAATAATATGCTTATTAAAAATATTACACATGGTTTTGGACCCAGTCTACTGGGGGTATTTTAGTAATTTTACCTTTGTATTTAAATAAGCCTAAATGTCAGCGATTTTAAACCCGGATCGAACCGACCGGTTGAACCGGTTTAAATTGGGAATTGGCAACAGTACTGGTCCGGTTAAATATAAAAGCTGGAAAGTAAAAAGAATCGGTGCAAAATCGAAAAAACCCGGCAAACCGATAAAAACTAGTGAAACTAGTTAGATCTAGTTTTTGAATTTCTTCCCACACAATAAGGATGAAGTCCTACAAAATTTTCCAAAAGTCAGATCTAATCGCCAATGTCACTAAAACCACCAATAATCACACCAGATCTGTGATATTTTCACCAAATTAGATTAAATAAACAACAAAAAAAACCATATAATTCACGCCCAAAATAAAGGGAACAAATTCCATGAAAAAGGGTAGGGGTGGAGACAAAAAGGGAAAGGACGGGTGGGGGTCGATAAGGATGGTGGTCAATGAGGTAGCCCTTTTGGAAGAGAGGGGAGGGAGAAGGAAAAGGATTGAAGTTGATGGAAGAGTGAGAGAAGGGCATGAAAGGGGTTGATGGAAGAGGACAGAAATGAGGAGAGAGAGGTAGAGAGGGAGTTGATAGTTGTGAAGAGAAGAAGATGAGAGGTGCTGAAGAAAGAATAAGGGAGGAATTGGCGGTGGGGAAAGGAAGATCATGAAGGAGAGGGGAGGTGGCATTGGGGAGTTGGGGCAGGGATGGAAGTGTGCTTGAAACTTGTTTCTGTGATGTGTGGGTTGTTGTTGAACAAAAAATTGCTTCTATAATGTGAAATTGGATGATGAAATAAATAAAGAGGAAAATATGTTCGAGAAGGGTTTTGAACCCAAGTTTGCCAAAATCAATTTGTATGTCTAAACCACTCTCTTAGAATAGCTAAACATCTAGTGAATAATATCAACTTTATACTAAATATAATAAAAAGGATCACTAAGAAAAAGAGCGTCTCAGATTGTTCAACCGGTCGAATCGGTTGAACCGCGAACCAGACAGTTCACCGGGTTACCTTTCGGTCCAGGTTTTCAAACATCACTAAATGTTGAAATAGCAGGTTAGATTCATTAATTACTTTCCTAATTTCATAAGGTCTGATTTCCTTCTAAAATTTTCTCTTTGATACTTGAGTGCGCAGCCTACCTTAGGTGACAAAACCCTATCTTTTTTCTTTCAGGTATTTTGGCTATGGGCACTACACGTAATGCTCAACCCTAACTTTGGACTACTTTGCACTTGATATATAGCTTAGCTTAACTTTTGTATCAATATTTGGTGAAAATTAAACAAAAAGTCATTCTCTGGCACGACACCTAGCACACATAATAATCATAGGAGCAATTCTGACAACGGTAAGGAAATCTCTACCCCACATCACTCCAACTGATGCTCTATCTAAGAGGAAAATGGATCAATAGAGATAACAACTTGGCTATCTTGATCCCTAAGTCATGAACAAGGATAAAAAATTCTGAAACTGAGGCAGGAAAATGCTTAGTTAAAGGACACGCTCATTATGCACCAGTTGAAGCATCACTTATCTCAGGGCGAACAATACCCTCTCTATTTGGGTATCAACCCCCAGGTTATTCACCTCCAACTTCATGCTGGAGAGAGGGAAAGAAGAACTCAAAGAGAGAGGAATAGCGAAGAGTAGAGGACCAAAATTTAACTTTGGTTGGGTTTGCCCGGTAAGAGCACCCTCTTCAATCTGCCGGCAGGAGCAAACTAGCCGATTTTCCCGGCTTGACTGTAGAAAAGTGGTCTCATCAAGGTCAAGTGGCAACCGAGATAGGAGTCTAGGCGAAGCAACTTTCATAAATCATGGAAAAGAAAGACGTTATAAGAGGGAACGCACAGTGGTATTGTCCTAAAAAGGGAGGAGGACTAAAAGAAGAGATTGGAAGATCTATTGCAAACTAAAGTGGACAAATAGACGACATGGAAGGAAGAAGTATCAGATACAAGTATTCTATTCTTGTC
The DNA here is from genome assembly GCA_025175665.1 of Cinchona pubescens. Taxonomy (NCBI): domain Eukaryota; kingdom Viridiplantae; phylum Streptophyta; class Magnoliopsida; order Gentianales; family Rubiaceae; genus Cinchona; species Cinchona pubescens. The sequence continues at coordinate 1,127,828 of JANKKI010000074.1, read as the reverse complement.
ACTGATGATAGCATGTAGGAGTCTTTTCCAAGAAGGTAACAGACTTCAAACTTTGACTCGTAAGATGGGAGTACTGATCCATGGGATCAACCGCCCCAAAATATGCCTCCAAGGAGTGCTAGATACTATTCTCTTATGAGGTTTCCCCATAACTCTCAAAGGCGCCACCTGAAAATAGTTCAGAGGATATAAGAAAGGCAATATCAAGAACTTTGATAAACTAGTAGACTTATTTTTGAACAAGTTTGGAAATCAGAAGAGGATTCCAAAGGGAAGAACATACTTGTTTATACTTAAACAAAAACCAGATGAATAATTCATGGACTGTGTGGATGGGTTCAAAAGAAGACCATTGGAATCCAAGGAATCATGAAAGACATGCGGATCATGATTTTCTAGATTGGGATGAAGCCCAAAAAATTTTCATTCAACCTCTGACAGACGAACTTCAAACCTCCAACAACTCTTAGTGATCTCTTCCATAGGGCTGAGAAGTTTGCCCAAGCAAGTAAAGTTGAGAAGAAAAAAAGAAAGACAGGAATAGGTGGAGTTGATAGCAAGAAGAAGAAGGCAAATGGCAAGAACAATATAGCAGGGCCTTCAAAAAAGAGTAATATGAGGGATTGGTTATCCGTAGTCGAACCCCATAGGAGAAGTCTTAACCCTTCTAATACTTACACTCTTCTCAATACGAACCTTCACAAATTCTGGCAATGATTAAGAATGAGCCATACATAAAGTGGCCAAGAGCAGTGAGGAGTGATCCAGAGAGCTACAAGTAAAACAAGTGGTGCTACTTTCACAAAGACCACAACCATGATACTAATAATTACATTTCCTTAAAGAATGTAATCGAGAACTGAATCTGAAGTGGATATCTAAAGGATTTTATTCAAGGGATGGATAAAGGAAGATCATTCCAATGACAAGAAAGGAATCTAGACTAGATTAAGACCGCAGTCCGTCTCGGGAAGACGGAATATCTCAAAAGGAAAACCAAGAAAAAATGATCACACATACCATCTCTTGTGAAGCATCAAATGGTGATTTTGCATCATCCCACAAGGCTTATGCTCACTAGGTAAAGTTAGTCTAATCAAACCTAAAAAGGCCTAAGTTTGTCAAGACATTATTTTTATAGCAGAGGAGGCACAACAAGTAGCTTATCCCCATATTGATCTATTGGTGGTAACTTTACCTGTGGCGAATTGCAATGTTAAGAGGACATTCCTTGACAATGGCAGCTTTGTTGATGTACTGTTCCATTCAACATTCAAGGAGATGAAGCTAGAAGAGAAAGATCTCAAGCTGTGACCATGCCTTTGGTAGGCTTTTCCAAAGAAACAATCATTCTATTTGGGTACATCACTCTTCCTATAATGTTTGGTACAGCTCTGCAGGATGCTCAAGTGATGGTGAATTTTGTAGTGACCAAAGTATCATCTTCTTACAAGTACCATCATTGATCGGCAAACTGTACAAGCACTCGGTGCAGTCTCATCTTTCCTACCACATAAAGATGTAACCTTCTTATGGAGAATGGAGTAGGGGAGATTTGAGAAAGTCAACCAGTTGCCAGACTGTGTTACATTGCTTCACTAAAATAGGGGAAAGAAGTTGCCCCTACTTACAACATCCATACTATAGAGGAGGCGGAGGAGTATCCACATAAAGGAGAATTGGCCGAGGAGCTAGAAGAGGTCTTCCTAGATGAACATGAACCAAACAAAGTTGTGAAGAATGGAGAGTCCCCCTCAGGAAACTTAAAGGAAAAAATCATCTCCCTTTGTTTGGAGCCCTACAGACATGTCAGGGATTCCTAAGGTGGCCATGCCCTCCCTAATATGGATCCAAAGTACAAGCTAATAGTCTAGAAGAAGAAGAACTTTAGTAGGGAAAAGGATCAAGCGGTAGAGGTAGAAGTAAAGAAACTATTAAAAATTGAGGCTACAGAGAAAATCCAATAACTCTTGATTGGCTAAGCAATATAGTAATGGTGCCCAAGCCTGGGACCAAGTGGAGGATGTTTGTTATCTTCACCAGCTTAAATAAGGCTTCTCTAAAGGATTGTTATCCTAATTCCCGTATTAGTCATGTAGTACATTCAACCTCTGGGTTTGAGGTTTTATCCTTCTTAGATGCATATAAGGGGTACTATTTGATTTTATTAGATCATAAGTATCGAGCCAAGATTGCTTTTATCATTGACTCTATCATATACTACTTTAAGGTGATGCTGCTCTGAATTAAAATGTCGAAGCAACTTATCAATAGATGGTAGATCAAATATTTGCCAATCAGTGGAGGTACAACATGGAAACATATATTGATAACATGCTGGCCAAGAGTAAGGAAAAAGTTGATCATGTGGAGAACTTATAGGAAACCTTCACTATCTTGAGGAACTTTGAAATGAGATTTAACCCTAAGAAGTGTGTTTTCAGAGTTGTCGAGGGCAAGTTCTTGGAATTTATGGTGACTCAGTAGAGAATCGAGTCAAACGCTACTAAGATAAAAGCAATAGAAGACATAGAACCTCCTAAAGTGGTTAAGCTTGTTCAAAGGTTGACCATCGTTTGTTTTCTTTGAGTTGATTCTTGTCCAAGTCGGGGGATATGAACCTACCATTTTTCAAGGTTTTGAGGAATGTTAAAAATTTTCAATGGATTGAAGAATGCAAAGAACCTTTGCAGAATTGAAAGTTTACAGAACCTTACTTTCGCTCCTTACTAAGCCTAAAGTGGGTGAAACACTTTACTTGTATTTGGCTTGTTCGATTGTGGCAGTGAGTGTAGTTCTTATCAAGGAGGAAAACAAAGTTCAGAAGCCAGTGTGTTATGTCAGTAAGGTGATAATGACACCAAAATCGGTATCCCACCATTAAGACATTGGCCCAAGTATTGGTAATGGTAGTGAGAAAACTTAGGCCATATTTTCTAAGTCATCGCATAGTTGTATTAACCAATTACCAACTTCAAGACTGTTCTCATGAAGTCAAAAGTTTTAGAGAGGTTAGTCAAATGGTCCATTGGACTAATTGAGTGGGACATAAAGGCTTAAGCCTTAGCAGATTTTATCATTGAAGAGGTAGAAGAAGAAAACCCCAAGGAAAGAACAACCATGGAAGACTACTTCCTCAGGGAATGGGAGAGGGGAAATGGTGCAAGTCAAGGGTTCCCTTAATAGAGCATGAATGTAGATGGGGCAAGCAATGCAGAATGTTACGGTGCAGGTATATTTCTTATCTCTCCGGAGGGACTCAAAACAAGCTATGATTTGAGGTCCAAATTCTATACAAGAAATAATGAAGTTGAGTATGAGGCCTTAGCCTTCAAACATATGCTAGCTAAGAAGTTAGAAGTGAGGAACTTGCTGGTAAACATGGACTCCTATCTTGTGGTGCAACAAGTCAAGGTTTGAAACCAGGGAACCACCATCACAGTTTTACTGAACAAGGTAGAGAACCTGATCTCACACTTTGTCTCTAATAGAAGTTCAAGAAAATTCATGTGACAAGGAATGAGAATAAGGAAGCAGATACTTTCTTCAAAATAGCTAGCTCAATAAACTCAAATGTGTTAAAGGAGATTTTCCTTAAAGTGTTATAGGAGAAAAGTGTTGAATTGGTGGAAGTCATGGACATTAATAATACTTTGAATTGGATGATCCCAGCTATTCAATATCTTATTGAAAGCTAACTACCTAGGACAAGGTAAAAGCTCTATGGGTTGAAGAAGGTCAGCAAAGTACTTGACCATCTAAGAGACCTATACAAGAGGTTCTATTCAATGCCTTACCTCCGTTGCTTAAATCTAAGCGAGGCTGAGTATATCTTGGCTGAGGTGATGGAATATAAAGGGCACCACGTCAGTGTCAGAGAATTTGCACAGAAGTCTAAAAGCAATGGTATTATTGGCCAAGAATCTTAGACAGCGTCATGGACTATGTGCGAAAGTGTGAAAAATATCAGTTCCATTCCAACCAACCCCAGATCTTATTCACTCTCGGCTGAGTAACTTACTTCTATCCTTACTCTTTGGCATTTTTCTTAGTAGGGTGTTGACATTTTGGGACCTTTTCATTGGCATTGGTGAAGAAGAAGTTCATGGTGGTCACAATTGATTACTTCACCAAGTGGGTTGAAATAGAATCCCTAGCTACTATTACTCCTCAATAGATTATCAACTTCTTTTGGAAGAACATGATATGCCGTTTTGGTATCCCAAAGGCACTTACCTCGGACAATGGGTAGCAATTCCTAGAAGAAACTTTTAAGAATTTTTGTATAGGATTAGGAATTGAGCAGTGCTTCTCTCGATAAGTCATATTTAAAGTAATGGTTTGGCTGAAGTCACAAACTGCATATCTTGGAAGGAATCAAGTAGCAGTTAAAATGTGCTAAGGAGAATTGGGTGGAAGAATTCCCCAATAAGTTGTGGTCGTTCTGCAAAACTTATAAGAATGTAACTAGAAAAACCCCTTTCGATCTCACATATAGAGCTGACGCACTTTAAACTCTAATGGAGATCGACATGTCTCGGTTATGAGTTTACAACTTCAACTCATAGAAAAATGACAAAGGCTTGAGGTCCAAACTCGATCTACTTGAAGAGGCAATGGATAAAACATACTTCAAAATGCATGTAGACAAGCAGCGGGCGACTTGGTACTACAACTAGCAATTAGTCCGTGGTAGAAGGGACAAAGTAAGTGATTAGGTCACTAGGAAAGTAGAGGTAAGTCAATCCTTAGCCCGGGTAAAGCTTTCACCAAATATGGAAAGGCACTGTGAAATCATTGAAACATCTACTCATGGAGCTTACAAACTTAGAACCAAAGGGAAAATCTTGTCTCGCACTTGGAATGTTCAAAACCCTTAAAAAATTTATTTTTATGCTAATTTTATTCAGTTTGAGTTTCTTCAGTTAAAAGTTTCAAAGCCAAGTATCACATCTCGAGATGGCATAAAACTTGTGCAATTTATAATCTTTCAATTTCAATGAATTAAATTTTCCAAGTAGAAGTTGGGAATATAAGTTGTACAATTAGTTCTTTGCAATAATAAGAACATCGTCCAGCCAACCTCATGTAACACATAGTCCTCCAAAATTGTGCCACCCTCCGGGGTTAATACTACCCTTCAGGGAAAATTGACCAATACTTACTTCTCAGAGTAGGACATGCCCCTTTAAGGCAAAACTTTCGTCTTCCAAAAAGTGAAGTACCTAAGCGTACCTATTCTCTAGAGTAAGCCTACAAGGGCAAAACTTAATTCTTCAAAAAGTAAAGTACCTGAGCTTCACATACTCTCCGAAGTAGATCGCACCCCTCTGGTGACAGAATTAAGATCTTCCAAAAGTGAAAAACCTACACTGCAACTATTCTCCGAAGTAGGCCACACCACTCCAAGGTTAACTCTAAGGTCTTCACCAAGTGAAGGACCTTCACAATACCTATTCTTTTGAGTAGAGATTTCTTCTTAAGGGAAACATCAACACTTTCAGAAGTGTAACCTTCTAAGGTAAAATAGAAAAATTCCTACATAAGAAAAAAAGTCTAAGTTTGCAATTACACCAAAGACTAGCCCTTTCGAGGGTAATTCTTACTACAGAATACGAAAACTAAAAAGTAGCACTTAGTCAATTTAGCAGAAGATAAATGACTAAGGGGGGCAAGAAGAGTATAAAGAACTCTAACCCAAGCTGCTGTGAACAAGTAGTAAATGAATTGCATGCTGCTATAAATAAATGAAATGCATTGCATTAGTGGAGTTGGTACATGAAAAGGCCCCAATTCAAAGTTTAGCCAAGTATAGGAACGACTATTATTAGAGAAAAGCAATAGGTAAAAGAAAAAGCATAATAATGTTTAGGAGTTCTTACAAAAGGCAAGCCCTAAGCTATGAAGTCTCCAAAAAACAAAACTAGCTAGGTACTAAGCTAAGCTAAGAGGAAAGGCTGAAGTGTCTACTCGAGCTCCCTCTCTTTCCTCATAACCTCCAAAATATCACCATTCGTATTAATTCTAATGAATGCTGCTTTGGTACCATCTTCAGTCGGAGTCTCTGATGCACAACGATGAATAGGCATAGGAGGAGCAATACCTGGGATCAAGTCACTTAGGTCCAAGTTTGGATGTGCCTTCTTCACATAAAATAAAGCTCTATCATATCCTATGTCGAAAAACTTTTTGTAACACTCATCTACTAGTGTATTGAACATATTGTTGGCATAATAGTCTGCCAATTACTTAGCTAAGCGATCTTGGTAGTTTTTCTCCTTAAGTTTCTTAATCTCGACTCATCCTAGTGATAGAATAATTTAAGGATGGCAGGTGTTAAGAAAGGAATAAGAAGGAATAAACTTACTTAGAGAATGATGAAGTGGTGGTGTTGAGCACATTAACTTGTAGAGTTCAATTCCAAGTAATTCTTCTAGTTTGGAGAAAAACCTTAGCCTATATCCAAAGAACTTATCTTGCCAAATAAGATATCTATTCTCATTTCGGGGGACAGAACTTCTATACAATCCCCCAACAAAAAGAAAAATTTTTCCCCTCTAGTAAAATAAATTTCGAAGGCTAGAACATTGTTGTTGTCAATTTCACGCCTCCGGTCGAAGTATAAATACTGCATCAAAAAATTGTCATTCTCAATCCAAAAATATTCAACTTGAGAGTGAATATCAATTCCTTAGTTTAACCCTAAGTCTTAAGTCATCCAACAAAAAGAATTACTCTAGTGCAAATGTATAGATGTGTGCTAAACTCACGTGTTGCGAACCTGAGACAAAGAAAATGAGGATGGGGGATTGTCTCTAGAATAGGTTCTGACGTTCAAGTCATAACTGTTTGACAAGAGGAAAATTAAAGAGCAAAATAAAAGCTTAAAGTATCAAATGAGATGTAACTGTGAAATATAAAGTGAGAACTAATCTTGTGAATTTGCTATTTGTACTTAGTAGTAGATGGACTTAATTTGTTAATAGACTTTTGAATAATTGCCAAGCCCATGAAGGCCTAGTTTAGATAGATTGAATAGGAGCTTTAATTTAAGTCAAAATTATCTGTCTCTGTCAAAATACCCTTATGATTTGCTGACTATTCGTCACATTTTTGGTAGTCATTGGTAATATTTTTATACATCATCACATCATTTAATAATTTTATAAATGAGGTAGCTTTGATTGATCTTTCTCTAGTTGGAGGAAAACTTACTTGGTTCAACCCAAGGGAAACTCCTTTTATGTCTAGAATTGATAGATATTTGAGCTTATGTGAATGGGGGGAATGGTTTCTAAATGCTATACAAATATATGCCTATGGCCATCTTAGATCATGCTCTTATAAGTTTGAATTGTGGAGGAATGAAAGAGGAAAATCTCCCTTCCAATTCAACAATATGTGGCTAGATATGAGACGTTTCCCATATGGTGTAGGAACAGTGGAAAAATAACAAATTTTAGGGATTCCCTAGCTTTTGTTTCATGAAAAAGTTGAAACTGTTAGAGTCATATTTGAAGAAATGGAATAGGATGGTATTTGGAACAATTGATCATAAAATTCAAGAATATTTAAAAGAACTTAAAAAAAATCATAGATTCCAAAGAGGGGAACAATTCATTGGCAAAGGAAGACATACTCAGAAGAGAAGAACTCAAGGCTGAAATTGGAAGTTTAGCCATCCGAAGAAGAAATATTGGAGACAAAAATTGCGAGAATTATGATTGAGAGAGAGACGACAATACAAAATTTTTCCATAAGATGCCCAATAAAACTATATCAAAATGTTGGTAGTGGAGAACACTAAGGTGAACAAGGAATAACAAATTAAAGAAGAGGAGGTGAAATTTTATTCTATGCTTTACAAGGAATAGGAGCTTTTTTGTACTGCTCCCAAAGAAAGAAGAGCCAAATTAATTAAGGGACTTCAGACCAATCAATCTAGCAAGAAGCTTATAGAAGATAATAGCTAAAGCATTATTCAATACGTTGAGGAAGGTGCTAGATAACCTGTTCTCGAGCACACAAAATGCTTCCATAGGGGGATGGCAAAATTTTGGATGCTGCTCTAATTGAAAACAAAATCTTGGTCGAACGATTCTAAACTTAAAAAAGAATCTAGGATCCTTGTATGCTAGATATTGAGAAAGTATATGACCATTTTAATTAGTTATTCTTATTGTCCTCCACGGAGAAATTGGGCTTAGGAAGTAAGTGGAGACAATAAATAAAATTTTGCATTTCCATAATTCGATTCTTGATTGTGGTAAATAGGGATGGCAACAAGCTGAGCAGAAATCAATTAATGCTCTACTCGAGCTCGAGCTCCAAAAAAAAAAAAAAGGAGTTCGAGCTCAAGTTCGAACTCGTTCGACTATAGATTACATAGCTTGAGTTTGGATTGTTGGGTTTTAGAACAATTCAAACTCAATTCGATCTCACTGAGATTACGGGTGTTTTATTTTTTTAATTTTTTTTTCAAAATTACACAATTTGATTACATTGTCCTTATACTATTCAAAAATTGAAGAGTTAGCAGTAGTAATATTTTTAAACATTACTGATATTTTAGTAATTATAAAATATAAAAAATAAAAATGATATATAAAAGATCGAAAAGTTTAACGAGCTTTTGAACAGAGTAGTCATGAGTTCGAGTTCAAACTCAAAGTTTAGTTTGAACTACTCGAACTCGATCGACGCAAGTCCGAGTCGAGCATTTGACCAAGCTACTTGCAAGCAACTCGATTCATTACCAGCCCTAGTGGTAAATGGAATCCCAACAAGATTCTTTGGAATCTCAAGATGCCTAATACAAGGAGATCGATTGTCACCTCTCTTTGTCTTGATAATAGAAGTGTTGAGCATATTCATGCAAAAAACTGAAGACAAAAATTACTTAAAAGGCTTTTGGACAGGATTGTAATAGGATAGAAGTTTGGCCATATCACACTTACTTTTTGCATATGATACACTAGTTTTTTGCCAACCTAAGGATGATTAGATATGGTACCTCAAAGGAATTCCTCTTTGGTTTTAGGCTATATTAGGGCTAAAAATGAACCTCAGTAATACTCAACTGATCCATATTGGAGAGATATATAATGGTACGTAGCTTTAGTTGCCATATTAGGCTTCCAAGTTGAATGTCTACCAACTTTTTATCTGGGGCTACCTCTAGAAGCCGAGTACAAGGCCAAAGAAGTTTGGAATACTTGTTATTATGTCTCTTTTCACGATTCCAACTCAGTAACCAAAAGATTGGAGCAATTATGAAGAGATTTTCTATGGGAAGGAAAGGAAAATGAGAAGAATTATCATTTAGTAGAATGGAGGAAAGTAACTTCACCAATCAAATTTAAGGGCTTGGGCATAAGGGATCTCGCTACTTCAACAAAGATCTCTTAGTGAAATGGATTTGGAGATTTAGATTAAAAGAAGGATTGTGGAGAATAGCAATTGAAACAAAGTATGGAAAATGATTGGGGAGATGGAAAACTACAGCAAGCACAAATAGAATCACTCATGGCAAAGGCTTGTGGAAAGGGATTAGCAAAATTTGGGACATTTTTTCAGGCTGTATCAATTTCATAGTAGGGATTGGCAATAGAATAAGAGATTTTGGGTTGATATTTGGTGTGAGGACTTTGCGTGGAAAGATGAAATCCCAATCTTGTAGGGGCCATCTAAACTGAATGTTCCATACTACATTACTATGATTTATCTGAATACCATTGCTGATTGCACCATTATTGGAGAAAAATAATAGATAAAAGAAAAATGCATAATAGGGCTCAAAAGCTCCCACAAAAGGAAAATCCTAAGCTATAAAGTCTCCAAAAAATAAAAATAAGTACTAAGTTAAGCTGAAAGGAGTGGCTGAAGTGTCCACATGAGCTCCCTCCTTCTCCTCAACAACTTCTAAAGTAGCATCCCTCGTATGAACTCTAATAGACGCATCTTCATCCTCAGTCAGAGTCTCTTATGCACTATGGTGAATTGGGTCAGAAGAACAATTCCTTGGACTAAGGATGGTATCCTTCTTCACATAAGATAAAGCTTTACCATACCCTGTATCGGAAAACTTTATAGTATGCTCTTTCACCAACATATTAAATTCCAATTGCTAGCATGATAGTTCGCTAAGTGCTTCTCTAAGCGATTTTGGTATTTTTCTCCATAGTTCTAAGCTCATCTTTGTGAGACTCCTTAAGTTTCTTCATCTCGGCTCTCAATTTCACATTTTCTTTAGCTGCCATCGTAGTTTGCTTGGAATATGCTTGCAAGGCCTCAAAATTTTATCCTTGATATTTACCGCCTCATTGAGCTTGAGTTCCAATTCAGAAATGTGAGCTAAGTGTTACTCTTGAGCCCGATGCAATTGATAGTGAAGGTTTCCATCTAAGGATAAAGCAAGAAGAAGAGTGTTAGTCTTAAGTATAAGTTAAAAGAATTTAGAAAATTTTACAAGGAATAAGGAAGTGCCTTACTTAAGCAATGTGCTTGTACATATCATTTGCTCTTAGCAATGAAAGAAGAACACAAAGGCTTCCCAACTCTTTTCTTACACTCATTAGGTAGGGCTAAGTCCTCTACCAAGGAATGACTAATATCCTGTAAAATGTGGAGTCATGCTCCACCTCTCAATGGGAAACATAAACTTCACAAGTAGAGAAAGAACTTTCAGTTCAGGTTGAGACTTGAACTTGAGCTGGACGACAAGTAGGTGGTATCAAAGTTGGAGTAACTTGAGCAGGAGTCTCAACTGGGGGTAATGGTGGCAGGGTGGTCTCAAATGGGAGATTGATCTTCTTCCTGCCTGTGGGTTGCGGAAGAGGAACTTGAGATGACATCTTGGAACCCTCTGTCCTAGTAGTGGAACCCTTAGTTTTCTTAAATGACCTCTGGTGCTTAGCTCTCCTCTACTTCAGAGCACAATCACAAATGGCGGCATCCATAGTATCCACTACAAAAGCAAAACAACAAATAAATTCTAAGGCAAAATCACTCTCAAAGTTATATTTAAGTAAAAATGTGTATGTCGATCAACTAAAGTTAAAGGGATGGTAGGATCAAGAGGCAAGGGACTCAATCTCACAGACACTAAACTTGCTTATCAGTCACTACCCGCCATGACAGAATCTTCTCTGCTCCTCGAAGTTTCTTTAGCCCAATATACTCTTGCTTACTAAACAAAATGGGTTCGTTAAGACTCGTTGTGTCCACTTGAAGCTCCAAGTAGGGAACTTTCATTTTTCCGAACCATTTAGCAAGAAATACTATCTCTACCACTTCACTTGTTTCAACTTCACTTCCTCAAGTAGACTCATCTTTTTCTTGAAAAAAAAGTATACCCTACTCCAGTGGATGTTATCCAGAAATACTGTTTAAATGCTACAGTCAAGGGATTGATCCCTCCAAGCCTAGAAGGGATGATATAGGCATTGATACAACTAAAAAACTTGGGATTAATTTGACCAAGTCCTTACTGGGAGTTTACCAAGATATCCTAGATGAAAGGGCGAAGGGGAAATCGCAGACCTGTCTCAAGTTGTACTAAATAAACTGGGGTACAATCTTCAATCTCCTAGCAAGGTCTATGGTTTCTTCTTAGATACGCAACATCCCAATTTCGAATATGTAGGAACTTCTGTAACCAGGGGCTAATCGTAACCCAATTAACTATAGGAAGAAGTAATTAGGAATACACCGAATCCAAGGTCAGGGACGGAGAGAGTTTCTTCTTGCCCCATTTCTTACAAGGTATTGGAATGATTTCCTTAGTCTCCGTCTCTACCTTTTTCTTAGTCTCCTCCTATACCTTTTCATCTGTCTCAGCTTCTGACTCATCCCCGACTCATTCTCACTTTTATTCTCTATCTTATGGACTATCTTTTAGTGGTCTAATTTAACTAATTGGGTTGAAAATATAAAGGAGGCATCCCTGTCAAACGAGTAGACGAGCTTGATAGGTGGAACTGGAGTTTAGGAGAAGAAACCCTAGCTGTTGGTGGTCTACTGAGCTAAATACTCTTCCAAAGAATATCTACTGAGTATAACCCCTTCTCTAAGGTACTCCACCCAAGTCGAAAGTGGAAGGCTAGAGCCAAGAATCATAGGAGTTGACTGATAAATTACCAAGCTTTGAATTAAAGGTCTTCCACCTAGTAAACTCCCTCGCATAATATCTTGGAAAATTTTATTTCTTTTTCAACTAAGTTATTATCCACACCACTTACTCTACTTAAGCTTAACTTTTTTACTTCACCTATCTCTACCTCACTTACTTCACATATACCAGACTTTTTTACTCCACTTATCCCGACCTCACTTTACCTATACCCAACTTTCTTACTCCAGCTATTCCCACCTCATCTACTCCACCTCTATTCAATATTTTTACTCCACAACTTCCTACTTCACTTAAACCATCTTAACTATCACTACTTCCACCTTCACAATTTTCATCTATACTACCTATCACAGCCAAGTCATCCCTTACCTTTATCGAAGGAATAATAAGGGAATTGATGGTGAAAGTCCTATTGTCTGAGTTAATTCTCTTACAGATCTTTGGATATTATTCTCCCTTTCAAGGAATAATTCTATGACTAAAGGATTATTTTCCTTTATCCCATCCTTGGATATTTATAATCCTATGTGTTTCGTCACCAATTAATGTTATTTTCATGCTCAACCAATGATGATAATTCAAGTGGTAGTGTCCTTGAATGATGAATAAGTGCATGCTCAAAGATAGGACCAACTACACCATGCTTTGGGTTATTATTATCCATGTCTTATGAGGTTGTTAATGTTCAACACCCATGCATAAACTAATTTGTGGTTGAAATGTTTATGAGATCCTATGTGATTGAACCAATTCCTAAGATAACAGTTGTTAGGAATAGAAGGGGAAAGAGCAGACTTGGTGAATCCATGAAGCGGTTGAATGGAACATGTTGGCTTAAGGGGTTTGATTCCAAAAAGTCTTCTATTCTAGATAAAGATAGGCAGGGACTCAACAACTATTTAAATAATTTTGCATGAAAGAGTAAATTTTCTATCCCTGTTTCATTGGATAGGACTTTTAAACAACATTTGACAAAGATAAAAAAAAAAAAAATTTCCTCTGGGGAAATAAGTTCAAAATCTGGAAATTGGTTGCGGTTAATTTAACGGCTCTAGGCAAGCTATGATTACTGCATCGAATATTTGCTAGTCTCAACCTGAAAATTTTGACTTAAGACTAAGGGCAAATTATGATACTAAAATCATATGCCCACTAAAAATATTATATGTGGCTCCCGGTCCATGTCCCAGTCCACTACAATATTTCAGTAATTTTACCTTCGTGGTTAATAAGCATAAATGGGTCAAGTAACCACTTTTCAACCTATGGATCAATTCAATAAACCACAAGTATAACTGTTGAAATGGTAAGTCAGATTCATTAATTACTTTTCTAATTTTATAAGTTCTGATTTCTTTCTAAAATTACTCTTTGGTCGAAATATTAACTAGAGTGTCGAAACCTACCCAAGGGACAAAGTCCCGCCCTTTTCTTTTAAGATGTTCTGGACTTGGATACTATGTGCAGTGCTCAACCCTAAATTTGAACTAATTTGCACTTGTTACATAGGCTAGCTTAATTTGTTGTATCATCAAAATCTATTTAATAAACCAATTTGGAAAGTTCTTTACCAGATGCTTAGATTATTCGTTCTAATTTTAGAACAGGCAATTCTCAATAAAATAAATATAGCTTGAGATATACAAGTCAAGAAAATTCAATATTTGTTCAGTTGGTAGCTCGATTTAGAAAACTAAATCTCTTAGAAAGAACTAGTATTTGAATTCTTGCTCATTTTTTCTTGAAAATTGTTTTAATGTATTGAATCATTATAACCGCACAATCTAATTTTTTAGATTTGACAAAGTTCATTAAAATCATTGTATATTGAATTGTACAATTCCAAAAATAAAAAACATGTTCTGTTTGTTGGTTATGGCCCACATGTTAAGGATGGTTTAATCTTATTGGATCTCTATTTTGTTTTGCATTGGGTAACTTGCCAATTAAGAATTAGTTTCTTATTGGGTTTGTGATGGACCAAACCCTACCGGACAACTATATATATATGTCATAAGAATTAGGTTCTTTCTCATCTTGACACACTTATCACCAATTGATAAGTAGAGAAAAAATAGAGGTAGCCATCCCTAAGTATTAACGTACGCCTCCTTCAGTTTTTCTTGGATTTCTATCTTTTTCGGTGAATTATGTAAGTGTGAGAGAGAAACCAGTTCTTCAATTACTACTATCATGGATTTTGGTTTGTAATTTATGTCAATTTATGTATTATATTCATCATGATTCACGTTATTCCGCTGCGCACATTACAATATTAATTTTACATGTAGTATCAGAGCCAATGGGTTTATGGGCAAAATTATGTATCTTTTGCCTGTTTTCTGTAGCTCGATATGTTTTTCTTGGGCATTTTTATGATTTATGTTATCCATAATTATGTTTTCATATAAAAGGAATTTATAGCATTAATTAAAAACCCATTATCATGTTTTTATGTTGGTTTGAGTGGTAGGAATTTTATATGGAAAATTTATGACATAGAACACAATCAGGATTTAAACCGACATGAAAAATTGTGCCTTTTATGATTTATGGTATGATTGGAATCAATTGGGAAATTCACGCCCACTAGATGACACGCGCTAGTTCATAAGGCACTGAGCATTGGACGCATGACTTCATGTGCCTGTAGGCTGTCCGACGATACATCGCCGCATCTTTTGCTGTTTTCCATATGGGCTTGACCCATTTTTCATGTACACATTATGCCAATTTCTTGCACAAATTTCTATACACATACATCCCACTTTTCACATGTTATTTTCGTTCAATTTTGCAGCCTTTTACTCCAATTTTATGCAGAATTTTTACCCAATTTTTCCATACAATTTTCCACCATACTTCGGTACTATTATGCAGTTTCTATCCCACAATTTAGTGCATACAGATTGTGCAATTTATGAACCAATTTTGTGTACGAAATATGCGGATTTTTGTTTCGTTTGCAAAAAAAAAAAATAAAATAAAATAAAATCCAAACTTAAAGTTTTTGTTTGGACTTATGTATTTATTTTATTTTTCATATTCTTATTTATTTCTATGCACATTATTTTGTCTTGATGTTTGAGTTTGTTAGTCACCAAAGTGGCCAACCTTGTTTGTTTTCAAGACTTTTTAGTACATGGAAAATTTATTTATTTATCTATAGTTTGATGCACATTATTGAAATAATTATAGATAAATAATTTACTAATTACATGGACACATAAAATCACCCAAAGGAGATTAAGTTCAAGTAATTGGTGAACTTATGGCATTAATTATTACTTTCGAATGAGTTTGGGTATCCAAAGATAACAAACATTTGTGTGAAAGTTTTAATTATCCAATTATTGTGTTATTTGTGGAATGATTATTTGTTCACATATAACATATTGTAGCTTGCCGAATAACTTTAAACATGGTGAGTATAATATGCATGCTTTATGTCTGCTAAATTTGAGACTATATCCATGTTTTGTTCTTGAGCATATCTAATATGAAATTATCTGGCCTCGTATATTTACAGCTAACAGTTACGTACTTATGAATATGCGTGCTTCTTCTATTGTGACATTTAAGACTCTTAATTTTGCTAAATGGAAGGAACAAGTTGAGTACCAATTAAGGGTACAAGACTTGGACCAAGCCATTCTTGAAGAGAAACCTCCTGCACCCTCTAAGAATGATACTGTGGAGGAAAGGGCAACCCGCAAAGCTTGGGATAGATCAGACAAATTGGACCTAAAGTTTATAAGAATGACTATCTCTGCCAACACTAAGTCAACGATTTCAAAAATTCATTATACGAAGGAATTTTTGGATTATTTGGAAAATCATTTCAAGACTGTCAATAAGTCACTTGTTGGGACACTTATTAGCAAATTGATCTCCACGAGGTATGACAGAACTCGTATTATGCCAGATCATGAGTCCTAGAGATGACCAATATTGTTCGACAATTAAGAAATCCGCGAATGGTTATGGATGATTTTTTCATGGTACACTTCACATTAAGCTCTTTGCCTCCTCAATATGGGTCATTTCAATTTATTACAACATTAAAAAAGATAAGTGGAGTTTTGATTAATTAACGACCATGTTAGTACAAGACAAGACACGATTGAAGAATCAAGGAATCCATACTATTAATGTCATCTCTCAAGGAGGTGAAAAGAAGAAGAAAAATAACGTTAAGAAAGATATGAAGAATTCATCTTTTAAGGTTGGAGAGTCAAATGATGGCAAGTTGTCTCCAAAGAAGGATATTAAGAAGGAAAAATGTCACTTCTGCAAGAAAGTTGGGCATTTTCAAAAAGATTGCCTAAAACGTAAGGCATGGTTCGAAAAGTAATATATTACTTTATCTTTCGTATGTTTTGAATCTAATCTAACTGAAGTTCCTTCGAATACTTGGTGGATTGACCCTAGAACCACAACTTGCACATTTCAAATTCTATGTAGGGATTCATTACTATTCAGAGTACAAATCCCAATAAAGACTTTGTATACATGGGAAATTGAGTGAAAGCCCTAGTTGAAGGGACCGAAACATATCGACTCATTTTAGATACTAGATATCATCTTGATTTACCTAGGACACTTTATGTTCCATCTACTATTAGAAATTTAATATCTTTGCCGTTATTGGATTTATTAGGATATTATTTTAATTCTGGGAATTATGGTTTTAGTTTATTTAAGAGTGACATTGTAGTTGGTTCTAACACTCTTATTGAAACTTGGTGATAAGATTGTTGAATCCCTACTTTTTATTCATCACATTACTAGTATGAAATGTAGCATCGAAAATGAAAATTCTTCTTTCTTGCAACATAAACGTTTGGGTCATATATCCAAAGAAAGGTTACACAGATTAGTTAAGAATGAAATCCTTCCAATTTTCGATTTCATTGATTTTTTGTTGTATGTGGATTGCATTAAAGGAAAATTAAGCAAACTAAACAGAGTAAGAAAGGGCTCACGAGAAGTACAAAGCTTCTTGAAATTATACACACTGACATTTGTGGACCATTTGATGTCCCCTCATTTAATGGTGAAAAATACATCATCACTTTTATCTAGGATTTCTCACGTTATGGATATATTTATCTACTGCATGAAAAGTCACAATCAATGAATGCCTTTGAGGTGTGCATTACTGAAGTGGAAAGACAGTTGGATAAAAAGGTGAAATTTATAAGGTCTAATAGAAGTGGAGAATATTATGGTAGATACATCGAGGCTGGATAGAATTCGGGTCTATTTGCACAATTCCTCAAAAAGCGTGGCATATGTGCTCATACACTATGCCTGGTATACCACAACAAAATGGTGTCACTACGTAATCAAACCTTATTGGATATGCTTAGGAGTGTGATGAGGAATACATTTTACCTAAATCCTTATGGACTTATGCACTCAGTACAACCGTGTACCTCTTAAATAGGGTTTCTAGTAAACCTTTCATGGCACTTAAAACTCCTGTTGAGTTGTGGACCGGAAGGAAACCTAACTTGAGGCACTTACACGTTTTTAGCTGTCCTGCTGAAGCTAGAATTCATAATGAAAGTAAATTAGATTCTCGTGCGGTTAATGGTTTCTTTATTGGTTACCTGGAGAAATCCAAGGGATTTAGAGTTTATTGCCCTAATCAGAGTCCAAGAATTGTCGAAATTAGAAATGCTCAGTTCATTAAGAATGGCGAAGTTAGTAGGAGGAAAGGATCACGAAACGTGATCCTAGAGAAATTACAAGAGATTATTCCTCTTGTAACTTCACTATTATCAATTCCCACAGTAGTGCCCGAAAATGTTGTACAATATGATAACGTTGAACAATATAATCACAACGATGAGCAGCACAATGATCATAATAATGAACCTCAAAATGATCATCATGATGTGCTTCATAATGATGCACCTCATAATGAGCTAGTTGTGGAAAAACCACAAGAAATAGTTTTAAGGCAATGTTAGACAAAGGTAAAGAAGATCAACTATTTTGGATGACTATGTGGTTTATCTACAAGAATCGGAGTTAATGGAGATCCGATTTCATTTTCAGAAGCCATGAATTCCGCTAATTCTGAAAATTAGAAAGATGCCACAAAATAAGAGTTGAAATCAATGGATCAAAATAGTGCTTGGGATCATGTTGTGTTGCCTGAATATACAAAACAAGTTAGGTGTTATCGGGTCTTTACGACCAAATGCGACTCAAAAGGTAGCATAGAACGATACAAGACCTGAATTGTAGCCAAAGGTTTTACTCAGAAAGACGGCATTGACTACAAGGAAACTTTTTCGCCTATCTCTAAGAAGGACTCCTTTAGAATCATCATGGCATTGGTGGCTCATTATGATTTGGAGTTACACCAAATGAACGTAAAAATAGTCTTTCTTAATGGACATCTTGACGAGGAAATTTATATGGCTCTACTTGAGGGTTTAGAAACTGAAGGTAGGGATCGTATGTATGTAGACTTGAGGTCAATTTATGGATTTAAACAAGCTTTATGGCAATGGTACCTCAAGTTTAATGATACCATTACCTCCTTTGGATTTAAAGAAAACGTTGTTGATCGGTGTAATATGAAGGTTAGTGGGAGCAAGTTTATATTTTTGATCTTGCATGTTGACGACATATTATTGGCTAGTAGTGATCTTGGCATGTTATATGAGATGAAAAACTCTCCATGATTTTCAAAATGAAAGATTTGGGAGAGGTTTCCTACGTGATAGGAATAGAAATATTCCGTGATCGTTCAGGTGGATTATTAGGGCTATCTCAGAAAGCTGTATCGAAAGAATTTTAGAGAGGTTTCGAATGAAATATTGTTCTACGAATGTTGTTCCCATACAGAAAGCGGATAAATTTGGTCTCAAGCAGTGTCTGAGAAACAATTTAGAAAGGAAACATATGGAAACTGTCCCTTATGCGTCAATTGTGGATAGCCTAATATATGCCCAAATCTGCACTAGACCGGGCTTTAGTTTCACTGTTGGCATGCTTGGTAGGTATCAATGTAATCCTGGAATGGATTACAGGAAATTCGCCAAGAAGGTCTTGAGGTACTTACAAGGAACTAAGGTATTTACAAGGAAGTAAAAACTACATGCTCGTGTATAGAAGAACTAAACAGTTTGAGGTGATTGCATATTCAAACTCAGACTTTACTGTGTGTGTTGGTAGTAAAAAATCTACTTTCAGCTATTTGTTCCATCTCGTGAATGGAGCAATCTCATGGAAAAGTGCCAAGAAATCTATCATTGCAGCATCCACAATAGAAGCAGAATTGTTAGCCTCTTTTGAAGCTACAACTCAAGGTTTATGGCTGCGGAACTTTATTTTAGGGCTTGGGGTTGTCGACACTATTGCCATACCGCTAAAAATTTACTGTGATAATTCTACGGCGGTTTTCTTATCTAAAAATGACAAGTACTCTAAAGGTGCTAAGCACATGGAGTTTAAGTATTTTGTTGTTAAAGTAGAAGTTCAGAAGCAAAGAGTGTCAATAGACCACATTAACACTAATCTCATGATTGTTGATTCTTTGACAAAAGGATTACTACCAAAGACCTTTGTGGAACATGTTCAAAGAATGGATCTTGGTTGTGACACTAATGATTAGTTCACATTATTGTATTTCAAAATTTTTAGACATTCTAAGCTCACTAATATGCTTCTGACTTTTACATTCTTGTTTCGATATTTGTATACATGACTTTTGACCTATTCATGGAATGACAGGAATGCGTCTTTATAAGACATTAATGACCTTTCCAAATTAAACTTTCTACACCAAATATAAAAGGGAATGAATAAGTTGTTAAGGGTTTTCCATTCTACCCAATTCTGCTATTCCATTAATGGATTATGGGATGTCAAATTTATCTATTTTTCTCAAATTTTATTCATGTTTTTAGTTACATAGTTGTAATCTTATTGCCTTATAAATAAATAATATATTATATAATTAGTTAGATTATATAATTTTAATGACTTGAATGTAAAATAAATTTAATATGCATTTTTTATCATTAGCATAAATTGTTAAATTGTACAATAATTATTTGAATGCATAATATAATTTTTTATCATTGAAATAAAGCAATTACATTATACAACAATTTATATTAAATTATTTATTTACATTCAAATAATTAAGTTGTACAATATAATTATTCAAATGTAAAAAAATAAAATAAAATAAAATAATATAATATAATTTTGTAATTTTTTGGTTTTAGCACAGAATACATAAAAATTATCTTAATTGTAGAAATAGTTCATGAATAAAAATAAAAATGAGAAAAGTTTTTTATTTAAAATCCACTGTATTTTAACATCTAAAAAATATACTTAATATGAAATAAAATGTCAGATTTAAATTACCAAACATTAAAGTAAGAATAAGCATTCTTGCCTATTTTGAGTAAAAACTTATTCTGCTTGGAATGACTTTTCTGTTACTGCCCCGATTCCTATGTACCGAACGTGGGATTAGATCTACATATACATAGGAGCTAAATTCAAGTACTAAAACTCTTACAAAGAAACCATTCAAAGATTCATAGGAGATGCTAAAGACACTCATTTTTTTAAAAACAAAAATATTATTTTTCTATTTATTCATTTTTCAGGATAATTAAGAAATAAGATTTTGAAGAAAATATGCTAATTTATGCTAATTCTTCTCATAATTATCGTTAGCCATCCCTATCTGGATGTCATTTTTTATCTCTATCTTTAATTCACTTCTTTCTGCTGTCAATAAAAACTCAACAGAATAGCAGGAGAGGAGGATCCATCAATTTCTGAGGCCAATAACATTTTTCTGTATCATCCAAACACTACTTTTCTGTAACACACTCACGAGCCAAGTAAAGGAGGGCCAATATTGCTACTGGTGAGCAACTACTACAGTTGCTGTGTAATCTTCACCGAAACTCCAATGTAATATTTTATTTTTATATATAGTACATCTTTGTTTCTCTTTTGTTTTGCGATGTGGAAAATTTTATGGTTCGATTCTTTTAGCTTTTGTCTTGTATTCTGCATTTAGGTATTTTACTTAAAGATTAATTTTAGATTATGTGTTGTACGATTTTGACTAGTAATTCATTTTAAATTAATGATAAATCTGCTAAAACTCTTTATGTTTATCATCTGTTTGAATGATTAATTCATCTGTTCGACTCCCTACGATATTTCTCTGCACAAAAATCAGACGGATAAAATGGGTCTCCGGTCCTTTTCGTTTTGTACATATTACGTGTTGTTTTCATTTAATCAATGTGATAGTTGAATTCAACTAAGTATTAGGATCAAGAGAAATAGAGAAAAGAAAATTTAACGCACGATGAAGAATCGTATGCTCTTCCAAAAGATCTTTTTAGGAAAAATTTCTGAAACTGTACTCGTTTTCAAAATTGTTCTTTTTTCATGTCGATTGGAAATTGAATATCTGGGAGAAGGGAACTCGCAAGAGATTCACCGAATGCAAGCTCAAGTCGAATTTAAATTGTGAAATTTAACAACAACAAAAAATCATGAACCTCGCATTCGGTGAATGCAGGGTCTGAACTATTATTTTTAAAATAAAATAAAAAATGCATTACCTTGCATTCACCGAATGCGAGGTCTAACAAAAAAAAATTTGACCTCGCATTCACCGAATGTGAGAGGTCTCTTATAACAAGGTTCTGCGAGGCTCAGTCGCAGAACCCTCGCAGAACCTCCTCCTTTCTTCTCCTCCTCCTCCTTCCGTTTGCAATTTCAGTCACAATCACCACCATCTTCTTTTCCTTCTCCTCTACAATCACCACCATCTCCTTAGATGTCCTCTACAACCACCACCCACCATCATTTTTTCCTCCCCCTCTACAACAACCACCACCTCCATTCCACCACCACCACCACCACCACCACCACCACCATATTCCTTCTCAACAAACACCACCAACATATTTCAGGCAGATTAATTTTTTTTATCCATCTATTATTTTAATTAATTTATTTTTTAAATTTTTTTTCAGTTAATTAATTTTGTTAATGTAAATATTTTAGAAAAATTATTTGTGATGGTAGCTTATATTTTTTCTGTTTTTCTAATTGTGAATATAAATGATTTGGTTTATGGGGTGAGGGGCTGTTAATAATTACTGTCCTTAAACGGAAATGTTGAAATTTATAAAACTGTGCTTTTTGTTGTTATTGGGTCAGCAATTCTGTAAATTGGATAATTTGATGAAATTGGATTTGATTGTATTTAAATTGTATATATGAAAGTGGTTATATTTTGTTTAATTATGTTTGTATCCCTTGTCGGGCATATATTACTTGTAACCCTTGCCGGGTTATTGCATTGTTTGTAACCCTTGTCGGGCATGTATTACTTGTAAGTGTTGCCGATTTGTTGTGTTGTTTGTAACCCTTATCAGGTATGACCGGCATAAGAGAGAATCTTCAAGATATAGAGGAACTCTGTCGAATTTTGTTTTTTAAAAAAAACATATTCCGTATCCAAAATTGGGGTCTGAACATGTTACAAATTTACAGAAAAATGACATTTGATAGACCCCATCACATCCTCCTTTATTGGGGAGGGGAAATAACTTATGAAGGCGGAACTATATCCTACTGGCCAATGGTGTGCAAGAAACTATTCCGAATAAAGTAACAGATAAGGTTTGTTGAGTTGGTTGACAAGATATACAAATTTATAGAGGTTAATAGGGAGCAGTTGAAAATGAATATTTAGTACAGGCATATATTTAGTCGTGGTGTTTACTCTGGCATTCCATTAATAGATGATAATGGTATGGATAGTATTTTTGATTTATTTGATGCCGGTCTTACTTTTTGTACTGAGTTATTTATCGAGACAGAGGAAATTCCGCAGGTACCTGTAACCAACAATCTAGGGCTGTATGGTATGGGGTCGATGATGTCTTTCATGCATTCGACCATGGACGACCAACCGCTGTAGTCCAATGCGCGGAGTCTCTTTGAACATCCTCTGGTCATTTGAGTTTTACAACCCAACGTGTTCGTTTGTAATGTCAAACTCAATGCCATCTGATCAATCTATTGGCACGTAGTGAAATAGAGACACCACAACAGGTGAAGGCCCAAGTACCATGCAATATCAGCATATGGAGAAAGGTCTCGTACATGAGGGTTTGACAGATGATAATGATAATAGTGACTCATTGTGGCATGCATTAGATGAGGATTACGAGTCAGGGTCAGACTCAGAAAATATATCGGATGACGATTCTGACGAGAAATTGGGGTCAAATAACGGTGAATGTCAGACACAAGAGGATGTTCCTATTTATCAACCCAGAGAAATGGCTTTTTTAATGATATTGGTAACTACGGTGATTACAATCCCATGGACCGTAGTGATAAAGATGGGCTGGTTTATTGGAATGAAAAAAGAAATGATATTCGGATGCACTTGTGCTTTGATAGTAAGGAGCAAGTTAGTAAGGCAGTTAGAATATGGTCTATAGCTCAAAAATGGAATAGAATTCAAAGTCATAGAGAGCCGGAAGAGGACATGGGCAGCTAAATGCGAGACTGCGTCCTCCAGTAGATTTGCTCCCGCAGATTGTGATTGGAATATTCGGGTATGTGGAAATGAATCTCTTACTGTGTGGAAGGTCACAAAGTGGGTAAAAGATCATGTATGTCTCGGTGAAATATCCGGTAACAACAACAGAAATCTTACATCTACAGTCATTCCTAACCAAATTATGCACTTAATTGAAAATGATCCTGGGCACAAGGTCAAACAAATTCAGGCATACATTAAGAATAGTTTCAAGGTTGACATCACTTACAAGAAAGCTTGATGTGCTTGCAGGAAAGCGATTGTGCTTGCATATGAAAGTTGGGCATCTAATTTTCAACAATTACCCCAATACGTTGAAGAAGTACTACGCTCCAATCCCTAAACTGTGGTGCAATGGCTACATCATCCCAATAGTAGCGAGGTTGTGAAAATATTAAAATATATCTTTTGGGCATTTCGGCCAATCGATTGATGCATTCCACAGGTGTAGACCTGTCCTATCTGTTGATGGCACCCATCTACGAGGGAAATATCGGGGTAAATTACTTATTGCCATGGCTTTGGATGCTAACAATCAGATTTTACCTGTTGCCTATACAATTGTCGATGAGGAAACAGTACAACGTTGGGGTTGGTTCATGTAGCAGTTGAGATACCATGTTGTGCCTGACTTGGAGACCGTTTGTATAATATATGACCGTCATCGTGGCATTCTTCATGCTATGAGTGAGTCCCCTTTATGGTAGGAATCATTTGCATATCATAGATTCTGTGTGCGTCACGTTTGGAGTAATTGGATGACCAAATACAAGAATGTAGAAGTGAAGAAGTTATGTTAGTTTCTTGGTGTCAAGATACAGATGCGGAAATGGAATAAGCACCAACAAATGATACAGCTTCAAAATCCAGAGGCTTGGAGATATCTGGCAGATATTGGCCTTGACCGTTGGTGCCTTGCTCACGATGGAAATCGTAGGTGGGGAATACACGGTACAAATTCTTCACAGAGCTACAATAACGTCTTGAACGGAGTTAGACTACTTCCGATCAAGGCTATAATTGATAGTACATTCCATCGTCTCCGTACAAATTATTTGTTAATAATATTGCACGGGGTGAACATTGTCACACATCAATTGCACCAAAGAATTGAAAAAGATTGTTGACTGCAAACAAAAAAGGTGGACACACAGTCATAGTTGTTTATCATTCTACTGGTGTCTATAGAATTAAAACACCTCATCGTGTGACTGGACGTGGTGCCAGAATACATGTACTTGTGGTAAATGGCAAATGTACATGGTCGCATGCGTTGGCAGTTTGCAGGCTTAAGGGTGATAAACTTACGCGACTGCTTGCGGACCATTACATTACTCGCATATATCGAGAGCAGTACACCGTTAGTAGATTTTTTTCGCAATTCCTATTCAATTGCAGTTACGTGGTGATAACAGTATGTTCATAGACCGCCGGGCAGGCCGACGGTACCTGCAAGGCGCATCCGAAACGAGATGGACATTAGGCTTCCCTATGAACCCAGAAGGTGTACGAATTGTCATCAATCGGGACATAAGCGCAGGAGTTGCCCTTCGCGACAACAATGATTTGTCTTTTCTATTGTATTGTTTATGTAGTTGTTGTATTCTATGAATGTAGTTGTTTGTTTTTAATTTATTCATGTATCAAAAAATTTTGTATTATCATTGATTACGGAGCATGACCTTTAATGTTTGAATGTAACTTTTAAAACTTATGATATTAAATACCTACTTTCTATGGGTTTAATTTTTCACTATTTCCATATTACTTTGTTAGGTATGGATGATCAGTCGCGAGAGCTTGTTCATCCTGGACCATATATAGATGATATTATATCACCTACGATGTCGCATAGGACTAGATCTATTTTTGACGGTCTTATTGATGATTCCACACTATAGGTTAAGCATTGTGATGGTGTTTTTTGGGATCACTGGCCTATACCGGATCTGTCGGGTATGGCATTATATTTGTTTGGCAGGTTTCGAGGGCATCGTATCTTTAGAACGTATTTTAGTGGACCATGCTTTGATCACCAATCTTGTCGATTGATGGCGTCCTGAGACACATTCTTTTCATCTGCCTATTGGAGAGACCACCATCACATTATAGGATGTAAAGGTACTTTGGGATTTACATATTGACGAACCACCCGTGACACGTAGAGACACTGCTCATTCCGCAGATACTTGGAGCCAGTTATGCATGGAGTTATTGGGTTTCATGCCTACCAGATCAGAATTGACGGTGGTCGTTTGAAAGTTGAATGTTTGTCTGCTGCATAGGATCGTCCCCTTTCCGATGATGCGATTGATGACTTGTGTCAGCAGATGGCACGTACATATTTACTTGTACTTATTAGGGGTATTTTATTTCCAGATAATTCAAGCAATAAAGTGCCATTACTATATCTACAGTTGCGTAGGGACTTAGAGACTGTGGGCCGTTATAGTTGGGGATAACACTTAGTTTTACTACTCTGTATCGCAGCTTGTGTGATGCTACTTTACCTAGAGCTGGAAATATCTGCGGACCAGTACTATTATTACAAGTATATTTCAATAGCTTATATTCATTTATTGTATACTTCCATCAAAATTAGTAGAATACATAATAATTAAGAATTACAGTTATGGGCTTAGGAGCACATGCCGACACTGCGTCCTAATCGGTTAGAGCCCGCATACGAGAAAAAGTTAGTAAATGGAACTAATGTATATATGTTTTGTTAAACTGTTTAATTAATCATGTTTACATTGGATTTGATATTTATTAATTTGTATTGCAGGTGGGACGTTGGATTTGATTTGCGCAATGCTCCTCGTCATGTTTTATCTATTTTTTGAGCTCAGTTACATAGTTGCGACCCAATGAGGTACATCCGTCAATTACATTTCTTTTCACTTTGTCGTCCTCATATTTTGTTTATTTACTAACTTTTTATCGAATTGTTTGGTATCAGTTTATAGCCATAATGGCAGCCATTCTCTGATGAGGTACTCGATATGCTTCCCTATTACTGCACTGCTGGTCGTGACATATGGCGTGTAGTTACTTATTTGATATGTTGGGAGATCGTAGAATGTTACCTACCTCATCGGGTTTTGCAACAGTTCGGGTTGCACCAACCCATACCAGATCAGAGATTGATTGCTAACCAAGGTGCACTTCATTTGATAGACCGCCGTGGTCGGGCAAACAATGATTGGGAGTTGACCCACCGAGCTTATATAGATATTTAGGCGGCAATAAGGGATACAGTTGAGGTTGGTCTCCCATGTGTTGATACTACACATGTATCAGGTGATTATATGCAATGGTACCGACCGAGGACGGTGGTGTACATATCCAATCCGAGTCACCGCCCTACTTTTCCAGAAGGGTACCACGGCGATGATGCACGTGCAAATTATCTAGTAAGTAATTATTCATTTTTTGTTATTGTTTTTCTTTTTCAATTGACTTTAGTAAAACTAATTTTAAATCTTTTATGATAAATGGATTCCATGGCTAGATTGTACTACATGTCGTTGGACAACCTGACTGTAGGACGATGCTCCGGATAGTAGTACTTGGGCACAGATCAAATATTTCGCTTCTGAGTCACTACATGCAGTAGGCGAATCTACTCGTCTTGATCTTTGACCTCTGACAGTTCCTAGCTTATGTTCAACATCAACACCAGGCACATGATCCACATTGAGTGGAGCGGGTTCCGTGGCGAGGCAGGTAACACGGAGGTGGTCGTCGACGTCGTCGAGTTCCATCGCCTCGGCCCCATGTAGATGCTGGATCCCCTCATGTTAATATACCATTCGAGGGTGACACTTCACAGACACTTTCGCCAATGTGCACTCCGGTGGGACCATCATTTTTCGGACAGTCGTCCACTGGACTAGATCCAGAGCATACTGGTCCTACTGTTTCAGATGAAGAACATGAACACGAACAAAACATAGCTTCGCAGGGGCAAATTGCTCACCCTACTCAACAGCAAGAGCACTCCTCTATTTTATATCCGTCGATAAAAAAGGGTGCCTAAACCTAGAGAGTGTGGTACGGGCGGGAGATTTGGAGATCATGGACATTGACATTTGTTATTACTTTTCATAATCACGTGTGATTGATATCTGTTATTTGTAAATCATTGTTTGCCCTTGTCGGGTGTTTTTTTATTATTATTAGGTTTTTATTTATGTTTTTTAGCCCTTGTCGGGCTTTTATGGATGTTTGTTGCCCTTGTTGGGTATTGTTGTTGGTAGGGAGAATGCTCGTAAAATAAAGGAGGTTATGTCAAAAAAATTTCAAAAAATATGATAAATTAATAAATTTGCTTTCTTACAACATTTCATTCGTGTAATATTTCGTTAATGTTATAGCTTATGCTTTAAAGATAATTGTTTAGTATTCTTATATATCGTATTAAATAAATGTTCACGATTTAGCGTTTAAATGGTTTTATCTTAGAGCCAAATCCTTTTTTAATTAACAAAAATATCAAACATTTTTTGCACACCTCTATTTCTGTAATAGTGAAAAAAAAAAGTTCTCATGACTTTGCAGAATACAAAGCTACATACAGTCAAAATTAAAAAAAAAAAAAAAAATTCTGACCTCGCATTCAGTGAATGCGAGGTCATAAAACTTTTTAAAAAAAAAAAAACTTAGACCTCGCATTCACTAAATGCGATAAGAGAAAAAAAAATTTAAAAATTTTGGCGAATTAATAATCCATGAGCTCGCATCTCCCAAATGCGAGTTCCCCTAAAATCAGATTTCCAATTGATATAAAAAAAGAAAGATTTTCAAAACAAGCACAGTTTTAGAAATTTCTCATCTTTTTAGCCCCCTTCAATTTTCCTGTCTCTGTTTGGCCTCAGGAGTTATTGGAGCTTTGCAATTGATCCTTTTAGTTTATTTCTTAATATTTTTAGTGGGTCCAAGAAAACCAATTGCAAATTGAACTTTGCACTTTCTAAAAATTATAATTTGACCCCTAACATATTTTAACTTTGCAATTGAGTCCTTAATGTTTAGAAATGTTATGTAGGTTTTTATGCAATTAGTTATCCATTCAGTTAAATTAGGTTGTTTTATTTCAACTTAGTCTTATTTCCTTTTCTTTTAGAATTCATTTGAGCTAGCTTAAAAATTAAAAGATTAAAGTAAACACGCAACCAGTTTCATTAGGATGCATGAGATACTTGAGTTTGACATTTTGATGATTCCCCTCTGAACTGAATTTCTGAACCCAAATTTCTAGTTTTTCTAAAGACCTGAAGTCATCTAGGTATGGGTTTAAATGTATGAGAATGTCTAATTTTGGTGACTCAGTACACCTGGGTTTAAATATATGAGAATGATCCAATTTTGGTGACTCAGTACACCAAAAATATAATACTGAGTAGTGACTCCTATTTTTAAAAACTATTTTTTCTAAATTTAATTAATTGGTCCTAATGTCACATTTTTCTCAACTCTATTTTAAACCCTCATTCTCTTTTATTTATCATTTTTTATAGTATTTTTATTAAAAATGTAACGCAGCGGCAGCGCTATTTGAAAAGAGCTAACAAAATCCAAATCTTCACTAGCAAAGTTGATTTTCAGTCAACTTCAAAAAGTTATTGAGATTAGTAGGTAAAAAAACTAGATTATACGTAGGAGCGGTGCCAGGATCATGACATTAGAGGTGAGGAGGGACAATGGCTTTTATAGGTATTTAGTAATGATTAAGTAAAAGTACTTTTTATACAGTAAATAATTTTAGGATTAATCTTTGTGATGACGATGGTATAGAAAACATTTTAACCATTGGATATAGATGTGTATCACATAATTATAGTTTAGATTTCAAATGTTATTTCAACACATGTGGCATTCATCAACACCTGACGGTATAAAATATTTTCTATACCGATAATGTAGGAAAGATTAAGCCATAATTTTACATGCAACTATAAAAATTTTATAGTGGGTTGTCCTACTTTTTTGCAAAATAAAAAATACAGTAGAATATCAATTTTAGAACTAAGGAAAGCACACAATATTCAATTTATCTTATACACATCTATACAACAGTAATTGAAAATGAATTTAAAATAAAAATTACCTATCCATTTAATGTATTAATCTTTAAAACTTTTAAATTTTTATATTTTCATGTGATACTTATTCTTAGTTTTGAATATTCCATCATTTTTAAGTATGATTTAACAATTACAAATTTTAGAGGGCAAAAAAGAAAAAATTGACAAATTTTATGGGGTGCAATTATAGGATTAAATTAAAACTTTTTAAAATTTTTCTTTGCACATTTGTAATTTTTAAAAGGTAAGGGGGCAATTGTCCCCCTGACTTCAAAGTGGGCTCCATCATAAGACTTGTTAAAAAATCTGGACAAAAAAGTAATTAAAAGTATAACAGAATTCGCCAAGGCGTGTAATCACTGTCTTTGAAAGTGATTTCACCTCCCACAGGATCATAATCTACTGATGCAAATAGGATCATCAGGCAGTCATTCTCCAGGATTTAACGGCAGCCTCAGTTGCGTACACTCGCATGCAAAACTTTGAACTCAATACTATTCGTATGGATTACTCAATACAAAAGAAGAATACAAGAATAGAGATATTTCGGTGGTATTGAAGAGGATCTCAAGGCCTCTAGTTATAGTGATAAATTCGGCTAGAATTTGAAAGTGATAACACTGCCTTGAGAGAAAATGTAGGTGATTTGGGAGAAAAGAAAGGAAATTCGTCTGTCTTGGGAGAAAATATAAGAATTGTATGTAAGTAAAGCCACACGAAATATGTAATTAGTACAAACCAAAATAAAGGAAAGAAAAAATGTGAAGGAGATAAAACTCTAATAGTTTGCAAGTACCACACCGCATTGCGTCTGCGGCCGCACGCATGTGTGTGTTTGAGGAAAATCCCCAAACCATCAACCATGAATAGTCTAGGCTCTCAACATGTGTTGCACATTGGCAAAACATCAAACACTTATAAGGTGAAAACATCCAACACAAAATTCTAACATGGGACTAAAGTTTTCACAAAAAGGAGGGAACACAATTGGAGGAAAAATCAAAGAAGAGTTTATTTAAAATTGTATTTTGGAGGCAAACTTCCAACAATCCCCCACATGACTCAAAAAATACAAAGTGGTACTAAGCAAAGAAATCTAACACATAAATGACGATATCTTTTGGACTTGAATCGCACTCAATGCATTCAACATAGAAGTATGTGAAAGGTAGGTGAAAATGGTTTTGAACCTTCCTCCTTGAAGTACACTCCTACACCTGAGAATATATTAGATTTTGACCCATTGTAAGCTCTCAGGTTGGTGCCTTTCCAGGCCATGCACCTTACCTGGATGTTCATGAGTGTTCTAGACGAACCCGTTTGTCTCATAAGAAGTGGCTCCCACTTCCATGCTCATATAGGTGAGCTTATCAAGTGTGTACTGTCACACACTACCTATAAAGGATATAAGCTCATTAAGAGTTATCGTCTCAACCCTCACAAATTATAGACAGTAAGCACTATCTACACCATAGGGAAGAATCACATATGATAGTGCCATTGGAATATCTTTAAGTGACTTGTTATTACCTATTGAACCTACTTCATGGGATCTCCACTAATGTAGGTTGGGTTTCCATCATATTCGATTCCCATCAACGGGTCTAAGTCACATCCCCCTCGATGTGTCTTGGACTAACTTCAGTTCAGTCCCTTAGTTAAAAGAACAATGCCAAACTCTATTCAAACCTCACAAAGTCCATTCTAATAACCCCATTACTCATGAGCTGTTTCATAATATTGTGTCTCAAATGGATATACCAGCTCTTCCCCTTGTAAATCTTGCTTTTGGCTCTAGCGATCGCTACCTGTGAATCACAATGCAAAGAAACAGAAGACATAGGCTTTGGCTACAAAGGAATGTTAGTCAATAAATTATGAAGCCATTCTGCTTTTGAACATGCCAGCTTTAAAGCAATAAATTCAGATTCCATAGTAGATTTAGTATTACACAGTTTTCTCAGATGATTTCCAAGAAACAACACCTCCATCAAGAGTAAAAACATAACCACTTGTGAAGTTAAGCTGATTTCTGTTTCATCATTATCAGACACCCAATTAGAATCATAATATACTTCTAGCACAGAAGGACTCCTAGAAAATAAAGTCCTAAATGCATGGTACCTTTTAAATATCTAAGCAATCTAGATAATGCATTCCAATGACTTTTATCAAGATTTTGCGTGTATCTACTCAATCTACCAACAGTATATGCAATATCAGGAGGAGTACAATTCATCAAATACATCACACTTCCAATAATTTTGGCATATTTAGTTTGTGAGACACTATCATCTATATTCTTTCTCAAGTGCACACTGGGATCATAAGGTGTATTCACAGAATCCAAATCAAAGTAATTAAACCTTTTAAGGAATTTTTTCAACATAGTGAGACTGAGAAAGTATGAAACCATTGTTAAATTTTGTCAACTTAAGACATAAAATAACACCAGCTTCACCCATATCTTTCATATCAAAATTAGAAGGAATGAAAGACTTGGTTTGTTTAATAATAGTTTCATCAATTCCAAAAATAAGCATGTCATCAACATACAAACAAATCAAGACTCCAACATTTTTATGAAATCTACTATAGATACATCTATCATATTCATTTACTTTAAAACCATTAGAAACAAGAGTCTTATCAAATTTTTCATGCCATTGTTGAGGAGCTTGTTTAAGGCCATACAAAGATTTAACAAGTCTACATACTTTATGTTCTTATCCTTCAACAACAAAACCCTCAAGTTGCTGCATGTATATTTTCTCATTCAATTCACCATTCAAAAAAAGCAGTTTTTACATCCATTTGGTGCACAATTAAATTAAAAATGGAAGTAATAGAAACAAGCACTCTAATGGTGGTGATTCTAGCAACAAGTGAATAAATGTCAAAGAAATCAATGCCTTCTTTTTGTGTAAAACCCTTGGTCACTAAACGTGCCTTGAATTTATCAATAGAACCATCAAGCATTAATTTCTTTCTAAATATCCACTTACAACCATTGGGTTTATACCCTCTAGGCAAATCTGACCAATTCCCAAGTGTGATTATTCGTTATGGACTCAAGTTAATCTCTAACTGCATCTTTCCAAAAACTGACATCAATTGAATTCATAGCCTTTTTAAATGTTTTTGGATTTCTTCAGTTATGAAAGCAGCTATAAAATCAGGTCCAAATTTAGTTTCCACTCTTGCCATTTTACGTCGTCTTAGTTTTTGAGTTTCTTCATTATCATATTATTCTAAATCTTGAAATTCTTGAGACACCGTTTTTTACAGAATTTTTATTCATTGGAAAAACATTCACAAAAAGTTCAACATCTTTAGTTTCCAAAACATAATTAGACTCTAAAACCAAGAACCTGTAGGCAACACTATGATTTGCATACCCAATGAAGACACTATCAACAGTTTGAGGCCTAATTTTATTCCTTTCAAAATTTGGTATCCCTACTTTAACTAAACACCCCTCCACTTTGAGATACCCAATGTTAGGAGAATAACCTTTCCAAAGTTCATAAGGTGTCTTAAAAGTTAATTCTTGTGAGGTATTCTGTTACAAGCAGACAAAATAGTCTCCCCACATGTCAATAGGTAATCCATAACTTATTAACATTGCATTCATCATGTCTTTAAGAATTCTATTTTTCCTTTCTACCACCCCATTAGATTGAGACGAGTAAGGTGAAATAGTCTCATGAATTATGCTATTTTATTCACAAAACTTTTTGAGTAGATCAGAATCATATTCACCTCCTCTATCAGGCCTAAGCCTTTTAATCTTTTCTCTAACTAATTTTCAACTTCATTTTTGAATTTAATGAACATTCTTCAGCTTCATCTTTTTGACTTAGGAGATATAATTTAGTGTATCTTGAGTAATCATCAATCAAGGTAATATAATATTTCTATCCATCTCTACTCATATTATTCTTAAAATGCCCAAAATCACTGTGAATTAATTCTAAAAGACTACTAGTTCTTTCAGTGAATTTAAAGGGTTTCTTATGATGTTTAACTTTCACACAAATTTCACATTTTGTCTTAAACTTATGATCAGTCAGATTAGGATTCAAATTTGAAATTTTCATTCTCCTTATGGAGTCAGCATTCACATGTCCTAATCTAGCATACCACATATCAATAGAATCAACAATATTAGTAAAAGTAGCATTTTTATTCATTCCATTGCAAGTACCATCAAGTACAAATAAACCCCTACAGCAAAAGCCCTTTCCCACAAACTCTCCATTACTAGTCAAAACTAACTTATCACCTTCAAAAACAAGTTTAATGGCCGCCTTATTAAGCAAAGAACTAGAAATTAAATTTCTTCTCATGGATGGAACATGCAGCACATTGGTCAAAGTAATAGACTTTCTAGATGTAAGAGTCAAAAGGACTTTTCCCTTACCTAGAACTGAAGCAGCACGAGCATCCCCAAAGAAGAGTTACTCTCCATCACTCACTCCTTCATACTCAAGGAAATGACATTTGTCAACAGTGATATGTTTCATAGCTCCAGTGTCCACAATCCATTCGGTCACATTATGCATGTGGGTCAAGATTTCTTTGGAGACAACAATAACAATTACCTGATCATCGCCTTCAGTTAGGTTCACTTGATTGGCCGGTTGCTACTCTTGTCCCTTGCGAAACTTGCATATGTTTGCCTTGTGACCTAAAACTCCACGAATATAGCAAGGTCCTTTAAACCTTATTAATCTTACCAAACTTTTTAAACTTACCAGATTGCTTGCTGTCTTGATTCTGACAATTGTTGTTCCAGTCCTTCTTGAGTCCACGACTTCTGCCTTTGAACCTTTGAGAAGCTCCTTCGAGCTTGTTGTCCACCAGATTCACCTTGGTTACAAATTTATAAGCCAAATCAGACTCATCCTTTAGTCGGTTGTTTTCCTCAATCTGGGTGTGGGATATCACCTCATCAAGTGTCGCAGCAGTTTTTTCATGCTTTAACGTACTCATGCCTGGAAAACATCATCAATTTTCATGCATTCCTGAGTGATATCTAGAATAATATTCTGGTATGCATGAATTTGATCGGTTCATGACAGGTTTGTTGTCAACGATCTTGAAATCCAAGAACTGGCGACCACATATTTTTTTCCGAACATCTTCAAAGTTGTACTTTTTGTCTAGGGCCAATCATATTTCCTAGGCAGACTTATATGGAAGATACAGATCAAATAGAGTGTCAGTCATGAAATTCAGCATGTGACCCCTAGCAGTTCGGTTGTCATCAGCATAAATCCTAGTGGATTCAGAAAAAGACAGCATCTCCAAATAGAACGTAATCCACTTTGAGGGTTTGCAAATAAAGCAAAACCTTCTCAGACCAGTGTTTGTAATTCTTTCTGTTGAACAGTTGCAATTTGGATATGTCAAGAACACCAATGTTGGCCATCACAGTGACAGAAATCACTTTTAAGATTGTTAGAAATCTGGCCAGAAAAGTAATTAAAAGCATAACAGAATTTGACGAGGGGTGTCATCACTGTCCTTGAAAGTGATTCAAAACCCACAAGATCGTAATCCACTAATGCAAATGGGATTACAGGGCAGTCAGCTCTGTAGGATTCAACAGTAGCCTCAATCGCGTGTACTCGTAAGCAAGAATTTGAACTCAATACTAGACTACTTAGTACCAAAGAAGAACGAAAGAAGAGAGATATTTTGGTGGCATTAAATAGCACCTCAAGGTCTCTATTTATAGTGATAAATTCGGCCAGAATTTAGAATAATAATACTGTCTTAAGAGAAAAAGTAGGTGACTTGGGAGAAAAGATAGGAACTGTATGTAAATAAAGACCACACGAAATAGGTCATTAGTACATAACAAAATAAAGGAAAGAAAAAATGTGAAGGAGGTAAAACTCTAATGGTTGACACGCACCATACCACACCGGGCAGGCATGTGTGTGTTTGAGAAAAATCCACAAACTATCAACCATGCATAGTCTAGACTCTCAACTTGTGTTGCACATGGGCAAAACACAAAACACTTATAAGGTGAAAACATCCAATACAAAATTCCAATGTGGGACTACAGATTTCACAAAAAGTAGGGAACACGGATTCACAATTAGACGAAAAATCAAATTTATTGAAATTGTATTTTAGAAGCAAACTTCCAACATGACTTACACCAAAATAAATCCATATGAGTATACTTTCTAGTAAGGGTGTTGATCGTGACTCGTTGCTCTGAAAAATATACTGAACCGATTCGATTCAAATCGGAAAAAGGGTACCTAAACTGTATTTTGAAAGCAGGTCGAGTAGAGGGTCGGGTCACTTAGATTGAGGGTCAGATTGTGACTCGTTGGGTACCCAACCAAATCTATTTCAAGGGTAATTTTGTAAATTTGATTAATAAGATTTCATTAAAAGTTAATACTTACTAGGGTTATTGGCAGTCTCTCACATCTTCTTTTTCAGTTCTTTGCCTTCATTTCCTCTTTCTCCTCAATCATCTCTTCCCTTCTTCTTCCTTGCATCCTCATTCCTTACACTCGCATCCGTTGAGATGTATTTTGTGATTCAATTATTGTTGCTATTGGCCTGTTGCTACTTGTTAGTTTGTTCGCTATTGGGATGTAAAATTAGGATGTATTTTGTGACTTAAATTTAATTGTTGTTAACTTAATTATGAAATTAACTTGCCTGATTATTATTATTTAAATTTTTATGTTTTATTAATAGTGAGGGTCGGGTACCCGATCAACCCGACCCTCTTTTGCGGGTACCCAGTAGGCTGGGTACCTGCTTTGTATGGATCGGATAGAGGGTCGGAATTTTTTTGATCCGATCAGTAAGAATCAGGTACTTTTTTTAACTCATGGATCGGATGCTCGATCCATGAACATCCTTACTTTCTAGCACAACAAAAGAAGGTCAATTGAGTTTTAGAATCGAGTTGTTGCCCATTGAATCAGGCTGCAGAAATCCTGCACTGAAGTGAATTTTGATGTCAGCTTTTGCAACCGAATACCATGCTATCAAATTTGTTTCAGACCATGTTTGCCTTTATCAAAAACTCATGTATAAACATTTGTGAACACATATATGAGTACACACGCGCGTACACACAGAGAAATTTATAAAATATGTACATACAAAATAGTAAAAAATCCTCAACTAGCTAGAGTTTGAAGAATTTCTAAAACGCCATGGAAGCTTTCATCCTCATTCCTTGCTCATCTCTCTCTTTTATATTTTCTTGAAAGTAAACATAACAGCAACATTAGGATGAGAGAGCAGCTGAATTTCATACTTACTTTAGTTCTTATTGTTAACTTTTAATTATCATTCAGTTTTACCAAAGGAAAATAAGAAATTCACAATTTGTAATCTCACAGACACTATTTAATATTTATCTCTCACTCCTATATTTTAGGTTGGCCCCATTCCTTAATTTTTAGATACTCATTCATTCGAATAAAAACTCTCCCATTAATGTTATAAATATTATTATTTGTGACTTTAAAAATTATAATATATGTGATATTACTACTTATTTTCACTAAATTACTTTAGTATTTATGGTTAACTTTTCAAAATTTCTTGAATTTCCCTGCTATTGGTGTTTATCAAGTAATAAACACTACTAAGGCTGGCCTAGGAATAAAAAATTTGATAAACAATTAGTTAAGGGATGTGTTTATATATAATATAGATAAATAGAGATATAGATGAATAGTAGTGCTCCCTATACACTATATATTGTACATTTGAGCAAGCAAATAAAGAACGAAATTGAAAAGAAATGTAGAGTGATGTCATAATGCGAAGGAAGGACAATTATGTAATGCTCACGATTGATAAAACTCAAAAATTGCAAGAAACTCTTAAGAAAAATGGTTCTTGATGTCCAACATTGTAGCCAATCTATCCAAGTCTCAACAAAGGTTCCTAGTGACATTTTGCAGTTAAGACTAAATAAATATTGTTAGAAACTATTCTGTTGTAGCCATGCGAGTAGGAATTAAGTAATTAAGCACTAAATTTATTTGGCAAGTCAAGAACGAAAATAGATATATAAATGGTTCTAATTAGGGCGAAGAGACGAGAGGACAACATCTTGCAAAGAGCTGTCTCTTTGCATTGCAGCACTTTAAATTCTTCGAAGGTGACTCTTCCATCGCTGTTTGCATCCATTAGATCAAATATCTCATCTAATTTCCCTGGTTCAGTAATGTCCACCGGAAGGCAGTCATCAGGTAATGCCTGCATTTTTGTTCTCGTTAAGAGATTCCCTTGCGAAAAAAGTAGGCTATGCTTGGATTAATTAATTCTTCATATTCTCCAAATAACATTTTGCGATCAGTCATTATTTAAACACGTTAAATAATCTTCTTTTATATCTATATATTACATCTCAAAAATTAATTACAATATTATTTTAAATAATATTTTGAATAATAGTATGTATGCTACCCTTTTATCAACTCCAAGAAATAACATGTACGTTACTCCCAAATATTTCTTTCATGCAACCTAAGCTCATGTTGAACAAAAATCCCACTACTACTATTGACCTTTTTTCTATTATAGGAGGTACTAATTGGCAAGTTTTTTTTCAAAATTCAAGGGGTGAGTAATTTGCATGTACGATATTCTTTCATTTTTGATGGTGTTCACTAGAGTAGTTTGTTTATATACCAGGTAAAGCACGTCCAACAAAGTACTTTGCATTAAAAATCATGTAGTAATTAGTTGGCTAGAGAGAAAAGGGATGAGAGTTACTCTAAGCATTGATGCAACTTCTTCCTTGCTAATGCATCCTGACCGATCCGTGTCATACATCTGTACCAAATTTGTAAGGAATAAAGTCAGTTTCCTCTTTAATAAAGCTATATATTTCTTAAAATCTATTAATATCTGAAAAGTAGTATATTCATGGGAAGGGACCAATAATTGGGATGGACACCCATGTGTATTTTAATTTCTACTATATCAAGTGGAAATACACATTGGACTAATTGATGATTGCTCCCTCCTACATCTCTTCATTTAAATTGATTCAATAGATTTTAAACTCGAATAGGGATAAAAGTTTGTTCGGTTCATCTGAACAAACAAATGCAATTGGAGCCAATAGTTGACACCCGTGTATTTTTACTGAAACATCCGTTCATTCAAATGAATCAGACGAATTTTAAATTCACCCAAAAAAATCATTGACCCACTCTTGCATCTAATTCATTCAGATGAATTGGACTAGTCTTAAACTCGTCTGAAAAAATGAATGTGTATGTACCTGGAAACAAAGACGAAGTGCATCATCTCCCTGTGAATACTTGAGACTTGAGAAACCTCCAATAATCTCTCGCATGTCGACAGTGCCATCACGATTGTTGTCAAACAAATCAAAGATGCGAGCTGCTAGAGGAACGAGTGACGACATTTCCATTGATTTCAGCACTTCTTCAAACTGAGTCAGTGTGGCATTCTCATCATTTGTGCATCTGCAATTTTTCAAGTACAAATCTCACTGAAAAGGGACTACTCCGTATGTATTGCGTGCATAGACAGGCAAGGGTATAGAACATTTACATTTAAGGGACCAACTTTATACACATCTAAACTTACGTATGTAATCTAAAATTTTCCTAAAATTTTGTAGGGACAATTGTAATTTCAAATTAAAATTTACAGGGAACGTTTTTGAAAATTTAAAAATTTTCATGGGAGAAAAATCTAAGTTTCTAAGATTTAGGGGTGGTAACCCGTCCCCGCCCCTACTTCCATTCCATCTATAATTGCACACACCACGCTGTTCCGTAAAATGTGAAGTAGTAAGTACGGACTACCATGTGACTTGAAAAATTCTTTGTTGTTGGATGATTGAAAAGTAATAAAATTTTCTTATTTTTTAATTATTTTAACAATTTTAATACTCATTATACATTGTAGACTTAATAGTCGAGACTTACTCTTCTCTTAAAGTGCACAATTCAGTTAACAAGGTTTATATACTAGTCATTAAACAATTAGTAACATATTAGCAATTATTTAATAACGAATAAGAGGAATTTATTTGAATTGGGTGACCTACTTTTACTAATTTACTAAAAGTAGGAGTGCTTATCTAAATGAAAGCCTCTTATTAATTTTTAAACAACTATAAAAATGTCTAATAAAGAGATTATTCAATGAATAAAAATAAATTTTACCAGTTCACCATAGTGCATGCAAGTTCTTTGTTTTTCATTCAAGTTACTCGTTGTTCCAATTAAGTCTTGTTTTGACTTTCACGTTTCTAGCTTACTTTTTAGATTTTTTTGCTTGTAAAACCATAATGAAATTAAAAGTTTGACACTTGGAAATGAACAGAATACACTAAAGTATCAAAAGTCTAACATTTCAAATTTTTGCTCTAAGGCTCTTGATTATTTTTAAAATATATATCTGGAGCCTCACCAAATTTTTAGAATACAAGGGAAAACTATGGTCCCTTCAAATTGAAGAATTATGGAAAGATTGATTTGACCAGAGAAAAAAAATCAAATTGGGAACTCAATTTCAGATCCAATTTTCTTAACCAAATGGAAATTCGGGTAGTTCTGAATTCAGAACCAAAAGTTTAATTTGTGTAGCTTATTATTGTAAGGATTAATTCTAATTTTGCACCCCTCAATTTATATCTAATCATTTCTGCTTTACATCTTCAATTTTAATTTTAATTTCAAATACTTTACACTCTCAACTCTAATATTCCTTCCATTTCAATCTAATTTTTAACACTGTCACCAAAATTAATGAAATCTTCTCATGTATACAATAAATTCAATAGGATGTACAATAATATATATTGTCACAATATTTTGAATGTACAAGCAAAAATTCTGTTAATTTTGGTGACGACGTTAAAAAATGGACTGAAGTGTGACAGATTTATGAGTTAGGATACAAAGTATTTAAAATTAAAATTGGAAGTACAAATTAAGAATTAGGCATAAATTAAAGGTGCAAAATGAAATTAGTCCTAAATGAAATAAACAAGTTTTAGTGACTTACATTCTCTTGAAATGTATTCTGAGATTCTCCAGTTCCTCGGGCTTCAGGTCATATGAACCGACCAAATTCTTAAGCTTTTTAGTTCTCAAGGAAAAACTACTGCTCAATACGCTTGCCATTGCAGCAGCACGAAACTTGCGCCTTGCGTTGAAACGCTGAAGGCGTGAAACAATCTCTGCATCCATCTGTTCTTGCTTTGCCAGATGCCCTGTAACCCATGGATGTTGAAGGACCTAAAGAAAGTTTTTCGATTATTTTGGCTTCTTGTTATGTCAGGGAAAATAAAAACTGTGTATATGTTTATCTCTCTAACAAGTCTTGGTGGAATGTGGAACAAAATCACCACAAAGTAAAAGGTTTAAAGTGGTATTTCTAACTTGTAAGTATATGAACTAATTTTCTTTGACAAATAATGTTTACACACTCTAAAAGCTTCTATAATTGATTATTAAATAAAAAATTAAAAAACTTTCATTTACACAATTATATTTTGTTTACCTAAATTATCCTTAAATTTTAGCATCCAACCACTCATTACATAAAGTGAGTATTACATATTTATATCGTTTTAAGTTCTTTAAAAAAATTTAATTTTCTACTCCTCTCCATTTCCATATTAAGTTTTCTTATTTATTTTACCAAAGGTCATATATGATATAATATAAAAACCTTAAAACCTTGAAGATTTTATATAATTTATAACATGAAAGAAATAATCAAGATCTTGAATATTGACAAACTCATGAAAGTTGTGGAAATTTCGAGAATTGAAAATAACTTGATCTCCTTATTATTTTTTATATAATAAAGATCACAAAAATTTTAAATGCAGTTTATATATTATTTAAAGTTTTCTAAAATTTAGTTTAGTGAATAGATCTAAATTTATAATATGCCTTGTCCCTTATGTCACCTTTTTATATCATCAATAGTTTTCTTTTTAAAAAAAAAAAATACTTTTTTATATCATGAATACTCTTTTTATCCCAAAAAAAAAAAAATTGCGAATGAAAATTTACATTATTAGTCTAATTTTTTTTAATGAATATTTTCTTTCTACTTGTAATAGTACAAAGAAATTACTTACTTAACCTTTTCTAATGTAGTTGTCGGTTTTTGTTAAACTTATTTTTTACTAGTTTCTTTCCAGTAAGCTTCTTATACACAAGATGTTTATTGAAGTCATTATATATCCAAATAATCAAAAGAAGAAGTTGCAACAATTATTTCATTGTACAAAGTGTAATAATTCTATGCATAAACTATT
The DNA here is from genome assembly GCA_025175665.1 of Cinchona pubescens. NCBI lineage: Eukaryota > Viridiplantae > Streptophyta > Magnoliopsida > Gentianales > Rubiaceae > Cinchona > Cinchona pubescens. The sequence continues at coordinate 1,085,667 of JANKKI010000074.1, read as the reverse complement.
ACTATGTTATACGTATCTTTTTTGTATAATAATCATGACTATGTTTTTTATTTTTAGTAAATGAAATATTGATAATTGGAGTGGCTTACTTTTTAATATATAATGATTATTTTATTTAGTTGTAACACTAAATAAGAATGAATATGATGGAGGGATATGAGAAATGAATTTTTGTATTTGGTGAGTTATGGTATATGGGTAGTTCAGGTATAGAAAATTACAGTTGTGTAAACGAAGAATTCTAATCTTTTTAGTTTATAAAAAAAGATAGGAATGTATAAAAGGCATTCAGGGATGTGCAAATGCCATCTGCCTTCTTTTTTATAATGATGTAATATGATTAAATTAGGAATCACATTGTGCTTAAACTATTTGGGTGCATATTCTCTATTATATTTTGGTCAATAATCGACCTTCAAATCAGGTCCTCAAGATTAAATCACATGTCATTTCAGTCCCAATAATTATGAAACAGCATTTTTTTTATCTTTTAGACATCTTATCAACACACATCCGTCCAAATTATCAAACCGTCAATCCATCTTTTTCATGGTACCCAATTAGCACAGAGGATCATATATGAATTAGGTATAAATGCCTGACCTCAGCAGCACTTGGTCTCAGTTGAGGATCAACTGTAAGAAGGCTGGAAATCAGTTGCTTTGCTGAAGAAGATATGCTCTTCCATGTTTTCTCGTGAAAGCTGAAGTATCCCTGTATAGGCAACAAATGATTGAAAAAAATATACATGTGGAATATATAAATATGAAAAGACTTACCTGCATTATCATTTGTTGCTTGAGTCGAGTTGATTGTGCAATGAAAGGCGGATATCTAAGCAAAACAGTAGAATATGAAAATTTTAATTGATATTAGTGATTGAAATTGAGAAGCAGAGCAAGAAATCTACAAAATGAAATATACACATCTAAATAAGATTGAAAATATTCTGGTTAGTGTAGCAGTCTAACCAACTGTCACGTAGCATGCTAAATAATAGGGAAAAATTAGCTCGTTCTTTCCCTTCTTAGCAAAAAAAAATTCCTTATTTCCTGTTCCTCAACTGAAAAACCCTTTCTCTTCCTATCATTAAATTTTGGCCTATATCTCTACTTCTCTGCTTCATCTACTGCATTCTTTTTTCTTCCTCTTCTTTGCCCATGAATCCTCTTCCTCTTCCTTTTCAGAACTTTTTTTTTTTTTTTCAAAGTTTCTTTCTCTCTCTAATCTGATATACAAATCCATATGGGGTTATGATAGTAGAATTTAATTTTTGTTTTGCTCTTTTGCAGGTTATGGATGAGCTTTATTTATTATTTTTTATTTATTTACTTTTTCCCCCTCTTAGAATAGAGTCCTCTCTCCTGCCTAAGCAACACCGGTCAAAGGTGGAGAAATTCTCTTGATTTTCTCTTCTCTATGTTGCTTCCATGAAAGTATTATTTATCTGTCTAGAAGAACTTTTTCTTTTTCTTTTTTTTTTTAGTTGCAAGTTCTGTTCAAATCTTATTTTGCAATAAAGACATTTTAACTGCTAAGTTTTATCTTAATACTCGTATTTGTTTATGCATCTTGATATATTTCTAGGTAAAATTTCTTTGGATTTTCGTACTGTTTTGTAGGGGTTTCGATGAGATTTTTCACTATTTTTATTTACTACGATTTTTCTGCGATGAAAATGTAGAAATTTCAGGTAAACTTTTATATTTCTTTTGTTTCTAATTGATCTTCTGTCAACATTAATTTTGTGTTTAAAGGCTAAGATCATGTTTATTTTATGCATGTTTATTTTAGCTGTGGAATAATGTTTTCCAGGACATATTACTTTTTCCTTGAGTCGCTCATCCATCTTTATGCAAGTCACATTTTAAAAAATTGGATGATCTCTTCTCTCAAGTTCACAGGATATACTAAACTAACCAGTCAAGTTTTAGGATTCCATGTGGAGTTTAGGTTGATTAATTGTGTGTGGTTATGGTAAGTGATTCTTAATCTTTAAACTCATATTTTCTTAGTGGGTTTAAATGCTTTTAGATGATGCAATAAGAAATCTTTTCTATATATGAAGTTATTATTATATGAGCTTCATGTGTTAAAACCTTAATTAGGATCTATCTTTCTGAAAAGGATCAGATATCTTTTCTCTATACTCCTAACCAAGCAGAACCAGATGGAATGGTGGAAGTGTCTGGTGACCCTGAAGTTCATACTCAGTAAGTGAAATTTTAGAGTAGCAATTTATCAGATTTGAATTGAGAAACGAGATCAACATGGAGACAATGATGGTTGGTTTTTCATACTGTGTTATATCCTATTTACTCAAAAATCTGTTTCAAGAATCGAACTGTGTTAAATCCTCTTTAAATGAAATGAAAATTTCTCATCCATAGTTAAAAAAACAAATGCATATTGATGTGAGATCTCCTAGTTTGCTTGAGACATCTATTTTGATTATAAGTTAAAGCCATGTCGCTGTACCTCTTCCATTGCTGCAGAAAATCTTTGGTGCTCACATTTTTAGTTGGGCAGAAAATGTTTAGATCAGTAAAATTAATTTTCAAACTTACTGTAAAGAAAACATCCTAAAACTCAGGCAGACAAAATGATGAAAGGTGATGGCTGAATATAAATGCAACTCATGTTACTCAAAAATGGGTTGCTGCCCTTTTGTTCGAGTAAAATCTCTCTTATATACGATGGTCATTGTGGAAAATGTTATGATAAGATGTTGATTGTCATGCTACACGTCTTAGATACATTTTTGCTTCATGGACCAATTGTTCTTTTCTCTGAGTAACTTCACTCTAATTGCCATTTGATTAATTATCCAACTAGTATTCAAAATGTGCTTAAATTTCAGAATGAGTATCACCCATATTAATAACGGTTCAAACTTTGTCCTAAAGTATAGTTGAATGATAGTGGTTATTAATTTTGTTTGGTCCAAATTCTACCTTATTGTGATATACTTTTTGATGAACTCTTTATGTAATAATATTAGATGTTTTTACAAGATTTTGTTATGTAAAAGTTCGTTTTTTACAGTCACGTGTGGATGTTGTTGTTTAACAAGTTCAAGTCAAGTTTTATTTGTATAAATCTTCGACAAATTACAGGTATGTCAACTTGAGATAGGTGGAGTTTGCACTACTAAAGAAGATATTAAGTTGAATGATATGTCTCAGAATACTAGCATAATTCTTGAAGGTGATGCAATAAATGTATTTTAGATTTAACTATGAAGATAATTCTACTATTGGACCAATCATTCATGATATTAGTGTATGCTACATGACATGCACTAAGAAGAGCTTCATGAGGTATTGAAAACATCTTGTAATTTGATTTTCTTTTTAATACTTGACTCTTTCATTATATAAGTAAAATAAGCTTTTATTTTTGTGTATGGTAATTATATGCCATTTTAATATATAGGATGTTATTGAAAACTTCTAATGCATTTGTTTTTTATTAGTACTTTGCTGACAGTACTGTTACCTAAAAGAACTCTTCCCTACTAAAACTACTTTACAAGAAGTGCAATGGGGACAAACATCTTTTTTAGGTGTAAATTTGTAACAAACTTGCTTGGAATAATTTCTTATAAATTATCATATATATGGTGTTTGGTTGAGCTGAACATTTAAGGTAGGCTCTGGCTGTGCATAGATTTCTAAAATTTGCCGCAAATATAATGCTTGATTTAACTTAATATTTCAAGTAGACACTGGTCGTGCGTCACACAGCCAATCTTTTTTAGTATTATGGCCTATGAAATGCTAATTCCTACAAATACAGTCGTATACATATATTACTCGTATTTGTTATGTGCTACATAAGGGTAAAAAAAATTTTGGTTATTGAGCATTATTCAGTATAACATATTATTTATGAAAGTTTGAAAAACATTCACTTCTGCTTTTTGTATGTAATTTCTATATCCATATCCCAGCAGTTCTCCATTGCGATATTGGTGCTAAAGCATCACTAATTATAAAATGTCTAATGTGCTAAAAATAGCGCTTACTCCACTTTATATTTCTTAATTTGTATCGGATTTTCATTATGCACTCTATACATTTTTGGACAAATTGCAACATGAAATTTTAGATTTATACCATTTTAAGTTCAATTCTTAACACCATTAACAAAGTTAATAGATGGTCCGACCGTACACACCACGCAACTAAAATAGAACATCCGTCAAATTTTCTAACACTATTAAAAATTAAAAAAAAGTAGAACGGATCTAAGAGCTAGGGGTGCAATGTGTCCGAACTTTAAAATTGAGGGCTCAAAGTGAGAATTGATTATAAGTTAGGAGTGTAAAGTAGAATTAGTTACTGGTACAATACACACCTAAACAAATGCGTGGTATGCACATACTTAGTACTCGTCAATTCTAATAATGGTGTTAAAATTTAGATTGAAGTGGAATACATTTGAAAGTTAATATTGCAATATGTCCAAAAAAATAAATATATAATACATAGTGATAATCGAGTCAGAATATAAAAATTAGGAAGTGGAAAGTGGAGTAAGACCGCTAAAAATAAATGCTGCCTTTCCTATGTATCTGAGAGTTTGATTAGATATTTTATATTTTCTTGCCAAAAGTATCTTCAGTATTAAATTTAAGGAATACAATATATCCCAAGATTGAAGGGTTATTTAAAAAATTGTTCAAGCTATTTGTGTAATACCAATATTGGTATTTTATTTTAGAAATAAAATTTTCATCAAAGTAAGTTCCTTAATTTTCTTGATAACTAATTGTTTAAATTAGAAGAAAATATTCCCTAATTTTAAAAGTTACCAATTATGATATCTCATTTTAGAAAATAAACTTGATTGAAGTAAATTCCTTAATTTAGTTGGAGAATAAATTTTACATATTATACTATATTTTTGGAATTTCAAAAATATAATCAAGAATCATATACTAAAAATTATATTTTAAAAAAAGTAACTATTTTATTATATCATCATGCGATTTGCAATTGAAAACACCCTCATATGGATACTTATCATCAACTTTTATATTCTTTCATTTTTTTAAAAATTAATTTACTAACTAATGATTTTTTTTTATCACCACATCCAGGCATATAATATCATAATAAGAGATTAGTATATCCTAAATTTACATAAAATTTTTATATATTTTTTGTTTACCTATATACATGATTTTAAAATAATTCATTAATTCATATTAGAACTTTGAAACATGATGCTCGTGCAGCTCTTAGACATGAGTTAGTTAAAGTGAACTAAAAAAAATTCAAGGAACCAAAAATAATAATAATTGAGGCAAAATTTTCTCAAATTTTAAAAGAATTAGGGTCACAGTTATAAAACAAAGAAATGAAAAGATTAAAACCAAACCAGGCCCATGTTCGTGCTACGTGCTACGTAGAAACAAAATGACAGATGTCACCATATGTGGACAAAACCAACAACTGTAATAATTGAAACCTATTAAAACTAATCAGGACAAAAATACAATGCTCTTATGACGTGGGTTTTATTTAGATGTTTAAGTTGAACTAAAAGAAACTCAAGGAACCAAAAATAATAATAAAAGTTTCTCAATTTTTAAAAAAGAATTCAGGGGCCATGGTTGTAAAATAAAGAAACGAAAAGGTTAAGACCAAAAATAGCCCTACATTGGTACTACGTAGAAACAAAACGAAAGATGTAACCTAATGTGATCAAAATCAACAATAATAATTAAAACCTACTAAAACTATTCAATTAGTACAAAATACAAATGCACCACTTATTTAATAAATAAATAAATAAAGCTCAATGAATTTTCATACATAGGCATTACTTAGTTTAGTAGAGATCATTCTATGCTTGAATTATCTTTGTAACTTATTGTAGTATTTAGTGTTTTGTTGTGTATCTGTTTTATGTGTTAATTTCAAAATTTTAGTTCAACAAAATTTGTTGAGTCATTTTTCAAAATTTTAAAATAAATAATTATATTATTAAGAATTAATTCTATATAATCATTACTTCTTCCATAGAACAATGGACCAATATAATCAAATAACACAGGAGATTGCGACTAGGTTGCCTTTTACATCAATGATTAGTCTCATTGTTTTGACTTTTGCATATTGATTTTGCCATAAATATAAATTATATATTTATATATATTGGATTAATTACAAAATTATTGAATACTTATTTCATGCATTCAATAATATAGTTAAATAAAAAGAACAATATAAAGATAGTCAGATCTCTATTCTTTCTCTAATAACCTAAATATCAAATTTAACTTTCATATATGGCACTGCATTATCTTCTATAATTTTGGTATTTCATTTACATCTAACAATCAATATGTTCCATTGTGATTTATATCGTAAAACAAGTTACTGTACTTTGTAATAAAATATGTTAATGAAATAATTAGTTATTTTGATTAGTAACATTAGAAAGACTATGTCAACTGTATAAAATAAGGGATACATGTATGTTTATGTGTGATAACCTTAAATAGCTAAATTATAATATAGAAAAAATATTTACATCATAAGCGGAGGTATTTATGAAAAAAAAAAAACTTGAAATAATATTAATAAAGTTAAATAAAGCACTAGGCCCTCTTTTATTAATGAAGTATCTAATAAATTTGAAATTGAATTTTGCTCATATGGAAAGAAAATGACACGCTTACACATAATACTTCACTTTTGATTGTGAAAAATGATTGATTTATGTGTATGTCCTATTTTATTTTTTTTCTTTTATAGGTACAAAGACTAAAATGCTTATTAGTCACACACTTCAAGTTTTATACGTAGATAGTGAGGTTAAAGCATATGAAATTTCAGTCTAGAAAACATAAAGAAGTATGAATAAAAAAAAGTACAATATGTAAATCATTGCCTAAATTCTTTTTATTACATTTATCTTGTTATAGTATATCAAATACTATAGGTTCTTATTACATGAACATATACTCTATTATTATTCTTTGAACATAGTAATTTGGACAAAATTTACAAACATATTTAACTTTTACACATTTTCAATTTTGCTAGAAATAAGAAAAAGATTTAAAAGTATGGTCATACAACGTGGTGTGAGGTGGGGCGATGGGGATTGGGGAGGTGAATGAGTTTTTTATTTTCAAAATTTAACCCTAAAATATTAGATTTGTAGAGCATATGCACATTTTAGACTAAATATTATTGAAAGTGTGATCAAAGACCAAAATTGTATTGTTTTTAATTGTTATATACTAAATGTCATCATTTTATATGTGAGGGACAAAATATTTTTAGAGTATGTGAGGTCTATTAATTAGTACAATTTTTCCTTGAATTCGTTATTGTATTATACAAATATATAGAATTGGATGATTTTATGTACTTTTGACAAGTGTGGTTTATTAACTATTGGAAAATTTTCAGTTTAATAGTTAGTTAAACGTTTGATTCAATTTTCATAAGTGCTAGACAATTACATATTAAATGATTTACAATAAGTAAAATACTTAACTTCGCCAATGAAGTTTTTCATTTGTTGTATTAGTGCATGCCAAAATACTTTCAAATCCTATTTTATTTCTTAAATAATATTAATTTACACATGCATGTTGTTTTAATGTATTATAGGCCAAACGTCATGCATAGTTTGAAGTAGTTAATAATATGCTAAATATACTTTTTATGTAATCGATTAAATAGTTATAATTTTCTTCTATTTTCTTATTAATATTTTTTAAACTCATGTTTTTTTTATTAATCTAGACAAAAATATAATAAAGAATCACGGGAAGAAATACATCTGACGTGCAACTCACGTTTCCCAATACTAGTGGGCAAAAAAATAAATAGGAAGTACTACTAAAAATGGGTAATTATTGGTAAAACTACTTTATATGAAAAATGCATACAAAATGAAGTTAGTCCTGTTTGAATTTAACAACAGAGCTAAAGCCAAACCACCCGAACCATTACCCTAATAACAAAGGCGTTTGTGGTCAATTAGATTTGAAAAAAAAAAAAAAAAAACCTCACCATTACTATTAAATTGGACCTTGATAATTCCATTTTATACCCCTCAACTTATAGATAATTCTCATTTTGTATTTCGAATTTTAATTTTGAGCACTTTGCACCCCTAACTCTCAAATTTATCCTACTTTAGCCCTTCTTTAATCCCTTCAAAAAAGTTAACGAAATCTCTATTTTTGCACCCAACAATATTGTTGTCAATCATGTTGAATTTGTCATACACATGAAAAAATTTCAATAATTTTTTAGACAAAGTTTAAAAAAAGGTTGAAGTGAGACAAATTTGAGAGTTTGGGGAGCAAACTGTCCAAAACTAAAGTCTGCGGTGCAAAATCAAATTCAGGTATAAGTTGAGAGGTGCAAAATGAAATTAGTCCTATTAAATTTGTATTTTGTCGCTTATTAGCATCACTTGACCAAATAAACAAAAGCGAATAATTTTTACATGAAAAAGGAACCAAATTTCTTTGCGTTGTTTAGTAACTATTGTGATATAAACTGGCATTCATGTTCTTGGATAGGTTTACCGGCCTTTTAATTTTAACATTTGGATAGCGACTTCTAAACAATATTTGGTCAAACTTAAGCTCCAATTAACCAATTAGTTACTAAAAATACAATTAGTTGTGAAAAAGATGAAAAACAGAGGAGTAATATTTAGTATTTTTGTTGTAAAACTTGTAAGCACGAATTAACAAAGATGAAAGATTAATTTTAGCAAACTATGCAGTGAACATGAAATGAGTGGAAAATTATTTTTCCCAAATTGGTAGACATACCCGGAGAGGAGGATATAGAGGATTACACCAAGTGACCAAATATCACTCTTACAAGTAATGTTCTCCTGTGAAAGTGCTTCTGGCGAGACATAATCAATCGAACCAAACAATCCAACAACAGGATCAGTAAAATCCTCCACAGAACTCAGTCCAAAATCCATAATCTTCAACGGAGAATTCTCATCTTTATTCAAAAACAGGCAGTTTTCAGGTTTCAGATCTCTATGTATAATATTAGCTTTATGAAGGGCATGTAGCCCTTCAGCAATCTGCCTTATAACAGCTGCAGCTCCAGCCTCATAATACCTCTCCTGAGCCACAATTCTATCGAACAATTCACCTCCGGAGCAAAGCTCAAGAATCAAATGAACGCCATTTGGATCTTCACAAACATCGTAAAGATGGATCACGTTCGGATGAGGTGAAACGTCCTCGACGATCTTTCTCATCACCAAAAGCTCATTTGTTAACAAAGCATCCGAAACCAATGCCTGTCTTGATGGGTTGGGTGTGGCAGTTGGAGCCTTGTTTCGATCGCGGATGCCACCGGATGGCATCCACGGCCCGAATCTTCGAAGGGTTTTGATGGCAACTTGGGTTTTTCCTCCAGTACTGGAATATTTTCTTATCCCTTTTCGTACTACCGAAAATCCTCCGCGGCCTAAAACATCAGTTACCTCATATTCATCGTGAAGTCTTTTGGTTTCTTGTCCCATTAAACTCTCTTGAGAGGGTTAATTATTCTATCTAAGATTATCTTCAGACAGATATGAGGTCTGAGAATTTTCAGGTCAACTTTGTGTACTAAAGTAGTTGGTATGATGCAGTGCTTTCATTGACACGGTTTTACATCAGCATATGAACAACTCTTGTGTAGTTATTAGCATATCATATAAATAAATTGCAGATGGCTACAAGGGAATAAAAATTAACGTGGAAAATTTTGATGAACAAGAGACAATGACCAAGTCTAATATAGATATTTTATTCCAAAATCTTTTATCAGATTGATCTTTTCAACAGGTCTTTTCTCTTTGTCCATTTAAATTTAACCTTTTTCATTTTTAAACTTTTCTAAATTTTACTCTATGAGAAAATTAATAATAGATTTTCCACATACTCAAATATTAATGTTAAAGGAAATAACAAATGATAGTGAATTGTCATAGGAAAAAAGTTTGCCCAAGTAAGACATCTTGAATATAAATAATCCATAGGAATGTGATTGATTGCTCATTGCTGAGTGGTACTCTTAATTAATAACTAATCAAATCACAATTTAATTTGAAGAGTCTAGAAATTGAAAAAAATATTTGCTACTTAGTAATACTAAACATTACAGAGTGAGTATCCAGCATCGTTAGATAATTGATGAATAAGTATAAGTCAAACATTATGCTTAATTGATAACTATTTAAAAACAATAAAGCAGAATGATTTCTCTATAATAAACTAAGAAATCTCAGGGGGTGATTCAACCATTGTATTAGTAACCCTTCCACAGGATTAATGGACAGGTGATTGATTTGAGCAATAATCAATTACATGGTTCAATTCCTAATTAATTAAGTCAATATCAACACTCCGAAAACCTAGTTCTTCTTGAACTTTCTTCTAACAATTTGAGTGGAATTATTGAGCCAAATGTTGTACTAATTGTTTAAAAGATTGACTAGTAAACGTAACTAATAATCTAGATTTAAAGAATAAAAGAATTTATTTTTTAGCTTTAGTACATCTTATTGTAGACTTGGTTAAGACTACTTTTTTTTTCCCCAGATGAGAATGGTGATTGTGCGTTTACTTTAACACCAATTTCTCCATATATATATATATATATATATATATATATATATATATATATATATATATATATATATATATATATATATATATATATATACCGGTTAAAAACCTAGAGGAAGAAGGGTAAGGGACAAGGGAGCCAAAATAAACACAGAATTAAACAAATAATTAGGTGGCTTAGCCAACCATCAAACAGTAAAGCAAAATTAAAAACAAAACTTTACTAAAAGCTTTAAATAATTACAGATTTGAGGAATACCTCAAGCGAAGTGTTGGTTCAACCTACTTCTGCTAGTGGTATTCTGGGAGGAGAGGAAGGGGAGAAAAGAAAATTCTAACTTGGAAATTTTTTCGAATGCCTTTCAATACTGAAAACATCCTATTTATAGACAAAATTTACTATTGCTACAGTGTCAAATAGTGACCTGTGAACAGTATCTTTTCCTGTGATTTATGCTGCTACAGTGTACAGTGTAGTGTACAGTGAACGGTATTTGTACAATTGAACAGTAAAGTACATTTAATTAGTAAAATACAATTTTGAAAAGAATCTTATCTATTACAATTGGGATTCTTCAATTTTGCTGAAATCGATTCACGAAACAGTACACTGTACACTGTACAAGATGTGTATCTTCTTGATCGGTGAGTGGAATCGAATGGATGATGATATCTGTTTTTTCTTTTTTGAAATCTTTTTCTTTGATTTCTTTTCTTTTTTCTTTTTACTGGAAACTTCCTTCTTGTCAGAAGAGCTTGAAGTTCCTTCTTTGATCTGGGAGAGAGTGTCTTCCAGTTGTTTAATGTAAGCGTCCTTGTTCTTAGCAGTGGCTAATAGGATAGCATTTGTCTTATTTGTTGAAGAAACTGGGTAGTTTCTCTGTCTATTGGTAAGACAGGCTATTGTTTTTGACAAATTCGAACCTCCATTGGAAAATCCAATGTAATGCAAATTTTGAGAAGAAATGGAGGTTATTGGCATTGTTGAATTGGGTTGTGAAAACTTTGATTTAAAAAACTCAAAGCCTTCTAAAATTGGTGAAGGTAAAATGGATTCATTTGGTCCAATTAAAGACCAAAATCTATTAAACCAGATTGTGATAAGAATAAGTTTTATTACTTTCACTTATACACATCTAGAATGTGTATTCTTAATATTTTGAGGTGAAGGTATTAAACCAAGCTCTTATACACATCTAGATGTGTATAAGAGACAGATTACACACATTCAGGACCAAATTCTAAAGGTTCTGTAGATCTTCTATTGGGGCAATTCTTAATGGATTACGGTCTTCTCTGGTCCTTAACACCTAGATGTGTATAAGCTCAGCACAGATTACCTAATGTACACAAATTCTCTCCAAACCTTCCTATTTCGTTTCTACAAACGTCTCTCAATAAAATTTCTGGTTTTGTTAATTTTCTCATAGAGTAAAATTTAGAAAAGTACTTAAGGTAGTCAGAAAAAGGTTTGATGCAGAAGGCCTCGGGTTAAGTGTTTGAGATGATGAGGGTGATACTCATCTAGATGTTTATAAGAGACAATACCTGGACTTGTCCTAGGTTGGACAAGGCTTGTTGAAATTGCAACCATGTTTTGAAAGTTTCTCCAAGCTGTGGATTGTCTTTCAGCAATTTCGACAATCCACAGCTTGGAGAAACTTTCAAAACAACTACTTTAGCAATCTCTTATACATGAAGAGGTTTCATCTTTTTTGGATTTTGGTGGTTCAGGATCACTCTTTTTCTTGCGGGGCATTTCTGCCTGTAAGAATTCTCTAGTAAGGTAATCCGGCAACGAGTTAGAACTACCTTTGATAATTGCCAGATGGCAAGCAATTTTATCAGTTTTTAATTTTGATAAAACAATTTATAAAATTTCTTTCTTAATCGTTGCCGGATTACCTTACTAGAGAATTCTTACAGGGCAGAAATGCCCCGCAAGAACAATTTGCTGTCTCTTAACAATTTCTTTGTTCCTTAAAATGAAACCAAAATCAAACATGGAAACAAACCTAATTTTAAAAAGTTTTGGAAGACTCATAAAACTAAGCCAAGGTAAACTTTTGACTTGTAATTTTATGTATTTGACCGTGTCCGTAGTCCTAATCTTAGGATTCTTTCGAAATCTATCATGCAAGGGTTTTGAAAGAATACTAAGATTAGGACTATGTTCATAGATGTAATTTAAACATTTTAAGAACCTTTGAACAGCTGGGTTTTATCCAAAATCTGGTCTGAGAATTTATCAGCAAATTCAATCGATCTATTGATAGGGATAATTTTGCTTTGGCAAATATTATGTCCTAAAAATCTGATCGAAGTTTTACATAAGCTAATTTTTGAAGCAGAAATGACTAAACCATTTCTTTTAGTTATATCTAAGAAAATATTGACATATTTAAAATGTTGTTCTAAATTATCAGAATAAACAAGAACATCATCAATATAAACAAGAATGAAATCAAGATAAGGATTGAAAATATCATTCATAACCTTTTGAAATTCAGAAGGTGCATTTTTTAGGCCAAAAGGCATTACATTCCACTTATATTGACCAAAAGGGACTGTGAATGTAGTTTTGTACCTATCAAAGGATGGATTTGGATTTGCCAGAATCCAAACTGTCAAGTCAAATTTTGAAAAAATTGAAGAAACATGCAATCTATGAAGCAAGTCTTTTTTGTTTGGAATAGGGAACCTAATCCATTGTAAAATTTTGTTGAGGGTTTGTAATTGATGACTAAGCGAGGGACACCTCTTTCAATCTCGAAATTTTTGTTAACTGTAAAAAGCAGCACACATCCAAGGGGACTTGGAGGGACTGATAATCTTCTTGGAAAGGAGATCATCTATTTCTTTTTTGCAGAATTCCAGAAGCTCTTGATTCATAAATAGCACAGGCTTTAGAAATCCTATCTTTTACCTGATTCAATGTCCCTTTTCAAATAAAGTGTACCACATGTTGTTTTCTATTCCAGAAGGCAGTTGGAATATCAGCACAAACTTGGGTTTGAATTTTGTTTTGCAAATCATGAATCCTAGTTTTGAAAACTGGATTTTTTAACTGATCTTGAAGACGTTCAAATTTAAAATCCTTTTTTAAAAAATTGATTTGATTAATTTTCATTTGCAAGGGATTGAGAGTTTTTTCAAAAGGTGGAAATTTGAAAGGAATGAATTGATTTCTTCCCAAGGAGTTGATAATGGTACCTTGAAAATTAGTAGTATAAGGTATCAAATAAGCAATGAATGCCAGTATCAACTAATGCAGTAGCATCAATGAAAAGTTCATTATTAATAACCAAAGTAATTTGAATAAGAAATTTGAGAACAATAACTCTGTTTAAAATATTTAAAAATTGTTCTTTTGATTTTTTAATAATCTGATCAGGTGGAATTACTTGTTCAGATAAAACTTGATTTTCAGGAATTTGAGAGGTTGAAGGATTTTCAACACAATTTTCAAAAACTTGTTTTGAATACTGGGAAAGTGGGAGAGAATGAATGACCATTTGGTCAATCTGCTGCTAAGCTTTAATCTCTCTAAACATTGCTTGTTTTAAGAAAGATGTTTCAGAATTCAATTTCTTTTTCAAACATTTGCTAAAGCAAAATTGATAAGAGAACTAAAATTCAAGAAGAATTTTATGCTTTTCTAAATCATTATCAGATATGAATTTAGATTATCCTGGTATTGCTCCAAACATTTTGAAAACATCTAATTCTTTTCATCTAGTCATTATATCTTGGTCCTGTTCTTGTTTGTTGTTTTATCACAAATCTAGATGTGTATAAGAGACAGATTTTGAAACTCTCAGTGATTAAATCTAATTTAACTAGACAATTTGGAGGTGAAACCAGTCTTTTTCAAACAGATTCTAGCAGATCTCACTTATCTGTCCCAAAACCAATTTAAGGTATTGATAAGATTGTCTTCTTGAAATTAGAGAATCATCGACATATGATTGAAAAATTTCCTGATTCTAGACAACGTGAATGACTTTTAGAAGATTAAGTCTTGTTACAAACTTGCAAAATCTGGCAATATGTCCAGGTTTCTTACATTTGTAACAAACAGCAGTATTTGAATTTGGTAAAGCAGGAATAGAATTTTTGGTAGGAAGATTAGATTTCTTAAATTTGTGTCTGGGTTTCCTATAAGGCTTACTATAGGAAGGTTTAGAAGATTTGTGAATCTTAGGTTTGTTTCTATGTTTGATTTTGGTTTCACAAGAAGGAAGATCAAATTGTTCACAGAAAGAACTTAAATCCTTCCTACGTTGTTTCTAAGAGATGGCTAATTGCCATATCATCTTATACTTGTCTTCTGGATTACCTATGAAAGTTTTGGCTATTGTGAAGATGAGTGTAGACATCCGAAATGGTTTGTCTCTAAGACATATCTAATGAGATTGTATAAGGGACAATATCTAATGGCATCAAAGATTGATTGTCTCTATCATTTTGGTATAGATGTGTAGTAAAAGAGATTAAGTTGGTCCAGACCTCAACTGGATGAGTCGTGAGTTGTATAGCTCCAATTGTGGATTTTTGTAAGCAGTGGCCACCATGGTCATCTGCTGGAGTTTGGATGTGATATTATACTCAGAAACGCCATCTATGTTCCATTCATAGATATTGTTGGCATTGTAAGAGTTTTGAATCACATTGGGTTGTTCTTCTAAAAGAACATCAGGATGGGTAGCTCTAGGATAATAAAGCTTATTGAGACTAGAGTAAGTAAACCTGCTTCGGTTTAACCTGTCAAGAACAGAGATAGATGCTTTCTGTTTGTCATTATTCGATTTGGAAGAAGGAGTTTCAGGAACTTAAATCTAGCCTAATAGCTTGAAACTCCTATCTTCCAAATCGAAGAATGACAAACAGAAAGCATCTATCTCTGTTCTTGACCTGTCTCTTATACACATCTAGATGTGTATAAGAGACATTTAAAGAAACTTGTAAGTTTGGAAAACAATCAAAATAAACAACCACCAGTAAAGGAATGGAAGAAGTTGAAGGTGGAATCTTGACAGAGAGATGTTCACCAATAACTTGTAAATATTTATTTGTAAAATTGTTTTGTTCAATTATTGGTAAAGATTTTCACTTGAAAGCAGTTTTAGCCTTATGAGAAAATTTGAACTCTTAGTAAATAATTCTTCAATTTATGCTGCCCCTGTGAAGGCCTGTCTCTTATACATATCTAGCTGTGTATAAGAGACAGTTGCCAAGCTTTGGTCATAAAAATTGATTGTTGATGCTAACAGAGTTAGAAAAGCATAAAATTCTTCTTGAATTTTAGTTCTCTTATCATCTTTATAGTTTTTGAAAAACCATTGTTTTCTTACTTCATTATGAGGTGCATAAAACTCATTTCGAAATAATTCTTTGTTAATTTAAAATTTTGATTCAACAGTTAAAACATTAATCTGCGTCAAGTCCGAAGGATTGAGACTAGAGTAAGTTGGGAATTGACCAAATCATCATCTTCTGTTGGGACCGCCTGTGAAAATAGATTGGTCTCATTCCATGGATTTGGGTATTAACAGAAGAGACAGTGCCTAGCACTTTGTGGGTTCGAAAATCACGTTGATGTCTTGGAATTCCTAGGAGGAATAAATCTAGCACTATTTGATCTATTGAAGGAAATTTCTCGAACCAAGAGAATTGCCTAATGTTTGAAACTAAGGTATTTTTGCGAACAGAGGCAAAGCCTCAGCCAGTATCCAGTTTTGGGGTAGCTCTTGATGATAATTAATTGCTTATTAGATGATTTAACCAAGTCAGAAGAGGGTTGACATTCTAATGAGTTTCAGATGTCATTTGAGTTCTAAGGAGTTTGAAATTTGAATCAGAATATCAAGAAGGTTTAAATTCAAGATCTATGAAAGTTTTGAAATAGCAACTCTTAAAGACTACAGCATTAGTTAGATAAGTTGAATCTCAACATGTAAATTGACCAAATGGTCATTCATTCTCTCCCACTTTCCCAGTGTTCAAATTGCTGCAAATGGTTTGTTCAACAGTTTTGAGAGAATAGTCAGTTGAAAAACTCCATTTGTTATTTTTGTAAATTTCTTTTGAAGGATGATTGGGAATTTTCAATTATCTAAAGATTGAGAAATATCAAAAAAATTGATTTCTTCTTTAAGAGAAGAAGGATTTGAAGAAGAGGAGGAGGTTTGGGAAGATCTAGAACTAGATCTAAAGAAAGCACTCATAATTAAAATAAATAAAATACAAATACAAGAATAAAATGCAGAAAATAAGATGAAAATTCAGAAAATAAAACGAAAATGCAGAAATGGTTGTACCCCCTTATTTCCTTTTCATCTTATTTTTATCATTTTTTTCTTGTATTTGTATTTTATTTATTTTAATTATGAGTGCTTTCTTTATATCTACTTCTAGATGTTCCCAAGCCTCCTCCTCTTCTTCAAATCCTTCTTCTCTTAAAGAAGAAATCAATTTTTCTGATATTTCTCAATCTTTAGATAATTAGAAGGTTGGAATTCCCAATCGTCCTTCAAAAGAAATTTACAAAAATAACAAATGGAGTTTTTCAACTGACTATTCTCTCAAAACTGTTGAACAAACCATCCCTCTCAATCTGGAATATGACGAGATTAAATTGCTTTCAAAAAAATCAATTGAAAAATTTAAACAGAAATAAACCAATATTTACATTTTGGACTTCTTATGTGATTGCTGCAAAACCTCTATCCGAAGACCAAAGTCTCAGGGTACAATGTGATTCAATACTCTTAGAGATGCCAGATTTCTGGATTTCAATGATCACTACTTGGTATGGTTGAAACCAGCCTATGTCTGGTCCTGTTTATTTTGATTGTTTTCCAAACTTCTCAGTTTCTTTAAATGATCCAAATATTTTAGATTCCTTAAGTTTAAATGTTAACACTTCAAGACTGGTTTAACCTTCGGTGAAACCAGTCTTTTTCAAACAGATTCTAGCAGATCTCACTTATCTGTCCCAAAACCAATTTCTTGGGATCAAGTATCCTTTCCTCAAAACTGGATACTGCCTGAGGCTTTGCCTCCTGTTCCAGCAAAAAATACCTTAGTTTCAAACATTAGGCAATTCTCTACTGGTTCAGTAGAAATTTCCTTCAATAGATCAAATAGTGTCTCTTACTACACATGGTTTTTCAAAATAATAAAGATGATTTGAATCTAAAATTTGAGAACAATATCTCTGATCTCTTATCCAGTCTCTAGTTATTTTTAGACTTCAATACCTGTCTCTTATACTGAACAAAACAAAATTGACTATCCTTTTACTCAATCAATTTTTATGACCAAAGCTTGGCAAACCTCGAGTGGGGAAAAAGTTCATTCTGATTTCCCTCCAATGAGAAAATTTGAATTCTTAGTAAATAATTCTTCAATTTATGCTGCACCTGTTAAGGCTAAAACTGCAGTTTCAAGTGAAAATCTTTTACCAATAATTGAACAAAACAATTTTACAAATAAATATTTACAAGTTATTGGTGAACATCTCTCTGTCAAGATTCCACCTTCAACTTCTTCCATTCCTTTACAAGTTGTTGCTTCTTCGAAACAAAATCTAGATGTGTCACTTTAGATCCCCATCTTTAAGCCTTATGAAATTCCCAGTCAACTTAGGACCCAGATTTCTAGTCCTTGTAAGATCGATACTGAATTACAATCTAGGATAGATAAGATTGAACAAGCTATTAAGTTAGCCTAAGTTCCTGAAACTCCTTCTTCCAAATCGAAGGATGACAAACAGAAAGCATCTATCTCTGTTCTTGACAGGGTTAAACCTGCTTCTGATTCTGAAGTCCTCAAACTCCTAAGCCTGAGTCAAATGACATCTTTAAGCTTAGAATTCAACCCTCTTCTAGTTCTTGGTAGAAATGTAATAAGCTTTATTATCCTAGAGCTACCCATCCTGATGTTCTTTTAGAAGAACAACCCAATGTGATTCAAAACTCTTACAATGCCAACAATATCTATGAATGGAACATAGATGGCGTTTTTGAGTATAATATCACATCCAAACTCCAGCAGATGACCATGGTGTCCACTGCTTACAAAACTTTCCACAATTGCACCGATCAACTCACGGCTCATATCTTAGTTGCCGGATTTACTGGACAACTTAAAGGATGGTGGGACGAACATCTATCCACAAAATGATAGAGACAATATCTTTGATGCCATTAGAATTGACCCTGAGGGCAATGTCATTAGATATCCTTATGGACAAACCATTTCGGATGCTGTGTCTACACTCATCTTCACAATAGCCAAAACTTTCATAGGTAATCCAGGGATTTTTAGAGAAAAGTCTACTGAAATCCTTAACAACCTTAAATGCAAGAAGCTCTATGAGTTTAGATGGTATAAGGATACCTTCCTAACTAGGCTTTACACTAAACCTGATAGAAATCTTCCATATTGGAAAGAAAATTTCTTGATGGTCTTCCCAAATCCCTTAGAGACTTAGTGCGTGAAGAACTTCAAATCCAGCACAATGGCATTGTGCCTTACCAAAATATCACCTATGGTGAACTCAATTCCATGATCCAACAAGTTGCCATGAAAGTCTGTCGACAAGATAAGATGATGAGGCAATTAGCCAAAGATAGAAACCAACGTAGGAAGGATTTAGGTTCTTTCTGTGAACAATTTGACAATTCGATCATCTTCCTTCTTGTGAAACCAAAATCAAACATAGAAACAAACCTAAGATTCACAAATCTTCTAAACCTTCCTATAGTAAGCCTTATAGGAAACCCAGACACAAATTTAAGAAATCTAATCTTCCTACCAAAAATTCTATTCCTGCTTTACCAAATTCAAATACTGCTGTTTGTTACAAATTTAAAGAAATCTGAAAAGTTTGGAGTAAACAAGATGTGTCCAGATCTTCTCTCAGTCTGGAATATGACTGTCTCTTATACATCATCTCTTAGATGTCAGTGATTCTGACTCTAATTTCGAAGAAGACAATCTTATCAATACCTTAGAAGATGATGACTTAGGATACTCTTCCTGTTCTTTCGGTAGAACTTCAGTTTCTTCTGAAACTCCTCAAATAAATGTTTTAACTAGAGAACAGGATCTTATTCTTGATATGATTGAAAAATTTCCTGATTCTAAACAACGTCATTTTTACTATCAAAGATATAAACAAACTTTTGAATAAACAAATGATTTTCAAAATCAAGTTTCTTCCTCCAATCCTTTGGTAAAACATCCCAAGGTTTTAAATACTTACAATATTACGGATATTTTAAACAGATTTCCAAACCAAAATTTTAAGAAGGTTTCAATTCAGGATTTACAATCTGAAATTGCTTTCTTAAAACAAGAAGTTAGAGAGATTAAAGCTCATCAGCAGATTGTATAAAATGGTCATTCATTCTGATGGAGGAAGTTTTCAAAAGACCAAGGAACGCATTAGTAGTGCTAATGGTGAATCTTTGAAGCAATTTCAAATTATCTGATGCAGAAGTCAGATATTCTGATTGTAGTTTTCCCTACAATACTTTTTTATTAGCTAAGAATATCACTACTCCTGTGATTCTTGGTGTTCCATTCATTGCTTATTTGATACCTTATACTACTACTTTTCAAGGTATCATTATCAACTCCTTGGGAAGAAATCAATTCATTCCTTTCAAATTTCCACCTTTTGAAAAAACTCTCAATCCCTTGCAAATGAAAATGAATCAAATCAATTTTTTAAAAAAGGATCTTAAATTTGAACGTCTTCAAGATCAGTTAAAAAATCCAGTTTTCAAAACTAGGATTCATGATTTGCAAAACAAAATTCAAACCCAAGTTTGTGCTGATATTCCAACTGCCTTCTGGAATAGAAAACAACATGTGGTGACTTTACCATATGAAAAGGATTTTTCAGAAAAAGATATTCCAACTGGAGCTCGTGCTATTCAGATGAATCAAGAGCTTCTGGAATTCTGCAAAAAAGAAAGCAGTGGTCCTCAAAATTGATTGAGTGTTCAGTCCCTCTTCAGTTTTGTTGCTAGCAGCTGAGCTAGGAATGTTAACAAATGATTTCAGAGATTGAAAGAGGTAGGCCAAAAGGCATTAGTCACTCATATTGACCAAAAAGGACTATGAAAGCGAGGGACACCTATCAGAAGGATCAATCTCAGAATTTTTGTTAACATTGCATGCTTCTTCAATTTTTTCAAAATTTGACTTGAAGTCTGGATTCTGGCAAATCCAAATCCATCCTTCTGATAGGTACAAAACTGCATTCATAGTCCTTTTTGGTCAATATGAGTGGAATATAATGCCTTTTGGCCTAAAAAATGCACCTTCTGAATTTCAAAAGGTTATGAATGATATTTTCAATCCTTATCTTAATTTCATTCTTGTTTATATTGATGATGTTCTTGTTTATTCTGATAATTTAGAACAACATTTTAAACATGTCAATATTTTCTTAGATGTCTTTACTAAAAGAAATGGTTTAGTCATTTCTGCTTCAAAATTAGCTTATGTCAAACTTCGATCAGATTTTTAGGACATAATATTTGCCAAGGCAAAATTATCCCTATCAATAGATTGATTGAATTTATACACATAAATTTTCAGACCAGATTCTGGATAAAATCCAGCTTCAAAGGTTCGTAGGATGTTTAAATTACATCTCTGAACATATTCCTAATCTTAGTATTCTTTCAAAACTCTTGCATGATAGACTTCGAAAGAATCCTCCTGCATGGACACAAAAACACACGGACACGGTCAAATACATAAAATTACAAGTCATAAGTTTACCTTGTTTAGTTTTATGTGATCCAAAACTTTTTAAAATTGTTGAAACTGATGCCTCTGACATTGGTTATGGTGGCATTTTAAAACAAAGAAATTTTACTTCTGAGCAAATTGTTTGCTTTACTTCAAAACATTGGAATAATGCCCAAAAGAATTATTCCACTATTAAAAAAGAAATTTTAGCAAGATTGTTTTATGCATTTCAAAATTTTAGTCTGACCTTCTCAATCAAAAGTTTTTACTTCGTATTGACTGTAAAGCCAAAGATGTTTTACAAAAAGATGTTAAAAATCTTGCCTCAAAACAAATTTTTGTCAGATGGCAAGCAATTTTATCAGTTTTTGATTTTGATATTGAATTTATCAAAGGTAGTTCTAACTCGTTGCCGGATTACCTTACCAGAGAATTCCTACAGGGCAGAAATGCCCCGCAAGAAAAAGAGTGATCCTGAACCACCAAAATCTAAAAAAGATGAAGCCTTTTCATCTACCCAAAATCCTACACCACTAAAGGTAGTAGTTCAAAAGTCTTGGGCAGAAATTGCTGAAGACAATCCACAGCTTGGAGAAACTTTCAAAACATGGTTGCAATTTCAACAAGCCTTGTCCAACCTAGGACAAGTCCAGGTATTGCCTTCAAACATTTTGATGAGTTCACCCTCATCATCTCAAACACTTAACACCATTTAAATTCTGCATCAAAAAGCACGGTACCTTACGTACCCAAACAAACTTCAAATACGTTTCTAAAACGTCTCTCAATAGACAGAAAAACTGAACTTCAAACCCTAATTCAAATTGAACCTGAATGGTTCACCAACAATCCTTTGATTGTTGCCCAGAAAATTTTTCCTTCTGGATTCAGAGACAGGACCATCATCCTTTAAGATCATTGCCCCAATCAGAAGGTCTGAGAACCTTAAGGATTCTCAATCGTTTTCAAAAACTTGTTTTGAATACTGGGAATATAGAGAGAATGAAGAGACAGGGGTTGGTGAAATCTTTGATTTGTCTCTTGCCCCAATGATCTTAATGGATTAAGGTCCTTCTCTGGTAATGTCCCAAAATTATCCTGGTTATTCTTGTCTGGGATTACCAAGATGCTTGGTTTAATACACATCTATCAAAATATTAAGAACAAACATTCTTGAAGTTCTTTTTCAAAAAGAATAAAACTTATTCTTTCCCAATCTGGTTTAATAGATTTTGGTCTTTAATTGAATGGACCAAATGAATCCATTTTACCTTCACCAATTTTAGAAGGCTTTGAGTTTTTTAAATCAAAGTTTTCACAACCCAATTCAACAATGCCAATAACCCTCCATTTCTTCTCAAAATTTGCATTACATTGGATTTTCCAATGGAGGTTCGAATTTGTCAAAAACAATAGCCAAGCCTTTCCACCTTTATTGGTAAGACAAGGCTCAATCAAATGGTGGGATGCTTATGATGCTGGTGCTGCTCATAAGAATCAAATTCAAAATTGGTTCAGTAAGAATCCACATTTCTTATTACCAATAGACAGAGAAACTACCCAGTTTCTTCAACAAAGGTCTACAAATGCTATCCTATTTGCCACTGCTAAGAACAAGGACGCTTACATTAAACAACTAGAAGACACTCTTACCAGATCAAACCAGGAACTTCAAGCTCTTCTGACAAGTAGGAAGTTTCCAGTAAAAAGAAAAAAGAAAAGAAATCAAAGAAAAAGATTTCAAAAAAGAAAAAACAGATATCATCATCCAGTTCTGATTCCAGCTGACCTGTATTTGATCAGCAAAGAAGAAGATTTCACCCAATCAAATGAGGACGACTGTTTCGGCATCGATCTCAGCAACATTGATTTGTCCCAATTGTAATAGATAGGATTCTTTTGAAAATTGTATTTTACTATTCAAATGTACTTTACTGTTCAATTGTACAAATTTGTCCGCATAATCGTAGCGGCATAAATCACGGGAAAAGATACTGTTCACAGGTCACTATTTGACACTGTAGCAATAGTAAATTTTGTCTATAAATAGGATGTTTTCAGTATTGAAAGGTATTCGAAAAAATTTCCAAGTTAGAATTTTCTTTTCTCCCCTTCCTCCTAGAATACCACTAGCAGAAGTAGGTTGAACCAACACTTCGCCTGAGGTATTCCTCAAATCTGTAATCATTTAAAGCTTTTAATAAAGTTTCATTTTTAATTTTGCTTTACTGTTTGATGGTTGGCTAAGCCACCTAATTATTTGTTTAATTCTGTGTTTATTTTGGCTCCCTTGTCCCTTACCCTTCTTCCTCTAGGTTTTTAGGGGTCCCCGCTTCTCCTCTTGTTATTTAAAGCTTTTAATAAAGTTTCGTTTTTAATTTTGCTTTACTGTTTGATGGTTGGCTAAGCCACCTAATTATTTGTTTAATTCTGTGTTTATTTTGGCTCCCTTGTCCCTTATCCTTCTTCCTCTAGGTTTTTAAGGGTCCCCGGTTCTCCTCTTATATATATATATATATATAGGCAAAGACTTAGGTAGACCCGATTTTTGGCTCCATTTGTAGACCCTGTGGTGTGGATTAAACTTTAGAGAATCTATGACATCAGCTGATATAAACAAGATTCTTTAAGGTTTAATCATGACCACATGGTCTACAGGTAGAGTCAAAAACCGGGTCTACCTAAGTATTTTTCATATGTATATATATGTGTTGGGTTGAAGCCTAAAAGAAAAGCCCATGTAACCAAAATCCCGGGCTTCGTTCCTTACAGGGCCTCAAAAAAAAAAATATTGGCACATTGTCTTGTACGTCTATTTAGCGCCACCAAGAAATCCTGAAGAAACTTTGAATTATTCGCCAGCCCAATTGATTATGGGCTTAGTCCCTTAAGTAAATACAAAGTGGATCTTCTACCCTTTATGTTGACTTTAGTCAAACTTTTCATTTGGTCCAGTTTTAGCCTATTAATATGTAACTCGTTCACATATGATATTGAACTTAGTTAAGCCCAAAAATATAATGTAAGTAACACAAATGATAATTGTGCACTCTTTTTAATCTCTTACACACCTTTATCACTTTTTAAAGGAAACCCCTTGTAGTTTGATTACTATTCACGTTACCCTCTTATGATTTGTAAAGAGACCTACAATCCATCCCCTTGTGGTTTGAGTTAAAGTGAAACCGTTAAATATTCCGTTAAGTGACTGTTAGGAGACTAAAAAAAATCTTAATTTTAAGGGTTATTTAAATTATTTAAATCCTCCAACAAATGTTAATTATACAATTACAGTCTAACATAAAACACAACCCCTCTTTTCTAGCAGAGGGGTTTTCGGGCAATGTTGATGTATTATACTTAGGGGTATTTTTGACTTATTGCACAAATCCGTTAAAGTTTTAACTTTTTACCCATTTTACAAAAAAAAACAAAAACAAAAACAAAAACAAAAACACAAAAACAAAAAAACAAACCATAAGGGGACAGATCACAATCACAAGGTAAGGTGAACATTAACCAAATCACAAGGGGATCTATTGTAATTTACCCAATAAAAAGAATAAAAACCCTCATTTACACAAATCTATTTTTATATACATAAAGTGCCATTATTTCAAGATTTGCCTACTAGAATAATTTCATCTCTCATATTTTTTCTTTCATGTACTCTTATAACCAAAAGAAACCAACCATTATTAAGGGTGTTCAATAATCAATCAAGTCGAATTACCGATCGAATCGAGTCGAGTCGAATCAAAAAAATTTAACTCGACTTCAATTTTCAACTCGATTGACTCAAAGGTATCAATTAACTAACAAATTCTCAGTTCAACTTTGACTTCAACTTTCAAGTCAAATTACACGTCAAATACCGATCTACAGATTGACTATTTTATAGGTCAAACAAATCGTTCAACTTTATTGATCAAATACGGTCAAATAATTCGAACAATTATATTTCTTTTAATATTTAATCATATATTATAATAACAGATTAATGTATTTGTGTACATAATATTTTAGCCATAATATACCTTTTTTAGACTCACCCCTCTCATTACCCCTTAATGACCAAAACCCTTGACTATTAGATTATAGGAGAATCGTCTTATCATTTAAGTTACACTTCATTTTCAAAAAATAAGTGACACTTAGCCATAATATACTTAATTCTAATATGTTAATAACTGATAATATTCTTTTTTCTTAATACTTAAATATCTTTTCTTTATATAATTGTTGGAATTATGTAATGTTTCACATTATGTACAATTTATGTACTTATACATTAACATAAGTGTACAAATTATTCCATTGTAATACTTTTATTTTAATAACTAATTAAATGAATTACTTATTTCTTTTTAATACACATAGATACTAGAATTTAGTAATTATATATAATTTAATATTTATTAAATAACTATATATAGTATATCTATACATACATATTCTGATGTTTATATATGAAGATTTATATAACTCATACTTGTATTAAAAATATATTTTACATAATGCCTAATTTTATATACTTATGCTACATTACTTATTAATTAGTGTAATATTTTTATTATTAACAAATATATTTACTCTTAGTACAGATAGTTAAGTAATTATGTATATTCCTATATACTTATACGATATCACTAATCACTATTGAAGCTTACTTTTGTTTTTGAAGAATGTTGTGATTATAATTTGGTTATGTATTTTTCTTATATTATCTATAAACTTCTATTATCTTGTATTTCTACTATGTCATATTTTGAATTTATAGAATGATATAGAATTTGTATAATGATGTACTAAATTTTGGGAATTAGAACACAGAATAAAAGATTATTAATGTTCGACTTACTTAACTAACCAATCGAATAAGTCAAGTTTAAACGTCTCAACTTTAATTGACTTTTGATTGCCTTGAGTTGGACTTGAGATTTTCAAGTCGAAAGTCAAACAAGTTCAAAAGTCAAATAGCAGTCGAATGAACACCCCTAATTATATATATAAAAAAGTAGTTCAACTATCAAAGTAGGTAAAATATATATGATTCAAGCATATGAAGGAAAAATCTGAGTATATCTAATTGGTTTGGATGTCAAAATTTTGAGTGAAATTTAAATGCTATTTTAAAATCTTTTTTCCACCTTTTTTAATTCCATTTCAGTGAACAGTTCTTATGGAACATTTTTTTAACTTTGTGTTAATAAAATCTCTTTTTTATGACAGTTGTGAGTACTATTTTTTAATTTTTGAGAATGCAAGGTTTAAATTGACTTCTTTCATTTATACCATGCAATATTATACAGTGACTATTTGAGTAGTAGTATTTGTTAATTTCAATATTGCTCATTCCTTTCTATTTAAGAGGTTCATACCTTCTTTAAAATATGATCAATATCTTACCTTAACTGTATGATGTACAAACTAGTTAGGTATACTCAGGTTGGACTACTTAAAATATTTTTCTTATTTTGACAGTTGGACTACTTAAAAAAAAAGAAAAGAAAAAAAAATTATCTCTACCCCTTGGTAATTCGAACCCGTGACCAATATGTTATAAGTGAAATGTCTTACCTTACACTTCGTCGTCACACAATGTTGGACTACTTTTTTTAAATACATAATGGTTGGTTTCTTTTAGTTATAAGAGTATTGAATAACCATGCATATGAAATATATATATATATATATATATATATGACAGATGAAATTATTCTATTAGATAAAAATAAGGACACTTTAAGTAGGGAAAATGACTCTTATAGTCACTCATATTTCACATTTGTACTTTTTTAGTCCCTCACATTTAAAATGAAGCATTTTAGTCCCGCACAAATGCAAGACATACCATTTTAGTCCCTCGACACAAATACAGACATATTTTAATCTGAAATACTCACATGCGTATCGAATGTAATATATTTGAGTATAAAATTGACAATACATAATTTTAAATGCTAAACTGTCCCAAAAAAGAAGAGGATTGTGATCAGGGGCGTAGCCAGAAATGTTCTTTAGTACAGCAAATGTCATATAATTTGGATATTAATTTTGTCTGAAGTAGCATAAAAATTTTACATTTATATTTCTAAAATAGTAGTATACATATTAATAGATAATAAAGTTTACAAAATTGTACCATAAAACTCATTATTTGAGTCATGGCTTTCTTTGCTATATTTTTTGTCGATTTACTTACTCTAATTATTTTAATCTTTTAGGTATTAAATGACTCTTTATTTGTAATTTTCAATTATAATCCATTGCCGGAAATGTCTTTTCAAAACAAATAAGTGTAACTTTTCAAAATTTTATAACAACTATTAAACAAATTATTGTTAAATCTATATGAAAAAATACCTAAATAAACTGAAAATAAATATGTTGAATTGAAATTTCAATGAACTAGTCAAAATACAGACTATAATTCACATGTTATATTTCAATTAAGAATATATTCTCTTAGCACATCTAAATTAATTAAAACAAAATAAAATAAAAAATAGTTTAACAATTTCACTTTATTAATTGAAAATTATACAAACTAAAACAACAAAATGAGTGCTCATTTTATTTTCTTCATTCATAACTTATAAATAAATGAAAATTAGATTACTTGAGTCTTGTGTATTAGAATCAAAAATAAAATCAAAGATAGAAAAGTACAGAATAATAGTAAATGGGTAAAAGAAAGATTAAAAATAACTTTTAGATAGTAATTCTTTTACACTTGTATTTTGTGTTATTGATAGTTGTATTTAATTGCAAATCTCAACACTAAAATAAATATTAGAAATTAATTGCATTTGGTAGTTACGAGGTAGTACTTAAACTTCAATCTGACCAAGAAATAACATTGCATGTTATAAATTATTAGTGGGGGCAAAGTTTAAATTTTTAAAATTCTAGTGTATTTTTGTTATTTTAGTTGGGGGGTAGTAAAGCACCTTATCTGCGTCACTGATTGGGGTTGTTGGAGTAAGGGTGGCAGAGAAAAAGCAACGAGGGAAGGAAATAGAGGCGATGATGGTAGGTGAGAATTTTGGAGTGGTAATGGAAGAGGTTTTAAATAGTGTCGTTTAACATTTAAAATTTGTGTGTTGCCAATTTTGCCCATGAAAAATGCAACATTCGATATGTATGCGAGTATTTCAAGTCAAAATATACACGTAATTGTGTTGAGAGACCTAAATAGTGCATTTTGAATTTGTGAGAGACTAAAATGCATTATTTTGAATGTGAATGACTAAAAATATATTAAAGTGAAATGTGAAAGATTATTAAAGTTGTTTTCCCCTTTTAAGTATATAAAATTAACCAAAATTGACAGCTTACAAGGCCCCCAAAACTCGAATATTCACACATTGTCTAGTCTTTTATGTTTATTTAGCTCCACTAAACAACCCGGAAGAAACTTCATGTGATTTGCCAGCCCAATTAATTATGGGGTTATTTCATTAATTAATTCCAAAGCGGAATCTTCTACCCTTTATATTGACTTTAGTCAAACTTTTTCATTTGGTCCAGTTTAAGTCCATTAATATGTAACTTGATCACAAATAGTATGGCTTTGAACTTGGTTTTTTTTTCTTCTCCCCAAAATAAGAGAATATTATAAACTAATGAATATTAGCCAAATGAGTTGCTTGTTTACATATGGCATGGACTTGAACTTAGTTATTAGTTATTTGTATGCCTAAAACTAGAAAATTGTTATAAAATTTAAACAAAATATATGAGATCTAAACAAAAATATATGAAATTAGGAGAGAAAGAGAGAAAAGAAATATAGAAGACCAGATAGTCTGTTATTTTATTTCTCATATAATAAATGTATTTATAGGAATACAATAACTTATATAGAGTCATGTTAGGTAAATAATGTAAGATGTCTCTACACTTATCAGACTCCTTTAGATGTAGATAGATTTCCACTAGAACTTAATAAATACAGAGATAGTCATCTACTATAATGCATAATTTATAACACTCTTTCTTGGAGGTCTATAACAAAATAATGAATTTTGTTAAAACCTTACTAGGAAAAATCCAATGGAAAAAACTTCGTGAAGGAAAAAAGAATATACAATATTTGAAGTATACTTTTGTATCTTACCTCATTAAAATCCTTGCTAGAAAAACTTATTAAGACAAAACTATGGTCAAGGAAGAAAAGAATGTAGTGTGTACTATTACTCCCACTCATTAAAATATTAATTGATATCGTTGAGGCGGTGCATCCTTATACTATAAACTAACTTCTCAAATATTGTTGTTGGTAACGTCTTTGTGAACAAATCTGCTAAATTATCACATGCGCAAACCTGTTAGACATCAATATCATCATTTCTTTGAAGATCATGAAAATGTAGAAAAATTTTCAAAAAAATATGTTTCGTTTTGTCTCTTTTAATATAACCTTCCTTCAACTAGGTTATACATGCTAATTATTTTCGTATGATATTGTCAGCAACTTCTCTTCTAATATTAAATCACATATCTTCTGGATATATTGAGTTAATGACCTTACCCAAATACATTCTCTACTTACCTCATGTGTTGCAATTAATTTTGCATTATTAGAAGAAGTAGCAGATAAACTTTGTCTTGTTGAACGCCATAATATAGCTATACCTCCACATGTGAATAAATAACCATTTGAGATCGAACTGTAGATTATAAATATCTGACATTTTCATAGCCAATTAATTTTAATGTAAATTCACTTGAACAAACTAAACCCATATTAATAGTTCATCGGAGGTATCTAAATATATGATTAACATCATTTCAGTATTTTTGTGTTGGAAAAGAACTAAAATTTTCTAATAAACTTACAACAAATGTTATATCAGATCATATATTATTAGTAAGAGATACATTAATACTCCTATACCACTAAGATATAGTATTTCGAGAAAAAGAAGTTCTTCATCATTTCTTGAGGAAGGAAAGCGATCTTACAACCATTGGGTGAGTCAGTGAATGTGTTTTATCCATATAGAATCACTTTAATACTTTTTCTATATAAGTTGCTTAATGAATGAAAATTACATGCATTAAGTACTCAAATTGTAGACCTATACAAAATTTTATTTTTCGTAGATCTTTCATTTCAAATTATCTTTTTAAACAACTAATTGTATTTTGAACCTCTTTAGTAGTTTCAATAATATTTATATCATTAATATATAGAGTAATTATCACAAATTCTTATCAAATTCTTTTTATAGAAACACATGAGCAAATTGGGTCGTTTTTTATATCCTCAATCAAGAGATACTCATTCAACCAATTATATCATATACATCCAAATTGCTTTAGTCTATACAAGTATTTACGTGATTTTATTGAACAATTTTCTCGAGAAACTTTACATGCTTCTTGCATGTTAAATCCTTCAAGAATTTTTATGTAGATTTCTGTATCAAATGAGTCATATAAATAGGCTGTCACAAATCTATAAGATGAATTTCAATTTTTTCATGAACTACCAAATTAATAAGATATTTAAAGGTGATTACAAAGAGAATATGTCTTTTCATAATCAATGTTGGGTCTTTACAAAATTCTTGTGTGACAAGACGTATTTGTATCGTACAATTTCATTCTTCTCATTTTGTTTTTGTGCAAACACCCATTTGTACCTCATTGGTTTTACATCTTTAGGAGTTTGGACTACAGGTCCAAAATTTTCATATTTTGAAAGTAAATTTAATTCTATTTGAATTGCATCTTTTCATTTTGGCCAATCATCTCTATGTAGACATTCTTCGACAGATTTAGGTTTAAGATCCTTGTTTTCATTTAAAACATCAATTGCTATGTTATAAACAAAAATGTTGTCAACAATAATATCTTTTCGATTCTATCTTTTTTTAGTGTGAGAAACATAATTCATCGAGATCTCTACATTTGTATTAAATTCATGTATCTGATCCACTTTTGGGTTTCATCATTGGTTATATCAAGGGTCTATTTAGGAACACCCTTCTTCATTATATGATTATCTTGAATAGTTACTAATTTCCTCTTATAAAAATTTTTATCTTTGAAACCAAATAGTTTACCACACTTTAGGAGTAATTTATTGCCATTTCCACTGATAGGATGTCATACTGGTAGAGCAATTGTAATTGGGGCATTTTTAACTGGTATATGAGATTTAGTAACTCATTTTTGGTTAGAACATGAATCTACCAATTGATTCGCAATATTTTACAAATGAATTATTTTTTGAATTTCTAGTTCATATTGTTTGTAGTAGGATCAAAATGTGACCTATACAATTTTCTATCCAACTATTTATCTTCTTTCCCTTATCTTGGGAAAATATTTTCATCAAAATGACAATTAGCAAAACGTGTCATAAATAAGTACCATGTTAGTATGATTCAAAATATTTAGTTATAAAAGGGGAATCATGCTCAACATATATTCCTAACATTTTTTGAGGACCTATCTTTGCTAATTGTAGTAGAGTAATTGGAAAATACTGCATAACTGAAAATTTTTAAATGGAATATATTATATTCCTGACCAAAACCCAATTGTAATGGGAAGATTTTCAAATAACTTGTTAGCCTGATACATTCAAGTGTTGCTATTTGCAAAATAGCATGTGCTCATGATAAGTAGGCAATTTTATTCTCACAAGTAATGGTTTAGCAAGGCAGTTTATGAATGATTCTGTTAAATCATTTTAAGTATGAATATTTGCTGAAAGATGTTTACTATTTATACCAATTGACATATAAAATCATTAAATGTCTGAGATATAAATTCACTAGTTTTATCAAGACAATTTTCTTAATTGCATAAATTGAAAATTGTTCTCTTAATCGAATTATTTGAGCAAGCAATCTCACAAGAGCCAAGTTGCAAGAAGATAAAAAGTATACACGCATATGAGCACCTAGTAGATGCATCTTTTAAGGACATAAAATATCTAAGTGGTCTATACGAAGAGTGAATGGGCCCATAGATATCACCCTGAATACGTTCCAGAATGCTAAGTATTCAATCTTGATTTTAGTTGGTAATGGTCTAATAATTAATTTTCCTTGAGAACAAGTAACACAAGAGAATTCACAAAATTTTGAGAAATATTCATATTATTCAATAAATGTTCATGTAAATTTGCAATTATTTTACACATCATATTGGTCATGGATGGCCTAACTGGTCATGTCAAATAATAAAATTATTTGAATCAGTAAACTTCTAATTTACTGTAACATGTGATTCAATTAGACAAATATATGTATAATACAAATTATAAGAAAAAGTAGACAACTTTTCAAAACATATTCTTTTCCAATATTTTTTTTGTGATATATAGATATTCAATATATTTCTCATTAAGTCTCAGTATGATACTTATTTTGGCGGATATATCTAAAGATTTAATAAAATTCTTTGATACTTAGCAAAAAATAATGCATTATTTATGATAAACATTGTTTTTCCGGATAATAATACAGTGGCTCTTCTAGAACCATCAATTAATTGAGTACCAACTAATTTTGTATTAACATTTGCATTTCCTTTCATTAAATGAGAAAAAATATTTCTTATTTTAAGTATCATATGTGTTGTTGCACTATCAACACGACATAAGTATTGATTGTTATTCTTAAATCCAATCATTGAATGAGAAATAGTCGTAATCTTCATTAAAAGAAAAATAACTTACATCTAAAGAAATATTGCAAAAAGAAACAAATTACATATATGTTGCAATTTAAACTAAAAAGAAAATTCACATAGTTTTATTACTTCCCAACTCTTTATTCATAACTTCCAAAAAGTCTGTTGCATCCAGATGTGTTATATCGATAAGGTCATCGAAGTCATCAGCATCATAGTTTGAACCATCAGCTTTACAAGTAAAATTTGTCATAATCTCTAGTATCACCTTGTTAAATAATATTTGCTTCCACATTTTTTTCTTTTCCTTTAATGGATACTTGATAAAGTTTAATAAGATGATCAACAGCACGACATGTACATGACCTATATCTTTTCATGCCACACTAATAACACAAATCTTCAGTACTCTTGGTGGGATATTTTAACCAACCTTTTCATTTCCTTTCCCATTATTTTTAGGATTAATCCACTTCTGATAGTATGGATAATTATTATGGCTTTTTTCACTGTCATGACCATGCCCACATCCACATAATCATATAATTATTCTTAGAATTGTTATATATAGCTACATTCACTTCAAGGAATGGAGTAGATCCAAACATATGTGCATTCATTTCAAGGAATAGAGCAAATCTAGTGGGACTAGATATAAAATTAATTGAGAATATCTCATAAATCCTTTTTTACGATATTGTTGCTGTAGAATCATATTCAAAGCGTGAAAAGTAGAGAAAGTTTCTTCCATCATATCTTCATTAGTAATATTTTTGTCACATAATTTTAGTTGAGAATTAATTCTAAACATTGCTGAGTTATAGTCACTTACAGATTTAAATCTTGCAACTTTAAATACATCCACTCATAACAAGCTTTGAGAAGGATTACTATTTTTTGGTGGTTAAATTAATCTTTCAAACTTTTCTATAGATTTACAAGATCTTTTACAGTAAGATATTCATTTTTTTAATCCTTCACAGATGTGATGACGGAAGAAAATCATTGATTTTACCTTGTCCTGATTGGATGCAGTATTTTCCTTTTGACGGTATCTCCAAGACCCATAAAATCCAAATGGATTTCAACATCTAAAATTTAGGCAAGATAATTCTTGTTCGTTATGTCAAAGGACGTAAATTCGAGTTTGATAAGATTTGATATGATTCAAAATAATAATCAAAATAAATAATAAAAAGTTGTTGAGATAAGAAAATACCTAAATATCTTCAAGTTCTACTAGATTGATCGTGCTGACAACGTGTTATAAAATTAAAACAAAATATATGAAAACTTAAACAAAAATATATGAAATTGGGAGAGAAAGAGAGAAATGAAATATAGAAGACCAGATAGTCTATTATTTTTTATGTAGTACATGTATTCATAGAAGTACAATGACCTATGAGTTATGTTATGTAAATAACTAAAATGTCTCTACACTTATCAGACTCTTTTGGATATAGATATCCACTAGGACTTATCAAATACATATGTCAACATTCACTATGATATGTAATTTGAAGCAACAATAATATTAATGTTCATTTTAAAAAATTTTGAATTATTAAATATTTTTTAATTATTTACTGTATTAATAAAAATTATCCTTTAAGGCAAAATATTGGTTAGGC
The DNA here is from genome assembly GCA_025175665.1 of Cinchona pubescens. Lineage (NCBI taxonomy): Eukaryota > Viridiplantae > Streptophyta > Magnoliopsida > Gentianales > Rubiaceae > Cinchona > Cinchona pubescens. The sequence continues at coordinate 1,050,984 of JANKKI010000074.1, read as the reverse complement.
CTTATTTAGAAAGGAAGATAAGGGGGTGAGGGTAGTCGATAGTTTTACAACTACAATTTGAAGACAATAAGATGATGACTACATTAAGAAAATGTTTATCCATGGATCATTTCAATTAAAAACTTTTAACTGATAATTTTGAAACTAACATTGAGGGTCCATCTCAAGCTCAATACAAACTAAATTGCGATGGTGTCTGTAGAGGAAACCCTTGTACCATGGTTATGGAGGAGCTTTAAGAGATAACAAAGGTATGGTTTTATTTACATTTGCTTTAGTTTACTCTCATTCAGGTACAAATATTCAAGCTAGTAAAAGCACAAGCTCTATTACAAGGTCTATAATTTTGCTATCAAAAAGGTTATACTAATGTGGAGATTGAGCTGAACTCTCAAATTTTGGTTAATATCCTCAACAAATCTATAAGTATTCCTTGGAGAATTCATAATTGCATGCAACAATGCTTTTAGCTCATTGGTGAGATGAAAACTACTCAACATCATGCCTATTGGGAAGCAAATGCTTTAGCAGATTTCCTAGCAAACTGGAGCTGTGATAATACAGAGTAATATGATCTTTATCGTACTAATATGCCTCCATATGCTAAATCAATAGCTAGATTAGATAGGGTTGGATAAAAATATACCTTAGAACTAAAAGACAAACTAGGATTAGGATTTTGTTTTTCTTGGCAATAATCTATACTCTAGGAGGTTTTGGTTTTATGTCTCCCTCTTTGTCATACTACTTTGATTATTAATAAAATTTGGGAGTAGCGCCCCCGACCAAATGGTGGTTAGCTAATTAAAAAAAAAAAAAAAACATTGAGGGTCCATTTCATTGGATGTAAAATATTTTTCTTAGAAAACATTTCACATGAAATAATCTATTTTCCATATAATTTTTCGACATTAGGTTGGCAAATAAAAATATTTGAAATATTTTTTAACGTTTTTCATCTTTAACTTTATCAAAATGAGTTAAAAAGATGTATAATAATTGTAATAAATATTTTACAAGTAATTATAGTCAACAAAATATTGATTTTATTTAAAATTAAATGCTAATATAATGTAGTAGCAAATATTCATAATGATAGTTATATGACTTAGGACCCACAATGAAAAAAAATGAATGGACAGGAATTCCTGAATATAAAAATAAATTTAGTAAATGAAATTATAACAGTAAGTATTTGAAATTTAATATCACTTTTGAAATATTCGAAAATAACTGACACAAAAAATTTCATAAGTTATTTTCGTCCAAAGTGAGAAAATTGGATCCGGTGTTTGGTGCCAAAGAAATCTCTAAAAAATATTCAACATAACTAAACAGACCCTGATTGAAATATTTTTGCAACTTTAGGTCTTGATAAATAGGTTAGTATGTAGTATAGATAGCCAAGTATTATTTCCTCACTTAAGTGGATTTTAGTCTTAGCATATATTAGTATTCTTCCCATCACATGTGAGTTTCTTGTAAGTAGTTGAGTTGTTTCTATGTTTTAGATTTAGATACTCTCAACAGTTATCCATTATTGCACTTGGTTGCCCAGTGTTTACCGTGGGCATGATAATGGGTACATCAGAGGTACGCCCTTCCCAATCTTCTTGTACTAGGGCACCCAGAGATGTGGTTTGGTTTGCACAAAAAAAAAAAAAAAAAAAACCCAACATGGTCTATTGGCTTTCTTTTTGATCAGCTGCCCCAACATGGTCTACTCGATTTCTTTCTTCTTCTCTTATTTGTAAAATGGAATACTTGAAATTCAACAGACTGCTTTTTCTCTTCCTCAAAAATAAATGAAAGTAGTGTATTGTTGGAGCGGCATCTAGAGCCAAAGAGAAAGAAAAGAGAGTTTAGAGGCAGGGAAAGACCCTTTGCGTAAAAGGTCTGAACTGACTCAATTTTCAAAGAGTTGAACAATGAAAATAAATGGCGAATGCCTAATCATTCAAATTGATGAGGTCATATAGGAACAAGATTCAAGTCAACTAATTTGTTAGGACATCTCAAGTGTAGAGTACAAGGAAAAACGAGATAAGAGCACAAAGAGCATTTGGTTGGGGTTGGCCCAGCCTCATTCTCTTGGTATGCTCAAGTCACACTCGAAATCATGAGCATCAATATGTAGATTTCATGTCTGAGTGGTAGTATCATAATAAGTCTTTTAGCTAATGTTCTTGAGAAATGATCCAGTTGACCAATTCTTCAAAAAAGTTTTTACAGAATCTTTACCATATTAAGTAAAATTACTTTATTTAATTTTGGACGGATAGCCGAATTGAACTTGCATCTTCTCTTTTGCAAAGAGAGGATCTTATCAACTTGTTCTAACCTAAGATAATAAGCTCATGAGTTTGGTTTTATTTCACCGTTGAGAAAGGAAAGACGACTTCCATCTACAAGTTTAATTCAGAGATAGCTCCCTTCTTTTTGAATAGGAAGCTGTCTGAAACCAAAGATTATTAGTTCTAAGAGTGTTAATTTTTGACACGATAACACGACACGAACATGATATAAAATTAACGGGTTAGGATTGGGATTTCATGATATGAATATGATTATGACACGACGCTTTTATAACACAAGAATAAATAGGTAGACAAGAAAATAAGTTGGTCATCATATGTTTACTTCTTTTATACAAAAAAAAAAAGAAGAAGATATATAAAATATGTTATGATAATTCTAAAATTATATTGCATCTTCTATTAACTTTCATATGTCATTTATTCTTTATTACTCTAAATTTTTACAATATAATCATGTACTATGTAAGATTTTTAACGTAATTTTAGAGTAACAAATGCTCATGATAAACGTAACAAATGGTGTTTTTGTTAGTCTAACAATAGCTAGTAATATATTATCAGTGGATGGTAAAACTGGAATACTAAACTTACTTTCATCTTTGATTGGTAGTTTTCCATAATTAAAATATTGTGTATTAACATCAATTTTCTTGATTATATCATCAATTTTATTTTCTATATTTCTAAAATCTTGTGATTGTATACATATTTCTTCTAATTGTTTTGATATAGTATGTAGATTTAAAGATATAAAATTATTTTGTTGTGTTATACTACCTATTGTGGTATGTTCTTGGTGAACAAAAGATGTAACTAAACTTCTTCATTACCTATTCTTATGATAGTTGATAAAGGTAGAATATATAGATCTATGACTCTTATAATTTCCATTGGAATCTTTTTTAGTTAAGATAAAATCAATATATGTATCTTCTAAAACTAAAATATCTTTGTTTTGATCTATCAATGAAACTCTGTATTCAAAACTAATTCACGTAACAAGATTTTATCAAATCAAGACTCTCCTTGATTTTGGATCTTCAGTTGGATTTTTTTTCCTTCTTTTCCAGACTAGTATCACATCAGTGACTATTATTTGTCACTTTGTATAGATCCATTGTAAATATATATACATTTTGCATGAATTAAAGGGTGCCTAAGCATGCATTGGACCTTAAAGAATCTAAATCAGCTATTTAATAAACATATTATTGGCAATGTTTTGAAAACTAGACCGGACATTGATCTAATGACTTGTTCGGGTTGCGATTCAACCGATTGGACTAATTGAACCGGCCGGTTACTATTTTATTTCTTTTAGTGTGATATAATTTAAAATGACTTAAATTATACTTTGACAATGCGAAATCCAAAAATTAGAAGAGATATACTACTTTTTTAGAATTTACCAAAAAATATTAATCAAATTTTCAATAAGAAAAAACATACCTGTAAAAAATAAGTATAAAAAAATTCAAAAAAATAATAATTTAATAGTTTAGAATTTAGTATATTCTTTGTTTTGCTGTTTTGAAGTTTGTTCACGATTTTTTATATTTTTTCTCTCTATTTAAATCATTTGTTAATTTGAAATCTAAAAGACAATAAGGGTCGATTAAACTGATTTTCTTATTATTCACAATTTTTTACGATTATATTCGATTTTTAATACTATCCAAATATATAAATAGACTGGCAGATAACTCTTTCGAATTGTAACTCAACCAATCAAACCAACCGATCCGATCTAATTTTCAAAACACTAATTATTAGCTGATGCTTTTCATTTTGATCTAGAATTGAGAGCTGCAACTTCTAGCTTATTCATTAGTTTAAGATGTAAAGTTTTGAGCAATTGGAACAAGCTACAGAAGCAGAAAGCCGATTAAGCTTGGCACTAGGCAGCATAATTCTCGAATGAAAAATGATTTATAAAGTCATAAATTTTAAATTATTCATCAAAATAATTTTACGTGATCACAAAATTACAGTAAATCACTTATTTTTAATTTTAAATATTTAACCAAATTTTTTTTTTTTTAAAAAAAATTATTAACACATCAATATCTTTGTTACTTTTTTACTTTAAAAAAAAAATTTATTAACACATCAATATCTTTGTTACTTTTTTACTTTGTATAGTGCACTATTCTCAAATATTTGCTTTTGTAGAAATATTTGATAAATAATGGTGCTAGAAGTTTTTTTTTTTTGGTCAAACTAAATTAATCTAGCATTTTGGGCTCGGGATTTGGAAAGGGGTTATATTATTGATTTATCTAACCCTTAACGTCGTAGTATTGCTGACATGAGATGCGAGGTTTTGGTTGAGATTTGGTCAAAGCTTGAAAAGTAAACAATTACGGCAAATGGGATCTCATTCGTTAGATACGAATTGTTCCCGTCATTATTATTCAAAACCTGAAAGCGAAACCCAAGCACGCTGATTATAAAACAATTGAATTTTCATTAATTTGGTTATACATGATATACAATAATATATTTAGATAAACAATGGTAGTATATATTTGATTTTTATAAAAAATGAAGACAACAAATTGTATTGCTAAATAATGTAAAAATCATTTATAAAGTTACAAGTTCACACTCGTTTATACAAATCACTTATATATGACAAGATTTTTATCAAATTATGATATCTTGATTTAAGATTTTTAGTTGAATTTTTTTTTTTAAATCTAGTGACACTTCAATAACTATCAATTATCATTTTGTATAAATACACTAAATAATAGGACATCTTGGTCAAGAGTATTAGGTGTAATGACATTCTTTGAAGTTGATGGTCAAAATGCAAGATTACAAATATTAAATATCATATCTATAAAATTAAATTATGTATCCTTTATATATATATCTGACTGGATTCCTCGACGATCTATTGGATCATTTGTTTTAAAATTGATTTATATGAATAATAAAATACTTGATAGTTCGCATATTGCTCTAAGTACAGGTATTTTAAGGATATTTAATTACCAAAAAAAAAGCATATTTAAATATCAAAAAATTTTATGGTTTCTTGTGCTTTAAATAGTTTTACAATACAATACCATATATTTTAAAAGTTTGTACTGCATAAACTTTTAAAATCAAAGAAATAATTTTTTAAAAGAAACTATAGAATTCCGTTAAATACTACCAGATTAATACACCACAAAGGATGGTTATATAGTACTAGAGATTATTATGTTCTTTGCTGTGTTTCATCATGATAATGCTTTACAAAGGCAACTAAAATCATTTGATTGAAGAAAGAATTAAAGGAGTTCAAATTGTTTTGAAAGTATTTAAACCTTTAAAATACTCTAAAGCCTCCTCTATTTCTGCAAAACTACTAGAATTAACTTTTGTTTTGTTGAACAAACAATTTTTTTTTTAAAAAAAAAAAAATCACCTCTTCCCCTATCCTTAAAAAAAAAAATCACCTCTCTCCCTACCCTCTAGGAAAAGTGTCTTATCACTTAAACTATATTTTTTTTACATCAGCAATCCACGTTGCTTTGTTCTTTTGAAAAAAAAAAAGTTGAATGACATCCAAAATTTCACCCCTTAGTATAAAAGCTTGAAAAATTGTAGACAAAAAATGTACTCGAGTGAGACTTGTTATAAAAAAGTCAAAGTATTTTGAATTATTTGTTGACATGTATTAATACTCTTGAAAAGTGTTCTATTTACTCGTAATTGGCGTTTGATACCGGATAATAATTTAGCAAATCCCCTCCTCCAATTTCTTATTTTCCACTTAAAAATTTTAAATTATTAAGAAATATGGGTACATGTAAACCAAGAAACTATAAAGAAATAAAAGTTTATCCAAACAGTCAATTGTGACGACTTATTTTGAAGTCTGCTAACTAAGTCTGCATTGGGCTGTGAAAGAAAGAAGAAACTTATTCTTACTTACTTCCCGTTCCTGAAGGCCTATGCAATTTCGGATTTAGACGTAAGGATTTGAAAAGCAATATAGTGGGCTGTGTATATGGAAAATAAAAATTAAAAACCATTATTAAAGAATAATCTAAAGGCCTAAGTAGTACATAGCACCTAAACGACACACTTTACTACATCTAAGAATTTGGGCCTAGAGAGCAATCTTATACTATACCCAGGTACATAGCACTTGTGCATAGGAAGTACACAGATCACTGGCCTCATTGTACTTTAAAATGCACGCATAAATATTAGTAATAACTTATTTTAACATCGATGAGTCATTTTTGTTTTTGGAATGCCCAATTTGAAGGTGATTGAAGGGGTTTCGACAATAATTACCAGCTAATAAGTATTTTAACATATTTTATGAAAATCAAAAATCATCCCTACGTCAATTTTAAAATCAAAGAGACAATCTACAAATGCTTGTTTTAATTAATTATTTACAGATTTAAGTGCTTGATAATTTCCTTTGAAGGATCTTTAATGCATCTTACTATCAATTACCCCTCGACATTTCAATTAGACCCATATTACCAGAAACTCTCTCTATCTCTGCGAATTACATTCTGATTCATGCGTATCGAAATACGATTTATTTACATTTCAAAACACAGGTATTCACGTTTCAAAACGTTAAAAATTACGAGTCAAATCCTTTTTAGGATAAGAATGCTTTCTTTCTTTTCTTTTCTTTTTTCTTTTTCTACTTGTTTCTTTATTTATTTTGCATTTATTTATTAAAAAATTGAGAAAATACTCTCCAAATTTTCTTAATTAGAATTATTTGGTATTGGAATTTTTTAATTATTGTTAAGGAGGATAATGATTTTTGAAAGTTGAGCATTTCCTTTCTTTTTGCTGTTTGAAAATTTTGCTATGATCATTATATTAAAAAATGTTCAAGTCGAACTCACATATATATCCGTATATATATAAAAATATTATATATATGTTTTATAGTCCTTTTAGGCATAATCATTCTATTGTACTTTAAAAATTTGTATAGTATAATATAATGTGTTTTACAAACGTATATTGTACAAGCTCATAAAATCAACAAGATGATTTTCTCAATAGAAATGTAAAATTCTCCATATATATATACACACTATTATATCACGATTTCAAATGAATATCACGACTTTAAATAAAATGTATCATAACGTATTCACTAAACATATTCATTTTAAAAAATAACGTGTAGCGTATTTCGTAATGTTGTGTGGTAATGGTAACTATGCTTGCACCTCTAAAAGAAGCCTAAGAACTCCGTGAGGGAGTCAGTATTTATCAATGCATATCAATCCTATTCATGTAGTTGGAATATCGCCAACCCTTTTCGTCTCACTCGAAGAAAGCGTATGACACAAATGGGGATTTTCCGTGATCATGTGACAATTTGGGACTTAAGTGTTGTCGAGCACATGATGTTTTTTCTTCTTGATTGCTTGATTGGCTGTGATAGATTATATTCTTGGGGGCATTTATTCTCCCAAAATTCACACACCCCACTTTCTTTTTCCTTCCTTTGGATTTGGTGATCTGTTTTATGAGACCTGAGACCACTTGTACTGGCAGGGCTTGATTTTTCTTGATATATCTATTGTTGGAAGAATCGAACCAACGTCATCAAAGTTAACGAAATTTGGTAATTTGCTCATCATCCCAAATTTGCTTATTTTCGCCTATTCTGAAGTGAATGTGAATGCGGTGAATCCATCTGCCACAGCATGGAGAATTTGTACAGCTAAAACTAGTGCACCACAGTTAAAATTGCTTACTTGCACACCTACTAAAGGTGCTAAAACTAGATCATCAACATCCTCAATTATTTTCCTCGGAGCCAACAAAGTTAGAAGATTAACATCCTCGTATGCTTCTTTGAGAAATTCATTGAGTTGGCAATTTAGTCTTGTTTCCCTATATTGAACACCTTGATCTTGGCAATTTATTGAATCAATAACACCTTCAGTCTAGATTTTGCGTGAAATTCTACCAGCTAGTGGATAAAAGCGAGTTAAAACAAGGGATAATGATTCTTGAAGTCTTTTGGAAAATCCGGCTGGATTAAAGTGAACGAATTTTGAAGAAAAATTATATTTCTTGTCTGAGTACAATAATACAAGAAATTCTCTTAAAAAGACTACCCTATGAAACAAATAAGGAATGTCTTGCTAATCAAAATCTATAATTAAGAAATAGAATATACACTTAACAAATATATACAACTAAATATATGCCTAACATATATATTAAAAGGTAAATATGTTAAATATGTTAACATCCCCCCCCAAACTCAAGGCGGTTGAACGCAAACCAACTGGAGTTTGGAACAAAGAGCATGAAAACGGCCAGGTGGATGAGCCTTAGTAAAGATATTAGCAGTCTGATCAGGGGAAGTGACAGATTGTAACTGAAGAGTACCATGAACTATATGCTGGCGAACAAAATGACAGTCATTTTCGATGTATTTAATGCGCTCATGAAAAATATCATTGTGAGCAATTTGAATAGCACTCCGATTATCACAACGAAGAAGAGTAGCAGAAGAATGAGTAACACCCATATCTTTGAGTAACCAGCGAAGCCAAACAAGTTCTTGAGTAGCATCAGCCATAACCCGATATTCAGGTTCAGTACTAGAACAAGAAGTGACAGTCTGCTTCTTGCTCCTCCAAGAGATGAGAGAAGTACCAAGGAAGAAGCAGAAACCAGTAATAGATCGTCTGTCTATTGGATCGCCAGACCAATCAGTATCAGAGTATGCATGTAGATCAAGCGGAGAGTGGGAAGAAAAATGAAGACCATGAAAGGGGGTACCCTTAATATATCGCAAAATGCGTAGAATAGCAGCATAATGAGTTGTCCGCGGAGTTGCTATAAACTGACTGGCGACATGAACAACATTAGCAATGTCAAGGCGAGTGACAGTAAGATAGACTAAACTACCCACGAGTTGACGATATAAAGTAAAATAAAAAAGAGGAGATCCATCAGTAGGAGTAAAACGAGCATTAGCTTCAATAGGAATTGAGGCAATGGTATGATCTGTGAAGCCGGCACGAGCAAGAAGATTAGAAGCATACTTAGCTTGAGTGAGGAAGTTACCATCAGAGTTGGGCGAAACCTCAAGGCCAAGAAAATAACTCAAGAAAGCCAAATCCTTCATCTCAAAATGCTGATGAAGATGATTTTTGAGATCAGTGATGCCAGCAATATCATCGCCGGTTATAATCATGTCATCCACATACAATAATAAAAGAATAGTACCATGATCAGATACTCGACGAAATAGAGATGAATCATAAGAACTGGAAGTAAACCCAAGCTGACAAATGGTAGAACTAAACTTGGAGAACCAAGCTCGAGGAGCTTGTTTAACACCATAGAGAGCTCGACGAAGTTTGCAGACTTTGTTCGGTGGATGAGAATACCCAGGAGGTGGTTTCATGTAGTTATCTTCAATAAGATCACTATTAAGAAAAGCATTCTTGACATTCAACTGGAAAAGGGACCATCTGCGAGAAGCTTGGAGCAAGTAAACTACGAACGGAAGTAAGACGTGCAACAGGAGCAAAGGTTTCTTCATAATCGATGCCGTGTTCCTGAGCAAATCCTTTTGCAACTAAACAAACTTTGTATCGCTCAATAGTTCCATACGAATGAATCTTAATTTTATAGACCCATTAACAACCAACAGCAGACTTTTCAGGAGATAGGTCGAATAGATCCCAAGTGTGCATTTTATCAAGTGCCTGCGTTACTCATCTAATCATAACTTGTACACATCTAATGGGATAAGAACTAGCTTCTCTAATACACATCTAGATCATGTAAAGATACAATAGTAGAAAAATAGACTTTGTCACACTTTCAAGATTTTTCTATATCTCTTACACTTATTAGATCGATGAAGAGTAGGTAGAGGTGGAGATGAAGGAGACAATTCTGGAGACATAGCCGGGGCAGGATCACCGTCAGGAGCACGATCTTGAGAGCCATGGAAGTTATCGAGAGGAGATTCAAAGGTGGAGTATATGGCAACTGGAGAATCTATAGCATGCTCATTAGGAAAAAGATCAAACAAGGGATTGTATAGAAGAGTTGAGAGGAAATAAGGAAAAGATGAAACTTGGACATGGAAGAGAACATTTGATGCTCCTAAAAGACTACATGACAAGATATGCGAAGCCTTCAAGATTGGGGATCCGAACACCGATAGCCTTTATGTTCAATTTCATACCCTAAGAAACAACAGAGGCGAGCACGAGATTCTAACTTGCTGTACTCATAGGGTTGAAGAAGAACAAAACAAGCGCAACCAAAAACTTTGAGTGATGTATAATTAGGAGGAGATTTAAAGAGACGTTCATAGGAAGTCTGATTGTTAATGGCAGAAGAAGGAACCCTATTAATAGTGTAGATAGCAGTAAGTGCCGCTTCACCCCAAAACCTCTCAGGACAAGAAGATGAAATTAGTATCGAGGATGTGACTATGTTTACGTTCAGCAAGACCATTCTGTTGAGAGGTACCTGGACAAGATTATATGAATAACAGTACCATTTTGATGAAGAAAGTCTAAAAATGACTTTTCTTTATATTTCATGGCATTGTCTGTACGAAAAAATTTGATGATACCAGAGAATTAAGTCTGAATCATAGTGGCAAAATCACGATAAATTTTGGATAAGTCAGATTTATGATTCATAAGATAAATCCAAGTGTATCGTGAATAGTCATCAACAAAAATAATAAAATATTTGGAACCACCCATAGTGGGTGTAGGGGAAGGTTCCCAAATATCAGAGTGGACAAGATCAAATGGTGCAGTAGCAACAGAATCACTTTTATTAAAAAGTAAAGCATGATGTTTTGCAAGTTGACAAGAAACACATTCAAAATGGTCATTCTTAACAAACACCTAGATGTGATAAGAGACAGCGTCACTTATACACATCGAGTGTATGGAGACAGACTCAAGGCTTGTTTGTACTTCATTCTGATTTTGTCGAAGATTTGAGTCTCCGATTAGAAAATCTTGATCCGGAAGTCAGAAGGTGAATCAACTCAAATAGACGACCAACTTTACGGCCTATGATTCTGCATGCCGTCTGGGATCCCGCAGAACATCCAAACGGTGTAAAGAATAAATGCAAACCCAAATCACATAATTGATCAACAGAGACAAGATTAAGTTTGAGTTGGGGAATAAGAAAATTATTAGGAATAGAAATATTTGATGTAGAGATATGGCCTATGTGACTAACATGCATAGTAGAACCATTAGCTGTATGGATAGGTGGTAAAGAAGAATTTGTTGACTGTGAAGAAAAAATATGAGAATTGTGTTGAACCCCAGTTATGTTAATCATGTTTTGATGATGAACAAATCATACTAATAGTTTGATAACAAGTGTGCAGAAAAACAGGTAACAAGTGTGCAGAAAAATAGGGAGGTTCGGACGCAAATGATCGTCCGAACAAAAACAACCTCAAGAGCTTCGGACGATGGTAATCGTCCGACACAAAGAATTTGAAGCAAGTCTCGGACGAAGAACAGCGTGCCGATAATATTCCAGTAGACTTTGCTTCGATCGGACGCATGTTCGGACGCATCCTCGGACGTCCGAACGAATACCCTCAGAGAACGGACGCAATATCAGCTTCCAACAACTTCCCAACGGCTATTTTCTGTTTACTGGGAAAACTTGCTAGAGATGACCTTTAAGAGACAGCTCTGAGGGTATTCGTTCGGACGTCCGAATGGTCCGAACATAGCGTCCGAGTCGACAGAAAATAGCCGTTGGGAAGTTGTTGGAAGCTGATATTTGGCAACTATAAATACCCCTAGGTCTGATTTAATATAGTAAAGGACTTCTACATTGATTACAAACAATTCTTGAGCTATTTGGGACAAATAGTGGGTACAAGTGTTGTAATAGTGTAGGTAGTGTGAAAAGAGCTTAGAAGTGTAAAAGTTCTTCAAGTGTAAGAGTGGAGAGATAACAATCGTAACAAAGGGAGGTTGTGAGTGTAAAACTCTTGGCTCAACTAAAGGAAATTAGTGTGAGTAAGAGTGATCCTCATTTGTCTTGTACAAGAGGTTATTGTCTCACCTACTTTGAAGAGACTTTTAGGGGCTGAACTTCAAGTTGTGAACTTGGTAGTTGCCTTGTGAGAAGCTCTTTGTAATTGCAAGCTCCAAGCTTGAGAAGCTAGGGAGTTTGGTTTGATTCTCTTAATCTCAATATTCTTATTTGTTCTTTAAGCTTAAACTGTTGAATATCTATTGTATTCATTTGTGCTTAAGTTTTCATTTGGTGCACAAAGTTTGAATTTCTATTAAGCACTTAAAAAGGTTTGTCTTTAGAGATAACCTAATTCACCCCCCTCTTAGGTTGCTTTTGGGGCCAACAAATTGGAGGTCATATGATTACTGCAAGTATAATCGAAATACCAAGAAGAAGTACCTGGAGTGACAGAAAGGGCAGTAGATGGAGCAGATTTAAGCTTAACCTATTTAAGCATTGATTCAACATCAGTGAGGATAATAGCTGGAGAAGAAGATTCAGCAGGCATATCACCAACATCAGTAGGTAGCAGCAGCACGATATGGACCAGACTTAGGTTGGAATTGTCCGAATTTTGTTGAAGTACGATTAGGATGCTTGGGACAGTTGGATGGAAAATGACGAGGTCCTTTCTTACGACAAATATGACAAATGCGAATAGGACAATTTAAAAGCCAATGACCAAGATCATGACAATAATGACATTCCCTTGGTTGAGATGAACCTGAAGGAGCTGATGTGGCCAAAGCAGTATCAGTGAAGTGATGTCCAGGATTAGAACTGACAGCCTTGAGAGAGCGTAGACGAGTTTCTTCAAAAATAACTTCTGAAAAGGCAATCTCAAGAGTAGGTAACGGAGACTGATGTAATAATGATGCACGAATAGGCTCAAAGTCATCATGAAGACCCATGAGAAATAGAATCAAGCATTGATTATCTCGAAGAGCGGAGTACTTTGCAGCATCTCCAGAAGTATCCCATTTTGGATTCGAAAGCGCCAGTTGATCCCAAAGACTACTAAGAGTAGCGATAAAGGTAATGAACAGGTTGATGAAGCTCCTGTTTCATATGATATAAGGCAGTCAAAAGTTGATATTGACTCACAAGACCTTTGACAGTGTAACGATGGGTAAGAAAATCCCATAATTCCTTGGTAGTATTAAAATGCCCAAATTGTTGACGTATGGAAGGAATAGTGGTGTTGCGGATCTAGGTAATAATTTGATGATTCTTACTGTTCCAATCTTCAAAGCAATCATTGAATTTGGTAATCGATTCGCCTTCTAGTTATGTTGGAACAACTGTAGATCCATCAACAATACGCCACAATTTTTGACCTTTAAGAAAACTTTACATATCTTGAGCCCATGAAACATAATTAGGTCCATCCAATGTAGTTGAAATAGGATGAGACACATCTGATTGAGGCATGGTAGGAAAATAACAATTGAATGCCAAAAAATAAAAAATAAAGTAAGTAATGGTATAAAGAAAGACTACTTTTCGAGAAGAATCACAGAAAAGCAAGCAAACGGTTGGAACTCAGAAGACCGAAAAATGTAGGGAACCGGACTAAACGGGGAGAAAATCGGTCAAAAATAGCCTGAACAGGACAAAAAATTACTGACCAGTGAACTAAACCAAATCAACCCAAGGCTGAACTAGGGATTGTAAACCGCTGAAGTGGTAATGACGTGGCAGATGACATTTTTATCTAGATGTGTATATGACGTGGCAGGTAACGTGGCACTGTAGGGTTGACGTGGCAGTGATGTGGCACTGTAGGAGTGACATGGTAGATGACGTGGCACTGTTGGATTGACGTGGCAGATGACGTGGCACTTTAGGGGTTGACGTCGCAGATAACGTGTCTGGACACGTGGCAGGTGACGTGGCTCTAGGGTAGGGTCGAATGAGTGACGTGTCGACACGTTGTCGCTGACGTGATTGGTGACTTGGCAAAAGACTTCCCAGCAAGAAGAAAGCGTGTTTCACAAACACACTTTTAGAGAAATTGAAGAAGGCGTGTTTGTGAAACACGCTTTTCACCTTCTTCTTCCTTCGTTGTACTGTTTCCAGTACAGTCCAGTAACGGTGATGGAGCGCGTGGGAGTGCGTGAGGTTGATTACGACGGCCAAAAAATTACTAGAACAAGGCCTAGGACTGGGAGCTCATTTTGGATGATGGGTATTGATAAAACAACGAAAAATCGGGGCAACAGACTGAGAAAAAATTCCAAAAAGAAGAGAAAAGAAAAAAAACTTCGATGATAATAATCCGAGAATGAACTAATCAGACCCCAAGATGTGACTCTGATACCATGAACGAATTTTGAAGAATTATTATATTTCTTGTCTGAGTATAATAATACAAGAATTTCTCTTAAATAGACTACCCTATGAAACAAATAAGGAATGTTTTACTAATCAAGATCTATAATTAGGGAATAGAATATACACTTAACAAATATATACAACTAAATATATTCCTAACATATATATTAAAAGGTAAATATGTTAAATATGTTAACAAACAGAATTTTCATAATCACCAGCTTGACTAGTAATAAAGAAGGGTTGGATATAAAGGAGGAGGTAGTTGATCAACAAATGATAACTTGAAGATTTTGAGGTGATCAGGAGTTGGAGATGATGGTTTTATTAACTTCTCAAACAAGATTTCTTACTGGCAAAAACTCATTTTGATGTAAAAGAAGGAACAAGGAAGATTTTTGCTAGCATAAAAAGAATATTGATTGAAGGTTACAAAAAGAAAGCAATAAATTAAGCCTGATACCCTAGGAAATGAAGCATATCGAATATATACAACGGATTCACAAATAAATTAATGAAGATGGCTAAAACTTTTCATTTATTTTGAGAAGATTTTCTACATCATTTTATCGATAAAAGATTGATCACATGGCTAATTAATTTGGCCTCTTTTCTGACTAATACCATTTTAATCTTTAAAGTAGCTGTCGCGCAAAATTAATCGAAGTAGGTATGCATGCGCCTTTTGTACGTTTGGGTCCACCTGAGACTTCGACCATAAACGTCAATCAAAAGGCAAGTTCAAGTATGGCCTATGCCTTTTATAGAATCTGCATCCTTATCTAGGATCGATTTAAGGTTGTTAGATTAAGGTCATAAGACCGAATTGTAGAATTATAAAATTCTATCAAACATGTTTAATATGATTAAATTAATAATTTTGTAAGTTAATAAAGTATAAAAATCATGATGAAAGTAATAACATGTGTGAATTAAACATAAAAAATATAATAATTTGACATATTTCATAACATGTAAGTATATTGGTCAGAGTATGAAAGAAGCATTTATATTAATGATATTTAAATTAATGAGTTTACGTAGTATTTCTACCGAAAGAAAAAAGTTTAGCACACACATAAGATATTCATATAGTTTTAGTAGGTTTATAGCTTAGTGATAAGGTTCAAATTCAAAACTTTATATTGATACCAATTCGGAAACGCTTTGAATCAAATGATTAAAGTGTTATTACATACTCAATGAAAGATCGAACCTCTCATTCGAAAAAGTGCTCAATACGAATATTTTAAGGTTCCAATTAGACATTGTTCATATTTTATTGTGAAGAAACGTTTATTGCTACCATTGCTATCAGTGGCTGAGAAAGGATTAGGGAAGTAGGGGCAGCTGCCCTCACTTCCCCCAAATAACTAACAAAGGTATACTAAAAATTTAGAAAATATGAACTTTGCCTCCACCAATTTGAACAAATTATAATAAGTAATGTGATTTTTTGGTAATTAAAGTTCAAGTACTAATGATAAACTACCATGTATAATTAATTTTCATTGTTTATTTTAGTGATGAGATTTGTAAAATTTTAAATACAACTATCAATACCTAAATACAAACGTAAAAGAATTACGATTTAAGTGTTATTCTAAATCTTTCATTTAGTTTCGGCTACCTATTTAAATTCTCTATTTTTTATCTTTAGTTCTAAGACGCAAGCCTCCATCAAACTAATTTTTATTTATTTACAAGTTATGAATGAAGAAAATGAAATGAGTATTATTGGTTCAAACTTTGTACAGTTTTCAATTAATAAATGAAATTGGCACGTGCTAAGAGTCTTACTTGAAATATAACCTATGAATTACAATATTGTCTATTTTGTATTTTTAGTAATTCATTTAAATTTCAATTTAACCTATTTATTTTGATTTATTTATGTATTTTTCTCTCGTAATTTTCTAAATATAAATGATTAGAGAGTATAACAACAACTATATATATAGAGAGAGACATATATAAAGTTCATTTTAATTTTTCTTGATGTATGAGTTTTTGATTTCTCAAACAAAATATTAATCATACTTTCTATTATAGTATATAGTGCTTTTTAATTGTTCTAAATTCTTGCATAAATCGACACACACAATGCGCAAACATTTTCACAAATAAATTTACAAAAAAAATTATCGATCATACATTTTATATTTTTTCATTTCAAGTTCGTAATTTCCTAAATAAATGCCAAGAACCTTTATTTATTATAATACAAGGTGTGTTTCTATTCCAAATTCTGCTATTTAAACAACATAAAGAAGCATGTCTACGTGTCCGCATATTTTCTTAAATTAAGTAGTTGACAAAAAATTTTACTAAAAATACATTCTAATTTTTTTTGTTCATGAATTTGTGATTCCCTAAAAAATACTAATTATATTTATTCTATTATAATAAATGCTGTGTTTCTAAATGTTTAGATTTTTGCCCAATTATATAGACACCAACACATTAGCCCGCACATATTTTTGTGCTAATAAGTTGACTAAAAAATTTGTTAGGAGCCTAAAGGGTGCTAAGTAAAATTATTAAAAAATCTTATGGAGGTTTTAAAATTACCCTTTTGGTTATATGGCCAAAGTATTGAGGGTATAAATATCTTTTCATGCTATTTGGTACTAAATATAAGGCCCACTTACAAGCGAGAGGAGATCAGTGATATTTTTAAAAGTTTGGAGTTGCTAAATGATATTAGTATAAACCTTAAGGCAGGTTTATAACACTATTCCTTAAGCAATCTAAAATTCAGTAGCATAATCCTATGTGAGCCGAAACAACACGCATTCACCGATAGTAACTAATAGGATTTCGACACCTAAGCAAGGAGCAAGGCCTCATCCAATTTTATTTTTTTTTTTTTTGTGAAAAACAAAGTTAGTAATTTTATTGAACTAAAGAGCTGGAGAATTCGAAAATTGTTAAATGGACTCGGTCCATGCATATTAGACTAGGTCTAAGTTAGAATGTGCCTAAGAATTCCAGAAATAGTGTCTTAAATCAGATTCAAGTAAAAATGTGTCGAAAAATACCAAGAATAGATGATTAACAAAAGGAGGAAGAGAGTTCCAAAGGAACTCTTGCTGATTAATTATTAGATTTTACATGTAGAGCTAGATGATGAGCTATAATATTATTGATAACTAAGCGCAGTAAGGAGATGCTTTTCGTATGATTTGTTAGTCATAAGTTTTAGTTATCAAGGGATAGTATGAGTTTTATTTTTTATTTTTTTTAATTGCTATTATGTTATGATGAGTCTACTAATCCATCTAGCTTCAATAAACTGATGATCATGCATGCAAAAAACTCTTCAACTTTGACTATTTTTTTCTAAACTTGAGCAACTTCGTACTATCTTTAATTTCTTCTTGCTTGCTTCGTGAACATCTTCCGCACTTATTTGTCAAACAAATTGATTATATCTATACACCTTTGGATGAATTATTGTCTGTTTCTTCAAAAAATTATATTCGGTTTTATCCTTAACTTGTGGGACTGAACAACTAATAATTTTGTAAGCAATTAATGTTTATAAATCAATAAAGCTCTTATATGATCACTTTGTAAGAATTCAAACCTCTCAAATATTAATAATTGATCAAACTACCTATACATTAATGAGGATGGCTAAAATTTTTCATTTCGTTTTCTCGGGCCCTTTGGCATAACAAAAGAATTCGGTCGACTCGTTACTCAATGGCCTTATTTATAGGAAACTATATAAATTAGGGAATAATGTGGTTCCTTTAGGTATAATATTATACGTTATATTTAAAAATTTGTATTGTATAAGTATTAGAACACAATGGTATAATATCTTAACGTGATCATAAATTTTTTTTATAAATTAAGGCGGCTATACATTGAAGATCAAAGCAAGCTAAGCTATATACAATTGGCCAAAGAAGAATATGGACTCGGAAGACCCGGCTAACATTTTGATTAGACCAATGCAAACGACCGCCAAAAACTAAACATACATAACGTACTTAAACTTCACAAGGATTATATACCAAAACAAGATGCATCCATGAATTATAAGTCTGGTGGCCGAATTATGGGCAAATTCTTCCAAAACTTGTATAAATTCTCATTCTGTGAATTAAGCCATCACAATTTGGTGCATAATTATATCGTGGGTTATCCAAAAATACAATACTAGTCCGAAGTCTCAACAAATATAATTGGATTGGAAATTCAACATAACTGCATAACATTTAAGGACTAATTCCATTTTGCACCCTTCAACTTATATCTAATTCCTACTTTGCACTCTAAACTTTTATTTTGGACACTTTGCACCCCAAACTATCAAATACGTCCCACTTCGACCTTTTTTTAACGCAATCTAAAAATTAACGGAATTTTTCCTTATGTTCGACGAATTCACCAGAATTTACAATAATGTTTTTGCATGCAAATACAAAGATTCAATTAACTTTTTAATGGTGTAAAAAAAGAGGTTAAAATAGGACAAATTTGATAATTGAGATGCATAGTGTCCAAAACTGAAATTTGGAATAGAAAGTGATAATTGTGTATAATTAAGTTGAGGGGTACAAAATAAAATTAGTCCAACATTTAATTAACCATTTTAGGCTATACACAAGCATTCATGGAGTAATTAACCATTCTTGCAAGAAACTCTTCTGGAGTTGGTTTCCATTGGCAGAAACAAAATTTAGAATAAGTAATTAATTTGTAATTGGATTAAGTTTAGGGCGGAACTGAGACGAAAAAACTCGTGCAAATTAAACACTGATTATACTCGTAAATCGTGATTTTATTCAAGTATTTGCCAACTGAGAAATAAAAAAGTATGGATCTCAAATGGGATTTACACGTAGGATGTATATTTTGTGCCTTCTTACTTTTAGTCGTGGAAAAGATGTATGGGTTAGTTCATCACAATCTCTAAGTCCATTTTTCTGTGGGGTTTGAGAACCGATGATTAAATTTAAATTTTTTTAATAACTTTCACAATGCACATTCAGATGACAGAGGGCTAATTTTATTAAGACTCCTCAATTTATACTATATTTTTATTTTATGCTTCAAACTTTAGTTTTGAACACTTATACTTCCGAACTTTCTAATTCGTCCCACTTCAGTTCTTGATTTAATACCATCTCAAAAATTAATAAAATTTTTCTGTGCATAGGAAAAATTCATCAGGATGTATTTTGTGGGTCCAAAAACAAAGATTCTGTTAATTTTTTTGACAGTGTTAAAAAAGGGATTAAAGTGAAAGTTTAGGTCAAAAGTGTACAACATACTAAAATTCGGTATACAACGTAAGAATTGAGTATGAATTAAGGGGTACAAAAATGGAATTAGTCCAAGGACAAATAAGTGTAATCCATAATATGGAACTGATACTTTCAGAAGACAAGAAAACCAGTGTTCGGTTTCAATTTGCGTGTGCATGGTTTTTTGACCCAAAACTCGAGTACATTGGATTATTTGATTAATTCACATTTGTGGGGATTAAGAAATATAAGTTTAGTTGGGCTTATTAATTAGCCGAATATAATATTGATTCCATGTTAGGCCGTATTATTTTATTTCAATTCAACCAAATTTGTAGGCATAATAGGTTGCACAGCACCATCCCATCAGTTATTGTAGGATTCATACATGATTAGAGGAGAACAAATTAGCAGATAATTTTCTAATCACTTTAAATAAAATATTTCACATCAATTAACTAAATAATCTATACTAATTAATAAAGTACATAGTTACTTCACCAATTGCCAATTGATTTTGAAATGAAATACTTATATTCTTTAATAATAGACTGATCATGTATCTTTTTAAATAGATCTCCAATTTTTTTTTCATACTATGAATTCAAAGTGTGTATAATTTTTTAGATTAGGTTATGTTTATGGTGATATGATCATGTCTAATATTTAGTATTTACGGCGAAAATTTAAATTGTTTAATATTTTAGATCTGGTTATCATTTCGTTTATGCCAAAAATTCAAAATGTTTGAGATAAAAGATCTGATCATGTTTACAATGAGAATTTAAGCCGTTTAATTTTTTAATCTGGATATTACTTTGTTTACGGCAAGAATTCAAGCCGTTTAATTTTTTTTTTTTTTTGTCAGTTAGAGCTTGCGATTATTAGTCAAAACAACAATCAAGTTGTCTTTATTTTGTTTAAGTATATTCAAGAAAGTGCTTGGGTTTGATGTGTCAATAATGGAAAATGATTTTCAAAACTACAAATTTTAACCACTTTCCAAAACTACTTCACGTGGCATGTTCTTATTGAATCTCTCACCAACTCTTAATTTTAGATACTTGGTAAGATTTCGTTTATTCTTTTCTGTATTTAGTGATATCTTAGTGGCTTTGTCACTTTATTACTTTGTATAATATATGCTATTCTTTTTCAATTTAACAAATTGGGCATTAGAAATCTTCATGCTCCAACGTGAATGGGATTTTAAAGTTTGAGATAGTTTTTACTATTTTGGTTATACATATCAATAGAGATATGAATGCTAATAGTTTACATATTTTCGATATGTATCTTTGTTTGTAATCAAGTATATAAATAGACTCATGTATCTATCTAAATACACATCAATAAAATCATAATTTTCATTTTCACTTACAATTTATAAGGTTAAGTAGAATAAAGCAACTAATTCGATTTTAATGAACCATATTGTTTTGTACCCAAAAAAACACACATTTTTTCAATTGATTAATTGGTTTAAAGATTTTAATAACTTTGGGAGATAAGTCGCAGCTTCTATCAAATCTGTGCCAGACGAGATACATTTGGTGGAAGATTTTGCAACGTTTTGACTGGTTTTCTCGTCATTGAGAGCATTTGCAACTAAGGATAATTTTGTTGAGTCATGGCCTACAGGTCCGTTGCTTATGCTTGCTGGAGAAAGATAGCGTTAAGAGAAGAGAATTGGGGAGGTTGCCCCTACCCGAAGCAAAAAAAGGAGGGGAAAAAAAAGAAGCATGGAATTCGTCACTGTTGAAGGTGATTACGTAGTTACTCTATACTAGTTAATCTCTAATAAATATATAATGTACATAAGCACTCGACAGATTTAATACGCACGAATCATTACGCAATTGAATCAGATAACTATAGATAGATGAATTTTTTACACTCTTTTTCACAAGTCCAAATTAAGCTCTGGAATCAAAATACATTTCTTGATCATAAGATACGCGACAAAAAATCCTCATTCTTTTGTGACAAGAGCTGTGTTATCTGCGAATCCTTCGAATACATCAAACTATGTTCTTGTGGTGATCCATACTTGTGGTAGTAGATATTTGGGATTTTGTGGTGATCCATAGTGGCAGTAGATATTTGGGATTTTGGAAACTAGGAGACAAGTCTTGGACAAGAGTAGAATTGAAACTTAGTTGTGCTTTAAGTGATGTTAATTGTTACGACGGAAAACTTTTTGCAATCAATTATTATGGCCATTGAATGTTTATGCATTCAATTATTATGGCCCTTGAATGTTTCTTCTTCTTAGTTGAACCTCCTTTTTTATTGGCTATTGCTGAATATTTTCAATTATAAGTACTAAGATATGATCTTTAAATTTTTAATCTCAAGAGTGACTTATCATATTAATAGTGATCAATAATTCAATTTACTGTTGATTAACTTTCCAAGAATATTAATAACGTCAAACTGTACCTATTTTATGGACGATTCTACAAAGGCGTACTATTAGACTCGGTCTCAACAAGGTGGTGGGAAGGACATGGATATCTACAATCTTGAAATGGAAAAAATTGATTCCTCTCATAAAATGTTCGGTAGTTTGATAGTTATGCACTATACTGGTCATTAGTCTCCTCTATTCAACTTGATTGTACTAGCTTTATGAAAATATTTATTTGATCATTAATTTTATACTAATACCTACTTGACTTTGAAAATGCTTAAATAGTTTTAGTTATGTAATCATTTATCTTCCTACCAGATTATGTTGTCTAACTCAAATTTTCGGATATGGAATTTAAGTTCCATTGGGCTTGTTAATTAGGGCGAATATAATACAGATTGATCACAAAATATTTAAAAGGTGAGTTGGTCATCAAACACTTAACTTAGGTGTAAGATTAAATATTCGAATTTTCATCTTATATTTTTAAAGATAGAGACTAAATCTCTTATTTCTTAGTATCCTTGGGACTTTTCATTTCCTTTAGTAGTAGATATAGTTAGATACCTTAGTCTCGTTGGACTTTCTCTTTTTCCGTTGGACATTCTCTTTCCCCTTATAGTAGATATAGTTTGATAGAAGTGAGTTAGAAGGTTGCCGTTAAAAAAAACAAATTTACAAGAAGTCTGTCCAAAATCATCCAAACCTCCCGTGTTGGCACGATTTATTTTCTTTCAACTCAACCAAATTTGTTAGGCATAATACGGTGCACGGCACTGATCTATCAATTTGAAAATGATTACAGAAAAGCCAAATTTAGCTAAATGCGGTATTTACTAGTTAATTAAAAATAAAAGTGGGTCATTGTTAATCAACAGTCCAATAAACATTATGCAAAATCCCATTAGTTGGAGAAAACAGATCTTTTATATATATACTAGAAAATTGCACGTGCTTTGCACGTGTAATACTTGTATGTATTTATTAAAAATATTTATTTTCTAAAAAATAAATGAATAGTCAGTGAATGATAACCAACTATAAAAATTTTGCCTATTAAGTTTTTTATACAAGATTTATATATTTTATATATCTTTTTATATCTTTTCTCTTTCATTGTAATTATTTTCACCTATTTTTTTATTATAGTATTATTTTTCAATATTGTTATTTGTTAGAACATTATATATAAATTTTATTTTTCTTAAAAAATTAAATCAATATTCTCTTTTATGAGGACAACGTATGATAATTGTATTTTCTTATAAAATTTGTATTTGTATGATTATTAGTCTTGTAATTTTAAATTGAAACAAAATATTGATATTAAAAAGAGGTTTGATTGAATTTAAATCAAATAAAGTCAAACATAATGCATAAATTTATCAATTATATTTTAGCATAACAATTAAGATATATGTTAAATGTTTTGGTAAATAATAAAATGAATAATAAAAAAAGTATGAAAAATAAAAAAATAAATCTATGAGTTGTTATTAGAATTTATTTTGTTTATATATTTAATTAATACAAATTTAATTTCATACTAAAATGCTATATCTATTTTGGAATTAACCACATTCAATACCATTCAAGATGAATGGAAGAGTTTAGAACATCATTAACTGCATGTCACCACTAATCTTTAAAAAGTCTTTATTAGCATAAAATGTAGTTTACTCCAATCTAAAATAGTTTTTAATTTTCTTTTAGGTTCCTAAGTTATAATTTTTTATAACAATACCACCAATAACTTGATCAATTATAGATGAAAACTTTTTCCATAATATTAAACTTTTTTTAGATATATTGATATATTCTTCATCATTAGTAAATGATAAAATAACTATCAAGCAGTATCAAATATCATTTAATAGATGAAGTATATCAAAATTCTTTTATTAATGAAAATATTTACAGGAGATTAAATAATATAGTGATAATTACAAAAATGATTAATTAAAATTCTAAAAAAAAAAAAAGAAAGAATAAACCTAAGTATAAAAAACAAAGATATCAAACAAAAAGTATATTTCCTGTATAAGAAAACCAACAAATTAAACTAATATATTATGTATAATATAGATAGGTATCACACAGTATATTAAAATAAAAAACAAAAGGTAAAAATAAAAATTTATTCTTTTATCTTACTTGTGAATTTTCGAAAAAGTAATGAAAAAAAATCCTCTGTATTACTCTAAAGTACACACAACTCAAATGAAAAATATTGAGTTCTAAAGACATACAAAATAACATGTAATTTTTATTCCAATTATTTTTAACATATTGTGTAAAGTGATTATGTATCCAGATAGAAAATATATTGGAATTTTTCATATTTCTTAATCTTATGATAATATTGATGTTCTAAACTCTTACATTCATTATGAATGGTATTGACTATGATTAACTCCAAAATTGTATTTTGATATAGTATTTTAGTATGAAATTAAATTTGCATTTATTGAATAGATAAACAAAATAAAGGCTAATAATAGTGTATGAATTTTTTTTTATTTTTCGTACTTTTTTGATTAATTCATTTTATTATTTACTAAAACATTTAATCTACATCTTAATTGTTTTGCTAAATAGTAAAGAATTGCATTGTAATTTCCAAAATCGATGTAAAATCAATTTATATATGCAATTATTTTACAGAAAGAGAGTATTTAATAGTATGATTATATTTGAATAATTTATGTTGTCGTTCACAGTACTTACCTGCTTATTTTTTTTTCTATAATATCATTCCTACAATTTATATGCAATATTCTTGTTGGTTTTGCAATAATTATTCTAGATTATTTTGGACATGAATCATACAATTGGTTGAACTATTTTTACCTTATCAATAGTTACTCTACACCAATATTTTTTTATTATTTTATTATATACTGTAGCAACTGATGTTGTAGTTTCCGTATTTGACATTTAATACAATTATTATTTTAGAATATTTTGGACATATACAGTGTATCATGGAATGATCTTGTTTCCTAACTCATCAATAATTCCTCTAAACTAATATTTTATATAATCATGTTATTAAAGATAAAGATTTAGTAATCAAAATACTATTAAAGAGATATAAATTAACAAATACTTTAAAATTGTGAGTTTTCTATTTTGTTCCTAAACTTTCTTTCATTGCTTGGTTAATTTTCTAGCAATAGTTCTTCATATAGGATAGAGAAAAACAAATTTAAATTAATTGTAATACAAGACTTAAAATAAATAAGAAAATAGTGTTATACATTATAGATTTTTCTACTTTATAAAATTTTAATTTTTTTTATTTGTATGATTATTAATTTTGTAAATTTTAAGTTGGAACATACTCAAAAATTCTATACTCATGGGTGTATCTATCTTATCAACCAAAATTTCAAGTTAAAGAAGTTATTCTAATCAAGAGTCGTGAAGCTATTATAGTTAACCGACAGTTAACGAAAATTTTGCTTAAAAAACGATGTCAGCCAGATTGTTATTTTCTTAAGTTAATCCCAGCCAAAAAGGTTAGCAAAAATGCCAAATTCAATTGCAATGTATCTTTTCATCAAATTCTATATGAATTAAATACTCTCATTATGAAAAATTTATTTATGAAACAAAATTGATCAAAAAAATTAAAATATAATAGGGGTAAAATGGTTAACATGTTTAGTTGACATAACATAATACTTTATTGGTCAAAAGATAATGTTACGTGTTAAACTGTCAATGACACTAAAAAGGGATAAACTGTAATTAACCTGATATATAAAGCACTTAGGGGGAATGATCTAACTAAGTTTTCTAGGTTGGGCGTACTTGAATGAACAATTAGTGAAAAGAAAATAATTGTAGTGAATTTGGAATACTTAAAATAATTATAAAATATTACTTTTATTATGAACAAAAAATAATTATACAATTTGAAAATATATAACTATAATACTTACAAATTAAATATTAATTTTTATTTTATTCTTTGTTTAAATATAAATGATTTTTCTACTCCTAAAATTATATACATTCTTATTATGTATTTATGCAAAAATTTTATAATAAGTTAAGTAAGAAACAATTTATTTCATTAGCATTTTGTGCATTTTAGAGCAAGATAAAGGATGTTTTCATGAGCACTCGATGTATTTTAAAGCAAGACAAAAGAACAAATTATTATTTTGATTCTTTATAATGATCCTTGAGATTTAATTTACTATGTGATACAAAATTGTAATATGAAGAATATATTAGTTTAATATGTTTAAATTTTTATACATATGATATAGTTTTTGTTTGATTAATTTAATCTTTACATTTTAATTAGATTCATTTTTATTTTTTGAAAGTTTAATTTTAATAAATATTTTTATATAAATTAAAACTTCCGTCTTATTATATATTTATGCCGAAATAGGTATTTGTATCCTAAAAATAGGTAGAATAGATGATGAGTAATTTAATTATATTTTCCTACAGGGAATTGGAAATTATAATAAATATTTTTTTATAATAAATGTGATTTTAATTAAACTTTTTATAATAAATTATAATTTTATAATAAATATGATTCCCTTTTTCTATTTTTTGAAATTTTAATTAAATAAATATTTTTATACGAATGAAAATCTTCCATCTTATCATGTATTTATGTCAAATAGGTAGTTGTATCCTAAAAAATATCTATAATAGATGATAAGTAATTTAATTATAATCTGTTTTCTTATTAGGAATTGAGCATTATATTTCATTAAGGGCGAGTATTTTAGGTATTATAAAAAAAGTAGAGAACCAATTAAATATATTTTCCTATTGGGAATTGGAAATAATATTTTATTAAGGGTGGGTATTTTAGACATTACAAAAAAGAGAAGAAATACTTACATATGTTTTGTATTGAGAATTAGAAATTATATTTCATTAAGGGCGGGTATTTTAGTCATCACAAAAAAGGGAAGAAACACTGCGAAGGGAGAAACAAAAAAATTGGAGAAACAACTCACATATATATAATAGTAATAGATAATATATATATATATATATAAGATTCTATTTGGGTCATGGATTTATCCATTTTATATTTAAGTATTTACCCATTAATTTTTATCAAATAAAAAAGTTACAATTTCTCTCTCAACAACTTTTATCTTTTTATATTGAATTATTTGTTTTTTTTTTTTACCATATAAAGTAGTAGATTGGCTAATAATTATTGTAATTGATATATTTGATATTTAATTGTCCATTTTATATTTAAGTATTTACCCATTAATTTTTGTCAAATAAAAAAGTTACAATTTCTCTCTCAACAACTTTTATCTTTTTATATTGAATTATTTGTTTTTTTTAACCATATAAAGTAGTAGATTGTCTAATAATTATTGTAATTGATATATTGATATTTAATTAATGATAGGCAATAAATTTATGAATTTTTTTCCTAAGTGACATACACAATTGAAGAAAAATATAGGTAAAGCAATTTGAATTTTACAAGATTTATGCACCTGTTTACATACCCATATTTTATTGTGAATTTTTAAAAATTTACTATATTATTTTTTTTTTTATAAAATGCATTTTGGATTTAGGAAAAAGCAATTTATTTCATTAGTTTTTAAAATTTTATTTATATGTTACTCATTTATTGCCTTTTTCAAACCATTTTTAAAATTCTATTAAGGAAAAAACAATTATTTCACTAACTTTTAAAATTCTATATATATGTTCCTCTGTTACTTTATTACCTTTTTCAAACAATTTTTAAAAAATAATAAAAATTTTATTCAACTAGGCTTAATACATAATTGTTTTTTTATAAACTAACCTTTGTTTTTACTCCCTTACTCATCAAGCAGCAGCACTGAGCCAAGTCCCTCCCTCCCTTCCCGTTTCCCTTCATAGTTCATACACCATTACACCAACATCACTGCCCCATACCTTCCTCCCAATCCCTCCCTCTCTGCCTTCATACACCTTCAGATGGAAATCATGAGCCCTTGATGTGAAAAATGGCCACTCCCGTAGCCAAGGTTGCTTCCTCAGATGGAAAGGCTTACGAAATCTCCATGGATTCGAATCCCGTAGCTAGATCAGGCTAAATACCTTTGGAATTAGAAAAATTGTGCCTAGGAAATTCATCGAACACCTTGCGTGCATTTTCGTACTGGGCTAAAAAATAGCAATAGTCAAATATCAAGCCAAGTGTAATTGTTCAGTTTGATCACATAGATCGTTTGGCTGGCTGGTGATCAGGTATAATCGTATAAGTAGTTTTGTTAATTTTAATCTTGTATCCCAGAACCTTTTTAAGAATATTACTGGTTGGCCTTTATAATTTTGAGTCCTTCCTTGTAGAAAAAATTTTGTATGCTTTGAAATTTTGTTGTTGTTAGATATAGATGAGAGAGGAGGAAGACTGAAAGTGTATGAGAGGTGGAAGAGAGAAAGGGAGGAGCTCAGCTTGTAGTGGGAGAAGACAAACGAAGGAGATGAGGCTTGTGATTGGTTTTGGTGATGGGTCTACAAAACAAGTGAGGAGCTTAAGGGTACTTTTGTCTATTAAAAAAATTTGCTGTGGCAATATCATTGCCCTTCCGAGTTGCCACCTTATTTAGATTTGGCGTTGGATTGTTTGGTCAGAGGTCAACGTATGACATCCTACACCACATAACTACAACCCCAGAACCTCACCCCGTTAACCCCTTTCCCTCTTCTTAATGTGTCAAATAGATTATAGTAGAGACTCTTCCTCTCCCATCTGTATCATATGTATTTGGATCCCTAATCCAATCTAAGCTTGGTTTTGAGATTTCACTTTCCTCTAATCCAATCTTAATTTGGATTCCAAATTATAAAGTACACTTGCTAGTATAAAAGTCCATAATAATTCTTTTCCTCTTCATTCAAAAAATAATTAATTAGCTTTGCCTTCCATCTCTCTATTTTTTTTTCCATTTACTTGTCAAGATTGGGTCGCAGCTTTACCATATCTCTTGGTTTCAATTGCCAAACGGATACAGTTGGTGGAGGATTTTGTGGCATTTGGTGGGGTTTGTTCATCATGGAGAACGGCCGCAACTAAGGATAATTTTGTTAAGTCATGGCCTACAGTTCCGTTAGGCCATATGCTTGTGGAGGAAAAACATAGTGACTATCGCAAATTTTCAGTTTATCTAAAGGCAAGATTTGGAGGAGGTTATCTCTCCCCGAAGCAAAAGGTAAAAAATGTATGGAATTGTGAGGATGGTTTGTCACTGTGGAAGGTAATGATTCAGGGCAGATAAATTTGTTACATCCTTTTACACAGGTCCAAATTTGTCTCCCAAATCCAAAAACCTTCCCCGAGTACGAAGATTACAAGCCAGGTAATCCTCATCTTTTTGTTACTAGAGTGGTTTTATCTGCTAGCCCTTCAGATACTTCAGAGTATGTTGTAACAGTCATTCATAGCGCGACATCTTTTCTTGGGTTCTGGAAACCGGGATATGATTCCTGGAAGAGAATCGATACGTACAACAACTGGACTAGATTACAACCGTTTAACGTTGTATTCAGTGATGTAAACTAATACAATGGAAAATTCTACGCAATCAGTTATGAATGCGACATTTAAGTTTAGATATTTCTGAATCTGGCAGTGCCAGATATCTTTTTAGCATAGATTATGAGTTAATTAAGTGCAGGTAGAAATATGTAGTAGAATTAGGAGGTGAGTTGCTAATAGTTGCACAGAACTGAACAGGTCTATCGGATGATGAAGAAGAAACTTATGGGGCTTACCACTGATTTCAGAGTCATCCAACTGGACTTGAACAAAAGCATATGGGAAAAGGTTACGAGTTTGGGAGAAAGGGCCATTTTTCTTGGGCATAATAGTGCATTTTCTGTGGATGCTACTAGCTTTTCGGGTGTAATCAAGTCAAATTGTATCTATTTCACAGATGATTGTATAGAAGCTTATTTTCACACGCAATCTCAACAAGGGGGTGGCAAGGACATGGGTATCTACAATCTTGAAGATGGAAAAATTGAACGCTTTGATAATGTTCAGTCATTCAGTTTGATATGTCCACCAGTTTGGGTAGCACCCTCTTTCTGATGCCCTAAATTTTATTTGTTGTAGTTGATTTTTG
Organism: Cinchona pubescens; assembly: GCA_025175665.1. Lineage (NCBI taxonomy): Eukaryota > Viridiplantae > Streptophyta > Magnoliopsida > Gentianales > Rubiaceae > Cinchona > Cinchona pubescens. The sequence goes on along the minus strand of JANKKI010000074.1, from coordinate 1,020,500 downwards.
CACTAGTCAGTAGTCGTATCTTATCTTTCATTTGTATAACTGGGATGGATTTGACTTACTCCCACTTAATTAGTTTCTGATTCCTTGAGATGCCTTTCTTATTTATGTTATCAATCTTAGTTTGTTTCTAATTCCTTGAGTTGCATTTCTTATTATTTATCTACTTCATTGTGCTTAATTCGTTTCTATCTTGTTTTAGCATATTTTGGTAAAGAAGTCCCGAGAGAGAGAGGAAAGCAAGAGCTTGCAGATAAGCTTTAATTAACAACGAAATGGCAAATGTTCTGAAATTTATGAGAACGAATGAATATCAAATTCTCCTAAATTATAAGTGATTTAAAATCTTTTCTTCTTCACTTTTAATTTAGGTAAGTAAATTTAAAAATAGTTCGCATTTAACCCTTCAACTTACTCCAAAAAATAAATGCATTTCAAATTTTTGGCCAAATCTTTCAATTCAAATGTACTCTACCATACAAGACCATTTTAAGTTAGCACTAATTTGAAATAAATTGTTTTTTTCCCCCTTGATCTAACTTTTTTTTAATTAAATCACCTTCCCTACCATATCGAGTGACAGTTCAATGTCAGATTAGTCCTGTTTAACAATAGGCATCAAAGAGGAAGAACTTGTAAAGTATGGTTCTAGACGGATGCATAACAGTCAGAACAAGTAACAAAGAAAAAATATACTAACATAAGATCACCAGGAGAATTGGGGAACAAAATTCTAATGAGCTATCTACAACTAAACATCAATATCAAGTTCCCTATCTGGCCAACGTATTAAAAGCAGGAGTATTCATCTTGACCCGACGATCCGAAAAATCTGTTGAACCAATTCGATCTGAACTAAAAAAAAAAGAATACTCGAACTGCATTCTGAAACTAGATTTGGTAGAGGGTTGGATCACTAAGGTTGAGAATCGGGTACTGGGTCACATTTTACTGACCAATCGGGTACCTAACTCGATGCATTTACGAATAATTTGGTAAATTTAATTATAGAGTTTCATTAGAAGCTAATACTTACTAGAGTTATTAGTAGTTTCGTACCTCATCTTCTTTAGTTCTTCTTTAGCCTCTCACCTTTTCCTCATCTTTCCTTCTTCTTCTTCTTTGTCTTTCCTTTCTCTTCTTTAGTTGTGTTGTAATGTTGTTTATCTAAGCCCTTAATTGTTAAGCCTTTTAAGCTTGTATTTTCTATTGGAATATATTTTATGACTTGATTGTTGTTGTTATTGATCTGTTGCTACTTGTTAGTTTGTTGCTATTTAAATGTAATATAGGGATGTATTTTGTGATTTAGACTTAATTGTTGTTGATTTAATTGTGAAGTTAACTCGTCTAACTATTATTATTTAATTTTTTCATATTTTGTTGACAATGAGGGTCGAGTACCCCGTCAACCTTACCCTCTTTTGTAGGTACTCGACCTATCGGATACTCGTTTTGTATGGACTGGATAAAGGGTCAATTTTCTTAACCCGATCAATGATGATCGAGTAACCTTTTAAATTTATGGATCGAGTGTCCGATCCATGAACACCCCTAATTAAAAGATTCAGTATTAGCCGTATCTCCAATTAACATGATCTCACCCATATATGTAAAACTTGTAAGAAAAAATATGTCTAGTTGGCTGTATAAATGAGGAAAATGAAAGCTCCAAAGAAATGGTATTAGGAATACCCAGGGTGTTCTATATTTACGGTGGATAGGCCTACTTTCAGATTTACAATATATTGGCTCTGCAGCAGTTACAACAAAAGTGCAAATTCTTCGCTCAGCCCGTGCCACAATGAATACTCCCATAACTGCAGGTATGGAGATGTCAATACCAGCTTGCAACATGGAACACAGACATGTTGGGTGGATGCAGAAGTTGACAGCTTGTGGCACATCACTTTGTTTTCATAATTGAAATACTCCAATTCAGGATACAGCATATTAGATATTGACAGCATGTGACACATCCTATTGTCATTTTGCCAACTATTCTGGATTGCAGTTAATAAGTCAGTGTTTGCTATAATGTAGCCAAACAATGCCCAATTGCATACTCCCTTCTTAAAAGAGCATCTACCACTACATTCTCTACCCCGTTCTTGTGTTACAAGGGCATTTGCCACTATAATCTTTACCCCATTCTTGTATTTCAATTCATAATCATACCCCATTAGTTTTTAATTTTCCAACCACTTTTACAGTGTGGGAGTTGAAATTCATTGCTCAAGCAAGTACTTGAGACTTTGGTGATCAGTCTTGATAATGAAGTGCCTGCCAATCAAGTAGGGCCTCCATTTTTACACAACTTTTACTATAGCCCAACATCTCCTTCTCATAAACTAATAAGCCTTAATGTTTGATAGACAATTCCTTGCTAATGAAAGCTAATGACCTCCTATTTTACATTAAAACAACACCAATTCCAATCCCAAAAGCATCTGTTCCAACTACAAATGGAACAGAAAAATCAGGCAATGCAAGGATAGGTGGTGAGCTCATGATGGATTTGAGGGAAGTAAATGCAGAATCAACTTGGTCAAACCACTAAAAATTGTTCTTCTTGAGGAAATTAGTGAGAGGTTGCACTAGCTTCCCATACCCTTGGATAAACCTTCTGTAATATCCAATTAAACTAAGAAAACCTCTTAACTGTCTGAGTGTCATTAGGCAGGGCCAATCTTTGATGGATTGCTTGGATCTTGTGAGGATCAACACCAACTCATTCCTTATTGATTATGTGGCCCAAATAATCAACTGGCTTAACACCAAATGAACATTTACTTCTTTTTAACTTTGAGCTGACAAGTTCTAAGGACTTTAAACACAATTTCCAAATGTTTCAAATGCTCATCCCATGAATTGCTGTTTACTAGAATATCATCAAAGAATACCTACAAAAATTTCCAAAGATAAGGTCTAAATACATTATTCATAAGACTCTGAAAGGTTGAGGGTGCACTGCTCAAGGCAAAAGGCATAACCAAGAACTCATAATGACCATCATGAGTTTTGAAAGTAGTCTTCTCTATGTCAGCATTAGCCATTCTTATTTGATGGCATCCTGCCCTCAAATGCAGTTTAGAAAAGTACTTGGCCCCAATTAACTTTTCAATTACGGGTGTTGGAAATTTGTCCTTTATTGTATTCTGGTTAAGCTCTCTATAGTCAACACATATTCTTCATTTTAACTCATATTTTTTCTTAACCATAATTATAGGTGGTGAATAAGGGCTGTTGCTCGCTCTTATCATACCAGAAGTTAACATGTCATGGATTAATTTTTCAATTTCATTCTTTTGCAAAGCGGGGTATCTATAAGGCCTTACGTTGATTGGCTGAACCCCTTCTTTCAAATGGATTCTATGATCATGAGTTCTATTAGGGAGGAAACTCTTTAGGTTCAAAGAAAACATCCAAATAAGAATCCAAGAATTATTGAAGTTGTCTTTGTTAGAAGTTACCTGAGGTTGACGGCTTTAGATTTCGTGGAAAATAGTTTTAGTGATTCATTAACAGAAATCAAACACAATTGAGTTGATTCAATTAATTTAGGTTTCCTCAAGATCTAATGCATCCTTTTCTACTTCTCCACTTTCACAACTGGTTGCTTGGATCCTCTCAGAATTATGTTTTATTTTTCTTGCATAAACTCTATCTTCAAATCAGACAAGGTGCATTTGACATCATCAATAAAAGAAGTAGACAGCCATCACATTCCCAAAACCACTTCACAACCTCTTACAAGAAGTATTAGCATGTCAGTCAAGGACTCCAATCCCTGCATTTCCAGGAAAAGTGGACAAATTATTAAAGTTGACAGTTTATTACCCTCCGCCACAACTACCAATTATGGTTCCATGGGTTCAGTCTTACACTCCAAACTCTGGATCATATTGGGATTAATGAAGTTATGAGAACTTCCACAGTCAATGAAGATGTTGATAGTTATTTTCTTCACATAACCTGTAACTCTCATAGTTCTAAACTTTGGTACAGAAGTGCTGGTGAGAGCATGTATAGAGATGTGAGATGTTGCCTTCAAGATTCCCCTGTCCTTCCCCCTCTTGATCTTCTTCTTCCACTCCACTACATTCCCCCTCATCATCCATGCATTCAATTCTAAGTAATTGCCTCTTCTTGCATTTGTAACCTCTTCTGTACTTCTCATTACACCAAAAACATAAACATTTGACTCTTTTTTCATCAGGTTTCCATTTCAGCTCTAGAGATGAAGATTTCGAGGGAATCCCTTCCAATGTAGGTTCAGGAGTAGGTAAAATAGGGCTTGTTTTTCTAACTCCTGAAACTTGATTATTGATGTGATTGATTCCATAATAAGCTTCTAAAATCCTTTGTCGATCTTCTTGGCCACATTCTGGATCTTGGCTTCTTCCAATTTGGCTAAAGAACTGGCATGGTTATAAGGACTTTGGCATGAACATCCTCACAAAAAGTTAAATCTCCTCTCTCAATCCGCTCAAGAAACAATTGACAGCATAGCTTTCAGGTAATTATGCCCTATTTAACAATTCTTTATACACTTCTTGGTACTTTTGAACAAATCCTCTTTGCCTTAAAGTTATCAATTCACCTATAGGGTCCTTATAAAGGCAATTCCCAAATCTTGAAGACATTGCTCTCACATACTCCTCCCAGTTTTGTTCATCTCTGGATAATCTAGATTTCACGTAAACTTGGTGTCACTACAAGGATTTTTTCTTCCAAATGCATGGCTACAAGTTTGACTTTAGCCCCACTAGGAGTTTTATCAATCTTAAAGAATTTATCACATTTGAACAACCATTCACTGAAATCATCTCCTTCAAACTTTGAGAAATCAGTCTTTGAGAACCTAGTAGGAGCCTGATAATTCCTCAACTAATTTCCAAATCCTATTTGCTCTCTAGCAGTTTTATTATTTTTATGAGAATTCTGAGTATGTGACTCTAGAACTAAAGACCTTAAAGCAGCCATTTCTTTCTCCATTTGATCTTTATGTTCTTTCATCATTAACTTCATACTCTCTTCAAACTTCTTGATTTCTTGAGATCTTGTGTCTTCTATCATCTTTGAACTTGATGAAACCAGGCTCTAGATACCAATTGTTTGGCAGGAAAATCTCAAATTCTACTGCCCAAAGAGTTAGAATGAAATAAGAACAACTCTTGAAGGAAATGAAAGAATTTTATTTATTGAAAATGGTGAAAGTTTACAGACAGTTAAAAGAGGAAAGTAGACAATACAACAATCAACTACATAATACATTCTTCCAATCCTTCTATTTATTGATTGACAATTCTGCTATGCAGTTTCTAACACTCAACTAGATGGTTAATACTTTGAGTACCAAGCTATTCTTATGAACTAACTGATGACATCACTTTTGTAACTAACTGCTCCAACTAGGAAAGCTAACCGTTCCAGCAAGCTAACTAACTTTAACTCCAAGTCAGCAGCTCCAAGTAACTTCAAGTATTCATTTTATATTAGAGATTGAGCTGGGAGAAGAGAGTTCAGAGATAGGTTTGGGTTGTGGTGGTTGCTAGGGTGAGAGATTAAAGGTTGCTTGGGAAGGCTGCTTGGCTGTGGCTGTGGTGGCTACTATGGTGGAGGAGAAAAGGTAGTGTGGGGAAGGTTGTTTGCTGATTGTGATGGCTGCCAGGGTGAGGTTGTCTTTGATGGGAGAGAGAAAGTTGTGTAGGGAGGTTGTGTTTGGTGATGGTAATAACATACCGTGATGGCTGGTAGCTTCTTTGGTGAGTAGTAAAGCTACATGGAAAGGGAATGGAAAAGGTTGTGGACTATTTTTATTTCAACTTGACACCATTCTATTTGTTATTATTTTAATTTGACCCCTAAATTTGTCAACTTTATTTTACCCCAATTTAGATTGCTATACATGTCAAGTGGTTGGGGATAAATATGACATTTCACAAGCTAACATTAGTTTTGAAAGTTATAAATCCATTTTAAAAGTAATAATAATAATAATAATAAAGTACAAGAGCGTCAAATACACATTTGATAGCCATAAAAGGGTAAAGTGCTTATTCAACTAACTACAAGGTACAAAGTTTATGGTGGTCATTGATTAGTGGCATCCTAGTAGTTATTCAAGGAGGGACCTATTTGGTTTGGGTGGCTGACTTTTCTAAAAATAGAAGACTATATTTCTCCAAATGGGAAGCATTCAATTATGTTGAGCAATTATTAGGATGCCTAGTAGTTGCTCAATGGTCCAACTAAAATAAATTTTACCAACCATAAGGGATTATTTGTATTTTAACCTTGAAAAAAAAAAACACACTAAATGGAAAAATTATTGCTTGGACCTGATCCATGCTATAATATATAGACTTTTTAGTCCTAAAGCGACCACATCACTCGTGTGAATGATGTGGCATTTTTAGGGCTAAGGGATCCATAACACATGCCAAATACCCGATTGAAGCAAAAATTTTCCCACCAAATGGCTTAGAATTAGGTTATTTTCTTCATATTGTTTGTTTAGAATTTTTGTTATGGGTAAATTGCAATGATGCCTCATTATAATTTGGCTAAAATTTTTCTTTTTGGAAATTAGTATTGCTATTGTTTACATTATATCTTATGGCTTGCATGCTCTCTTGTGGTTTAGGTTTTTTTTTGTAAAATACATGAAAACTCTGTCAGATGGGAAGTGTTGTATTTTATGTTAAATTACGCAACTAACATTTGATTATATGTTTTATTGGACTAAACATGCATTGAAATTTAACAAGTATAAAACATTCATTATACTATCTAAACACTAATTAGAAAACATTCAATATACATACATTACGTCTAAATATTAATATTTATTAAAATAAAAACTAAATTACTAAAACTAAAAATTAAAAGTACTAAACATAAACATTAAAAAAAAAAACTATACATGCATTAAATTATCCCGACCTTACTTAGTAGAAGTAATAAACTATGCATTATATGAATATTAATTACATCCTACACAATATGAATGATATATAAATTAAACAACAAATTTAAAATAAATTAAATATTAAATAAACATAATAAGTAAAAAAAAAATATTATTCTTAAAAGATACGTTGATTACTACTAGGGTTAATTACACTTTGCCTCTTTATCAATTTGATCGTATCTTGGCTTGATCTAGAGAAAATTTTATATACATTTGGCCATCTAACTAACGGTCAAAGGGAATGGTTAATCAAAACATTAGAAAGTGGTACAAAATTACTAAAGGTGCCCTTTTATAATTTTAGAGTTAATTGTAGTTTATCCTGAAATAGCACAATGTTACACTTTATCCCCAATTTTAGATGAAAACTTCTGAATTAATTGTAAACAACGGTATTTTTTGGAGCTCATCAGATAACATCAATAGCATATTCCACTGGAGGCACATCATTCCACAATCGAAATTTTTTTTTGGGCGACGAAATTCGAGCTTGGATTTTTGCCAAATTATAAATATAGCAACAACATAGTTAAAAATGACTGGAAGCTATCAAATGGAGGAGACTCATGACATGCTTTATCCTTATACATGCTTAGAACATGTATAAATCCTGCACAAATTTTAGTTAATATGATTCCTATGGACTTTAAAAAAAATAAAGTAACAAATCACCCACAAAATAAAAGAACATACGTGAATCAGACAAAATTACCTACTTTAAAGAACCAATTATGTTAATTTAGTATAAGGATGTATAGAGAGCTATAATATTTTGACTAATTGTTGATTTTTAACCGTTTGTCAAAGAAAGCTAAATGCATATAAAATTTTCTCTGAATGCAAGATAAACTACAACCAAATTTGCAAGGGTACAAAGTGTAATTAACCGATTTAAAACTAGCAAAAAAAAATAAAAAATACAAACTTGAAAGAAGAGAGACCAACAGAAGAAAAATAGAAAGCACATTGGCAAGGGTTAAAGAGCAGAGAATGGAAGTAGTTTTTGCTAAGGAATGAATAACTTAAATATACTTCCAAGATTTCAAGATACATTGGCAATTAGTGCTTATGACTTCTTACCAACGCAGCGGAAGACCCAGGTCGCTTTACCAAATTGCTACCTTTCCGTGTGCATAACCCAAAAAAAAAAAAAAAATCCCATATGCAAGAACAAAAAAAGAAATTATTCACAATTAAGTTGTGTTTGGATCAATATATTTAGAAAAAGATTTGAAATGTACCCAATTACTGGATTGAATTTTTAAGGCTAAAACAGATGAATTTCAAATTCACGTAAATTAAAATGTTACTTGAAATCCTTTATTTATCACTTTTTAATTTAACTGGATTTGAAATTCATCCATTTTAGTATTACAAATACCTCAAATAAATGGATGAATTTCAAATCCTTCTCCAAATCCATCCATCCAAACATAGCTAAAATTTGCGTTGAAAGATTATGTATGGAGGAAGGAGATATTGGCCCATTCCTTACAAGCTCTTGGGTCAATGTTTATAAAACCAACTTTATCATTTGATGGTTTGCTTCACATACGTTGGATTAAAATTTAGTTTAACTACTTTATGAACTAGCCATTGGATCTATGATAATTTATATTTATACTATATATAATGTAAGAGTCACCATTTGATGTGGTGCTATTTTATGTATTTCTATTTTTACCCTCCTTCTGATTAACCATCACTTATAGCTACCCTATTAACTTCCTTCCCTATTTTACTCATTATTATTTTTTAAAAGTCACACACATAGTGTATGTTTTTCCACTTCTATACTATATATAAGGCAGAGTAAGAACCCTCAATTGGTTTTATGTCATTTTACATCTATTTTTTCCCTTCTTCCTATTAACCACCACTTATAACTACCCTATTAACTTCTTTTCCTATTTTATTCGTCGTTATTTTTTTTAAAGTCATACACATAGTGTGTGTTTTTCCGACCAATGATAAATAAACAAGGGCCTAAACTTCTACTACTTTTCCCAGATTTTATGTAACTGGCATATCCATTACCATTTCTCATATATTAGCATTTAAATTAATTTGTAGTATTCCTTTGTTCTACTTTTTATATTTTCAAGGATTTATGAAAAGTCTTCAATCTCTCTTTTTTTTTTCTGGATAAATTACTCTAAACCCCTACGTAGTATAGCTATCTATTCTATAACAATTATATGCTTTGAAAGTATACCTTGGTTTGGACCAAAAAGATAGAGTAACGGAAACTATCTAATTTAACGGAATTTGATATACACTAGCGCCTTGTACGAGTGGCCAATGGAAAATATTTATAAATTCACTCAAAATATTATCTTATATGACCAAAATACCCTTATCTTCTACATTTTAATAATACCACCACCACTATCTTCAACCACTACACCTACCACCAATACCATCGTCCCTCCCCCTATCGCATCAGTACCATCATACCTACAAGCTTCCTCTTCCTCTCAACCACGGCAAAAAAAAAAAAAAAAAAAAAATCTTGAACATCCAGTTCACAAAAATCCCACGATCTGATAATGCAAAAAGAATATGAAGAAGCCATCTTGGTTTAAATTTTGTAGGATTTTGTGTGCTGATATATGGTAGATATGAATCATAAATCCGTAGGTTGTGTTGTCTTTAGTTTGTTGATTTTGATCCTTTTTGACAAAAAGCAATCCTATAGATTTGTAATATAGGGGAAAACTAAAATTTGGATATGAAATTCCCAAGTGAAAAGTCATCGCCAACTTGGTGGCAAACAGCAGTTAAAAACCCTTAAAATAGTAGGAAGTATTTTCTTGGCAATGTTTTAAAGTGATTTTACAAAGAAGATAGATAAATACTTATGAAAGCAAGAGGAAAAAAAAGTGCAATATCACGAATGGTACATACAAATGGATGTTGACAGGATTTGGGTAGAGGTTGGTGCATGGTGATTATTATTGGTAGTGGTCATGGTAGGTGATGGAAGGAAATCTAGGGTGTATAAGCGATTAAAGATAGACTGTTGGTGGTGATAGTTAATGGGTCAACGAGTCAAAAATCCCATCAACTAATAATGGGTCGAGGGTTCACATGTAATTTCAGTAAAATCCATTTGTTTAGATGATTTCTATCCATATTACCTTTTGGTCCAAACCATATAAGGATTTAAGGTATATTCTCAAAACATATTGGGGTTATAGATCAAATAGTTATACCATATAGGAGTTTACGATAACTTAGATTTTGTTTTTGTAATGACTTCAATCTCTTCATTACCCATTCATATCCTCTTTTCTCTTTCTTCCATTTTCCCAAAATTACTTTGCCTTCATCTCACTTAAGGTTTACTCCAATAGTAATTTTTTCTCCCTCTCTTCCAGTTCTACTGATTAATTTTTTCCTCCTTCTTCTCTACTTTCTTTTTTTTTTTTTTCTAGTGTTGAATTTTTTTCTCCTTTTTTTGCAAGATAAATTATGAAGATTTTTTTCGCTCCACTTCTATAACCTTTATTTCTCTTTTTTTGTTACATTTTCTCCTACATTTTTTCCCTCAAGTTCTATTTTTTTCCTTTATTTTTAGCATGACAAAAGGTGTGTTTTTTCCCTCTAGTTTTGATTTTTTCCTTCTTTTTTTTTTTTTTTTTTTTCAAGTTAGGTTGAAGATTTTCCCTTCAATTTTACCGCTTATTTTGACCTCTTTTTTTTCTTCCCATTTCTCTTAATACTTTTTTCTTGTTCTGATTTTTCGTCTTTTTTTTTTTGTGTAGGTTAAAAGATGAATATCTTGTTTGATACTCTTTATCACTTGTTATTACTTGAATACCATTCATCATATTTTGCCACCTAGAACTGTAATGGTATTTATTAATACTTCACGTGAGCCATTCTTTGATAAAAACTATAGCGCTCAACTCAACTTTTTCTACCCCATTGTAGTGTCACATTCCATTTTTAGGTCTTTTCATCTTCTCCTTATATTGTTTCATCAAATCCCTCACTCTTTTTTGGAGCATATCCTCCTTATCACCATGGATAGAAGATCCATTCTGCTTTTATTATACCACATCTTTGAGCTAAGTGTACAAATTCTTTTTCTTTATACTATCAGGTGTAGATACATATCACATATGAAAAATTAACATTTGAAATTTATAAAATAATTACGTGATTAGTAGATCAAACATATCCAAAATAAAAATGACAATTGCGAAATTCTACACGTTTCATACACAATACGAGTACAGGTATGGGGTATAGTGTTAGGTACAGGGCATGGTAATTTTTATAATTCGTAACGAAGAGGTATGTTTAGCTGGTACATATTTATTGGTACAACGGCTATGTACTTGTACTAGAAATTTTGGGTCATAAACTATACTTGATTATCGGTAAAGTTATTATTTAATCGTATTAGAATTTTAGCTGTTACCATTTTAGGTGTATTAAAATGTTAGGTTTATCTGAAATTTAAGTATGTTTGTCATCTTTTTAGTTAATGAATATTGGAACGTTACAATAATTGTATTGGTACGCAAATGTATTAGTATAATATGTTTTGATACGGACATCCTAATATAGAAATTGAAGGAGTTAGGGACGTATTAAATAACAAGAAGTTTGGTTGATACACCTATGACATTGTGTTGGCTTTTCATTGTGTTATTTTGGTATACTAGTCACTCAAGAAGTAAATTTTCCAATGGAAGTATGAAAAAGAAATTCTAATCAAGTGCTTGCTATCAAAATTATATACTAAATAAGTGAGCATGAATTTAAATTCCTCTGATCTCTTGTTACAAGTCTTTGCTATATTTAATTGATATTTGGGGTGTTCATCCTAACTCCTAACCTAAAAAACTCGTTGTGATACTTCGTTAAGAGACAGTCCCAGATCTGAAGTGGGATGAGATATTATATTGTTTACAATGCCTTGGATTGTAGGTTACTAATAACTTTGTTTAAACATTTTGAACTCATTGTTTTCACTCAAAAGTTGTTGGACTAGCCCAGACCCTGAGGTATTATAGTTGGTATCAGAGCAAATCTCGTGTGGTCTCTGCACGGGGTGAGACTAGGCCAGTGGTATTAGGCTGTGCTACGCCATGTTTGTGATATGTAATTGAGCCCCAACTTGACATTTGCAAGGACACAAAACCTAAAGGAAGGGTGAATGTGATATCCCATCCCACATCAAAAGTGGGAGGAGATATTGAATTGTTTATAACACCTTGGGTTTTGGGCTACTAATAATTTGGCTTAAGTATTTTGAACCCGTTGTTTATACTCAAAATTTGTTGGGCCAGCCTAAGGCCCGCGGTGTTACACTCGTTGAATCGATTCATTTCGAACCACATTTAGTAATTGGGTCGCGTAAACGGTTAGGTAACTCAAACTTAGGGTCGAGTATCGCGTCTCATTTTAGAAATTCGCTGAGTAGTCAACCCAATCCACTTTAGAGGTAAATTTGTAAATTCGTAAAATGGGTTTCCACTTGGACTCTTATAAGTTTTTTCTTAGCTTCTTAACTATACCATTCCACGTAGTCTCTTTTATCTTTCATTCATCGGTTGACCTTCTCTTTAGCAAAAGCCCTATTTGTTGTGATGTCATTTTATATACTTTACTTCTATTTTTACCCTTCTTCTTATTACCCACCACTTATAATTACTTTATTAACTTCTTTCCCTATTATACACATTATTATTTTTTAAAAGTCACACACAGTGTGTGTTTTTCCCATTTCTATACTATATATAAAGCAAAAACTCCCATTTGATGTGATGTCATTTTATGTACTTCTGGTGGTAAAAATAGAAACATTAACCATCACTTATAACTTCCCTATTAACTTCTTTCCCTATTCTACTCATTATTATTTTTTAAAAGTCATGTGTCACAGTGTGAAATTTTCTTACTAGTGAAATAAACAAGGGCCTAAACTTCTGTTACTTTTTTCGGGTTTTATGTAACCAGTACATCCATTTCCATTTATCATATCAGCTTTTAAATTAATTTGGAGTATTCCTTTGTTCTGCTTTTCATATTTTTAGGGATTTTATAAAAATTTATCAATCTCTCTTTCTCTCTCTCTCTCTCTCTCTTTTTGATAAGACTTCAATATCTTCATTACCCATTCATATCTTTTTTTTTTCTTCTTTCTTCTATTCTCCCACAATTACTTTTTGGTGTATAAAAGCATCTCCCTTATTTATTCCTACTATGATGTTTCTTATACACATCTAGATGTAGGAATTTTCTTTCCTCCCTCCTTTCTACTTTCTTTTTTTTCCCCACTAGTTTTGATTTTTTTCCCCTTTTTTTTTGCAGGATAAATTATGAAGATTTTTTTTGCTCAACTTCTATCTATTTCCTCCCTTTTTTGTTCCACTTTCTCTTACATTTTTCCAATAGACTTCAGTTCTAATCTTTTCCTTTTTTTTCCAAGATAAAAAGTATGTTTTTTCTCTCCAGTCTTGATTTTTTTCCTTTTCTTTTTGCAACTTAAATTGAAGATTTTGCCCTTCAGTTCTACCCCTTATGTTAACTTCTTTTTTCTTCCCATTTCTCTTAATACTCTTTTCCTTTTTCCTATTTTCTCTCATTTTTTTTGGCAGGTTAAAAGATGAATATCTTGTTTGATACCTTTATCACTTGTTACTATTTGAATACCATTCACCAATTTGCCACGTAGAACTATTTATTAACATCTTATGTGAGCTGTTCTTTGATAAAAACCGTAGTACTCCTCTTGGCTTCTATTCCATTGTGGTGTCATATACCCCCTTTCCTTTTAGGTATTTTCATCTTCTCCCAATCTTTCTTCATCAAATCCCTCGCTTCCTTTGCAAAATATCGTCCCTATCATCATAGATAGAAGCTCCATTCTACATTTAGTACACAAATCTCTGAATTTAGTGTAGTAAAATTCTTTTTTTACACTATCAAGCATAGATACATACCATACCACTTTTGCAAAATTAACATTTGAAATTTATAAAATAATTAAGTGTCATGATAAAATAATTAATTGTCATGATAAAGAATACTAGATCAAATTTATCCAAAATAAAAATGGCAATTAAGAATTAGCAAAATTGTATTTCTTTGTGTTGGTATTTTTGTCTAGTGTTGCATAATATGAAATCATACACGATACGGGTACAGGTACAAGGTAATTTTTATAATTCGTAATATGGAGAGGTAGGTTTAGTTGGTATATATTTCTCTGTCAATAGTGTGATAGCTGTGTACTTGTACCAGAGAATTTGGGTATATACTTTATTGTTGGTAAAGTTATCGTGTGTACAAATAAATCAATACGTAATTGTATTAGAATTTCAGTTGTTCTAGAATATTAGTTGTATTAAAATGTTAGTTTTATTAAAATCTTAAGTATGCTTGCCGTCTCTTGAATTAGTGAATATTGGGCAACATTACAATGACCGTATTGGTATACAAATAGATTAATGTAATGTGTTTAGTACGAACATATCAATACAGAAATTAAAGAGGTCAAGGGCATATTAAGTACCAGTGCTTTAGTCGATACACCTATCACATTGTGTTGGCTTTTTGATAAGTTCATAATTGTGCTATATTTTATGCATCATTTACCACGTTTTTATGTGTTGTAAGCAAGATTTGAGTTATTATTGAGCTTAATTTGGCTATTCTTAGTTTTTGTAGGGTTAAAGTGAAAAAGAGCTGAAAAAGATGGAAAAGATGAAAGAAAATGCTAAGGGCGGAACAAGCACCATTTTGGGTACTGTTTCGTATTTCAAGCATAACTTTAGATTTCAAACTCTGATTTCTATGATTTTGGATGATTTGGAAAGATATTGAAAATTTGTACAACTTTCATGTTTTGAGTTTTCCAGGATTCTGTAGTCATCTTGTTCAAAATTGCAAAGTTGGAAGAGTGTGCACTGTCAAGGAGCGATTCTAACATAGTTTGGTAGATTGAGCATAATTTTCTTATCTAATCTCTAATTGAGGTGATTTAAGGCGTTTTGGAAAGCTAAGACATATAACTACAACTTTTATGTTTTGAGTTTTTCCAAATTCCAAATGCATAAAGGTCAAAATTGAATCCGAAAGTGGAGCTCAGCGCACATGCACTAGGGTTGTGCAGCGCATGTACGCTGGGACCAAAAGACAAATTTTTAGCACTGCATAGGTCCAAAACAACAGTATTACGTATTTTTTGGATTTTTAATGGATTTCTTCGCCCAAATTAGGCTGAATTCAACTAATTTCACATTCTTATCCGTAGACCTTAATTGTAACCCCAAGTAATCATTATAAATACCCCAAGTAGGGTGAGAAAAAAGGATCGACACCTATATTTTCTTGTTTAGCTAGGGTTTTCAGCAAAAAAATTCTTCTTTATTCTTTTATGGCACTTTGTGCCTAAAGCCATTTCAATTAATTGTTGGTCGAGGGATTTGAAGCCATGGTCCATTCTACTATGTTGTGAGACTTCTTGTGCTTGAATTATTCAATTTTATCTCAAGTATTGATTATTTTTCTGTGATTAAATTCAAGATTGTTCTTTTTAACTTGTTATTGCTGCAGAATACTAAGTTATTGGGATTAATCTACTGCTAGATTGTTTTAACTGCGTGTGCTTAATTCAATCTATGAAGCAACTGAATTTTATAATTACTCGATTAGTGTTATTGAATTTAGGAAAATTAATCATCTAATTGGCATAACTGGGTGTGTTTATGTTTAATTGGCCTAATTGGCCTAATTGTTCTTATTGATTTTAATGCTTCTATTAATTAATCTTTCGCGCGTGTCTGGGTTAAATTAATAGTTAGGGTTAATTGGATTGTGTGTTGAAAATTAACCAACTTTAGAAAGAAATAAGAATCAACTTTGAATTGAAATTCAAGTTAATTCTTCAATTAGTACTTGATATGAAAATTAAATTTTATCTTTTGTGTTAAGGATCGACTAATGAAATTGTCATGGTGGATATGACCAAAACCAAGATTGTTCTTAATTAAATTCTCTTTCGTTGTTTTACTATTTTAGTTTTCAATTTAAAAGTATTCAAAACTCCCCTTTTTCAGTTTAGCATAATAATAAATTCCGTTCTTTGTGGGACGACCTATACTTACCACTACTACATTATAATCAAGAGTTATTAATTTTGGTGCCCACGACAACATTCCAATTCAGCATTATCTATTCTCACCAAAATTTTGGCACCCTTGCCAGGGAACGGTTTGATTTATTTTTGTGCTTTAAAGTTTTGTATTTAACTATATATACTTTGTACTTGATTTCTTTTTTATCTCCATCATGGTTACCAATTTGCATGAGGTTTATTGTTCCGATTTCATTATCGAGCAATTAGAAGATATGCGACAAGCAAGGACTTATGAGATTTGTGTTGACAATCACGTAACTAACATGTGCCCTAACTCTCAAAGCAATAAGGGACATGAATGGTTCACAAATCCACCGCAACCTTGGTATGACCCATACACGTATGAATACAGTCAAGGATGGATAGATTATCCTGAGTTTGGTTATCTATCACAAGATCTTCTGTCTATACATCCAGTTTTATCACAACAACCTTATACCCAAACCGGTTAGTCTTTGGTAGAATTAATTAATTCTTTAGCTGCTAATATTTTGCAATTTCAACAGGAAACAAGAGCTAGTCTGCAAAGTTTGGAGCATCAACTAAGTCAACTGAATTCTTCCATAAGTAGACTAGAATCTCAAGTGATTGAGAGTGGAGAAGATGAAGAAACGGAGCAAAAAGTAGAGATGGGATTAGTAGACAACAAGCCTATTGAGGATAACTCTAGTTCATTGCCATCGATTTCAATTCCTCAAGATCTTCCAGAGCAAGAGGCAATGAGGGTTTTAGGCTTAGATATGGAGGGAACACAAGAGATTCTATTTACTGTGAAAGGTCACCACTTGGCTGTTACTGTCAGGATTGTATTGTGGTGCCAGTATACCCCACATTGTCTTATAGATCAACCTTAAGAGTTGAAAAACAAGAAGTGGCTTGTAAAGAGTTCAATATCTTCGAGTCTCTTAAGGTCATGAGGAAGAGGTTAAGTTGGGTTACATAGACGACAATGGGGTCAGAGTTGAGTTTTTAACTGATAGAGTCAAGAAGGAGATTGAGGATAAGTATATGGCGAGTAATTACAAGGAGAGCGCCTATGCATGACCGCTAACAATTATTGAACTCTCTTTTCTCTGGTATAGAGATGGTTATAAGAGACCATCTTGTTCACAGTCGAACGATTGACTATTACGAAGCACTGCATGGGAGGCAACCCATGTTCTTTTAAATTTTATTTCGTTTATTTATTCTTGAAGTCTTATTTTTGTTATTTTATTTTTAGGGTTAAAGTAGTTTTTTTGTGTTGTTAGTGCTAGAAATCAACTTAATTGGTAAGTTAAATTGATAAAATGGTCCTTTGTCCAAAGGGATCGGGGAGAGGACCCAGCAACATGTCCACTTTTTCCTCCTTTTCCACAGGATTTGGGGCCAAATGCTCCTTGAACTTTTATGTTTTGGGCCAGTTTCTTTATCTTTGGGGCAGTTGATTTTACAGACAATTTTAGTTGTTATTCTATTAGACATTTTAGTTAGTTAATTTCCTCTTAGTTAGGTTTTATTTTTGTCACGGTGTATAAGAATCTTTTTGTCGTATATTCCCTTAAGGGACTCTAAGATTTTTCTTAAGTATTGTAGTATCTTTTTCTACAATATTCTTGTTTTTCTTATTGTCTCAAGGGAACTATTTATTTGTTTTGTTCTGTTGTGTTTAGTGTCTACTCCAACTTTCATTCGCAACAAGGGGATATTTATAGCAGATACTGCTCCAAAAGCGAATTATTTCCAGAGAAGCTTTTCTTTTTCCCATTTTATACTTTTATTTTTGCATTAAGGACAATGCTTCATTTTAAGTGTGCGATGGAAAAGTTATTTCATTTTTTAAGTTGTTTGGTGTATTTTGGTCGATTTTACTGCAATATTTTGACTTTTCTTTTGATCCGAGAGCTTGTCAAAAGTTTTGAAATTTTTGTGGATTAATTGACCATTTTTAGAAATTTTTGGAAGTTTTTACTTAACGTATCCTTCCATATTTCTGCATGATAAAAGTCATTAATTGAACCATGCATGAATGAGTAGTCAGTGTTAATATTTTCCATTCATGATTTTCAAGACTTTTGAGTACCAAGCCATAATTTAATTTTTTATTTGGGACAAGAGAAATTTATGTAGACTCAATTATTTTGCATCTTAAAAAGTTGCTTTATTACATTTTCGAAACTAATTGTTAGACGACTTGATTTAGTTTAAAAATGAAGGTAGTGCCTTCTTTGTTTGTTAAGCATTTCTAGCCAACCATTTTAACAATTTATTTCTATGTACCTTGTTTGAGCTTTATTCTTGTGAAGAGAAACATCATTCACCTTCTTTTACCTAGATATAACTCAGTCATCTACCCTTATTGAGCATAATATTTCTGTTGTTTTATCTTAAATTATTCCTTTAAGAGATTTATGGTGCACATTATATGTTAAAGGGAATATAAAGGTGAAAGCTTGTGAAAAGTAAGTGATGTACATTTATGTAGCAAAATGGGGTATTGGAAAAAAAAATTGTTGAGAAAAAAATAAATATGAAAGTTTCTGTATTTGCAGGTGGTGCCTATCTCAGGTACCTGCGTATTTTTGATATTACAGGTAGTGCCTAACACTGATACTTGTATTTGCAAGTAGTGCCCATCTTTGGTACCTGCGTGTTGATAATTGCGAATATTGCCTACTACTGGTACCCATACTAGGAGCGGACATAAAACTAAAATCACTATGTGATGATATATGTCCGAAGGGAGGCTAGCTTGTTTGGCTATGCTTGTTCGTTGTTTAGAATTTTTTATGGGTGTTCGTTATTCAAGTGTGGGATTGTGGATATATGATATTTTCGCATGTGAAGAGACATAGTTTTATTTTAATGTGTTGTAAGCAAGATTTGAGTTATGATTGAGCTTAATTTGGTTATTCTTAGTTTTCGTAGGGTTAAAGTGAAAAAGAGGTGAAAAAGATGGAAAAGATGAAAGAAAATGCTAAGGGCGGAACATGCATGAGTATGAAGCCATTTTGGGTGCTGTTTCGTATTTCAAGCATAATTTTAGAGTCCAAACTCTGATTTCTATGATTTTGGATGATTTGCAAAGATATTGAAAATTTGTACAACTTTCATATTTTGAGTTTTCCAGGATTCTATAGTCATCTGTTCAAAATTGCAAAGTTGGAAAATAAGACTGGCAAGGAGCGATTCTGACACAGTTTGGTAGATTGAGCATAATTTTCTTATCTAATCTTGAGGTTATTTAAGGCGTTTTGGAAAGTTAAGACATAGAGCTACAACTTTCATGTTTTGAGTTTCCCCAAATTCCAAATGAATAAAGGTCAAAATTGAAGCCAAAAGTGGGGCCCAGCACACATAATTTGCACTAGGGTTGTGCCGCACATGTGCGCCGGGACCAGAAGACAAATTTTCAGCACTGCCTAGGGCGCACATGTGCCGAAAATAGGCAGCGCATGTGTGCCCAAAACAACAGTATTATGTATTTTTGGATTTTTAATGGATTTCTTCGTCCAGTTAGACTTTTTTTCAACCAATTTTACGTTCTTATCCGTAGACCTTAATTGTAACCCTAAGTAATCATTATAAATACCCCAAGTAGGGTGAGAAAAAAGGATCGACACCTTTATTTTCTTGTTTAGATAGGGTTTTCAGCAAAAAAATTCTTCTTTATTCTTTTATGGCACTTTGTTCCTAAGCCCTTTTCTTGGTCAAGAGATTTGAAATCATGGTCAATTCTACTATGTTGTGAGACTTCTTGTGCTTGAATTATTCAATTTTATCTCAAGTATTGATTATTTTTCTGCCATTAAATTCAAGATTGTTCTTTTTAACTTATTATTGCTGCAGAATACTAAGTTATTTAAATTAATGTCCTACTGCTAGATTGTTTTAACCGCGTGTGCTTAATTCAATCTATGAAGCAACTGAATTTGATAATTACTCAATTAGTGTTATTGAATTTAGGAAAATTAATCATCTAATTGGCATAACCGTGTGTGTTTATGTTTGATTAGCCTAATTGTTCTTATTGAATTTAATGCTTCTATTAATTAATTTTTGGTGCGTGTCTGGGTTAAATTAATAGTTAGGGTTAATTGGATTGTGTGTTGAAAATTAACCAACTTTAGAAAGAAATAAAAATCAACTTTGAATTGGAATTTGGGTTAATTCTTCAGTTAGTGCTTGAAATGGAAATTGAATTATCTTTTGTGTCAATGATCGACTAATGAAATTGTCATGGTGGATATGACCAAAATCAAGATTGTTCTTAATTGAATTCTCTTTAGTTATTTTACTGTTTTAGTTTTAGTTTAAAAACATTCAAAAACCCCTTTTCGATTTAGTTCAGGTTGAATACTTAACTCATTTAAATGAGACGACCTAAGGTACTCACCACTACTACATTATAATTGAGAGTTGTTAATTTTGGAAAGACTCGCCGAATCGATTCATTTTGAATCGCATTAGCAAATGGGTACGGTAGACGGTCGGTTAACGAGTCTCATTTTAGAAACCTCGACTTGGTCCATTTTAGAAATAAATTTGTAAATTTGCAAAATAGGGTTTCCACTTGGACTCTTAAAAGTTTTTTCTTAGCCGTTCAACTCTACCACACGCCTTAGTCTTTTTCTCTCTCACTCATCAACCACTCAACTCTATCTCTCTCTCAATCTCTAGCCAGCACCTCTTGCACCACTCACTCATCGGCCACTACCACCTCTCTTAGATCTAAATCCTCACAGTGCTCACGGTTATAGGAAGGAGAAAGAAGCCTTCAGATCTCCCTTTATCATATCAGATCTACCTTTATCAGATCTCTTGTTATGTATTTTGTTTAAGACTTAATTGTTGTTACTAGGATGTAATCCGTGTTTATTTATATTGTCTAAGTCAATCTAATTGTTATTGCTGGCCTTAAGGATTTTAGCAGAATGTATGAATCTTCTACTCTTTATTACTTGGTCTATCCGACCCCTTTTTGTGCACTTTGCATGGAACGGGTAAAGGGTTAGAATTTACTTCACCCAATCAGACCAGTCGGGTACTCTTTTTAGTATATAGACTAGGCAACTAATTTATGAATACCCCTGATGATTATAGATTCATAAATTTTGAACTAATGTTTCAATACATATTAGTATATAACTTTGTTAAATGCGACAAAGGTTAACCATGAAATTGGACTGTAAAATAATGTAATTGTGGAACAAATAGAACTAATCTCCTTATATTTTTTTTTTCTTGAAATTTTTGGTCTAGTCTTTTTTACCACTATACTAATGCTTTTGGTTGGTGGGATCATCTAAATTTTAAGGGTACTTATATTTACCTCCCCTAAAACTTCAGCAAAATCTGTTCATACAGTAACTTAACGGGTTATCGTGTCAACTCATGGATTGATCCAGATAATCCAACCCATTTAATTTCGTGTTATAAATGGGTTAACCCAATAATGACTCTATAAATTTCGAGTCATATCATAACCTATTAATTTCGTGTCGGATTGTGTCAGAAATTTCCAGCCCTACCTACATTACAGTTTTACTATATCAACAATCCTATTTGTATTAGACTCAATTCTGAGCTCATGAATTTGTCCATTGTCACAAAACTGAGCCTTAGTGCAATGAAAACTTTTGCCAAAAAGATGCTCGCTTTTGGAAATGAAAAAAGGACTACAAAGAGCAAAAGTTAATTAATTTTTTGATTGTTTCAAAATCAAAACTACTTATAATATCAGGGATAGATTAAACCAACTCACAAATATCCAACATATGCTTCAGCTGCCCAGTTAAAGCTTCAATCTTAATAAGGCGTCATCTAATCTATAAGCATAACTATCAGATATCAATAATATGATAGCATGCACAATAGCTAGTTGCTTAAAAAATACTCCCATATTTATCAACAAACAAGGCCTGCTGAATCTGAGTGAAAGAGCAGAAATTCTGCAGTTCTGTAATTCTTAGCGAAGAGATGAATCTTTTCGCCAAATTCTATAATTCTTCTAGTGACCAAAGATGTATCCACATCTCAATGTATTACATGAATATACATTGGTGATCAACCACTAGTTCCAACCAAAGATGCATTCATGTTTTCAGTTGCTACTTCTTACATCTCTATTCCAACTTTATCAAAATATATAGAAATTCCATCAGGGAAGTACATTAGAGATTCAGATATAAGAAAGGACTCAAGATCAGTTTCTTCTTTGTAATTAAATGCCCCATCAAAGCCAAGCTTCTCCTTAAACAAGTGCACCTATATTCCAGGTAATATGCACTATTTCAGAAGTTATACTACTAGTTCCTTTCAAACCTATAAAGGACAGTAAGAAATAGCACATTGGCATGCAAATGCAAATAACTATCATGCTTGACCTTTACATTTTCATCTTTTTCACAACAAATCAAATTCATGTTTATTTTTTCAAAAGGTTTTTTTTTTTTGTTGATAAAATTGAAATTCACTTGAAAACGAAAAAGGACATCATGCTTTATCTAGGGAAAAGTTTACAATAGTTTTTATGATTAAAGCTATCTAATGCATTAATAAACCGTTATAAAAAGTTTTTCTTGCCAAAATTAATTTTTATGTTGAAAATGGATGTAGCAGTAATAGCATCATATTTCTCCTTAGTTCTAATTACTGTTAGCTAGACAGAAAACATTTTCTCGAACCTGGCGTCTTTCCACAGAGTGTCACATATGAAGTTTGGTGCTGATTGAATATTAGAAATTTTCATTTAAACACACTGAAGCCTCTTTGCTACAATTTTAAAGAGTAAATTATATTAAATTGATACAATTTTAAAGAGTAAACTATATTGAAAACAAATAGGCAACAGAAAAGAATTACTAACATCATGGTTTCCATCCACAAAAAAAAAAAAAAAGATTGATCAAGTAACTAATGCAGAGTTTAACCTGGACAATAATTCAACTTAATAAAATAACACAAAAAACCAACTCAGCCAATTCATCAAACAGGTAGTAGGCAAAAGGTAAATATACACATGATCAAATAGAAACTTTGATTAAAATGTCCCACCTAAATCATTGCATCATAGACAAATCACTAGAGTTTGATCATATATGCAGAAAAGATTATCAACTTGAGAAATTAGTGCTAAAAAGGTAAACAGAAAATAAAAAACAGCCCAAAATTTACCATCTCTGTAAGGTTGCTATAATCCACTCAAAATAGCTAAGCATATAAACAACAGCAGGAGGAGTCTAGTAGAAAAGCTTTCCGAGCAACAACACAGCTTCTACGGGTGGTCGTCAGATGACAGAAATCGCCGGAGATATATGAGAGAGACAAGGGAGCTTAGCAAGGGACTAGGAGTCCTATACCGTGCAATGCATGGTAGAAATAACCCAGTTGTGCTCACAATTCAGGTTATGTAATACAATATTCAATATAAACAAGTTAATACGGACATACTAAAGGACAATAGATAAATTTAACTAAATAAAAAGAGCTATTGAAAACAAAGTCAGTACTCTTCCAAGTAGTTGTTGCTGACTCAATAGTGGAAAAAATACAAATTGAAGAAAAGTTACATAACAATTAAGCTAGGTATCCGTCGAGAACAGGGAACTGGAGACGCAACTGAAGGATGCTTGTGAAGAAGATTTTGAGAAAGTTGAATAGCTTAACATGTCTTGCTACCGCATGTAAATCACATTCAAGCTAGCATGAATTTTGTCTTGGGAGCGTTTTCTGAAAATCACCAAAATACCAGAAAAATTAGGGACAAATAGTTAGAACTTGACAAAGAATAAATTTGCAAAGATCTATCTTTTATTCATAATAGCATAATAAGAAAACGATGTAAATCAATACATTGAAAGTAATGATTTGAAAGACTGAACCAAATAAGAGACAAATGACTAAAAAGATATCACAGGATCAGATTGAGGGATAAGTTTCATCAATCCTTGAGAAGAAGATTCAATGTACTTAAATAGAAGTATACCCTAGCAATTTCTTGCCACGCCTTAGGTATCATACTAGCTTATGTTTGCAAGACATGAAAACAATGAAAATGAGACGTTCATATGGGTTTTGCTAAATGTAGTTGTTGTTGTATGACAATATCTTGAAGAAACTATTTCAAAAGCATAATCTATTAGAAGAACCCATTAAAAAAAAAAACATAGAAAAACAAAGAACATTAGAAGAAAAGGAAACACAACTCTTTAATTCAAGATCAAGATTAAGAAATTTAATGAAAGCAAAACTTACCAAACGGCAATAGCAAGGAAAGAAGAAAAAAGTCAGAAGAATAACAAAAAGGGAAAACGTAAAGTAGTCCAATGAAAAAGTAGAAACATTTTTTTATGACCTTAGCTCGGAGTCAAAATTATTTTATAAATGCTGTCCAAAACCAGACGTCTTACATTTCAAAGAGCATTAATATTTTAGATAGCACAAGAAAATAAAAGAAGTCAAATAATATTTTCTATAGAAAATAAATATTAGTCATTGACACAATAAGTTCAATCAATTAAGAGCCATACCTATACTTTTCGACCTATCGACTCAGAAATTTTGCCAATTGTCCCAATTTCAGTCAGAACCATACCTACACTTTACAACCCATGAAAAACTCAAGGATTTTGCCAATTGTCCCAATTTCAGTCAGTATCTTATGCACGGCCTATCGAACATAAGAAAAGCAAGTTTGGATTTGCGGTGGTGCATTAAACTATCAAGGGTACAAAAAAATAGAACAAATAATATATTTTATACAGTAGTCACCATTATGTGTCAATCAGAGAGAAAAATTTAAAAATAAAAAATAAAAACCATTCTTAAAGAATAAGCCAAAACATAGCAGCATAATTTACAATGAATTTAGCATGTATAGAAGTTATCAAGTAAGAAAGTTTGTTGGATGGGGAAAAAGGTGGGACTTCCTATCTAAAAAGACCATTCCCCATTATGTTCATCAATACTACTGGTTCAAAGATCTAAGCAAAAACAAAAAAAAAAAAGAGCAAAACACATGTTAAGAAAATAACCAACCTTCCCGTGTATGCGCACTGTTTGTCTATCCCTAATTTGTTTGGACTTGTATAAATCTTGACCATTGATAAACAAATACAACAACAAAATTCAAGCAAATTCCATGAAACAACTGACATTTAAAATTTTCAAATTCATATTAAATAATCATAATCTATATGAAAAATAAATAAAATAAGATCATATGGATATATGTCATTGCTAATATCTACCTCTATGATAACAGGGCAAGAGCACCATAAAGTATTGCAAATTAAGATTCAATTATTCTATCAGAATTGAAGACAAATCATTCTCTGACAGGAATATCCATTCAATGAATATCTTGAGGTATAACCAGATGCATCATGCAAAACATAACGTTTGTAATTCTCAAATTCGTAAGAAGGGTGTTTAGTTTCCTTGTTAAGCATGGAGAGTTTTAGGTACTACTCATAAGCAAAGCTAAAATTAAGAAATCATGTCAAAGTTATGACAATTCCATAGTTATTTTTAACTTAAAATCATTTAGGCTCATTTAGTCTTTAGATACATAATATGTGTCATAATTATCAAAGTAATTTCATATATTAGTAG
Source organism: Cinchona pubescens (assembly GCA_025175665.1). Lineage (NCBI taxonomy): Eukaryota > Viridiplantae > Streptophyta > Magnoliopsida > Gentianales > Rubiaceae > Cinchona > Cinchona pubescens. The sequence continues at coordinate 994,776 of JANKKI010000074.1, read as the reverse complement.
CATGATCTATATTATACATCTATACAATTGTAGGAACTTTTTAGTTACTATTTCAAGTACAACAATAGTACACTACTGTAAATTGAACTACGCTAATATCATTGATTTACTATGCTAAAATGGTCTAAAGTTCATGCTATCGAAGTAAAAAATAGAAACCTATGACAATTCCATGTCAAAGCTATATTCACATGTATTATTGTTTTTTTTTTTTTTTTTTTTTTTGGTGTGATTCTTAGGAATGAAAACTGCTTGTGTCTTGATTCTTGGCCTCGATGTGAAAGTAAAGGGAAAGAAGGTCATTATCAATTTTCAAAGTAAACAAAATGAAAATTACTCTTTACCTCTATTCAAACTTAAACACTGGTATTCCAAACTGGATAAAAACTCCAAATAATATGATAAAAGACAGAATTTCATAACAAAAGATCTGATAATAGCTACTATCGTGTTAATTATTTTCCAAAAAAGTAATATTGACTCAATATTCGTTCCTTGGCACAACATTAATTGGAAAGGTCTTTTTCACGAAACTGTAAAACACCAAACAAGCTGATCATCATTCAAGCAAGATTTTTTTACACTCAAGAAGTAAGAATTGGAAAACAACATCATATTCCCTCAATCAAGAAAAGAAACTACATAGTATATTAATTATAAATTTCCTTTGAGATTACCACTGTCTTATTTATTTATCTGTCATAATTACCAAAAGAAACCACAAAGTTCCTTAACTTACAAAAATAATAATAATAAAAAAAAAAACCATCTAGAGAGATTGATAAGTAGAATTGAAATGTCAAAAAGGAAAAAGAGTTCATAAACATAACCACATCAAACTCTGTACAATAATGAACAGGTTCAACCAACAAACATACTGAGATCTTTAATTTTTTTTTTTTTTTCTCTTGTAGGCCTTCTATTTCTTTTTCCCCTTATAGAAGCATTTTTTGCGCTAAAATTATAATTGAAGTAGCTTTCTCAAATGTGTTAAATAGAGTCATGCTTTGTCTATTAAATTAGGAAAACCAAATTCAAAATATGGGAAGAAAGAACAAGAAATCAGGCACCAAAAAAAAAAAAAAAAAAGAAAATTACCATAACTAAATGTGTTGTTGGAGATCCATTATTCCCCATCCATTTCTTCCTCCTTTGCTTCCCAAGTTTTGGAGAGTCAAAAATAAAATTAAAAACAAAAATTTACAAAGAGAGAAGCAAGGTTCACCTATAGTCAATTTCCATTATATCAGTTGCATATATTAGAATTTTTTTAAAAAAATTACATTAAAAAACACAGTGTAAAATAGAAGGAAAAAAGTAAAAATTAGGCATAGCAAAGAGGAAAATAAAAGTAGTACTTATACATCTGAGAGTTGACATGATTTGTAACTTCTTCAGTATCATGTCTGCATCTCAACTGGATCTGCACTTAAAATTTTTCAAGAAAGCAGAAAAGGAAGATAATATGGGGAAGGGAAAAACAGAGCAAAAGAAAAGAAAGGAGTAGTAGAGAAGTTAGAGGGAAAAAAAAGTAGAAGTAGCAGCTAAGTGACGGTAAAAGTGAGAAGGAAGAAGGGAAGGGAGACGCATAAGAAAAGGGAACATTATCTACTTTAACTTAATAGTGTTAAAATTTCAAATTTATCCTACAAAGACGCCAACCAATTACTATACTTTTTGGCAAATAGGGTTCCCATTTAATCTGTTATGTTAATGATAGAGGGTTTCTCATTTCTCTAAATGACCATTTGTTTTGTGAGTTGAAAGTATTGTTTTTTCACTTTCTAGTCTCACTTATTAACCTTAGGTTGAGTTTGTAAGTGTAAGAAGGAAGAAAAAAGAAGGGAACGTTTTTAATAAGGAGGGAAGAGAAGAGAAGGGAAATTTTTTGGGTTGAGTTTGGGAGTTTAGGAGAGTAAAATTAGAGAGAAAAGAAGAGAAAGTATAAATTAGAAAGGAAAAGAAAAGAAAAGAAAGGAAAAAGAAGAAAAGAGAAAAGATACTAACTTTTTTTGGGAGTTTTGGGAAGAATTAGAATAATTTTGGATATAAAGGTCATTAAAAATTTTTCCTCCAACATTCTAAGGGCAAGATGGCCATTTTTTTTTAAAAAAATTTGTAAAGCTTTTTGACTTTCTTTCCAAATCAGCCCAAATTGGAGATAGAGTTTTTAGGTATTGTGCACTTAAGCTTTTCCGTCCAAATATTTTCCTTTCTCTTCCTTTCTATCCCTCCAAAAACTCCCAAGTGAAAGACTCCTCATCCTTTCTTTCTATATCTTTTCTTTTTTTCCCTATAGTGAAACTCCCAAACGTAGCCTTCGAGTTGTCTGAGAGTTTTGGAAGGAATTTCATTAATGTTAATATTTTACTAAAATGTCCCTCTTCTTAATATTTTTGTATTATGATTGAAAGACAAATATGATATTTCCATAATTAGTTGTAATGTAATGTATCTTTTCATTCCATTTCCTCCTATGTATGGAAGGAAAGTTTTTATTTTATTTTATTTTATTTTATTTTTATCCCTCCATTTCTCTTCTTTTCTACCCACTACAAACTCCCAAAAAAAAAAAAACCTCATTTTCTTTTCTCTTCCTTTCTTTTCCTTCTATCCAAACTTAGGGGTCCGCGCATTTATCTGATACACATCTTGTTTCCTTCGTTTCCTCACCAAAATGTGAGGAATTGAGTTTTACGCAAAATTGGCTTCCAGTTTCCCTAGCATTTTCCTTCATTTAAACAGAGGAAAGTCATTTGTGGGTGAATTACTTTCCATTTCCTTAGTAGCTTTTAAGAACCAAACAGACCCTTAACTTTTTTCCCTTTAATTCCCTAAGCAATCCGATGGCCAATTGCTTAGAATAGGACGGTTTTTAAAATTTGTCACACAAATGTGACTGGTCTATGGGAATTTTTTGAAACTGTGACTTTCGATTCACTTTAGAAATTGCGTAATCAAATTGATTACGCAATTTCTAAAGTACGTAATCAATCTTGGTCAAAAGTGAATTGATTTTTTTTTTAAATGAAGACTTCACACTTCAGAAATGCGAAATCATAATTTTTTTTAAAAAAAAAATGGTAAATAACACTTTGTACCCCTATATGGATAATCACACTTTGCCCCCTAAACTACAAAAATATACACTTTTTCTCCCATTCACATTATTCATTCTTTAAAAATTTTAAAATATCAAGAAAATCTATGACTGAAACATCCTCAGAATTAATTTTGAGTTTTCTTGTATTTAATTAATTTTTGATAGTTCTAACAGAATTAGAAAAAAAATAAATATAATGACACATTGATATCTTTGACTTTAGGGAGTTAATTATGAAAAACTATTGAATTATATTATATCCGACATCACAATTTGCACAGGTTAAGCCAAATTTTAAAAGTGTAAAATACTAAGAGACATCAAAAAAATCAAAATATATTATAGAAAATATATTTTCATATAATACCTTTAAAGAAAAAATTTCAATAGAAAATAAGTCTATTTAGAAATTGTTCTAACACTACAGTTAGACTTTCAAATTCGAAATAGTATTATAAAATAAAATCTAAAAATTTAAAATTTTGACCAAGAAATATAAGATATAGATTATATTGAAATATTGTATAATTTATTTTTACTTATTTTTAATTAGTTATCAAACACTAACCAAATTTGTTTAAAAAAAAATTCAAAATAGTCCTCCTACACATTATAATTACATCTAACCGTAAAGTTTAATAACAATTTTCCAATATAAACATTACGTCAAATTTATATCCATCATTGAATAAAAAAAGTGGAGAAAATACAAGAACCCCTTGGAGGTAAAGTGTATCCTATTATTTTAGTTAATGGGGAAAAATGTAAATAGCTAATGGGGAAAAATGTAAATAGCTAATGGGGAAAAATGTAAATACGGAGCTCCTTAGGGGCTAAGTTTGATTAAACTAAAGAAGCAAAAAAAATAGTAATAAAATAATGTGTAGGACGACTATTTCACCAAAAAAAAAAAAAAAGAGTAGATTACGCACTTTGAAAGTGCGTAATCTTTTTTTTTAAAAAAATTTCAAATTATAAATTTTGGTTAGTTTGCAATAATGATAATCATCACTTTTTCTTTTTCTTTTTCTTTTTTTAAAATAAAATTATTGATTTTGCACTTCTAATTATTATTATTTTTTTAAATGATGATTTCATACTTCTAAAGTGCGGAATGTTCATTCTTTAAAAATAAAAAAAAATCTTTTGACCAAAATTGATTATGCACTTCCAAAATATGAAAGTTACAATTTCAAAACACCCCATAAACCAGTCACATTTACGCGACAAATTTTAAAAATGGATAATTTCACATTCCTCCCATGAGGTTTAACGTAATTGCAGGAACTTCTTCTCAAGTTTGAATAATTACATATACCTCCCTTCATTGTGTAGAAGGACAAAAATAACCCTCAAAATTACTTTAATTCCCTAAAGGCTTTATCCCTATTTCCCTTTCAACCGTCTCCCTCCTACACCCTCTTCTTCTAACCCAATCCCCCCCTTCTCCTGCAATTCCCCTTTTCCTCTCTCTGTATTCCCTCCTAACCATCTTTGTGATGACTTCCATGGCCCCAACCAATTCAATGAAGAAATCTGTGCTCATGTTGACAGATTGGAAAACAACTTTAGTAATAATTGGGGGTTTTTTTTTAAATAAAGGATTGGATTTATATCTAACTGGAGAAGGGATCAATCAAGCAAGTGTAAGTAATTTGTTGAAGTTTTGAGATTGGCCTATTCGGTTGATAGAATTGGAGAAAAAAACATTTAAGTTCTTCAAGCCACCTAGCCTTTAGTTTTAACACTGTCTCTTCTCTTCCATGCCTAGTAGCCTTTCCCTTTTCTCCCCTGTAAGGCTGTAATTCGTTACCCTAACCGCATCGAATGATTTGAATGGTTATAGTGATTGTGGCAGATTTGAGTATGATTTGTTTGGTTATTCTTCTTTTACCCTTTGTGTGTTTTTTTTCTTTGGGTGCTATTGGGTCTATTTAGGCTGTGAAAAATTGATGACTTGGTTTAATTTGATTATAAGTTTTTTGAGATTGCAATAATGAGTTTTGGCAGTTGGTTGTGTTACCGGTTAAGAATTTTTTGGGTGGTGGGCAAGGAAGTGAAGCCATGACAAATTGGCATTTTAAGGAGGCAATTTGGGTGTTTATATATATATTTTTTTTCCCGATTTGTTTTGGGGATGGTGGGGAAGAAGTTGAGGGTGGAAATAATTTCATAGGGGCATATCTGGGCTTTCATAAATATTTATATTCACCCTAGCCTTATGGGCAGATTATGTAGTTTGAAAGTTTAAAATAGGAGAGGTAGGTGTAATTTTTTATACCTGAGGGTAGATTTATGTAATTATACCAAACCTCAGGGGAGGAATATGAAATTAACCCTTCTAAAAACCCTCCTGTTCTTAGCAATTGTCCCAATCCGACATAATGATATTACGCCTTACCATACGGTTTCTCTGTGCATTTTTTTTTTATCCTTTACAAAGTACAAATGCTACCCGAGTCGGTTCCGACAACGCTAACCTACCAGGCTTCCCATTTTGAGAAATATATATATATATATATATATATTGTTGGTTTATGTACTAAAGGCAACAGTGTTGGAATTAGAAATTATACTTATTGCCAACGTTAAATGAACCTAAAGGGTCACACACTAAGAGTAAGCATTGGGTTAAGTTAATTGTTGACTAAGTTCGTTGAATAAGAATTTGTGTCTAGATTCAATGAACGAGAATTATTTACTAATTACATTGGATTTTGGATTGTCCGGTTAAATAGTAATTATAATAATTGTAAGGAAATATATCTGGTTACTATCATACGCGTTAATATATCTAATACGTGTGATAGAAGAATTCTAATCAAAGAAGAGTTCTTTGAATTTAGGTTAACCGCTATATATAGAATATGATTCTTTAGGGTTTGGGTGTCTGACATCTGCGACTCATTAGTAACACACAGTCGTAAGAAAAACCCTACCAAATATTTCCGAAACACTGCTCTAGTAGTGAACACCCTAGATAGCTTTTAGCTACTAGATTATGGATACCTGTAGAGGGCGTTCGTTCAATCCAGAGCAGCGCCTAAGGTCGGCGTGTTCTACGAATAGTTCGTGGTTGCCGTGGTGTCCAAATCGTGACCGTGGTGTTCGGATCGTGGAAAGATTCAGATCGCAACCGGGTTTTGCTTTGAGTAACAAAGGTATATATCTAAACCCTAAAACGATTTAATCGGAACGCATGGATCCTCTTTTAGGGATTTCCGGTGTTTTTCCGCTTGTTTTATTCCTGATATCACATATACAAATCCAACAGTGTCCATCAGAGCCGCTTGCGTTATCAATTAAACCGTTTCTGGATTGATGACAATTAGTTGAAATTATAATCAGTTTTTAACGTTGATATCTTGATCTCAATACATACATATGATGTATGTAAAGATTCTATTCGATAGAAACCTAGATCTGTATCGATGATTCTATTTGACAGATTCTGTTGTTGAACTATATGTATATGTGATATACGTATGTTCCATAAAATACGTCTTCACAAAAGAAAATGATGTTTTGAAAGAAATGATATGTTGTACTGTCTCTTATCGATGGATCTAATGTGCTTCATTGAAGAAGAGACTTATGTCAGACACCTTTGCTAAATGAGTTACGATTACTCTTTAGCGAGGGCGCTGCCCTCGACCCTACTGGCTCGCCCTGGACCCTGATAGGCGCGCTCGACCCCGCCCGCTAACGGCTAAGCGGGACCGCCGTACTTTCTGTCGTAGTGGCTTAAAATCGTTTTGGTAATAACGTCGGATAAATAATAGTATGTTTTCTGTTTTATGATGTGTTCATATGCATGGTGCATAGCATGGCCCTTTTGACCTACTAGAATAGTAATTCATTTATCAAGTCCACAATATATATTACTTTTCTGTCTCTTATACACATATAGATGTGTATAATTTTAAAGTTTTGTATTATTGTATTACAAAGCTTGTAAAGAAGGCAAGAGGAGCAACTTGGCGTCAATCAACAACAAGGTGTATTCCATGAAGATGGAAGAAATTTTGAAGTTGTAATTTGACCCTAGGATTGACCTTGATCTTCATATTGGCTTATGAAGATCACCATAGTTTAAGGGCCATGCTATGACACGTTTATCTTACTGTTATTTGTATATGTTTATGTGATGTTAAATGTTAAATATATGTGGTGCATGAAAACATATGATCAATTAACAAGTTCACATAACATGTTAAGCCCTCAATTAATCAGATGCCACCAAATTTAAACACCTTCCAAAGACTTTGATCAACGATGTGCGTTTTGCTAAAGTAAAAGTACATTAGTTATTTTAGTCGAAAGGATAAGTAATGGTGCTACTTATATGTTTAATTTGGCCAATAAATATTGGGCTATCAAACGGTTTTGGGCCCATAGGCATAAGATGAGATTAAACATGCCGGTACATATGATGTATTGATCTCATAATTGTTTTAAGAGTTACATATGATGTAATTGGTAAAGAGTTACCTACCTAAATAACTTAATTTTAATTGTCATGCCAAAGCTGAGTTAAAGTTAAGTGAAATATGGATCTTAACCCACTAAATACAAACTGTTGTGTATTCATTTATGAGGGTAATTGATTTAGTGGGAGTTTTATATTAATATCGAAATATTGTACTTTGCATAATTGTTGTAGATCGATGGCCGCTAATAACACTTCAACACTATCTTTGCGATCTATCCTTGAGAAGGACAAGCTGAATGGGACCAACTTCCTTGACTGGCACTTGAAATTTATACACATTAGATGTTATTGTCTCTTATACACATCTAGATGTGTATAAGAGACAGGAACAACACCTGGCAACGGATTTTTTCAACAGCATACATTCAGCCGTAACTACAGTTCATGTACTTCGATTATGTCCAACATAATATGTTTTTAACTAATTTCATCAATCCAGAAACGGTTTAATTGAAAACGCAAGCGGCTCTGATACCACTGTCTAGATTTCCTATAAGAGACAGCCTTATTTGACCTTCCTTTCGTTTTTATCCCCTTACCTTATAAGAAAAGCCCTATACACAAAACAAGCCCAAGAACCCGAACAAAGTTCACATGTTCCTACGGCTAGAGCCTCCTCTTATACACGGGCTAGATGTTAACTAAGAATAAGGTTATTATGTACCTGCTTTAAGCAGTAACATTGTTCTGTTTCTTGTTTAGACAATGATGGATTTGATTTCTTTATTAAGAATAAAAAATTCTCCATTCACCGTGAAGACGTGTTTTATGGAAATGCTGATTTGCATAATGGTCTTTACGTTCACACATCGCATAAACATTGAAAAGCCCAATCCAGAGATAGTTTATCACATAAATACAAAGAAACCTAGATTGGATGATTCAAATCAAACTTTCTTATGGCATTGTCGCCTTTGTCACATAAATGAGAAGCGCATATCAAAACTCCATAAAGATGGGCTTTTGAATCAATTTGATCTTGAATCTTATGATATCTGCGAATCTTGTTTGTTGGGAAAGATGACTAAAGCTCCTTTACTTGGACACGGTGAACGAGCCAATGATTTATTGGGCCTAATACATACGGATGTATGTGGTCCATTAAATATGCAGAGGAATAGAAACTTCATTACTTTCTCAGATGATTTCAGTAGATATGGTTATGTCTATCTAATGAAACATAAATCTGAGTCTTTTGAAATGTTCAAAAGTTTTCAATATGAAGTACAGAATCAACTTGGCAAGACAATTAAATCACTGAGATCTGATCGAGGTGGTGAATATCTGAGTCAAGAATTTTATGACCATCTTAGAAATTGTGGAATTGTTTCACAATTAACTCCACTGAACACCACAATGGAATGGTGTATCCGAAAGAAGGAATCGAACCCTATTAGATATGGTTCGATCCATGATGAGTCATACGAGATCTCCCTTTATCCTTTTGGGGTTATGCTTTACAAACAGCTGCATTCACATTGAATCGTGTTCCAACTAAAATCGTAGAAAAGACACCATATGAGATGTGGACTGGTAAAAGCCTTGTTTGTCTTTTCTTAAGATTTGGGGTGTGAGGCTTATGTCAAAGCGAGGTCTCGGATAAGTTAGCTCTCAAGTCGATAAGTGTTTGTTTGTGGGGTATCCTAAAGAAACTAAAGGATACTACTTCTACAATCCCTCGAAAACAAAGTGTTTGTTGCCGAAATGGGATATTTTTGGAAAAGAGTTGCATCAATTACATGTGAAATTGTTAACAACAGATATCTGTCATCATAGAGGGACAAATACCATCTTAATCACTCATTTTCCTCCGCATAATTTCTACATGTTCATTCATGATCTTTAAAATTAGTTGTTATGCACCATGCATTGACACCTGTCTCTTATACATGTCCATCACAATCGGTTGGCCATGCTATGCACCATGCATATGAACCTGTCTCTCCGGTAGAGCTAGAAATATGCCGAGAGATAGATCAATACATCACATGTACAAATGATGTGTTACTCATGGATCACCATGAGCCCACTAGCTACCAAGATGCTATGACTAGTCCAGACTACGAGGAATGGCAAAGTGCCATGAAATCGAGATGCAATCCATGTTTGACAATCAAGTTTGGACTTTGATTGATCCACCGGATGGTATAAAAACTATTGGGTGTAAATGGGTTTTCAAGAAGAAAACTGACATGGATGGCAATCTACATACCTTCAAAGCACGATTGGTTGCAAAAGGTTTCAAACAAACTCATGGTATAGACTATGATGAAACCTTTTCACCAGTTGCTATGCTTAAATCCATAAGGATTCTTATTGCCATTGCAGCAATATAACATACTATGATTATGAGATATGGCAAATGGATGTCAAAACAGCGTTTCTTAATGGAAACTTACTCGAGGATGTGTATATGACACAACCTGAGGGTTTTGTACAAGCATATTGGACCAATCCACATCCATTAGTCTTGCAACTAACTCAGTGTCCTTGCGACACAAGATGAGCGATATCGCATCTAGTGAGTATATATGCATCAGCTATAGGATCCATCATGTATGCGATGTTATGTACTCGACCGGATGTCTCATATGCTTTGAGCATATACGATCTAGATACCAATAAGAGACAGGTGAGATATTATGGACAGCAGTTCAAGAATATCCAAACTATTGAGAAGCTGCAAAGATGTTTTCTTGGTTTATGGAGGACTATAGAATCTGCTATGGTCGCTTGCTTCATCACTAATCCAGCTTGATATCTATTGTGATAATAATGGGGCTTTTGCACAAGCCAATTAGCCTAGATCTGAGCTCAACATCCAATCAATCCAGTGACTTATATCATCTCATGCGTGAGATCATTCTGTACTTCATACTGAAAACTTTTGAACATTTCAAAAGACTCAGATTTATGATCCATTAATTAAGACACTACCACAATTTCTAACATGGTCATCATGTTCGGTCTGGTCAGTGGTTTAGACCATGGATGATCAACTGTCTCTTATACACATCTGTCTTGCCAAGTTGATTCTGTACTTCATATTGAAAACTTTTGATACATTATATTGCATGTTTTAATATTAGAATCCATGAATAATTTATTATTCTAAATGTCCCTAGTTATTCAATATAGTGGGAACTGTGTTGATTTAAGACTACTATGATTTTGATTGATAATCATATGATGATTATGAATATATGGATATAATAAAAATCATGGGTATTTGTTGGCGAACAAATCATACTGGATTGACCCGTTATGAGAATACAACATGGTTTTATGTCATTGGTAATTCTCATATGAACATGTTGTTCATCCTTAGACCTGAGATCACCATAGTTTCCTACATAAGAACTGTGTGTTTTGACACAATCAAACGTTGTCTTTAACCGATGATTATAAAGATTGTGATTGAACATGTAGAAATTATGCGGAGGAAAATGAGTGATTAAGATGGAATTTGTCCCTCTTATTATGAGAGATGTCTTTGGGCCCCTCGATTAGTAGGAATGTAAAATGCATGGCCGTGCTCAAATGGATTGATAAGGTGATCAAATTCATTTGTTTTATCATTCTACTTCGAGATCGAGAAATCAAATAGTTGGACACAAATAGAGATGACATTGTCCATGCTCTATGTCCAACTAAGACATCGTGTGACAAAAGGATTATCAGACATGGGTTATTTGATCTTGTGCCTTGCTAGAGGCCAATCTTGATCTATGAGTATAATCATTAATGATAAATTAAAGGTGTTTAATTTATTCAATTCCAAAACTTCTGGCTAATTGTCTTTAGTCCAAGTGGGAGTATTGTTGGTTTATGTACTAAAGGCAACAAATGTTGGAATTAGAAATTATACTTATTGCCAACGTTAAATGAACCTAAAGGGTCACACACTAAGAGTAAGCATTGGGTTAAGTTAATTGTTGACTAAGTTCGTTGAATAAGAATTTGTGTCTAGATTCAATGAACGAGAATTATTTACTAATTACATTGGATTTACTGGATTGTCCAGTTAAATAGTAATTATAATAATTCGTAAGGAAATATATCTGGTTACTATCATACGCGTTAATATATCTAATACGTGTGATAGAAGAATTCTAATCAAAGAAGAGTTCTTTGAATTTAGGTTAACCGCTATATATAGAATATGATTCTTTAGGGTTTGGGTGTCTGACATGCGACTCATTCAAGAGACAGGTATTTAATAACAAAGGTATATATCTAAACCCTAAACGATTTAATCGGAACGCATGGATCCTCTTTTAGGGATTTTCGGTGTTTTTCCGCTGCGTTATTTTGATATTTCTGTAAGGAAACTCCAACATATATTTTCCTAAAGCAAGAATCCACTCATTGTTTACTGTCATCTCTACCAAAGTCACCACGGCTGAGGGCGCCGCCGCCGCTACCGATGTCGAACCCCATATCAACGGAGGGATTTGGCGGTACTTTTCCTGCAACAAGCGTCAATTATTTGATTCCACAAAGTCATTTGATAGACATATGGACGATAAGCATAAATTTCATAGTTTTCAGTGCTCCGTATGTTTCAGGGGGAGAAACAGAAATTATATCTTAAATGGTTATATGTTTATTAAGGCTAATTTATATTTCTCTAAAAAATTTAAGAAGTAAAATATAAATTTTATAAAAATATAAATTAAGTTTTTAAATTTTTAAAAGATAAAATTTATAATTTCTAGAACCCCTAAATCTGTCTCTGGTATGTTTTTCCAAATTCTGGTGGAGAGATCAACTTGATCTCCACCGGAATTCCTTGGAATAGTTTTTTTATTTTCGTAGATTAGATTAGGTTAGGTTAGGTTTGGTTTTTTTTCTCCTTTTTTGTCACTTAGGGTTTTTTGGGTTAATTTTTTTGGGTTTTTTTTTTCGTTTTCTAACTTAGGGTTTTCAGGAGTCGAATTAGTGCTTTTGGGTAATTTTTTTTGGGTTTTTGATTTCGTGTTTCAGGGTCGAATTAAGGTTTCTTAGTCAATCTAGGTTTCTATTGAAGATATAAAAGATATTGTGGTTGTTGGCTGGATATCGGTAAGACTCCGATCTTCTGTGTTTTATTTGCCCCAAGACTTCTATTAACAAGTCTTTCAAATGACTTATTTGTACTTGTTAGAGTTGTTAGAGAAATACAAGTGAAATTGAAAAAATTCCACAAAGATTGAAACAAGTAAAAAGAATAAAGAAAAGGTGTCATGTTATTCATATTTTTTTCATATATTTTTTTTCCACAATTTGATCTTTTTACTAATTTCTTGATGAAATCTTTCTGTTCTTGCAAAATGGTACCTGGGATTTCTATAATTTCACTTGCATTTGTTAGAGAATACAAGTGAAATTAAAAAAATTCCACAAACATTGAAACAAGTAAAAAGAATAAAGAAAATGTCTTATGTTTATCCATATTTTTTTCATATATTTTTTTTTTCCACAATTTGATCTTTTTACTGATTTCTTGATGAAACCTTTCAGTTCTTACAAATATGGTCTCTGGGATTTCCACGGATGAACTTCCTCCTGGCTGGAAAAAGCATATTAAGGTTTCAAATGGGAGAAAATTCTAGGTAATTGAGTTCAATTTCTTCTACTTTATTGGAGAGTTTTGGATTTTTGTTTTTCTTCTTTCAGCTCGAATTATGGAGGAATTGGAGGTTTAAGTACTGAATTTATGCCCTTTTTGGTGTTCTTGAAGTACTTTAAGCTATTGAAGTTTATGCATGTCAAGATTCATTGACAAAAATGCATTGGTTAATATGTCTACTATACTTCTGCAAAGAAATCAGTAGAAATATGCATGAATTTGATTGTGTGTAGTGTGTGTGAAAGTGAGCAATGGCTGGTAGGATGGAAGGGAAGCCATTATCTGTATGGTAAAAAAGAGTTTTTTTTTTTGATTTTATTGGAGGTTGGAGGTGTTTGATGATCAAAAGGTTTAGCTCTATGCTAATTGATGTAACTGCATTTCAAATTTGTGATCGGGAGATTTGGTGGTTTATGAATATCATGACTTTTTGTATTTGTATGGCTAAAATTTAATTTCCCTCTTGGCCCTATTTTTTTTTTTTTTGAATGTAAATAATTTCTATTGATAGATACAGGGTTTTTGATCACTCCTCCATTAGCTTGAAATGCATGCCCTTGAATATCAATCTGCTGGTAGCTAACTTAAATACCAAAGGTTTGATATGAGTAGATTACAGATGATTTTGATTAGGTGAGGACGGTGAGGTTTGAAGGTGAAACTTCTCATTCTGAGTAAGTTTCAAGACCAGGGGCCTCAGTGTTTAATTGTAGGCAAATTCTTTAGGTAGAAGCAGTAATCACCTGCTAGAACACGAGGGAACCGTAAAAATAGCTGTGTATTTAAAGGACTTATTTTTTCCATTTTGTTAGGATCGTTAATGCCTATGAAGTAGATTTGATAAGACAGACAATCATCTTTCAAAGAAAAGGAAAAGGAAAATGAAAGGGAAAGGAAAAATACAAGCTAGATTGAGGAAAAGGAGAGAATGCACTTACAGGTGATTATAGGATTGCTCAGAACCTTCAACCCTTCTTTCTTAAGGGGGCATCTAGGACACTTAATATGATGGCAGACTGGTGAGCTTGCGGCTTAGGTGTATTATGTAGATACAACAACATACGAATGAAGATGATTATATTGATAACCGTTAATGTGGGATTCAGTTAAGACTGTTGGACTATATAATTTTATTCTCTCAAGCATCTCATTGCTTTTCTCTCACACTCCATAGCATGGTAATCCAGCTGCTGTTCTTTGTCATGTTCTGTTGCCGTTATTCAAGGTCCCCTATATTACATAGGGAAAACTTGGAATCTTCTTGCAGGCATGAATGCAAGTACATTAACTATTAGCCAAAAATGAACAAAAAAATATACTTTTCCTTATTTGATGGATGATGTTGCTGGAGAATGTACTTGAACCTTTTTTCTCTAATGGATTTGAGTTATGAAGAGCATAATTGCATGTTCAAGTTGAAAATTTGTGTGAGATTTTTTCCATTTTTACCAATAATGTGTTGCAATCCAAGTGAAGTCATAAATCACATATGGCCTAAATAGTACAGAAGTTATCTTTTAATTATTTTTTTCTCAAACTATACCTATTGTTTGTAGTATTTCACAAATGAAGATCTGGGGCTAAAGTTTTATACCAAAAAATGGGTCATTGAATTTGTTAGCACAAAGGATGTTTGTCAAGGCACTTCCCATTCAGTAAGTGAACATGACCAGAATAGCACTTGCTCCAAAAGTGATGCTAGTATGGTGAGTTTAGAGATCAGTTGACCTTTATTTGTTCTTTTCTTTTATGTGCTTGTACATAATTATGGCTCGTCGTTCATTATTGCTAGGTTGTAGTGGAAAGAAAAGAATCTCTAGAATGGTTGCCTAGAGGATGGATCATCGAGTCCAAAAATAGAAAAAAAAGGTTCATATGCTGGAGCAATTTACAAGGTACAAAAAACATAATTGTAATGACATTTTTTGGCATTTAGCTAACCTGGCCTTTATCATTTCACTTTGCCTTTTGGGTCAGAAAATCACTAGGACAGGACGCGTTAATTACTTCCTCTTTGATGATTCCCCTTTTGTGTCTACTTCCCTTCGGGGGGAGGGGGGGCCTCTTTCTTCATCTTTTCAGCTTGCAATATAACTACGAGGATTGAGTTCCAAGTTTGGAAAAATTTTGAGTTATGAATTTTCTTTTTGTCTTATTTCATAGTACTACATAGATCCTCTAACACTTGAATTTCACTCCAAAAATAATGTACTGCATTTTCTCAAGACTGGAGACATTGGTCGCTGTCCGAAGAAAATCAACAGAAGTGTTCTGAAATTGGTTGAGGGTGATGTATCTATACCGTAATTGCAGTCTTGCACAAGCAGAAGCAGCAGTCAGAGGCTGAGTGGTCAAAAGAAACCTGGGGTGATACTATATCTACTAATGCCAAGGTCGTACCATTAACACTTGATGCTAGTGAAGACAAGAAATTATGCTTGGAGCTAATTAGGGTCATGACAAATTAGCAGATAGTTCTCAGCCAAAAACTGGAGGCTCTAAAATAGATGTGAAGGTTGTTGATAATGGAGCTGTGTCTAGTATTGCTACTGTTATCCTGAATGAGTAGAAACAGCCAGAGGATGTTTTGGACTAGGGGTGTAAACGAGCCGAATCGAGCACGAATAGTGCCCTACTCGAGCTCGAACTCGAACTCAAAATTTTTTCTGATACTCAAACTCGAGAACGAGTTTCGAAATTTGAGCTCGAGCTCGAGATTGAAAATTTTGACATAATTCGAGATCGATTCAAGCTCGCTCAAAAATAAAAAAAATGAGCTCGAACTCGAGTAGTTCGACTTTTTCGTAGGTAAAAGATGTAGTTTTTCTAAAAAGTATGGACATTTTAGTAATTTTACATATAATAAAAAAAATTTAAAAAAATTATATAATACTCAAAAAGATCGATGAGCACTCGAGCATACTATACATATGCTCGAGCTCGGCTCGTCAAGAGTTTAGAACTCGAGAACAAGCTCGACTCTAACTCTGTCAACTCGAGCTAGGTCAACTCGAGCTTGAGTCGAGTTTTTGACCGAGTTGCTCGCGAGCAGCTCGGTTCGTTTACAGCCCTATTTTGGACACAAAGAAACAGATTCATCTGAAAAAATCCAAGAAGAGACAGCCACTGAGCATGCCTGTTCGGTCTTCAAGAAGGTTATTAGGGCGAGAACCTATTATGCTACCTAACTTGGGTTCGAGTGAACAAACTAGCCGAGCTGAGGGTAGAAAGCCTGGGCAAACATAAGCATACACTTTATCAAGCTTGGGTCAAAATGCTGCAGCTAATGGACTACCACAACAACTTGATAACAAATGACAGAAAGAGTTTGTTGCAGAATCTAAACTACCTTCACCAGAAACAAATATGCAGAGCAACATTGAAAAACCTTCACAAATCAGGTTGTAGAAGAGCAAGTAGTGAGGCAGGTAAATGAGAGTCTAGACTTCTACAATCCAAGATTTCAAGATGCACAACAACCATATTCTGGTATCCATTTGAAGACTCTTTGTCCAATCCATGCTATGAATTCTCTTTCAAGTCCCTACCAGGTGAAATACCATTTGAGGATACTCTAGCATTTTCGGGCTGCTTTGCGACATCAGACATTGATACAACACCTGTCTTGGTTCCAGAATGATGTGCCTTTCCATTTTGAATCGGTTCAGCAAAATAAATCCACCAACCAACTCCTCGCCAATTTGACTAGCCCATTTGGAAATATAAACTTATCTAGCTGCAGCCATTTTGGTTCTCAACAACCCAGCTTGGAGGCCAAGAGTAAGGACTATGAGACAAAGGTTGATTCTTGAAATTTGTTCGACAAAGGTTGATTCTTGAAATTTGTTCCTTGTATAGCTGAAACAAGGAAAATACTTAGGTAGATCCCGTCTTTGGTCCTATATGTAGACCCTGTGGTGTGGATTAAACCTTGGAGAATCTATGACATCAGCTGATGTAAGCAAGATTCTTTAAAATTTAATCCTGACCAGTATGGCAAGGTCTATAGGTGGGGTCAAAAACCAAATCTACATAAGTATTTTTCGCTGAAACAAATGTTATTGGTTTTGGATTAAGAGCACTTCTGTGCTTTAAGCTTTTGCGTATTTTGTATGATATAGTGACTAATCCTCAGTGTTTCATAGGCAGCTAGGTTATTTGTTAGGAATTGTACAGTTAATACTTTTGAAAGGAAGCGATGAAATCCAAAAATCATATCCTCTTTTCATAAGAGTGAAAATCCATAAGCTAAATTTGCTTCTAGGTAATAGTGGTAGTATTCATTTCTTTCAGACTATATGTCTTGGACATCTTAGTTTCAAAATCATTGGCAGAATGTTCATGATTTTGACCAAATAAAGGGCGTGGCTTCATGAGTTTTGAATGTTTGGACAGTATGAGCTCATTTTTGTAAGGTACTATTGGAGGGTTACTAAATATGTCTGATTATTATTCTTATTATGTTTCATATATGCTCGCCTCTTCTTCTTTTTTTCCTGGGGTTCAATTTATTTGTTTATTTGACAGGTTCGATGGTATAAACTGTATAGTCAGTTATTGCTATGGATTAATCCCATATTTTAGAAAGTATATATGTGGACATTGAAAAGTAATCGTTGCTCATCAAACAAAGTGAAATGCACTTGATAGGAAATGTATACAACCAAACAACTCCATGACCAATCTTTGACAAGCACCACATACAATCAACCACAACAGAGGATGAATCTCCTATGTTATCATTTTTGGTTTATTCTGATCCAACTTCACAAGACTCGAACAATGGCTAAACTGCATTGTGATTCGTTATCAGCGTCAATACGAAGATTCTTTCCATCCACCATAGCTCTCCTCTTGTGCAGAGAAGAATAATGCTCATATCCTTCCTGTGAAAAAGTGAGAGCCAAAATCACAATAAGCATATTGATTTTCATCTAGCACACCTGAATACTAGTCAATATTTGGAATATGACATTGACGGAATCCTTGTTCTAACATTATAGTAAAACTCTAAATAACAATGCAATCACCAGAACATCAATTACTCAAAGCAACAATGTTGCACACACCACAGGGCTTAACTTACCTCAGGAATGTAGGTGAGGCCAACTCTAATCTCTCCTTTGAATTCTTCATCCTTTAACCACGTTGTAAGTTGTAGTTGGGATGCTTCCTTCTATAAAACTAGACTCAATCGGGATTCTGAAAGACATTCATAAAGATGAAACACATCAGAAACCTAAACCAATTTGTAGTCACTCACTTTCTTTAGTGGATTCAATACACAAAATCTTCATGTGGCTTTGTTTTGCCCAAATACCAAGTTGATACTTGCCATATCCTAGAGTTCAAAGGCCTTAAACGTTCACTAGTAAGATCAAGACATGCCTAAAACAACCACCCTGAGAATAGAATTGAAAAGAAAAGAACTTTTGATTCTTAATGATCATTATGTGGCTTTGTTTTGCTCAAATACCATGTTAATACTTACCATATCCTAGAGTTCAAAGGCCTCTTAAAAGGACCTTCACTAGTAAGATCAAGATAAGCCTAAAACAACCACCTTGAGAAAAGAAAGAACTTCTGATTTCTTAATGACAGTTTTAAGTGGTTTGTAATTATCTAAGAGCTAATTATAGAGTAAGACCCAATCCCAATATTATGTATTTTGTTTAAAGTTGAATACAAAATCGCAACGGCAACCAAGCTTCATTCCCACTTAGAATGGCCGTTTGTTTGTATAAATCCTTTTACGCCATTGCAGTTCTAAAGAAATACTCCCTCAAACATGATTTTATTGTCACCCATAAAGTGAGCACTCTATTTTATAAAAATTCAATTTTGTAATATGTATAGCCATGTTGTCTATACCTCATATTGACATAAGACAAGTAAAAAATATTGTCATTTAAAGTTTTAACAAGTGATATGATAAAGGAATGACTATTTTTTGAAACCTGACATTATTTTTTGGACGAACTAAATTAGCAACTATGACAATATAAATAAAATAAACGAGTATTGTATATTTTTGTTCAAAGTTGAATAATATTTATGAAAATGCCAAAAGGAGAAAAGGAATTGAAGTTACTGTACACTTGGCCTCTCGAACAAATCCGTCCTCAGAACCAATATCACTATCCAGGATCTTGATCAACAATTCTGGGACATCACTTTCAGATGAAATGGTAAATTGAAAAGTCTCATTCCATTCTGGTTCAGATCCCTTTCCTGTTTCAATCATTTGTAGTAATAATCTTATAAGTAAATTACTGTTTTTACTCTCATGTGATATTGTCTTCAGACCCTACCCCTCATATATTTTGGAAATATATTTTAAACTCTTATATGCTCTGGACTAAAGGTAAAATGTATGAGAAACATCCAAACTGATGGCATTTGTTACACACGGGCCTTAACTGCATGTTGTTGACTGAAAAATGTTTTCGCTCCAAAAATGTAACTTTTTATACCCAATATACCCTTATTCTTACTTATATAATCACTAGAAAAAAGTACAATTTTCACACGTGTAATACTCCTGATTTATTGAATATTTTTATTTTGTAAAAAATAAATAAATAATTAGTAAATAATAACATAGAGTATAAAACGTGAATATTAAATCTGTTGATTTTTTTATACAAAAGGTTTATATTTAATATATTTTCTCTTTTTTTCATATTTATTTTCACCTTTCTTTTTTTATAATGTTTGAAATTACTATTGTTTGTTATTTGTATAATGTCATTCATTTTTACAATATATGACATTATTTGTATCTTATTTCTATTTTCCTTCTGTATGCTTAGATAACGATTTCTTATAGTGGCACCATCAATTACTTGATCAGTTAAAAATAAAGATATTTTCTATAGTATTGAACTTTTTAAATAAATTTGTATATGCTTTATCATTATTAAAATACAAAACCATTATCAAGTACCAAACATCATTTTATAGATGAAGTTTTGATATTCTTTGATTAGCAAAAAATATTTACTTGATATCAAATGATATGTGGATAATAATTACAAAAATTAATTATAATTTCAAAAATTTTAAAAAAATGAATTTGATTAAAATGTAAAGAACGAATACATCAAGAATTATTATAAAAATTTAAAATCTAATTAAACTAATATATTCACATAGTATATTAAAATCATTATAAAAAAATAAAATTATAACTTGTTCTTATATATTGCTCTTAAATGTACCAAATGATAATAAAAACGATCATTTATCTTACTATAAAATATATGCAATGCTAATGAAAAAAAATATAATTTCAAAAATGTCCAAAATTACACATTACTTTAATTGGGATGTTATATAAATCTCTCTCACAATTAATTATCATTAACATATTGTGTAAATGTGTATACATATAGTAAATATGTTGGTATTTTTTTATATTTCTTAAACTTATAATAACATTTATTTTAGTATTCTATTAAAATTTTGAAGTTTGTTCTCTTAATTCATATTGATGACACAAAATATGGTTAATTGCAGTTCAAAATAATTTCAATTTCATACTTGGGTTCCCAAATTATAATTTGTTAACTGTAATAACGACACCACCAATGACTTGATCATTTAAAAATAAAGATTTTTTCACAATATTGAACTTTTTAGATATATATATATATATATATATATATATTCTTTATCATTACTAAAAACCAAATTCATTATCAAGTATCAAATATCATTTTATAGATAAAACATGTTAAAATTCTTTTATTAGGAAAAATATTTACATGAAATCAAATAATATATGGTAATAACTACAAAATTATTAATTAAAATTTCAAAAAATAAGAAAAAATGAACTTAAGTAAAATGTAAATAACAAAGATATCAAACTAAACAGATTAAACTAATATATTCTCTATAATATGAATAGGTACCACGTAACATATTAAAATCGTTATCAAAAGATAAAAATAAAAGGTTGTTCTTTTATCTTGCTTCAAATGTAGAAAACATTAATAAAAAAAATTCTTTATCTTACTAAAAAATACACAAAACTATACTGAAAATTTTGTAGTTCTAAATATATCCAAAATAATATACGTAGTTTTTATATAATCTCTATTGTAATTAATTTTTTAACATATTGTGTAAATATGTATCAAAATATAAAATATATTGGTATTGTTCTATGTTTCTTAACCTTATAATAACATTCACTTCAGAATTTCATCAACATTCTAAACTCTTCCTTTCATCCTGAATAGTATCGAACATGGTTAGTTTCAAAATTATATTTTGATATAGTATTTTACTATAAAATTAAAATTTGTATTTATGAAATATATAAAAAATCAAAGCTAATAGAAGTGTGTGAATTTTATTTTCATTTTTTGCGTGCTTTTCTAATTAATTTCTTGTATTATTTACTAAGACATTTAATCTACATTTTTATTGTTTTGTTAAATAGTGTAAAAATTACATAGTATTTTCCAAAGTTGACATATAACGCAATGTATATTTGCAATTCTTGTAGAATATTTAATATTATAATTTTATTTGCATAATTCATGTTGTTTTTTTACATTACTTATCTACTTATTTTGTGTTCTATATGTCATTCCAATAATTTATGCGTAGTATTCTTATAGGTCTTACAATAATTATTCTAGACTATTTTAGTAATACATCGTACCATTGGTTGAACTTTTTTTTACCTCATTAATAGTTAATCTAAACTAATATTATTTTATTAAATACTATAACAATTAGTATTATAGTTTCAAATTTGACATTTAAACTCAATATATACCAGTAAATAATTAGAATATTTAATACTATGATTTATTTGCATAATACATATTGTTTCTATATCAATTACTTATTTAAAGTCTCTATACTAGCATCACAAATTATGCAAAAATTTTGTATATGTTACAATAATTATTTTGAAATATTTTATGCATTGCATCGTATCACAGATTGAATTTATTTTCTATCTCATCAATAGTTACTTAAACCAATAAATTACAAAATGATATTCTTAAATATAAGGATTTTGTAATCAAATATTACTATTAAAGATATAAAAAATTAACAAATACTTTTATCCTTAATTAAAAATTGTAAGTTTTCTATTTCACATCGATCTTTAGTTTCATTGTTTGGTTAGTTTTTTTTCTTCATGTAATAAAGGGAAAAAACAAATCTAAATTAATCGTAACAAAAAAATTTAAATGAGATAAGAAAATAGTATTATATACTCCATTATTTTTTCACTTCTATAAATACTAGATTTTTTTATTTGTACGATTATTAATTTTGTGATTTTTAAGGTGGAGGAAAACTTTGATATTAAAAAGGCAAAGGTAAACTTAAAGTGAAAAAATCTATTAACACTAATAAATTTGAAAGTTGATTCAGCAATTTAACTTATCTACTGTGATGAACAACAAATTAGTTATTATACATTGATCCTAAACCACAACAACTTCATGTTATAAGAAAATAAATACATGATTAATCACATTATAATAGAGTCAAAAATTTTATATTTTTATTCAAAATAATTACAAATATTATTGACATATGGAAATATATAAATTGAGTCTAATTGACAAACTAATATGAAAGAGCGTATTGAATAAACAGTTAGAAAAAAGAAAATAATTATTTTTGAAATAATAATATATAAAATAGCTATAAAAGACTATTTTTATTAGGAATAAAAAATAAAATAATTTGAATATATATAATAGTTATAAAATAATATTTTTATATATTTTTTTTCATGTATAAATAATTTTTCTATTCTTAAAAATTTTACACCTTCTTTTTATGTATTTATGCCAAAATTTCATACTAACATAAGAAAGAAAAAAAATTGAATGTACATAATAGTTATAAAAACTACTTTTATTTTATTTTTCATCAAATATAAATTTTTTTATACAAATAAAATTTTTACCATCTTAATATATTTATACCCAAATTTTCATATAAATCTAAAGAATTATATTATAGCAGTTTAAAAAATATAAATTAAATAATAATAGTATTATAAAATATAGATAATCTTATTATACTAAATGGAGAGTTGTTTAGATAGGCTAATTATACTACATGAATTGGCATATTAGACATAACTATTTAATTAAATGTGTATTAGATGGGACAAAAAAATAAAAATAAAAAATAAAAGATTTTAGATCTCGATTAAGATTGTATGACTAGAAATAGGTGGTAGTTTCCTAGGTAGTTAGATTAGAAGAGGAATAATTGAGTTATATTTTTCTATGAATTATATTTCATTAAGGGTGGGTATTTTAAGTATAACAAAAAATGAAAGAAATAACTCGCATTTATATAAGTAATAGATAGATAGATAATAGACATACTCTCTTTTCCTATACACATGCAACGTTTACCGAATAGGGATTTATAGTAATTTGTCTAAAACAATTCCTTAGTCCCCTCAAACTTATTGGCGCAGGGAATCAACAGTACTTTGGTCATTTTCTTGTTTGATGTTAATACTGTAGAAATAGATTCTTGACAATGGTAGATCCCAATTGCTGCACTAAGACCATTAAATTAACTCCAAAAGCTACAAAACAAACCCAACAACGATCTTTCTCTTATACTGGGAGATGATGAGGGGGGGATGAGTTTGTTTTGGAGGTGAATGGTGGTAGGGTTTGGGAAGAAGATGAGAGGGGGAAAACACAGGGCCACGAGAAGGGAAGTTGTAGAGTGGTGGTGACTGAATATACAAGAAGGGAT
Source organism: Cinchona pubescens (assembly GCA_025175665.1). Taxonomy (NCBI): domain Eukaryota; kingdom Viridiplantae; phylum Streptophyta; class Magnoliopsida; order Gentianales; family Rubiaceae; genus Cinchona; species Cinchona pubescens. Next base: position 970,809 of record JANKKI010000074.1, on the reverse strand, counting down.
ATTATTGGAAGATTAAGTTAGTGTTTTAGTATCTGTTAAATTAGATTGTTATTTTTTTAATAGTTGAGGGCTTTTTGTTACTTAACTTCCTAATCAAAGAGGGTGATTGTTATTTTCCAAATCTCAGGGGATGTAATGGTTATTTGGCCAAACCACAAGGAAAGTAAATGTAATTAATCCTAAAACTTTCACGTAGTTTGGGAGTGCGGAGAGGCAAAGATTGGTAATACTATATGGCATTTACTAGTTTATTCTTCTATTTAAATATTTTTATATGTCTTTAGAGGGTAAAAATGATATTACAAAAAGTTTTATAGTTTATAACTCAATTTTCCTTCTATTTCTTCTCATATTTGGAAAGAGTGGAAAAGTTTTTAAATTTTTTATCCATCATTTCCTTCTAAATCTTTTATCTTCTTCTCACTCAAAACTCCCAAACAAAGTAAAATTAATGAAGTTGATTGGTTTTATTTTAGGCTAGGTAATTATAACGGATTTAAATGTTAGACCTTGTGTTTTGGGCCTATCCATGTTAATTGGATGAATCTTTATGGGGCCATTAACTTTATAATATCTTGGACCAATATTTTATTGTTGGGCTGATTATAGTTTATTTTCTTGTTTTCTCTATTTTTGTTTCATTATTGCCCCTTTAAATTGGAGTTATATAATCAAGTACCCAGCATGTTTAATTCATATTTAATTGCACTTAACTCCCTAGCATGTTGATGAATTCCATATTTTGTTACAACATTTATTTTCGTTATGTTTACTTATTGAACCAATCAAGAGTTGTTATTGTATAAAACTAAATAGGAATTCGATAAACTCTTGGGTAGACTAAGGTGTATACACCTTGTAGTTCTTATTTATTTACATCTAGGAATTAAAAAAAAAAAAGAAGAGGTTATCATACCATATATAAATAGAGAGTTGCAATTGGTATGATAGTGTCTTCCTTTGGTCTCTAATTAGTTTTTAAGAAGAAAAAAATATTAAGTTTAAAAAAATAACTACACAAGTAAAAGGAAAAAAAAAAGTTAAAACTACCCAATTTTTTAATTACTTGCTAAAAATTGTCTCTTAAATTTGTTTTAAAAAATATACTACCCAATTCTTTAATTACTTGCTAAAAATTCTCTTAAATTTGTTTTAAAAAATATCTTTCTATTTTAACAATACTGAATTATTTAATTAAAATTATGTTGAAAATTTCTTTTAAATGGTACACAAAGAGTGTGCCAAAATCACTAGTAATTAGAGACGGGCCTAGTTATTTGTTATTGAGCCCAAGTTCGAAACATATTTATATGCTCGAATTATAGTGGTTCCTTTTTTCTTTTTTTCTTTTTTTTTTTTGTTATTATGTAAATTTCATCTAATCTATGGAAAGTTTTATTAAAAATTGTAAAGAATAATGTGACATTTTCATATTAAGCCAATAAAAGACGTCTTAAAAAATTATATAGATAGCTACGTGTTGAGATTTGGTACAAAAATTACGTGTTCATATTAAGCCAATAAAAGACGTCTTAAAAAATTATATAGATAGCTACGTGTTGAGATTTTGTACAAAAATTACGTTTGCTACAAAACATCGTACTTACATTTGCCTGTCGGAAAAAAGAGTAGCTATGATAAGTTGATAACCAGCCCATTGGGAATATGAAATATCATTCCTCCGTCATGATAGCTACGTACAATCAGCATACGTTGGAAATACCGGATTTTTGTAGCTATTATTTTCTGTAAGTTTGGCACATTCTTAAAATTTTGGGGGAAAATATTTTGGAACAAAAATACAAACGAAGTGTAAGATACGGTGCGCAGGTTTAGTATTGGTTACTAAGTCGACTTGCGTAGCCTAAGCATGACAATAGTATATAATAGGTATTTATGATGGTAGGTTAGTTGTCTACTTTAGTTTGGAATAGAAATAAAGATCATTTAAAATATGTCTCGTTTGTATTTAAATTGGGAATCATAAATTTTATTATCGGTATAAATTTATATCATTTTTCTTTATTTGGTTAGAAAAAAGAATGATTTTCATTATATTGATAAATTATTTAATTTGAAACTCAAGTCACATGCAAGTAGGAATGAAAGTGTAATTCCCATATAATTATTACCAAACAATATATATGGATATCATTAATTTTGATTCTTATTCGTTTCATTCATATCTATAAATCAAATACCTCCTTAATATATAAGTTGGGCCGGAAACCTACTGGTTTAAGTTTTAGGTCAAAATTAGGTTCTAACTTATATATTGGGTCACTTTTAGTTGGTTCTCTAAGGTTTTTCTCCTAACAGTAGTACGAAAGCTTCTAGTGACGAGTATGGATTACTCGTTAACAGGCTATGACACGACTCGAAATTTATCGGGTCATTATTGACAAGGTTAACTCGTTTATGACACGAAATTAAATGGGTTGGGTTGGGTCAACCCATGAGTTGATACCCGTTAAATTATTGTATGAACAGATTTTGTGAAATTTTTATTTTATTATAATTTAATATAGTGTATTTTAAAATTGTGAATAATAGGTTTAATGTTAGATTATTAAATCAAACACAATAATTATTTAAGATTGTGAATAATAGCTTTAATATTAGATTATTAAATCAAACATATAATTATTTTAAATATTATCCAAAAAAATTAATTATCTGTTTTAAATTACTATAATAATAAAGTTAGTATTAATAATTGTTTGAATTATTAAATAATCAAAATTTGAGATTTTAACTCAAATGAATCGCAAGTTATGTAATTGTTAAACAGGCCGATATTCTCTGTCAATAGTAAATAGATCAGACACGAATACGACACGAACCCGAATAGATCAGACACGAATACGACACTATAAGAAACGGGTCCTATACGACACGAACACGATAAGAAGTTAAATAAGTCACACCTGATACGACATGATAACCTGATAACCCGACTCATTGATACCCTTGATTTATATGTTACTCCTTTTATCGCCTTTTTCATACAATTTTTAAAAAATTAATAAAAAATTCGTGTAACTAGGCCACATATATAATTAAGAGAAGTAAAATTCAATTCTGGTTTCCAACAAATATTTGGAATCCTTAATCTATTTAGGCACGTTCTTTAACTTATGTGCTTCCTATTTCCTCTTAATAGATTTGCCGTTGGATTGTTAGGACAGGTCAACGTTAGACATCCCACACCACACAACTGCAGCCCCTGAAACTTACCATGCTAACCTCTTTCCCTTTTTCCCTCTACAATGTTTTTAAAATCGTCGGACAGGCCAGTTTGACCGATCATACTGCAAACTGGAAGAATCACCAATCCGGTCCACTTTCAAAGCCAGGTGAAACAAAAAACCGTAGAGAACCGGATTGAACTGTGAAAATCGGTAAAAATCAGTTCAACCGGTGATTTTCGATTTTTAGTTTTTACTTTAAAAAAAAAAAAAAAATGGGTCCTTCAGCAACAGCAGCACATGATGTAGCAACAATCAGCAGCACCTTTCCATTTGTTTAGCCTTTTGACCCTTTTGAACATAATATCTAGATCTTTCTTTCTTCCTAATTTTCTTCTTGCTTTTTTTTTTTTTTTTCCCCACTAGCCACCTCTTTCCTCTTCCTACGCTTAGTGCTTTGGCTCTTCCTCTTGGCTTCTTCTCAACTCTTCACTTCCTCCATCATCTCTTCCACTCCACCTTTCCATCTAGGCAAGTTATATTATTTCTTTCATGTTATTTTTTTCTATTTTTATACATTTATTTTGTTATTTATTTTGTTATTTTTCTTGTCCATTTTTCCTATATTTATGTTGTTATTTCTCTTATGTTATTTTTTGGTGTATTTTTCATGCATTTATTTTTATTATTTCTTTTCCGTTATTTTTTTCTATTTTTCGGGCATTTATTTTTTCCTTTCATGGATTTTGTTATTTTTCTTGTTTATTTTTCATGCATTTATTTCATATTTTATTTTCTGTTTTTTTTTGTCTATTTTTCCTCCATTTAATTTTATTATTTATTTTCGGTTTTTTGTGTATTTATGTTTCTTATTTCTTTTCCACTACCTTTTTTTTTTCTATTGTCCCTTGTTTATTTTATTATTTATTTTTTGTCTATTTTTCCTGTATTGATTTCTTATTTATTTATTTTTAATCTATTTTTCCTTCATTTATTTTTATTATTTATTTTCCATTATTTTTGTCTATTTTTCTGCATTTATTTTGTTATTTCTTTTCTGTTATTTATTAATCTATTTTTCGTTCATTTATTTTTATTATTTCTTTTGTGTTATTTTTTAGTCTAGTTTTCTCATATGAGTTTTTTCACTCATAATAATCCTACTTAAATAAAATAATTTTGTAAACAAAAAAATTAAATTAATAAACGTTGTTATCTACTTTGTAAAATTTTCAGGATAATGGATGCCACAGGTAGGTGATTCGCATCCTTCACATTTAGGAGCATCTAGCAATGCGAAATCCACAAGTTTAAGCCAAAGTCATAAACAAGAAACGGATACAACATGGAAATACATCAGTGAAGCCATCAATGAAAAAGGAAGAAAAGTTTTGATTTGTGAGTTTTGTAACAATCAATTTGCTAATGGTGGCATTCATCGTATTAAGCGACACTTAACAGGAGAAAAGAGTAGTGTTGCTCCATGCACAGAGGTCACTCTAGAAGTAAGGCATGCAATTTTAGGATCTTTGAAAGAGTATGCACAAAAAGCTAAAGAAAAGAGAGGAGATTTTGGGGAAGAAAATCCATATGGTCGCTCTTTGAATAATTTTGATGGTGATGATATTCAAGAAATTCCTTCTCTCGAACCAAAGGAGCTTCAATCAATATGGCAGGAGCATCAACGAGTAAAGGAAAAAGAAAAGCCACGAGAGATATAAATGCTTATTTTAAACGTGGACGTGATACTTCGCAACCGCTACTATTAAGGCTTGTTTGCAAAGTAAAGAAAAATGGCATAACATTGACATGGCTATTGCTCTTTGGTTTTATGATGCTTGCATTCCTATAAATGTCGTTAATTCTCCATTTTATCATAGAGTTATTGATCATATAGCATCTATAGGACATGGATATAAAGGTCCATCTTATCATGCTTTACGAGTCCCTTTATTACAAAATGCTAAAAAAGATCTACATTAAGTGAAGTTATGAGATGACTGTATTTTGTTTTTAGTCTTCGTTTGATGTTGATTGTGTTACTTAAGACAATGACAGTTCAGTTGTAATGTTATTTGCTATACTTGTTCTTTGTTGTATTTGTTTATTAAGAGACAGGTATACAATATTCTGTAGAACTATTGTTGTTAGTTTTTTGTGTATTGAAAATGATGTTGGACAGGTTAATGTTGAACTTAGAGATGATGTTGGTATTTGGCAGGTTATTTTCAACTTAGAAATGATGTGGTATTCCTACTTTTGAATTTTATAGAAATGTATTTTAATTTTTAAGTCACTTTAAATTATATCACACTAAAAAAAAAAATTGGCCGATCGGATCGGTCAGACCAGGACCAGACAGACTACCGGTTCAATTACCGATCCGATTTTCAAAACATTGTCCCTCCATCTACTCCATTTGTTTGCATCGCTAATCCAATCTAAATTTGGTTTAGAGATTTCACTTTCCTCTAGTCCAACCTTAATTTGGATTCCAAACTATAAAGTATTTGCCAGTATAAAAGTCCATAATAATTCTTTTCCTCCTCATTCAAAAAATAATTAATTAGCTTTCCCTTCAATATCTCTTGATTTTATTTTATTTTTTTGTTTGTCTGTCAAGATTTCACCATAAATATGGGAGATTGGTCTCAGCTTATACCAGATCTGTTGGTTTCGATAGCCAAACGGATACAATCGGTGGAGGATTTTGTGGCGTTTGGTGGGGTTTGTTCATCATGGAGAGCGGCCGCAATTAAGGATAATTTCATGTTAAGTCATGGCCTACAGTTCCATTGCTTATGCTTGCGGAGGAGAAAGATAGCGACGATCGGGAATTTTACAGTTTATCTAAAGGCAAGATTTGGAGGAGGTTATCTCTCCCCGGAGCAAAAGGTAAAAAATGTATGGAATTGCGAGGATGGTTTGTCACTGTGCAAGGTAATTCAGGGGAGATGAATTTGTTACATCCTTTTACACAAGTCCAAATTAGGCTCCCGAATCAGAAAACCTTCCCCGAGTACGAAGATTACACTCATTTTCTTTTGTTACTAGAGTGGTTTTATCCGCTAGCCCTTCGGATACTTCAGAATATGTTGTAATATTCATTCATAGCGCAACATCTTTTCTTGGGTTCTGGAAACCGGGATATGATTCGTGGAAAAGAATCGATACCTACAACAACTGGACTAGATTACAACCCTTTAACGTTGTATTCAGTGATGTAAACTATTACAATGGAAAATTCTACGCAATCAGTTACGAATGCGATGTTTGGGTTTTAGATATTTCGGAATCTGCCAATGCTAGATATCTTTTTAGCATAGATTATGAGTTGATTAAGTGTAGGGGGAAATATTTAGTGGACTCAGGAGGTGAGTTACTAATAGTTGCACGGAACGGAACAGGTCTGTCGGATGATGAAGAAGAAACTTATGGGGTTACTGATTTCGGAGTCATCCAACTGGACTTGAACAAAAGCAGATGGAAAGAGGTTACGAGTTTGGGAGAAAGGGCCATTTTTCTTGGGCATAATAGTGCATTTCTGTGGATGCTACTAGCTTTTCGGGTGTAATCAGGCCAAATTGTATCTATTTCACGGACGATTGTCTTGAAGCCTATTATCACACGCAGTCTCAACATGGGGTTGGCAAGGACATGGGTATCTACAATCTTCAAGACGGAAAAATTGACCGCTTTGATAGTATTCAATCATTCATTTTGATAAGTCCACCAGTTTGGATAGCACCCTCTTTCTGATGCCCTGTATTTTATTTTAAATGTTGTAGTTAGTTTTTGCACTAGTCAGTAGTCACATCTTATCTTTCATTTAGGTAACTGGGATGGATTTGGGTTGCTTTGTTGGGATGGATAATTGGATTTGAGTAACTTTCTTTGTTTGTTTGTTTGTTTTTTTGGGACTAAGGAAGGGAATGTTTTTGTTGTAGACAAAGGAAAACAGAAAGGAAACTTTTTGTACACATCTTTTTTTTTTGTGTATCTGTATCTTAAAAAGAACCTTTATGTTACCAGTAGTGACCCTCTTACTTAGTTTCTGATTCCTTGAGCTGCATTTCTTATGTATCTACTTCATTGCGCTTAATTCGTTTCCATTTAAAAAAGAAAAATCAAACAATTAACATAAAACTTTCAATTTTCAAATTTAAACACAAATTATAATACTAAAATTTTAATTCATCAAGCAACAATCTATTATTTTATTATCAAATATTTTATATATTTACTTTCCAATTGTAAGTAGTACACAAGCAAAAAAAAAATTTTGGTCAAAAATCAATGAAGACACCAAGTCAATTAAGGATGATGTTTATAAAATTTTGCAATTCAAACAAACTGTTGTTAGTAATTCAGTGAAGACACATGATAGTGAATCATTTTAACGGCAGTAAAACTTGTGTTTCAAGGGGTTATGGGTTCCAATTAAATTTCTGTATTTGAGTTCAATTCAAAGTCAATATTTCTAAACCCCAGAGTAGGTAATACTTAATACCATATCATTCCGCCAATAAAACTTGTGCTTCAAGGGGTTTTGGGTTCCAATAAAATTTCTGTATTTGAATTCAAGTCAAAGTCAATATTTCTAAGTAAATTAGAATGAGTTACAAGCTTAATGTCTATTCAAATGTATTAATTCGTATTTCTCAGATTCCCTCCTCCCTAAATTTTAGTAAAAGCACTCCTATTTTTTAGATATCACCTGATAAAATAAAAATTCGTTCCAAAGGTTTACAATCACCGATTTAAATTTTATAATTACCGTGTTTGTTATGTTATATGCGGTACACTCTATTTCGAAACGTATCTTGTTTTCAGCAACACAACACGGTAAAGTACTGAAAAAGAATAGATGATCAAAATAAAACTTTTTTGGCGCTCTATATATGATTGCAATTACCATAGAAATTGTATTATGTATATATAGTATATATAAAGAAGTTTTAAAATATAATATGGAAAATTTTACATTCTCCTTCGGGAGCAATCCCTTTCTACTTTAATACTTGTACAATATAACAATGGTGAATTTTACGGTTTCGTTGAAAAAATCATTTCGTTGGCTTTATGGGCTTGTACAGTACAAATTTGTAAGCACATTGTGTTGTACTGTACAAATCTTTAAAGTACAAGAGAATGGTTCTCTCAACGGGATTATAGAATTTTTCTATAACAATATATGATTTAAAAACTTATACTGTACAAGTTTTAAACCCAAAGGATTGGTTCCTAAAAAAACGGTAGAATTTCTTATATATATGAAGAAAAAAGAAAGGTTAATTATAACCTATAATGCTGTAAGTCCAACTAGATCCTTTTCAATTTATCTCTTCAAATCCATGATGGCTGCTGGAGTTGTACTCAACCCCTCATGCTCAGAATTTGCAGAATGATCATCAGAAACCATATTGACAAGAAAGTCATAAATATCAGTGGCAATAACAGCAGAAGCTACGTCTTCTTTATGAAGAATCCTTCTCTTTCCTTGCATGGTCATCATCCAAGCCCTTCTTGTAATTCCCTCAACAAAAAGCTCACAAGCTTTAGAGAGAACAATAGGGGCCTCCCCAGATATCATCTTCACATCATCTCCTGATTTCTTCATGATTTTCTTGATTCTTGCTAATGGAAATGAGTGGGGTCCAGCTTTTCCTGATAATAATATCGCTGAATATATCCCTGCCTGCCTCATCTTCTACTGGGTGTAGTTGTGTGTGAAAGATTGGGAGAGAAATTAAGAGAATATATACTATATGGTATGAGAAATTTTGAAGATATTTTGGGATGTATCATAGGAAAATTATTAGAGGCTGAGGTGTTTGTGTAATTTGAGAGTGATGTGAGAATATGTATATATATGAGTAAGTCTTACTTATTTACTCTATAATACGGAGTTGATATAACAGTTATTGAAATAACTGAAACGCAAGAAAGTTTCATGACTTTTCATTCATCCAATAATTTTGAATATTCACTCCACAGTAGGAAGTGAGTAAGAAAGAATTTTTCGTTTATATATTTGTAGGAATAGGGTTGATAATTTCTTACATGACACGACAACAAAACACAAACACGATACAATTCAAGTCTTATCGAGTCATATATTATTGGGTTAACCCGTTTACGGCACGAAAATTAACGGATTGGGTTGGGTGAATCTGTGGGTTGACATAATAACCAGTTAAGTTACTGAATAACAGATTTTTCTAAAGTATTGTGAATAATAGTTTTAATGTAAGATTGTTAAATCAAACTTAATAATTATTTTAATTATTATCTAAAAATTTTCAATAATTATAATAATTTACTCTAAATTATTATAAGAACAAGGTTAGTATTAGTAATTGATTAAGTTATTGAAGATTTAAAATTTGAACTTTTAATTTAAATGGATTGCAAATTATTTAACTTGATAAGTAGGTTTGTATATCTTTGGTAAGAATCAACGGGTTAGACACGAATACGACACTAAAAAACGAGTCAGACACAAATACAACATAATAAAAAATACGCTCCACATAACACAACATGATATGAATATGATACGAACTACAAATAGGTATAGATACGATACAAGCATTGCCGCACCTATATACATATGCATATAACGGTGTATCCATCTGTTTGGTAATGTGCATGAAGATCATGAGGCAGTTGCCTGGCCGGCCAGCCTGCTGCCTGGGCCGGCTACAGACACTCCACAAGTACTAATTAATTTCTTCTACATGTTATTTTCTTTACAGAATTTCATGAAACTGACCTTTGCAAGTTCGATTGGTCAACCAAATGACCAACAGCCAGTTTTTTATTTTGATTAATTTTGTTTTCAGATTTTTTTTCATTTTTTTGTTTTTTTTTTTTTTCAAAAAGAATATTACTGTGCATCTATACTAGATTATTGAAATACACCAACGTGACTGTATTCGTGTCATTGTTAAGAGTATTGTGTTAGATATAACTAAATGCGCAGAAGGATTTGAATACTGTGGCTAGGAGGTTTTTGGGATTGTCAAAATGCGATTTTGATGAAAAATTCTTATATGAATCCGATTCACGGTCATACATGTAAATTTTATAATCGAAACAAGATGCATGTTAATTAATTGATATGCTTAAAAAAAATGATACATGCTGATATAAAAAATAATAATATAACTTTTATTTTAATATATAAATGAGATCGTAGATCGAATACATATAATAATTTTTTATATGAGGTACAAAACCTTTTTTTACACTCAACACTTCCTCCTTTCTATTCAAGTTAGGGAAATGGAGAAGGTACTGTAGAAATATTAATGGTCTCTGAGACTAAGAAGCAAAAGGAAAATTACTAGCTCTTGTATGTGTACAACACATAAATATATGAAAAATGTTTTACAAAATCACATTTTAAAGTCATTTTTTAAAAGTAATTCACGTGACAAGATTTTATCAAATCACGACTTTTCTTGATTTTAGATTTTTGGTTAGATTTTTTTCCTTTTTTTTTCAGACTAGTGACACATCAGTTACTTTTATTTGTTATTTTATATAAATACATTGTAAATATATATACATTTTGCATGAATTAAAGGGTGCCTAAACATGCATTGGACCTTAAAGAATCTAAATCAGCTATTTAATAAACATATTTTTAGCAATATTTTGAAAACTGGACCGATCATTGACCTAACGGCTTGTTCGAGTTGCAGTTCAACTTATTAGACTAATTAAACCGGCCGGTTACTATTTTAATTTTTTTAATGTAGTGTAATTTAAATAACTCAAAAATATACTTCTATGAAATCCAAAATTTAGAAGAAAAACACTACTTTTTTAGAATTGTAATTATCCTAATACCAAAAAATATTAATCAAATTTTCAATAAGAAAAATCAAAGTTGTACAAAAATAAGTATAAAAAAATTCAAAAAAATAATAATTTAATAGTTTAGATTTTCGTATATTCATTGTTTTGCTATTTTGAAGTTTGTTCACAATTTTTTATATTTTTTCTCTTTATTTAAATTATTTTTTAATCTGAAATCTAAAAGACCAACATGTATATAAGGTCATTAAACTGATTTTCTTCTGATTCACAGTTTTTTTACAATTCTATTCGATTTTTATACTATTCAGATATATAAATAGACCGGATAGATAACTCTTCCGAATTGCAACTCAATCACTCAAACTAACCGATCCGATCTAATTTTCAAAACATAATTATTAGCTGATGCTTTTCATTTTGATAAGTTGCAGCTTATTCATTAGTTTAAGATGTAATGTTTTTTGAGCAATTGGAATTGGAAATAGCTACAGAAGAAAGCCGATTAAGCTAGGAACTAGGCAGCATAATTCTCGAATAAAAACATGATTTATAAAGTTATAAATTTAAAATTATTTGTTAAAATAATTTTACGTGATAACAAAATTAATACTGACATTTTTTAGTCATTTAGTTAGATTATGTTGATGATTTTAAAATTATTAATGGATGAATTGTATCAATAGAGTGCAAAATATATATTATTTTAATTTAAAAAATAAAGTATAATTACTTACCTAATTTGAGGACAAACATATTATTATCCGTTGTTTAATTTGACCTCTTTTCTAAGTAGTACGAAAGACATAAATTTTTTTCATAGGATAGTTGGATCGGATAGAATCCTAAGATCCTAAAATCCAACAAAAATCTCTAGGATTCTACTTGATTTTAGATTTTAGGTGGTATTTAAGTCGTTTAGATTATATTGAATCGTAAGATCCTAAAATCCAGCACCGGGATTTTAATAGTTATGTTACTAATAATTTGCCTTTGGAAAAATTTAGCAAGTCCATGATATTCATTATATATACTTAACATTAGTTTTGTAATGATATCGTGGAATTACTACTGTAAACTTTGGGATAGAAGGATTGCTGGAGTCACTTCGCGTGCCATACATACTTGAAAGATCATGCACATCTATTTTGTTTGAAAAATCCACCCGGATACTGCTTTGGAAATTTCTTTCTAGAAATGTTTAAAACTTCAAAAATTTTACTTCGTTAAAAATGAAATTTTTTTTTTTTTTAACAAAACATTATTTTTTAAAATTTTGATAATTTTTTGAATTAATTTGATATTATTTCTGATTGAGTTTCATTTGGCCTAAAATATCCGTGTCTTGTTTGAGCAGCACGGATCAGACCGCCAAATGAAAGCTACGACAACTTTGTACGGTTCTACCTTTGTTGGTTGTTGTTCCAAAAATAATGAAGAATTTGTAACTATAACATCTTACATTTTCACAAATAAATTTACAAAAAAATTATCGATCATACATTTTATATTTTTTCATTTCAAGTTTGTAATTTCCTAAATAAATACCAAGAGCACCTTTATTTATTATAATACAAGATTTTTATCCCAAATTCTTATTTAAACAAAATATAGAAGCATGTCTACGTGCCTACATAGTTTTTTAAATTAAGTGGTTGACAAAAAATTTTACTGAAAGATACATTCAAACTTTTTTGTTCATGAGTTTGTGATTATCTAAAAAATACTAATTATATTCATTCTATTATAATAAATGCTATGTTTCTAAATGTTTAGATTTTTGCTCAATCAGACAGACACAAAACACTTTAGTGCACACATATTTTTGTAATAATAATGGACTAAAACATTTGTTAGGAACTTAAAGGGTACTAAGTGAAATAATTAAAAAAATCTCAGGGAGGTTTTTAAAATTACCCTTTTGGTTATATGATTAAAGTACTGATGGTGTAAAAGTCTTTTCATGTTATTTGATACTTAATATAGGACTTATTTACAAGAGAGATGAGATAAGTAATATTTTTAAAAATTTTGAACTGCTAAGTGATATTAACATAATATTAATATATCTCAAGGGAGGTTTATAACATTATCCCTTAAGCAATTGGTCAAAGAAATGCAATCTAAAATTCAGTAGCACAATCCTATGTGAGCCAAAACAATACGCATTCACCGATAGTAACTAATAGGATTTTGACACCTAAGCAAGGAGCAACTAAGCAAGGAGCAAGGTCTCATCTTTTTTTTTTTTTTTTTTTGTGAAAAACAATGTAGTAATTTTATAGAACTAAAGAGCTGGAGAATAAAGAAAATTGTTAAATGGACTTGATCCAGACATATTAGACCGGATTGAAGTAAAAATGTGCCGAAAAATTTCTGAAATAGTGTCTTAAATCGGGTCCAAACAAGAATGTGCTGGAGAATTACAGAAATAGGTGATTAACAAAAGGAGGAGGAAGTTCCAAACTCTTGCTGATTAATTACTAGATTTTACATGTTGAGCTAGATGATGAGCTATAATGTTATTGACGACTAAGCGTGTTGAGAAAATATTTTTTCTATTACCTATGGTTAATTATAGATTTTAGTCATTAAGAGATAGTGTGAGTTTTTATAAGAGACAGATTATTTTTATTTTAAGAGCTATTATGTTATCATGTGTACTAATCCATCTAGCTTCAATAAACTGAAGATCATGCATGCAAAAAACTCTTCAAATTTGACTATTATTTTCTAAACTTGAGCAACTTCATACTATCTTTAATTTCTTCTTGCTTGCTTCGTGAACATCTTCGGCACTTATTTATCAAACAAATTGATTACATCTGTACACCTTTGGATGAGTTATTGTCCGTTTCTTCAAAAAATTATATTCAGTTTTATACTTAACTTTTGGGACTGAACAACTAACAGTTTTGTAAGCAATTAATGTTTATAAATCAATAAAGCTTTTATATGATCACTTTGTAAGAATTCAAACCTCTCAAATATTAATAATTGATCAACTACATATAAATTAATGAGGATGCCTAAAATTTTTCATTTCGTTTTCTCGGGCCCTTAGGCATTACAATAAGAATTCGGACAACTATATAAATTAGGGAATTATGTGGTTGCTTTAGGTATAATATCATTGTTTTTTAAAGTTTGTATTATACAAACATTCAAAATATAATAGTATATAATGACACTAAAATATTACATTAGAAACAATTGTGTTATTTGTAATTCCTTTAAAGGCATAAATGTAATTACACTCATGAGTAGATTAGGTTGTTCTGGTCAAGACTCATGTAAAATTTATAAATAATGAGTCATTTCTAATAATTGACTTATACCACATAATAATATTCAAACAATCTCCTATCTCTCTACTTTCCTATTCTTTCTTTCTCTCTACAATTTTTCATTATCATCCATTCGCGTTGTCTTAGAGAATCCGATCAAAAAGCCATACTTTTTTCTCATTTCTTTGGAGCTTTTTGATGATGGAAGGAAGACCACACAAAAATGCAATTTTGTGATGGTCGACTCAGCACTAAAAGAGCACTACTTCATGTGAAAATTCACACCAAAAATATGTTGCTGCACTTGGAAAGCTCCGAAGGAGAGCATATCTGAGCAAGAACCGCAAATCAATTCCACAATTCCACACGTCCAAACAAGATGGGGCAAGGATTTGATTGATTTGTCTAAAAATTAATGCAGATGTAGGCCAAATGGATGATAGCTTCGATTGAGCTCAATGGGTAAAGAATCAACCCCACGCCCCATTGCAAGAAGCTTCAGATTCAAGTTTTTTCCCTTCCTAAAAATTCACCGGCAAAAACCATTTTTGTTGCAAAGAAGTTCCTCCTGAGTTCAATAGCTGGTGATGGCATGAAATTTGTGCTTCAAAATTATGAAGCCTGATCGAGAAACAAAGATTATAGAGCTGACCCAAAATTTGTATCGTAACGACTCCTCTATAAGGCGTCGACCCATTCAATGAGCTAAAAGAGCACAATACGAATGATCATTCGTATTAAAAATGCTCGTTTTCTTGATGGAAGCAAAGCAGCAAGTTTAAAAGATGATGCAACTGAAGCTCAAAATTAATTTTGAAGTTTCCCGGGTGAATTAAAATAAAATTTGCAACCAATAATCAGTTGCATCATGAGTTGAACAAAGCTGCTTATTTGAGCTAAAAGTTTATGCATACTAACCGAGCTGAACTTCCGAACATGAGTGGAAGCATACCCGCTCTGTGCAGCTGAGCTCAAAGATGGGTTTTTGGTCATGTCTGAACTATGAAGGCAACTCCGACCTACCGCTGAAGTAATGTCAAAGACCAGCTCCATAGAAATTCGACTGATCAGGAGATGGAGATCCCCTATAATAGTGAAGGAGCTGACCCATTACTGAATCTAAAGTTATCAAATAATCTTTAGCTGTACCTTCGAAGGTATAAGCCTTTTAAAGATTGAACAAGCTCGAGGCAGAGTTGCCTAAGCCTATCAATGGGTTAGACCTATTCCGGACCCGACCTAATTTTGATCAGTTTATTCAGGTATGGATCTATGACAAATTCTGATTACTTGCTAAATTCGATCTGAATCTGTTTAGCTATTATGATAAACAGATCAGATCTGAATCTTAGTATTTTGACCCGATTAAGACCTGAATCCGATAAAAATATTTAATATATAATACAAATTATTGTATATGAATATTATTTTTATGTATATATACATATATGTTATATAAATTGCCATGTAATTTATATTTAATGCAGAATACATACATAAATATTAATTATGAAATAAATATAATTTTATAATTTAAAAAAAAATTCGATAAATTATAATAGTTCTATTTATAATTTTAAAAGTTATAAAAAAATATTAAAATTCGAATCCGATTCCGTATCTAACAAGACCCAACAGATTTGAGTATAAATCAACTTTTGTAGATCCGTCGAAAATCCAGATACAAATCTAAAGCTGGTTATATTAATCAAATCTGAGTTTGGATATGTTAGATCCGATTCGGATTCGAGCAGTTTACAGGACTAAAGTTGCCATTGAATTGGTTTATCGAACAAAAATTTGATTAACAAAAGTTTGGTCAGACTGGAGTCCAAAGTGGAAACCAAGCCTCAAATTAAGCTCATCCCCAGTTCCGAGGTGTAATCTTACGTCAAGCTTCTGAGGCCAAGCAAAGAACATGTACGCTGAAGTTTGTTCAGATCGGCATTCAAAGATAAAATTACGATGTTGTCCGAGGCAAGTGGATAAGCTTGGCATGATTGACGAGGTTGTTGGATCATTCATCCAAAGCAAAATATACAAGGAGGCAGGAATTGATAAACCAAAGTACTGGCTGAGGACCAAGAAGAATGGATCTAAGCATTCATAGCTCTTTGGATTGGGGTGGTTCTAGATGAATGTGATTCATCCAAAGAGCCAATAAGAAAATCTTTAAAAAAAATGAAATGGTGATGGGGATGAAGAGGTAATTAAAGTAACTGGAAGAGGTTGTGGTTAAAAAGAACCTCACCAAGCAGCAAAGAAAAAGAAATAACAAAAGGCCTACAGTTGAGCCGAAGCTCAAAAAATATAATCTAAGGCAACCTTATAATTCCAGGTAAAACTTGGAGAATCCGAACACAAAAGTGATATATAATGTTAAAAGAGTCATTACAAGCTTAAAAAAGAAAAGGGTCAAAGCTCACATATTAACCTCAGAAAGGTCAAAAGCCCCAATGAAGGAAAAAAAAATGAGGCCAGGAGCCCAAAGAGAAAAATAAGAGATGAAGAAATTAAAAAAAAAAAATCCTAAATGAAAGTAAGAATCAAGTTGGCCAGTTCAAAGCAATTGGTCGGCTTTGAAGTAATTTGGCTGATGTGGAGCAAATTATCCTGATTCAACTCTGTTCAATAAAGTCACAACCTTACTTCCAAAAGCTAAGTTTCCAAAAGCTTTTAGTTTTTAGGTATATGTATGAATAAGACAGCATGTTAGTCTCAAAGTAATGATGGCAATTTTAAAGTATTTTTTGTATATAAAATAATAATAATAATACTTGTATGCTTTCTTGTTGCATGCAATGATTAATATTATATTATTAAACATAATGCATATTTGTTTTGCTCATCATGTGCATAGTAGTAGTTATGCCTAAATAAAAATTGCATAATGTTGATGACTTTTATATAATTTTCGTGGCAAGACTTTGTTGACAACAAAATTTAAGTCACTGCAAGACTAAAGATAAGTGAATATCTTATCTGGTTGCCAGTCCATTAAAAAGAAAAAAGGGAAGAGACTCACGGCTCCTTCTTAAAGTTGTCCTAAACCCGCTGACGTGTTCAACTAGTGAAGGATCAAGCTCCCAAAGAAAAATAAATAAAAAATAGGGAATTGACCCACGGGTCTCTCTTAAAGTTGTCTTAAACTTGTCTATGTGCTTAAATGGCGAAAGATCAATCTAAAAAAAAAAAGAGAAGAGATTCATGGGTCCCCCTAAAGCTGCCCTAAACCCGCCGATGTATTCAAGTGACGAATGATCAAGCTTAGAAAAGAAAAAGAAAAAAAGGAAGAGACCCACGAACCCCCCTAAAGCTACCGGAAGTCTTCTGATGTGCTCAATTGGCGAAAGATCAAGATTAAATTTTGTTTTTAAAAAAAAGGGATTCATGAGCCCAAAAGGTGAAACAAAAGAGGCCTATGAGCCAAAAAAAAAAAAAGAGGCTATGAGCCAAAATGATGTACAAAAAGGCCTATGAGCTAAGGAGAAATCAAGTAGTTTAAAAAAAATGAAAAAAAAATGATGATGATTAAAGAAATGATGATTAAGTCAATACTAAACGCGCTTCCACCACTTTGACGAGCTTGTAAGGAGGACGTCGAATCAATTCTATGATCCGAAGCTGAATGAAGCCAAAGTTTATTCCAAAGTACTTTGATGAGATTCTAAAGCAGAGGTCGAATCAATTTCACGATCCGAAGCTGAATGAAGCCAAAGCTTATTCTGAAGTGGTGAGCTCCAAAAAAGATACGAAATGGTAAATAACAAATAGAGCTCGAAGTTGAGGACTTACAGAGATAAGCATAACTTGAAGGGCTCATAAGGTTGAAATAATCTAATCGTAATCTTTCATGATAACCTCAGTTGATTTGAAAGTCCATAGCGGGATACTTAGTAAATCAAATTGATCAGTCAGTTTGAGCCAAAAATTGGGGTAACATGCAATTCTTGCATAAGTGCCTACCATGACGATCAACATGCAACTTTTGCTGGTGAGTACGAATTGCAAAAATTGTCTCAGAAGAAAGCAATCTTTGCTTAATATCAAAGTTAAGTTCATTATCCTTGAGATTTACATGAACTCATCAGAGCTAATTGACCAACTAAGGTGGCAACCCAATGAAGTCATGCGAACTTAATCTCGTTTGAATCGAGCTTATACGCCATTGGATCTCATGTTCAGTTTCATTGGTGAGTTTCATCTTCAATCAACCAATGTCGAACCTCAACTATCAAACTTCTTGAAGGTTGACATTGGCGCTATGCTTGAAGGGGGAATTTAGATTTGACCTTGGGTGAAGTTGGTCAAAGCAGCTGAAATAAATTGATCAGTAAGGCGACTAACTTCGAACTTGAGTTTCATTGAGACATTATCTAATAGCCGAGCTGTTAAGTAGAACAATGATTATTTTCACACCAAAGACGAGGAGTATAATCCTCAAAGAGTTTGAAGTACTATGCCAATATATGACTCGATGATCAAGCTTGCCATGACAACACAACATAAAGGCCATGGCCTAACATTGAAATTAATTTGCCAGAGTGCACAGCTAAAGCCGAAGTGAAAATTAATCTAGCAGAAACTCTTCTGAATAGACAACGAAGAAAATGAAAAGACTTCAGAAGCTTGGTTTGGATTCTTACACATCCTTAGCTTCAAAAAGTTGGTTTGATTTCGGAAACAACCTTAGCTTCAGGCATCGGAATATGAAGAAACTACTTCAGACGAAATGATAAATTAAAGTAAGGGACTATCAAAGAAAACGGTCTGAACTGCAAAAATATAGTGAAAATAATTAAAAGAGTGAAAGACTACAGCATGACATTTTTGCTGAAGTGAAGGGTTGAAACGAAAGAAGCACTCTGGCCGACGTCAATTCGAACTGGAATTAGCTCAAGGACTGACTGCAACATGACATTTTTAGTGAAGCAAAGGACCGAAACGAAGAAGCACTACAGGGCAAAATTCATATGAACTAATAAAATTATCCTAGGAGATGGTGCATCTAATGAAGGTTAAACAAACGAGTTCTTGATAACTTCTAGACAATTCAAAGGAGTCAAGCCTTTAATGCACCTATTAGTTGGATATGGCACAGGGACTTGTTGGTTCAGCCAAAGAGCAGAACTGATGATATAGAAATTAATCTGGATCGATAAGGGAAATTTAAAATGAAAATAGGAATAGAGATTAGGATAAGTTACAGATAGATCAAGGGATTAATGATATTAGGGAGAGACAATGTTTCTTATTTCTTGTGTATTGTTTGAAAGTAGATAGGTCATGTCCCTTACAAATGTAAATAAATGCCTTATTTATAGAAACTTGGGAAAAGTGGGACCCATAATAAGGTGATTTATGTAATTATTACATATCTGACTAACCGACTTGCCGACCTACTGATCTACTAAACTACTTATGCCGAACTTACTGTTCCAAATTACAAGTCGAACTGCTTAATAGCTGTGCCGAGTTACTTTTGAGCCAGCAGAGCAGTATAGTAATCAGTTAAATCCAAATAAATGTTTTTATATTCAGGAGATAGGTAAATGCTACCACGTGTCCCTTGTCCGAGTTGAACAACTTTGGGTATCGTCATAAGCCTCCTCGATGGAGTTTGAATCGTTGATCAGACTGCATGGATTGATATTCTTTTTGTATATTTGTTTGTTGCGACTTTTGAGAATTCCCCATTAAATTCCGGTCTCTTCACTTTATTAAGCGTCATTTAATTTCACTTTTTTTGTACATTTAATATCCAAAACATCTTGTCAGCATTCACTTGGACTTTTCAACAAAAACATCTTTGTACTTCAAATACTTCGATTTCCTTCTGCACATTTCTAGGAAAAAACCAATTTGGCTTCTGAATCGAGAGAAGGTTCGACTGAGAGTGTTCCAATCAAAGACAAATTTGATTTGGGTGCTGTGATGCTGGGTGGAAAAGCATATAAGAAAACACTTAGAAGAGTCCAAAAAAAAAACCTACCCCAGTAGATCCACCATCTCTGGAAGGAGGAGCAATTTTTAGAAATTCTAAATCTAGAATTCTAAATCTTCAATTTACAACAAAATTTGCACCGCCTCTTCAAGATGTCGAGGAAGTATCTACTAGGAAGTGAAAAACTTCACAATCGCCTAAAAGGATTTCTTCTAGGGCTCCTGCAATTGAAGCCCCCATAATCATGGAGTACCATATACTGTTGATAAACTCTAACCCTTCTAAAAGCCGTCTGGTAGTAGTTCATAATTCCAGGGGCAAAAAAGAACCACCCAAATCTTCTTCTTCTGGGACTCAATGTTTTGTTCCTGATTGGCCAATTTGTGAAGGTGACCAAATTGGAAGATCACCCAAGACCATAGATTATCTAGTTTTGTTGCATTTCTGAAGGGTGATAAATTAGAAGTTGAAGCCTGTTCAGACAAATTAAAAGCAATCTGAGCGGCTTCAAGTTGGTATTCGTTTGGATGCTACATGCATATCATAATGTTATCTTGGCTTGAGGATAAGGACAAGACCTTCGAATTGGAGCAGTCCTTGGAGAGAATCAACAATGATAGGGCTACCAACATAGAAGAAATGAAGAAATTCGAACAAGAAAAACATCTCAAAGAGCAAGTCGACTTGGAAGCAAGACTTAACAAAAAAATCAAGAGCTTCAATCCCTTCATTCGGCTGAGATGTCGAGAATGAAGGAAGAATTCAAACAGGTATCTCAGAACCTTTCCTCCAAATCTCTTGACCTAATTGCCGCTCAGTCCGAGGTTTAGAAGTTTCAACCTAAAATTTTTCAATATCTGACCTCAATTGAGAACTTCAAAGATGAACTCCCTCTTCAAGGGGTAAATTCTTTTCTGATGTTTGATGCTTTGAGGAAAGAGATTTGGAGAAATTCTGTACAATGAATGCTAAAGCAGGATTTAGTAAAGCTTTAGACGACATCAAAGTTCAGTTTCCCAAATTAATTTTTTCTAAGAACAATTTTGACTTTTTTGACCCAGTAGCCACTTTTAGTAAAATGACTGAGTTAGGTAAAAGTTTTAGAAAACCACGATCTACCTCTTCCTTGAACCAAAGTGTTCTTCACTTGAAACCTGTTGAAATAGCTGAAGTAGCTGAAGAAGATGAAAAGGAAGAGATAGAAGTACCTGAGCAAGAGGTAAACATTTCAGGTCTTCTAGCTCGCATGAACAATAGGCCTTGCTTTTCTTTTGATGTAGAATTTTCTGATGTATAGTAGGATCCTCTAACTTTTTTTTTATTTTAATAATCAGGATGTAACAAGAACTACTACCTCGATAGAAAACCCTTCAATAGAACAAGTTGAAGGAGATCAATAGGAGTAGAATAGGATCTTGTAACTTCTTTTGCTAATGATGTAATAAATGCATATTTTTATTTGTATTCTTCTCTGTACTATTTTATTCTTGTAATAAATTTCCTTGAGATTCCTATAATTGCTTATCGATTAATCTTTATTTGGATCAAATCAGAACTTTCAAAATTTGTACAAGTTATTCTTTTATAAAGAACAACCTTTTTTGAATTATCCTTTGTGATTAAGCATGTTCGTATTATAAATGGCTACTTGAGTACGTCGACAAGCCTGACATTTAACTGATGTCATCAGATTCGGGATTTAGAACCACTTCAAGCATTTCGACGAGCTATCCCTCATTCAGCCAAACCATTTAAAGTACTTCAGCAGGTCGGCCTTTACTCTTCTGATCATAAAGAACTAGGACTTTCTTTAAATTAGGATCACACTGCCATTAATATTTAGCAAATCATGGTCATTTCCATATTTAAAAAGGCGTGCCCTAATTTCACGTTTACCACTCGTGTAGTTATTGTCAGCACACAACCATTTCATTTTTCAAAAATTCAAATTATCTCCTATAAATACTCCAACCTATATTTTTCTTTTTCACCTTCCTTTCAAAAAACCCTTTCCGGCAGTTTGCTTTCTTTTCTTCAAATTTCTCACAAATCTTTAAAGTTCCAGATGTCTTCTTCTTCAAATACTATCATTGTTCATACTCAACGTATTTGTTCTATTCTCATGTCTAAGGAATCCATACAAACTCCTCCTTCATTTCCTCCTCCTAAACAAGCCCCAACCACAGTGTATATCAGATCCACTCTACAAGTTGATGATATTTCTCAGCTTAAAGCTGCCTATCAGATCCTTGTTACTGTAGCTATTCAGATTCTTGATGAAAGAATACGACACATAGCCCTCCTGAGGGCTTGTCACAATTTTTGAAGACCAACTTCGAGCAAGTTTTCAATCTCCCATTTTTGAAATTTTTCTGTCTCTGTACTATTTTTGGCATCTATTTCTCTCAGTTGATGCCAAATTCTTCCTGAATCCTTGTTGCATATTCTCTAATCTGCATAGAAAATATTCAAATACTAGGGCTACTGCACACTGCTTTTGATGCTTTTACAAGGTGGTACAAGGCAAGAAGTTTGGATTCTTTTATTTTGCTAGTCGATCGAAAAGAGTCAGCATAGCTTCTGACATGTCGAGCTCCATAAAGAATTTGAAATCCAATTTCTTTTTTGTTGCTCAGGCTGACATGGGGAAAATTTAATCAAGATGGTCATTTTTTGACCGAAACCCCATCCTAAATACCGATCCCTTAGGAGAACTAGACCCAGAATTCTTCCTAGGGATAACGGGAATTGATCAGTCAAACTCTGCCATTCTTTTTGGTGACAAGAATTTGATAATAGATCACAATTTGCTGATTTGGGAGGACATGATCGAGGGAACACCCTTCCTCAAAATTTTAATTGACATAAGTATAAATCCTTGAGCTATTTTCATGTTCCCAATCTTATTTCTATTCATATCGACTTACTTTTCTATTGTTTCTTGATCAGGGACTTTGGTGAAGTCGATGGCGTCTATCTAGTTTGACAGAAGAAGAATCTTGTCTAATTGTTCACGAGCCAGTTCAAATAGTGGACCATTTTTCTCCGACTACCTGAGTAGCAGGAGGCTGTAATAGCTCGATGATGATTGCTAAAAAGAGTAAAGCTCCAGCTGCTGTTGCTCCGAAAAGGAAGAGGTCCAAGTTAGCTTCAATGGAAGAAGTTGAAGATGAGAAAACTATAGTTCTTCCCTTAGTTGCTCGTCAATGTAAGAGAAGAGATTTTTCAGTTACTTCTTTTGTCCATTCTTCAACTCCACTGATTCGAACACCATCTTTTGTTCAACTAGTTCCAGGTGAGTCATTTTGTCCTTAGTCGTACAAACCTAGAGCATTTTTTATTCCTGAGAATAATGAAATCATTTCCTGGCATGCAGTTCCAGGAGCTCGAAACTGGACTCCAAAGAAAGAATTGGTCTCCAGCGGTTCTCAGAACCTTCCTTAGATAGGTAGAATAGTTCAACCGATTAGAAATCTAGACGGCGATCTAGTCAAAATGCTTCTTTCAGTCATTTATGGTCTCTGACTATAAATGACCGAGAATAGCATGCTCGAGTTGCTAATGATTGGCTCGATAATGCTTTTACACAACGAGACCAATCTTATGCAGCAGACCTCCCCACAGCTGAACTACAATTCGAGACTGCCCAATCTTTTTATTCAGTTAAACTTCGATAATACTCTTGTCTCTCTCTCTTTTTCTAATGCTGCTCAAACATTCTGCTACTCGATAATGCCATGAACAAAGGAAATCTTCATTGTATAAGATTTGAAAAGCAAGTTGATGAGCTGAAAGATCTACTTCAAAAATCAACTGCTAATGAAGAAGCTTTAAAACAACAGTTTCGATCTCATGGTGTTATAAGCCGAAATGATGCTTCTTCTCCAATAGAGATCCCCAATAAATATGAAGAAGAACTGAATGATCTAAGGGATCAAGTGGAGGAATTGACCAAGCAACTGAGGATAAAACAAGAGGAGGCCAGCAAATATAAATTGAAGCAGCCGATCAGCTGAGGTCCAGTCAGGCTCCATCTTCTTCTTCTCAATTGATTGACCATGTCAATCAATATCTAGGTTCAAAGGCCTTGAAGAGCGACCTAATGACATTTTGTCAGCAGGCCTGCTCTCTAGGTTATAAAGAAGCCTTAGAAGAAGAGATTCCTAGACCTGTCCTTAGATTTTACTTTCGTTCAAGATTATAATGAATATGTTGATCAAGCTTTGGTTACCAGAGTTAGGTGATATTTTTGTAGAATCTCGGATAGAGAATAATGTATTTAAAAGTGTATTAATCGAAGATGAATGAAATTTTTGCTAAGAACTGTCTCATTTGCATTCCTTTGTAATATTTCTTAAAATTAGTAATGTTCCATGTTCGAGGAATAACTCGTCCAAACTGATCAGACAATTTATAACATCCTAATGAATGAGCCTCAATTATATGATATGGAATTTCCCAATTCTCATCAAACTTGTGGCTCCCTTCTGTTCGATTAAACTGACAATTTTCTGAAGAACTAGGTCTCCGGGTCTGAAATGTCTTAACCGCAGTGAAATCATAGTATTTTTTTGAGATGCTGCTTGTAAGTAGTCTCTCGGATAGCTGCAACTAATCTCTGTTCTTCTAGGAGTTCCAAATCTATCCTTCTAACTTCATTATTATTAGTGCTAGATCGAATTTTCAATCCTTGCAAATCATACTCCGATTTTTGGGGGAATAACAACTTCAGCACCATATACTAAGTTGAATTATGTTTCTCCATGTGAGACCTGAGAGTAGTTCGGTGAGATTACAAGACACTCGGCAGTTCTTCTACCCATACTCTTTTAGCTTGATCTAATCGAGTTTTGAATCCGACCAACAATATTCGATTAGAGAACTCGGCTTGACCGTTGGCTTGGGGATGAGTTACTGAAATTGTATGCATTTGTATTCCCAACTCTTCACAGAAGGGTTTGAATGGTCTTCCAACAAATTGAGTTCTAGCGCATGTAATGATATCGCAAGGACTTGATATTCCATACTTGCAAACAATGTTTTTCCAAACGAATTTTTTAACAATTTCTCCTGAAATCGATCGAAGTGGTTATACTTCAATCCATTTACAGAAATAGTCAACTTTTATAATCAAGAACTTAAAATTTCTGGATTCTTTTAGAAAAGGTCCCAGGATATCTAGTTTTCACTACTAGAAAGGCCAAGATTCGAGAATGAACGTTATTTCAGCAGCTGACTTCTGAATGATGGGAGCATGTATTTGACACTTATGGTAGTATTTGACAATTTGATTTGCATCATGATTCACTGTTGCCAGTAATATCACATAAGCATTGCTTTTTAGACTAAACTCCGAACTCCTAAATGACTTCCACAGATGCCTTTGTGAATTTCTCAAAGCACATAAGTTATTCGTTTAGTGATAAACATTTGAGTAGAAGGTTCAAATACGAGTGACGATACAATATCCCCTGATGATTTCATTTTCATATATGCACAGTCTTTGCCTGAACTTGATCTTCTTGGGAGTTTTCCCTGGGTTAAATATTCAATAATGGCGTCCATCCAATTCAATTTTTCATCAGTCTGGGTTATTTCTTACTCATCAATAGCTTGCTAAATCTTTACCTCAATCAACACTTCTTTTGTTAGATGAGCATACAGAGCTGTAGCAAGCTTTGACAAGGCATCGACATATACATTTTTTGATCGAGGGATTTTGACAAACTCTATTTCTTGGAAGAATTGTTTGAGTTGGCATACATTTTCAAGGTACATTTGATGTATGGTTCCTCGAGATTTAAAGTTGCCAAGAATCTGATTAACCACCAATGAGGAGTCACTGTTTATCCGAAAACCTTGGGTTCCCAATTCACGGGTGAGCTTCACTCCTATTATCACTGTCTCGTATTCAGTTTCATTGTTGGTCACTTGAAACCCAAATCGAATAGCATATGTTAGCTAATTTTCTTCTGGGGTTTTGATAACAATTCCTATTCTGGAACCGGATTCATTAGATAATCCATCAAGCTGGCATGTACTTCCCAGATTGGGTACTCTTCTTCGACTTTCTGATTAATATTCAAAATCGAGTCATCAGGTAAAGTACTTTTGACAACAAAGTCGGCTAGAGCTTGTGCTTGGATTACTGTTTGGGGCTGAAATTTGAGATGATACTCGAAGCTCAACACACTATTTAAGCATGCGTTCCGAAACATCAGGCTTGGTCAAAATTGTTTTGAGCGAAAAAATTGTATTGATTAGGATGGCGTGGCTCTGAAAATATGGCCTAATTTTCAAGCAGCAACTACCAAGGCAAAAGCCACTTTTTCAATATTAGTGTAATTCTACTCGAGTCCGTGTAGAATTTTGCTGACAAATTAAATTGGTCGTTGCACTTTGTCTCGTTCAAATAAAAGGACACCACTGACAGCAGAATGAGTTACTAACAAATATATGACTAGAACTTCATCCTTGATTGGTGCTGATAAACAAGGTATCTTGGCCAGATACTGTTTTAACTCTTCGAAAAACTTTTGAAGGCACTGTTCGTTGTTCGGTCCATTCAAAGTTTTTAGCTTTCATAATGGTTTGGAAAAAAGAATGCCCTCTCTCTGTCGATTTAGATAGAAACTGGTTAAGCACAGTCATTCATCCAGTCAGACATTGTATCTCCTTTATTGTCCAAGAAGGCTTCATGTCTATTATAACTTGTACTTTCTTTGGATTTGTTTCAATTCCTCTTTTAGAAACAATGAATCAAAGGAATTTTCCAGATGGAACTCCGAAAATATATTTTAGGAGGTTTAGCCGAAGATTGACTGATCTCTTTATTGAAGAAACTTCTCGAAGATCCAAGATAGTGTCTTCATTTGTTTGACTTTTGACAACCATATCATCGACATAAACCTCCATATTTCTTCCAATCTGATTTTTGAACAATTTGTTCACCAACCGTTGATAGGTTGCTCCTACATTTTTGAGTCCGAAAGGCATGGTTTGATAATAGTAAATGCCCTTATCAATGATGAAGGCTGTCTTTTCTGCAAACTTCCTTTGCTGAGGAATATCTGGTGATATCCTTTGTGTGTATCTAAGAAATGTTCTATTTTATATCCAACTAATGAATCTACTGCTGTATCGATTCAAGGCAAAGAATTACTATCTTTTGGACAGGCTTTATTCAGATATGTATAATCGATACATATTCGCCAGTTGGTATCTGGTTTAGGCACTAATACAGGGTTTGACAGCCAGATCGGATAGAACACTTCCCTAATTATCCAAACAACAAGCACTTTGTTGACCTAATTCTCAAAAACCTAGCTACATTCATGCCCAAAGAGCCTTTTCTTTTGGTTCACAGGTTTTTGAGATGGATCGATACCAAACTTATACTCTATAATTTCTCGAGGAATTCCTGGCATACCCTCGGAAGACCAAGCAAAAATATCTTTAAACTCGTACATAAGTTTCAACAAAGCCTTTTTGAAGGCAAGTGGTAGGTTGGCATACACCCTCAATTTTTTGTCTGGGAACTCTTTATCAAAGGCAATCTCATGTACCATCAGTTGACAATTTTGCTTTTTCATCTTCATGAGATTCGACAACTCCTTGGGAGAACTCTTCTAGAAGTTCTGAACTTGGATGGGGACCTTGGTCAAGTGACTTGTATAGGGCTTTCTGTCAAAGGGACATCATGTAACATTCCCTAACTTCTCGTTGGTCTCCCCATACTTGTCCTGGTATACCATCTCTGAGAGCAAATTTGATACCTAGATGATACACAGATAGCAGAATAATAAATGTGTATAGGGATGGTCGACCTAATATCATGTTGTAGGCCGAACTCTTTTTGATCAATGTAAAATTTATCATTTCCGTGTCAGAGCTTGGGGCCTCTCCCAAGGTTAGCGGTAGCATGATGGATCCTTTTGCATTAATCAAATCCCTCGTAAACCCAACTAACAGACTTTTGATTGGTTGGATCTATTCCGGACCCATTTTCATCTTTTCCAAACATGCCAGTAGATCACATCTACTGAACTTCCACTGTCGATGAACACTTTGTGGACTCGGTCCAATCTCCAATTTTAACATGAATAACAATCGGATAGGCATGAGGATACCAATCAGGAATCGGGTCATTCTCGGTAAAGTTAATGTTTAGACTAAAACGAGGTCTTTGTAAAGCCCTCTTTTCCCAAGCTAAACCCCTGGTGTACCTTTTTCTGACATTTGATGAATCTCTTCCAGTACTTCCTCCAGCAATGGTTGCAATAACTCCAGTAGCATCATCATCATTACGAGGTGGTCCTTGTTGTTCATTTGATTGGATATCTAGAGACCAAAAATTTGATCGTTGAGATGATCCTTCATTTAAAAAGGGTCTCTTGTCATTTATCCGAAATTGGTCAGCAGCTCGGATAATGCATTCTTGTAGATGCCCATCTTTTATGACCCTCTCGATCTCAATTTTAAGGTCATTGCATTCTTTGGTATCATGTCATGATCATCGTGATGTGCACCATATTTTGACCGATCTCTCCGATAAAATTGAGATATGATGGGAGGTGGAGGTGAAAGTAATTCCAGTGTAACGAACTTGCTACAGAATTTCCTTTCTTGATGTATTGAGAGGAGTGAAATCCTCATTAGGTAAGACTGTAGTTCGTCAGAATGAAGGTGTTTCTGTTATCAATTTATCAGGGCAAGGAAACGACCAACTTGGAACTTGGGTGCTTCAACTTGGGTACTGGACTCAGAACATTTTTTCTTATTGGGTTTTGAAGATTTCTCTTGATTCTTGCGAACTTTATCTTCTAGCTCTTGTAATTCCCTCTTTGCTCGGTTATATTCTTCTCCCTGGATGTAGTCATTAGGTCCCTGTATTGGGTACGGAAGGAAGCAAAATTTTATTGAATATTCCCAGTCGAATTCCACTCATAAAGGCAGCAATAAGCACAATTTCATTGGCATTGTGGATGTGTATGACTTCTTCATTAAAGTGGCCAATATACTGCTTTAAAGTCTTATCCTGTCGTTGCCGAACACTTAACAGGTATGATGCTTCTCTCTGTATCAATTTTTGACTCAATAAAATGGCACAAGAATTTTTTCGCAAAATCAGTAAAAAAATCTACTAATTTTGGAGGCAATTCTTTAAACTATTTTTGAGCTGACTCTCTAAGAGTGGTTGCAAATAACTTGCAAGTTATGGCGTCAAAATATCCAAAGTGTCTGGATATAGAGGAAACATGAGCAATATGATCGGTGGGATCATTAATGCCTTTATAAGTATCCAAATAAGGCTGTTTGAAATGAAGTGAAATTTGCTCGTTTTGTATGGCTAGAACAAAGGGGTCTCTGTTAAAAATGAGTAATTAACAGAATAAGCTTTTTCCCTAAGAATTTTTGTACTCGCTGATCCACTTTAACCATTAGATCATTATCTTGTTTATTCTCATCATTATCGACTTCAACAGCTAAGCCCCCTATCCTTTTCTCATCATTATCGACTTCAAGAGCTAAGCCCCCTATTCTTTTAGGATTAGGACATATTCTATCAAAAACAGATCCTTCCTATTTAGGGACAGGAGACAAAGTAATTTGAAGGCAATGAGAACTGTTGGTTGTATCTTCACCAGTGGTTCATTGTCTTTGTTGATTTTCAACAAAATTTTTGATAACCTGAATGTTGTTAGCAAGGAATTTGATCATTTCCTCTTTTTGGGGGTAGTCGTTTGAGAAAAAAGTGGCAATTTTTGGGATAAAAGGGATGGAAGATGCAGTTCTTGTTTCTTGAGTTAAATTCGTATTTTGATTTTCCTGGAACGTCTTGCCATGACTTTAGTTCAAGTATAAACTGGCTTTTTTGTATCTGATTCTCATAGACGGCACCAATTGATGATACGGAAACTAATTTGGATCAATAAGGGAAATTTAAAATGAAAAGAGAAATAGAGATTAGGACAAGTTACAGATAGATCAAGGGATTAACGAGATTAGGAGAGACGATGTATCTTATTTCTTGTGTGTTGTTTGAAAGTAGACAGATCATGTCCCTTATAAATGTGGATAAATGCCTTATTTATAGAAATTTGGGGAGCAGTAGGACCCATAATAATGATTTATGTAAAATTATTACATATCCGACTAACCTACCTACCAATCTATTAAACTACTTATACTGAACTTCTTGTCCCAAATTACAAGTCGAATTTCTGAATGATAGCTGTGATAAACTACTTTTGGGAGAGTCGAGCAGTATAGAATCAGTTACATCCAAATAGATGTTTTTATGCCCAGGAAGTCAGTATATGCTTGCACGTGTCTCTTGTCTGTGATGAACAACTTTGGGTATTGTCAAAAACCTTCTGTGCAACAAATTACTAAAATTGTTTGTCACGGGCTTAAGGATGCAAAGTATTATGGGGACCAGTGGCTTCACAAAAACAAATGCCATTTGGGATACTACATTGGCTTACAAGCCACTTCAGTTTGGCGTCAGTTCACAAAAGAAACAAACAGAAGTAATAAAAAGGGTTTCAAAGTAAAAAGAGTGTGAGAACCTCGGATGGGATTCATAAGCACAAGTAAAAATAACAAGTGCTAGTCTCGTATAGGTACTCGCCAATACAAATATAGACCATGGTGCGACAAACAACTTTCCGAGCAATTTAGCTTCAGTTGAGGACAACTTAGCTTCGGGGTTCAACGCTTCAGTTAGCTTCGGAGTTCGACTCTTCAACTTTTGGGTTCGAACAATTTTATCTCCAAATTTCACACAACATCAAAGTTCAAACAGTTTGAAATTCGGAGTTTAGACAATTTGGGAGATCTAACACTTCAGTTTCGGAGTTCGAATGTGTTTTCAACTTCGGAAAAGAATTCATGCAAAAATGACTTCGGACGGGGTGATAAATTATAACTGGAGGACTACAAAGTGCATAGGAAGTCAAAGTCAAGCCGTAATAAATTAATTCGAAGTTTGTCGGAGACTGAGGAAGTTCGGAAAGAGAATTTCAGTGCATAAATTAAAATAAGGACTTCTAGACTTATCATACGACTTTAAAACCAATTGAGATTTCAGCATTACGAGGGAATAGCACTTTGGAGGAGGAAGTGTTGGGACTTCTTCCTGAATTTCAGAAGCAAAATGGAGGATAAAAAGTCAAGTAAGGTTAAATAGATGACATCAAACAACTGGCCGAGCTGTTTTTAGCTCCAGTTGGGGCGGCTTAACTTCGATTGAACCTAAATGCCATTTCTCATGAAAATGGTGTGTAAAGATCACCAACAGAGAGCCTCCAATGGGGAATCACAAGCGCAAGTAAAAATAACAGAACCTCAGATCAAGTCTCGTACAGGACTCAGCCTCGGATCAAGTCTCGCACGGGGACTCACACATATATGCAAAAATAGCGAAATCCCACATCGGGAAGTAGCTAATGATAACGGACCCAAGTGGGAACTTCAGTTCAGAAGAGTTTCGGCTCAGAATAACATATCCAAAATGGGATACCTTCAACCTGAGAAGACTATTGATGGTAGTAAAATATTGCATTTGTGTCATTTGTAATTCCATTAAAAGAATAAATATAATTACACATGTTTAACACTGTCATGAGTAATTTAAGTTATACAGGTCAAGATTCATGAAAAAATATTAAGACTCATGTAAAATTTATAAGTAATGAGTCATTTCTAATAATTGACAAATTATACTACATAATAATATTCAAACAATCTTTCATCTCTCTCGACTTTCTTATTCTTTCCCTCTGTACAATTTTTCATTATCGTCAATATAGTATTATAACGTGATCATAAATTTTTTTTATAAATTAAGGCGGTTAAACACTGAAGATCAAAGCAAGCTAAGCCATATACAACGTGCATTATACCAAAGCAAACGACCGCCAAAAACTAAACATATATAACGTACTTAAACTTCACAAGTATTATATACCAAAACAACATGCATCCATGAATTATAAGTCTGGTGGCCGAATTATGGGCAAATTCTTCCAACACTTGTATAAATTCTCATTCTGTGAATTAAGCCATCACAATTTGGTGCATAATTATATCGTGGATTATCCAAAAATGCAATATCAGTCCGAGGTCTCTAACAAATATAATTGGACTGGAAATTCAACATAACTGCATAACATTTAAGGACTAATTCTATTTTGCACCTTTCAACTTATATCTGATTTCCTACTTTGCACTCTAAACTTTTATTTTGGACACTTTGCACCCCAAACTATCAAATTCGTCCCACTTCGGCCTTTTTTTTAACGCAATCAAAAAATTAACGGAATTTGCCCTTATGTTCGACGAATTCACCAGAGTGTACAATAATGTTTTTGCATGCAAATACAAAGATTCAATTAACTTTTTAAACGGTGTCAAAAAAGATGCTAAAATAGACAAATTTGATAATTGAGATGTATAGTGTCCAAAACTGAAATTTGATATGGAAAGTGATAATTGTGTATAATTAAGTTGAGGGGTACAAAATAGAATTAGTCCAACATTTAATTAACCATTTTAGGCTATACACAAGCATTCATGGAGTAATTAACCTTTCTTGCAAGAAACTCTTCTGGAGTTGGTTTCCATTGCCAGAAACACAAAATTTAGAATAAGTAATTAATTTGTAATTGGATTAAGTTTAGGGCGAAACTGAGACGAAAAAACTCGTGCAAATTAAACACTGATTACACTCGTAAACCGTGATTTTGTTCATGTATTTGCCAACTGAGAAATAAAAAAGTATGGATCTCTATGGGATTTACACGTAGGATGTATATTTTGTGCCTTCTTACTTTTAATCGTGGAAAATATGTATGGTTAGCTCATCACAATCTTTAAGTCCATTTTTCTGTGGGGTTTGTGAACCGATGATTAAATTCCATAAATTTAAATTTCTTTAATAACTTTCAAAATGCACATTCAAATGACAGAAGGCTAATTTTATTTTGTACTTCTTAATTTATACTTGATCCTCATTTTGCACTTTCAAACTCGTCCCACTTTAATTCTTGATTTAATACTATCTCAAAAATTAACAGAATTTTTCCGTATATACGAAAAATTCATAAGGATGTACAAAAATTTTTGTGGGTACAAAAATCTATGGAAAAATTCTGTTAACTTTTTTTACGGTATTAAAAAATGATTAAAATAGGAAAAATTTGAAAGTTTGGAGTCCGAAGTGTATAACACTAAAATTCGGTGTACAAAGTAAGAATTGAATATGAATTGGGCGGTAAAAAATGGAATTAGTCCAATGACAAATAAGTGTGATCCGAACAATGGAACTGAAATTTTCAGAAGACAAGAAAACCAGTTTCTGGTTTCAATTTGCGTGTGCATGGTTTTTGGACCCAAAGCTCAAGTACACTGGATTATTTGATTAATTCACATTTTTGGGGATTAAGAAATATAAGTTTAATTCGGCTTATTAATTAGCCGAATATAATATTGATTCCATGTTAGGCCGTATTATTTTATTTCAATTCAACCAAATTAGTGGGCATAACAGGGCTAACTGCACCATCCCATCAAGAGTAAGTTTTGGTTACTCGTTAATTTTGCTTATTTATTTCATAATGTAAAATAGGTAATAACAATCGTTGATATATCCATTAAAAAGCAGGTAGATTTCATAATTTTTCAATTATCCAACAGTATATAATATTCACTTTATACTGCACAGTGAGTAATAAAGAATTTCCATCCCATCAATTATTGCAAGATTCATACATGATTAGAGGTCACCAAGTTAGCAATAGCTGAGGCA
This sequence comes from Cinchona pubescens, assembly GCA_025175665.1. Lineage (NCBI taxonomy): Eukaryota > Viridiplantae > Streptophyta > Magnoliopsida > Gentianales > Rubiaceae > Cinchona > Cinchona pubescens. The sequence goes on along the minus strand of JANKKI010000074.1, from coordinate 936,756 downwards.
GATTAATTTTTACTTTAAAAAACTGCAAACGGTTAATTGGGAAAATTTTTATTACGGGTATTAAAAAGTGACATATGTTAGTAGAAATCCTAAATTAATGACCTTCCGTTATTTAAAGTAGTGATCTCAAATATCAAACCAATTGGTAGTATCGGATATCAATGCATATACTATTTGGTAAAACCTTCAAACGTAGGTCTATTACGTTGCCAACATGATACAACAATCTGGCCTTTACTCTGTATAGTCTACTCTAGTCTACACCCCAGTAAGATTCAAACCTAACACTGTATTTTGTCCATATTAATTTAGTGTACAAGTTTTGTAATTGTAGAGAATTTTGTAAAGAGATATGATAGTGAGAAAAGATTCACGAATTCTCTTGTAACCACTCAATCTATAGCTTATAGAAATAAGAGTTACAAACTTGGTACTAAAGTGGATAAATATAGATTTCAGTTACAAAATTCATTTTTAAATTAATTGTGTATGGTCATATTTATATTAATAATTATAGTTATTACACGATCTCTCCATTTATATGAATTAGTTCTCAGGACACACTCGATATGAAAATAAATTTGTATAGTTTGAGTTATTATATGAAATATAACTGAAATTGAATTATGGGATCACTTTATATAACTCTTTATGAACACATATATTCATGTTAGTGAATACATGGAATTGTTTGAAAAATAAATTTTTTAAGAAAAAATTCTAAATTAAGATCAACCTTAAATATTGGATTTTTTAAATGCAAATCAAATATAAAATAAGAGTGGTATATCTTAATTTAAATTTCTATATGTTTAAGTAAATATTTAAATGACACAACTACTCCTCAATCAGAGGCGTAATGCTTTTCAACAAAAAAAAAAGTCTAAAAAGATTAAGGTCTCATTATTTCACTATCAGTAATTGAAAAATGAATATTTTAATGACTAATTTGGTTGAATTATCAAGAAATGACAAAACTAATTTGGTTGTTATCATTTGATACAATATATAATAATTTTACTTCATTTTTATAATTAGAAAGTGTTTTAATACTTACAATTTTGCTATAAGATATCAATATAACACTATCAAATCAATAACAATTATCTAGTGTGAGTATATGGGTTTACAATGCTTAAAACTCTAGTATTCAGTACCACATTTAATTACAACAATTTTTAAAAAAAATATAATATTTCAAATTCAGGATTCATTAAAAAAACTACATAAAATTGAAAAATCACAATAAAAGAAATGAGTGTTTATCCTTGATAAGTGATACCAATAGCCGCAAGTCAATATCATATGATGGCATTTTGCTATTTTCATCAACTACCAATTATATAGGCTAACCTTCTCATACCAAAATAATATAAATAAATTAAATTTTAAAAAAAATATTAGAGAATGAAGTGAAATATTATTATTTTTAATTGACACCAAACTTACAAACTTACAATAGTCTAAAAATCTAAAATTTTAAATTGAAAGCGTAGTTGAATGTCGATGTTGTCTGACTTGAAGGATTTGTCCCATTGTACATTTTCATTTGTGATTTGTGAATCTCTTTAGCATTGCTTGATTTAAGGTGTGGAAGTGGAAATTGAGGAGGGAGTTAAGCCAACATGGTAATATGGTGACTGGTGAGAAACTAAAACGGTCTTCCTTTTTTAGTTTTGAAAATGGATTTCTAATACTACAATACACATTTTGCCTGTAAAATACTTTTACTATCAATTCCAACTCACAAACATCTTTTAAAAATTAATGTATACTAGTAAAGGCAAAAAAAGGTATGCATTAAATTTGACATAAATTGCCTTTGTGCATTATATATAGTTAGATAATTTGCAATTGATAATCATTATTTAGTGATTTGAATTTGAGTTGTATTTTTTTCTACAATTCTCCAACAATTGTTGGAGTATTTTAATAAAAATAGAAAATTTAAAATTTATTAATAATTTTTCAATTACAATTTGCTAATATAATTGGAGAGTTTTTGTAGCATTTATAACTGTCATTATATTAATATAAATTTGACCTTTACACAATGAATTTGGGTAATGAATTTGTAAGTGAAATCTATTTATCCTATTAAAGTTGTGACTCCTATTTTCAAACCTATAAATTGAAAGGTTACAAGAGTAATCAACAATCCTTTCTCAATATCATCCCTTTACAAAGATTCTCTACAATCACAATATTTATATACTAGAAATATATGCAGTGTTGTATTAGGTTTCAAATATGTGGCGTAGGGAGTAGAATATTACAGTTGAGAAAAAATTAGATTGTTGTTTCTTGGGGGCCGATGTGTGCTCAACGTACTACGCTGGAAAACAACTCCATAGGACACAAATCGTCTAAATAGAGGGATCTGGTCCTGCCTCGTCACATGCCATAATACTCCAATGGTGTAAAATATTACTAAATATTTATGTTTTATGTGTGATATTATGGTAAGATTTACATTGTTAATTTTTAAGTTTATTAAATTATTTGACATGTTAACTTTGATTAACATGGTTTTCTTGGTGTAAAATCAAGAATGTTAGACGATTGTTGGTTCTAAATAAACATGTTAATCAAATTTAGGATTTCAAATATTTTAAAGTCAAAAATTAATAGTAAAATTCTTACCTCAATATTTAATGAGAAATGTAAGTAATTAATACCAAATTTGTATCACGATTCATATATTATGGTATAGGATAAGACACAATTAAGTCACTCTCTTTAGACGATTTATACCTCATAGAATTGTTTTCCAGTATAGTAAGTCTGAGATGTCGCCTCCATGATACAAGACCATAACATTTATCTCTCCACTGTAATCTACTCCTGTCTACATGCATCACCAAAGTAATAACACTGTATTTTACCCTGATAACCTATATTTATAGAATAATATAGACATCTACAAAGAAAAATGTCTTTTATTTCTTGTTCAAAAGCCTCTATTTATAGGCTAAAAGAAATAGGAGTTACAAATCTTACATTAGCTAATGATTATTAGAAAATTTCAGTTACAAAATCAAAATGTCCAAATGTGATGCTCAAAATTAATTTGCATTAATATAATTTATGTGAAAATTGTTACGTTGGTTACACATTTATGCCAAATAGTTGTAACTAAAAAATTTTAAAAATATATATCTTTTTATTTTTATTATGGTACTCCAACGAGCGAATGTTTTTATACATGGTTTACCATACAGCTCTGCTTAATTGTCTGGCAGGAAATAAACTATAGTACTAAGATACTTAAGCAAGTCAACACATTTGTCTGCTATCATTAGTTCTAATTAACTCCAATTGCAGCATAAAATACTTGATTTATTTAGGGTTAATTAAACTTTACCCCTTTATCTGCTATCTCAATTGTAGTACTTAGTATTAGTACGCTTTGCCACTAAACTCAAACAATATATACTTTACAACTTCCGAAAGATTCCATGACATAAAATATTATAAAAGGATGATTTGATATTTATTTTAACAAAAATGTCTCACAAAAATTTGTGGGTAAACTTACTCTCCTTTTATTTCATTTAACTATCTCATATATTGTTTTGAATTCTTTTATTTCGTGACAATTAAAATTTTCATTAATTTTCAATTTTTCCTTAATCAACATATATTATTTTATTCATTTATAAAACAAGTACAAAAAAGAGAACTTTCATAAAATATAAAATTAGTAAGAAGATATCTTCTATTCAAATAATTTGCCATTTCACAATTAAGATATAACAAAATGGAAAATATCTTCTTAGATAAATGGTATTTAAATAAAAAGTTTGTGCTTACTAATTTTGTATTAATATGTTTAGATATCATGCAAAACAAAAATGAACAAAACAGTTGTAAAATTTCTCACTTTTTAAATTGTTTTATAAATGAATAAAATGATTATAAGTTGATTAAGTAAGACATGAAAATTCTTGAAGTTTTTTTACAGTCATGAAATAAAAAAATAAAATATATATATGTGGAATAAATGAAATAAGAGGAGAATAACTTTGTCTACAAACTTTTGGGAGACATTTTTGTCAAAACAAATATATAAATAATTCTTTTACAATTATTTATATGATAGAATCTTTTAGAGTAGATAAAGTATATATTGTTTGAGTTCGAAATACAAAGTAAAACTAAGTTGTAGGTCGAAAGGGTAAAGTGTAATAACCCATTTGTTTATTAAAATGGTGATTCAGAGAGTTAGATCCTCGAAGTTCTACAAATGTGGCTTATTATTCGTCAATTACATCCAACTTAATTTTCTCAAAAAGCTATGCCTCGTTTATTAAGATCTGTAAATCTTGTAGGGAAATTTTGAAGGCTTTTATTAATATTACGAAGTAGCAGTAGTCTAGTTTACTAGTAGTATAATTCATAGGGAGAATTTTGTACTTTTGTTAGAATACCATGTCGATGTGTTTTCAAGATTTATATTATAAATATTTTTGAAATACATGATGTTACATGTAAGAGCAGAGTCAGGATAATATTTCAGTAGAGGCACCAATAATAGAAAGTTTGTCTAGTTTTGTAAATTGTAGTTGATAATAATAATATTAGAAAATTCTATGAGTCTCATTAGGCTTTTATATCATTGTACTTCGAATGTTTCTAGAGTATATTACTATGTGTTTTTAAATACTTGTATAGTATAACCCTTAACGTATAATGGTATAGTACCTTAAGTGGACCATAAAATGCTCCAATAATATTTATCTAGCAAATGGTAACAAGGTGTGAATATATCTTTCTTAAATAACATTTTTTCTTTTCTTTTTTTTAAACCATCCCTCCCACATATCCTTTAGTGATTTGAATTCATGACTAATAAGTTATAAGAAAAATATCTTATTAACTAAATTGCACTTCATTGTCGTCTTTAATTGTAATTTTAAATAACGTAAGAGAATGTACAAAGTCACTTATGTCTTACAACTTATTAAACTACAAACACTTAGTGTAAAATTTTTTTAATACACTACAATTCCTTAAAGTATTGATTTTTGTACTTGTATTATAATAAAAGTGCTTGATTATTGAATTATATCTATTAGTTATATCTTTTATTAATAATTGTTATCTAATTACTAATAGATCCATACACATATATAGTTACTTTCTACAAATTAGTGGGGTAGAATTAAAATTCCAAAAATAAAATGTCTAAAATAAAAAAATTTCTTTGATTAGTACAGGCACATTTACGAAATAGTAAGATAAATGGAAAAATTTCTAAACATTTTATACATAAAATAAATTATCTTTGGTCCAGTGGAGGACTACCCAAGGTAGATCCATCTTTGATTACACAGTATCAATTGTCAAAGTACGACAGCATAGTTTCGATACGGGATCAAACAATTTTACTAAATCATATGTGGAATATATAGTTAAGCATATCCTAATGGTGCATGAATAACACATAATCTTATCTTACTATTGATAAAGCACGAGATTAAAATATATCAAATTCAATGTTATTCCTAGTATATCATTAATAAATTATTACATAACTACCTCTATTATTATATTACTATAACTTTATTTATTCCACTACCCCTCCACTCCTAACTTCTTCACCTTATATATTAGTTTTTCTTTTTAAATTCATAATCTAACTATATATAAAACACAAAGTTAACTTATGTCAAATATAATGCAGACCTTTTTTTCTCTTGCTAATATACATTAATATCTTAAAGAAGTGTGTAAGTTGGAATTGATATTCAAAGTATTTTATGGGTAAAATAAAAGGGTAATTATAGTATTATAAACTATAAGATTAAAATTTTAAAATTTTAAAAAGTAAACTATTTCATTTTCTTACCAGCCACTATGTTGTCATATTGGCTTAATTCCCTCATCAACTGTTACTTCCATACCTTAAATTAAGCAATATAAAATAGATCTTCACAAATCACAAATGAAAATGTGTAACTTGACAAATACTTCAAGTAAGACAACAGTAACATGCAATTACACTTTCACTTTAAGATTTTAGATTTTTAGACCATTGTAAATTTGTAAGTTTGGTATCAATTAAAAAATAATATTTCACTTCATTCTCTAATTTTCTTTTTAATTTAATTTATTTTTTGGTTTGACAAGGTTAGCCTATGCAATTGGTAGTTAATGAAAGCCGAAAAGGCCATCATAAGATAGCTACTTGCTACTGTTGGTATCACTCATCGAGAATAAACACCCATTTCCTTTATTGTGATTTTTCAGTTTTTGTGTAGTTTTTTAATGAATCCGGAATTTGATATAGATATATATTTTTTAAATTGTCGTAATTAAATGTAGAATTGAATATCAAAATTCTAAGGACTGCAAACCCATGTACTCACTTTAGATAATTGCAATTGATTTGAAAGTGTCATATTGATATCTTATAGTAAATTTGCAAGTATTAAAAGTACTTCCTAATTATAAAAAGTGAAGTAAAATTATTATTATACCAAATGATAACAACCAGATTAGTTTTGTCATTTGGTGATAACTCAACCAAATTGGTACTTAAAAATTCATTATTTTGATTATTGATAGTGAAACAATGAGGCCTTAATTTTTTTAGACATTTTTTTCAAAAAAACTTTTCTGATTGGGGAGTAATTGTGTCGTCTAAAAATTTGCCTAAATATATAGAAATTTAAATATAAGAAATATCACTTATACTTTATATTTGATTTGCATTTGAAAAAGATCCAATATTTAAGGTTGATCTTACTTTAAAATATTTTTTCTTAAAAAAATTATTTTTCAAAAATTTCATGTATTCACTAACATGAATACATGTGATGACTGGCGTTATTGCCGGATTAATTTACATCTAGCCAGAGCAATTTTATCTCACTTGACAAGAATACCCCTGTGGTTAAATCTCTCCCCTCAAACCCATCTATTACAGGATTCACTCAGTAGATTAGATTACTCTCTCCCATCACATCTCTCCTTGATTTCTCTCTCCCTTATCAAGAAGCCGTTCTTTCTCAACTATATCTTCCCAAAAAGGTATGCAAAATCCTCCAAATTTCTTTTTTTTTTTTTTGTGTATATTATGTTTAATGGAAGTTAATTAAAAAAATCCTTTTCTTATTTATTTATTTGTTTTTTTTTTTTTTTGGTTGTTGAGGAAAATATGTGATTCAATTTATTCATTCTTTTTTTTTTTTTTTTCTAAAGAAAAGATGTGATTCCATTGGTACGGTAAGGTAATGAAATGACCATCGATAGCCAGCGGCAAACATGAAAGTAAAGCCGCAGCTTATTCCAAGTTCATTTTCTTCTTTACATAATTCTTGTTCAGGTTCTAGAGTAAGATACTAACTAAAATATCAAATTGCCTTTTAAATTAGGTGGGGATTAAATTCTTATTAATCGTTACAGTAATTTTTGATAAAAATTGTCTATGTTTTGAAGCCATAATAGAATTTCCCTCGTGAACTTTTACTGGAGTATGAATTATGTTAATCTAAGAAGCAAATTACTTGATTATTTTTATTTTGATATTTCTGATAGATCGTAATTGTGAACCTTACTCATCGATATACTTAAATATAAAAATATATGGTAGAACTGTACTACAATGCTATGTTTTTAGGAAGAATATAAGTGATTTTGGCATTTTTTCTGTTTTGTGTGTTTGTTGGATAACTTAGTAGTTCCTAAGTTTGGCCAGTAACTTTTAATTGTAGGTATTGATGTCAACTTCTTAGTTTTAAATATATTCACTTGAGAGATTCATATAAAGTATAATGTTTGCTAAAAAGAAAATGGTGCAGCCATGTCATGATTATAGCATTTCAGAATTGATTATTTTATTGCGATATGAACATATATCACTCTCCTTTAGATGATAGAAACTACATACATATTTAGTTCCTTCCCAAATATATCAACTTGAATACCTTTTATCCTTGTCTTTAATTTGAGCATAATACGAATGTCCATTCATAATCTTCATGTCCTTCTTTTCTCAAAAATGCAAAGCAGGAATAGAATGAAGTGTTAAAGTTTGTAATCCCAATTATCTCAAGTAACGGTATCTTATATCAATTTATCTTGTATGTGCAATCCATAAGAAACACATTTGAATAGGTTTTGCTCAATTGAATGGAAGTTGGATAGGCAAAAAACAAATGAGTTAGATGGCCTTCTTAATCTCGCTTGACATCAAACATAAATTCGGCCTTATACACATCTAGAATAGTTGAACGACCATCTAGGCTATCTTTTATGATCTTGCGCTTTATATTATAGACGTCCCTTGCTAACACTTTACTATTCGGATTTTTCTGACGAATTGATGTAATGATTTGTCACAGAGGAATCCCAGATTTACTCATCCCATCAATACTAATGATCTCTTCTTGTGAGAAAATTCTGGCAAAGGGATGCCCCATTAAATCAATTGAAGCTTCATGATTGTGTGATTAGGCATTTTTAACAAAAATCTTCCACAAGCCATTTAATCAATTTGCCTTGAATTTCAAATGGACAATTTATAAGACATGTACTTGTATTCCTTTCTCTCCCTTCCACTGATATCCCAAGTCTATCTCGGTATTGACCTCCTTGATCACAACCAATGATAACATATTTGTCCTTCCTAGAACATTTGATGGATAAGATATAACCTCTTTTTAAATAGAATTCTCTTACTGCCTTCAGAAGATCATCACGAGTTTCAAACTTTGTATCAATTAGTGTTTGAATATCCCATTCTTCAGCTTCATAACTAGAGATATTTGCTACTTGATCTTCGACTCAGTGATCATCAAAATTATTCATCTAAGAAATTTACATCCATTATATAATCAGGCAATCAAATAAAAATGATACATATATGATAACATTTGACAAGCGATTACTTTATATACCTAAAAAAAATACCTTAAAACTTTTTTGCAAGATCCTAACATTCACAAATAAACATACATACATTTTAGAATTTATATGTAAAAGGTACAACTTGTATTAAAAAAAGAAAAGAAAAGAAAAGAAAATGAATTACAGTTTAATTATAAAACCACAAATTCTTTATAAAAAAAACGACACAAAAAATTATAAGAACACAAGTTTCACAAGAAAAGAATAAACTATATGCAACATAAGCAGGTAGTGAAGCAAACAAAGAAGTCAAGACTTCTCCTGTTTTCCTCCATATCAAAATTTAACCATGATAAAATGAATTATTAATGAAAATAAAGTGAGATTTGACATAGAAAATAATAGTAGTAATAGAATACTTACTTCAATCAGGTTGGCTTGGGAAGCTTTACAATTGAACAGAGCTTATTGGAGAAAAGATTATGCGAAACTTGAAAGAAGTGGTTCATAGATATAGAGAAGAGATGGGATTTTATGAGAGAAAATATAAAAAAAAAAAAAAAAATGAGAGGGAGATGGAGGCAAGATTTAGAGAATACAGAGATGTAGTGGAAAAGATCAATCTGTTGAGTGAATTCCATTAATAGATGGGCTTGAGGGGAGAGATTTGACCACAAGGGTATTCTTGTCAAGTGAGGTAAAGCTTTCTAGATGGATGTAAATTGCTCTGGCAATAACGCCAGCCATATGTGATTATCATAAAGAGTTATATAAAACAATTTCATAATTTTATATCAATTATATTTCACATAACAATTTAAACTACACAAAATTTCCTTCATTGTACACACATCGAATGTGCTCCAAAAACTAGTTTGATATTAAAGAAGAATAAGAATTTAATTGTTATTTTGCATCTCTTAATAGGTTACTTTGAATAATTCGTGCAGATTCTTTACAGATTCATGTGTTGTGATGTTAAAAGTTTGAAGTGCTATCCTCGTAAAACTTGAATATTAAGACTTTTTCCCTCCATTTTATGCTTCACCGACTAAATTGAAAGGGTTGTAAAACACTGAAGTATTTGCTGCAATATATTAATCTTTGTAATTATTCTTTTGTAATCCTATCCAACATTACATGACAAGATCATGTGGGAATTTGTCGGTTTGGAATTTCTCTTTGAGCTTCGAAGTTCAAATACCAGAGACTTTGGAGTCTACGCACCAGGCAACTAGGCAAGGCCGCTGTTCAAATCATTGGACAATCTGTCCACTACAGTCCTAATCACAATTAAAAAATAATGATGGCAGTGTTAGTGATGATGTTGAGGGCCATCATCATTGCAAAGAGCATAGTCAGGAATTAATAATAACACCATTAATAATAACACCATAAGCATAGTCAGGAATTTAAAATATACGGGTGAATTTATTTTTATTGGGATGAAGTTATATTGAGTATAATATTAATTTAATTCATCATTTTTTTTTATATGTTTTATGTCATACATTTAGGCTGACTTTTTGCACTTTTATATTATCTTCCTAAAAAAAGTTATATGTTTCATAAAGGTCAACTTATTTGTATTGAATATGTACATGTTTTTTTCCAGAAAATTTACTCTCGATTTTGCTACCATTGCCATGGTTTATTTTTTTTTAATAGATCAAATTTTGATTTTTTTTATATATCTTTTTCAATTTTTGGTCTAAAAGTCCTTCAAAAAAAAATTTGGTCTCAAAGTCTCAAGTTTCTTATAGTAATTTGTACTAATATTTTTTTCAAAAAGCAAAAAAAATCCAAAATGAATTGTTTATTATACAAAAGATGTGTTTCCCTACAAAAGACAAAAAATAGGACCACCGAGCAAAAAGAGTGATGATTTTATTTTTGTGCTAAGCTTCAATTACCTAGAATGTCATTTCTTTATCATCACCATTCAAATAATAATGTTTTTATTTCTCCTTTGATAAAAACTTAAATATGAAAAACTGTATTACTCAAGTGAAGTTCTTATTCTATAATAATACAAATAAATATAATAATATTTTTTGTGGGAACTTATGATCCAATAGAAAAATGGATATTAAATCAAATTAATCAATTACAAATCATTTATCATACTTACAAGAATTTAAATTGAGATTCAATTATATTTATAAAAGCTTTATTATTTGACTATCTAGGATATTGTCTTCCTTTAGATATAGAAAATTAGAGATGTTGTCTAATCACACTTACGAAGAATAAAATTTTGGAGCAAAACTTTGGGAGCAATAATAAGAATATAATAAAGTTTTAGGCGAGCAAGAAGGAAATCTTTAAAAAATAATCAGAAATCTATAGGGCCAATTCCATATTTTCCGAAAATTAGGAGGCAACAGCCCCCTCAGCCCCCTATGCCCCCCTCGTGAAGAAATATTTTTTGATTTTTTAATTAAACATTGAAACATTGATCTAAAATGCAACCGAAGAAACAAATAAAAGAAATTATACTACGGAATCATATCAGTTAAGTTTTCGACTATGTTGTTACCTTCCAAGAGTGATTGCATTTAAAGAAATGAAATACTACTGTTTTATCTTCTAATTAATCTATAAACATTTCGTACAAAATTTTAGTAAGTCAATCATATTCCTATCCCCTATTAGAGTTGAAAGTCATGAAACTATTGTCAATTAGTTGTGTCAAAACCAATTAATGGTTTTTCCAGACATTCAAATTATTCTACAATTAATTAGATTACCAAGAAAATATAAAGCAACCAATTACTGCGGTTGGAATTTAAAGCTGGGTAGATGGTACTCCATTTCTTTCAGATAAGTACTTCTTAGCAACTAAAAGAATATTATTAATTGCAAGTTGCAACCCTTATGGTGGATTACTTCCTGGTGGAGTATCCTATTTGGCGAGTATCAACCAGTTTAAGCATTAGCTGTCAGAAGCCGCAAAGATTTGCTGCCAACCATTGACTCATTATTTATGTTGAATACACTTTCTTTAAGTTAATTACCACTGTTTTAGAATCCCTTTACCCCATAGAAATTAATTAGGTCTTGTTCTCAACCGTTTATAAAAAATTATAATTACCTTTTTTAATGAAAATACATAATTTTGAAAAATAGGTATAAAGTTAGGGTTTAGGTAAACGTTTAGGGTTTAATTTTTTTTTGCTTTTATCAATAAATTCTTTTTAAATTTATTTTTCAATTTCAAATAAGTTATAAGCAAGGGCGAATCTACACATGGGCTATTGGGCACGTGTTAGGGGATAAATGGATATAAACAAAGTAAACACTCGAGTGTTTAATCTTATATTTGATTATTTTAATGATTTTGAAATTTTATTTCAAGTTCACCTTGTTTATCTTTCGAGTCGAGTTCAAACAATATTTTATCAAGTCGAGCTCGAATCGAGTAGCTTGAAATTTTTATATGTAAATTTAAAATTTTTAATTTATTGAGTTGAGTTCGAACCAAATAGAAAAAATTAGCGAATGCTAAATTCTATTCAAGTTTCGCTTGACTATTGATGAACCAAATTCGAACGAGATCTAACCGAATGAAATTCAATTCAAGTATCAAATAATTCGAGTTTATTTATAACTCTAGGCATGTGCCCCTACTGTCCCAAGAAATTATTAGTTTTAGGTGATAATTTTTTTTTTAAATGTGTTTTTTACCCCAATAATTAATCTGTAATTGTGGCCCTCCCGAACAAAGAAAAATGTTCTTTTTAAGTATTTAGTTTCAATAAAATTTTGTTTTAATCCCACTGATTTGTAAAAAGCAAATATATACACCTAACTATCAGTTATTTGGGAACAGATGTTAATAAAAGAAACAAATAACAATCAATAATCTATTTCTTTAATAATGACTATAAATATAAACTCAATACTTCAAGAATTTATAGTCACTGATAATTTTTTTACAAAAAAAAAAAAGAAAAATTGTACTTTAATAAGTTTTAGAACGTTACTCATTCATTACATTCTATTATATTATTTATTAAACACACACAGATGTTCTCATTTATTTTTATTTGCTAATTAAGTAAATATTGTGGATTAATCTTTCCTATACAACATGTGTATGAAATTTTTTATATCAACAAATATAGATACATGACACATATATATATAAATAATATGAATTTAGATAATTATAATTACGTGGTAAGGGCTTCCAAGGCCTATAAATAGAAACTTCTTTTAGTCTCTATTTGACAAAGCAAAGGGAGATGGGGACTTAGAAGTCGGCAAGAAAGAGGCTTTTCTGGCTTGAACGGGAGAGAGGTATATATATATTCAATAGTATAAAATATTTTTTACACTAATTAAAATATTATTATTGTAAAAAACTATTTATAAAATCAAAATATTTCTATTAATTGTACCCTATTGAAAAGTTATCCTAACTTCGCCACTGACTATAAGCATGCAGCTTTCAATAAGGTATGAGAACAAGCCTTTTATATTACATGTGGACCCAAATAATTGTTTTCAAAATCCAACTTATATCCTTCTTGTTCCAGCTTTCTTTCTTACCTCTTTAATTTGTTCCCTTCAATTTCAATCCACCCCATCAAGATTTCAAAGTACTCCTACCAAACACTTCTCTAACTCATAAAGAAACAGTTTTCGGAACATGGGGTATTAGTTATGTACAAGCTAGATGTAAGTTTCATGCTATAATTGACAATTAATTAAGGTGCTTTACAAGATTAAATATTTCTTTTCCGCGTTAAAGCTTTAAAAGATAAATTCATGTATTTATTAGATTAACTTTTGGCAAGGCATTGAAAAAGAACAAGAGAAACATATCCCTGAGACTTTTTTACTCTCAATTTTTTCATAATGGTTTTTTCTGCCACTTATTAAAGGTCTAAGTCAACTTGTAACTACTCCAAACATTTCTAAATTTTGAGGGTTTTTTCTTTTATTGTTAAGGAAAAAAATACAATTTTATCTCTTAAAGTTTGAGTCGTGGTCTATTTTGGTTCTCAAAATTTTATGCAAAACACATTTAGTTCTCAAACTTTCTAATTTCTGTCAATTTAGGACAAATTTAAAATTTGCATCAATTACAAACGGAATATTAAATCTCAAGTTCTAAATGTGAAAAAAAATACAATTTTAGCCCTCGAAGTTTGTGTCATGGTTTATTTTGATCCCCAGAATTTCCAAATAAAATGAATTTAATCCTCAAATATTTTAATTCCTACCAATTTAAGAAATTTGAAAATTTTGTCAATTACAAACAGAAAAAGTCACATGATTATTAAATTTATCCTGGAACACTTCGCAACTAATTTCAATCCATTTAACTATATTTCTACTTTTTCCTCTGACAATCACCAAATACCATTCACCATTATTATAACATTTTCCAACTGATTTCAATCCATTTAGCGATAGATTTAGCAATGGTGTTTTACCAAAAAACAGTTGCTAACGTTTTTACAACGGAATTGTCGACGGATTCTATCTGTCGGAAAATGCCTCATTAGTAAAATATAGTAATAACGGAATTTTAGCGGCAAATTTTTTCGTTGGCAAATCGATTACTAAATTTGGTTTTAAGACATTGTGGAAACCTTAAATTAGCGATGGTTTGTTTTTGCTAAATTTAGCTACCGAAAATTCCATTACTAAGAATAATAGTTGTGATGGAAAAATCCTTTAAATAGTAATTAATATTTTGAAATATTTAAAATTATTAACGACAGAAAAATCCGTCACTAATTTATAAATATTATAAAAGTGGTTGCTTATGAGCACATGAAGTACAACTTTGAACTAATATATTAAACTTTTTTTCTTGTTCAACATTTGCAACTAGATATTAAGCTTTCATTTAATATATCAAATTGAACAAATATTTCAAATATTAACCTCAAGAAATAAGTTTCATTATACTATAAAAAGTGAATTATTATTGTTTTATTTTACCTAAGAGATTAGTCTTGAATTAAATCATTGTTTTAATTTATTAGTTAATTATTATTGTATTATTATTATCCTTTCTTTGGAAACAATTTTTTCAAAACTAGATTCAATGGGTTGAAATTGATTCGGAGGTATTATAATACAGGTTAGATTTAACAATCACGTGCATAGAAAGTGTTATAATATAGATATGATGAATGGTTAGGCGTTGATAGTTAGAGGAAAAAGTGAAAATATGGTTACTAAATGAGTTGAAATCGATTGAGAAGTATTATATCCCATGATAGATTTAACAGTCACGTGACTTTTTTCATCTATAATTGATAAAATTTTCAAAGTTTGAGAATTAAATGTAATTTGTTTAGAACTTTAGGAACTTAAATAGATCATGATCCAAACTTTGGGGCCTTTTTTGTAATTTTCCCAAGTTTAGAACTTGAGATTTAACGGTCACTTACTTTGCATGTGACATTTCCGTGCATAATTGATGGAATTTTAAATTTGTCCTAAATTATTTAAACTTAGAAAGTTGAGAACTAAATATATTTTGTTTGAAACTTTAAGAATCACCAAAGGCGTAAGCGAAGATCCATTATAGATCCTATTTGAATTTTTTTTTTTTTTTTGAGGTATCTTCTTAAAAGAGACATAAAAAATTTAGAGGACTCCCATAGTATAAAAAATAGTTGAGAGATTGAAAATTTTAAATATTGAAAGACCTCCGATGGATTTAAAAAAATGTTAATTACAACTACCTGTACCCCTATGAACTCAAACCCCGGTTGTACTTTGACTCATGAACCCATAAAATATTCACTTTGCCCCCTCCAAAAATTTTCTAATATAAGTAATATAAAAGAATAATAGGAAAATTTGTTTTTGATAAAACTAACCTCCAAAATTTGTGAAGAAAGTTACTTTCCATTTATTTTCTTTTTTTTATGAATATTGTTTATGCATTTTTATATTTTATTAACTAAACATTAAAAATAAAATAGTAAGTAAAATATTTACATACTAATTTTGTTTCCTAATATTTATATTCCATATTAAAAATATTTTACTTATTAATTTTATTTTTAATATGTTTATTTACTGTAAAAATAAAACTACTTCATATGACAATTTAAAATATTCATATGGGATGATTAAAAATTAAATAAATGGAAAGTAACTTCTTCCATAAATTTTTGGAGGGAATTTTTGTGAAAATAAATTGATACATTATTATTCATTATTACTTATACAAAAGAATTATTGGTAATGATTTCAGTTCAAAGGACAAAATAGAACTAAAGTTTGAGTCTAAAAAGTAAAGTGTAACCTTTTACAAAATGGTTAATGGACTAAATTTGTAATTTTACCAATTGATAATTGATTCAATAAAAGGGAAACAAATTTTAAAATTAATTTGTTCTTTTCATCTTCATTCGACATTATGTTCACTAATAACCAAGGAATTAAATATTATTATGTTTCCATCTACATCCAAAGTTGATCGATTCATAGCCAAGGAATTAAATATTATGTTTTCTCTACTCTTTTAGCATTTTTTCATATCATTTTATTTAAAAGTATGCTATGTATGCTGAGGCATAAAATTAATTGTTAGAAACTTTTTTCCCATTTTATCTACATAATAAATCACACTTTCTTTTATATTTCAAATAAGTGTCACATCTTTATTTTTATTTTTATTTTTGTAATTTGATAGAATTAAATATTTATTGATATTTTGATCCAAAAATATTTTTAAATACTTATGTCTTTTATATTCCAAAGAAGTATAGAAACCATATTATTTTTGTAATTTGATGAAATAAATACTTACAAATAGTTTGATTTTGTAGTATAACTTAGAATTTTTTTTTCATGTAATTTACTGCATAACTAATTCAAAAATCATTTTGTTAAACAAACATGAATTTTTAAAATATTTGTGATTAAGTAATATAATTACATTCACAACAATTAATGTTCAATAATTTCTATAAGCCAATAACATAACAATTTTTAACCATCATGTTCTTTTAGTTTATGGTATTGTATAACTTACTAATATAATTATTTTATTAGTCTGTCTTTATTTATTTAATTATTAAAAGTTTCAAGCAACCATTATTTCACTAATATTATTAATTTAGAAATCTAATATTTTCATCCTCCCGTGCATAGTGCGAGTTATCAACTAATTTTATATTGATAGAAATTTTTCAATAGTTTGTGAGTCTATTTAATATTTAAAGAACACAATGAATTTTTTAGATAGTATAATAATACAAGGAGGAGGTGGAATATTGCTCAAAAAATGAAGGCGGAATATTCCATTATTGTCGACCCCATAGTGAAAGACACTCCACCCTAACGTCCAACTCACTCCCATCTTGAATCTAAGATTCTCGATATTCATCCCGCCCTTAAAAAGGAAACTGATTTGAATATACTTGAAATCTTGAAAAAGAAATTTATCTTCTAAAATTAAAATGTCTATCTATATATCTATCTATCTATCTATCTATCTATATATATATATATATATGTCTGTGCATAAACAAAGGGGTCTTTTAGTAAGGATTTACTAGAGCATGACAAGTGACATATTAAATGTGTAGGAATCTAAATAGGAAATAGTAAAAGTAAAACATAATTACTTTATTAACTATTATAATTAAATTAACTATATAAATTTTATCTTAACTACTTTTATTTTTTTAAAATCCTTCATTTTAGGCAAACATATCTCCTATAATTAATTTTTATCAAAAGAGTTATAATACAAAACTAATAATCTATTATAGATTATTGTATGAGTATCGATTATTAAAAATACATGTCAAATATAAAATTGTGATGTTTATAATAAGTTAGAAAAAAATTATTTATTTATTTGAAAAAAATGGTTAGGCATATAATATTTAAAGAATTATTCATATACATTGAAATTATTAAAAATACATGTCAATTATAAATTTGTGTTGTTTATAATAAGTTAGGAAACAATTATTTATTTATTTGAAAAAAAAAGTTAGGCATATAATATTTAAAGAATTATTCATATACATTGAAAGATGAGCAACATATTCATGTGACCCAATTATATCATGGTATATTTTTATCGTGAAATACTTAGTTGTCTTGAATTCAAATTAATTTAACTAAATCTTATTTTTAACTACTTCTATTTATTCAAATTCCTCATTTTATGTATATATATTTCTTATAATTGATTATTTCTTTCCAAAAGAGTTACAAATATATACTATGTAATATTTTAAATACGATATTTTATTAAACAAACATGATTTCTAAAAGATTTCATATAAATGAAATAACATTTCTGATTAAGTATTGTACATAGTAATTAAATTAACAATCAATTTCTATTCCAAAAAAAAATAGAATAATTTTAGACCAATAATTTTGACACTCTAATAAAAACTTTAAACACTCCACATATAATACTTTTTAATTAACTAATTTGAAAAAAATACCCATGGACTAAATCCTCTTAAACCTTTTATATAGGGAAAAAACATTTTCCCCTAAATTTTGTCTTTTGTTTTTCTTGTCTTGATTTCTTAGTTCTAAATACTTAGATATTCTATTAACTATTATGAAAATCAAAACTTATCAAAAAAAAAATAAGGTTCATCTTATTTTTACAAGTTGATTTTTAATTTAGAATTTTTTAGTAATGAAAAAAAGAGAAAAATTACAAAGAAAACCCCCTTCACCTTTTTCAGTTATATTTTTACTAGATAAATTGTTTAACATTCAAAAAGTTGGTTATATGATTTTCATAAATATCAAATATATTTTTATCTAAATAAGAAATAAAAACTAAGTAATGGACTCTAACAATTATAAGTTCCTTAATTTTATTATATCTTTTACTTTTAAGTTTTTTCTGTTGTAAAAGTTATTAATTATTACTTAGTTTTTAATTTACTTAATTATTAAATTTTTTATATCATCATTCCTGCTAACCTATATATCATTCCATTAATTATATATATTGTCTTCCCCGTGCATAGCACGGGGTTTTAAACTAGTATCTATAGTATAGTAAAAGAGTTATCTGTGAGAATGTCTACTATCTTGACAAGTGTCAAATATTAGTAAATATACATATTTTAATAGTAAAGTAAAATATAAAATACTTAATTAACCATTTGAATTCAAATTAATTACCTAGATCCTATCTTAACTTTTTTATTTGCTCAATGCCTTACATTATGTAACCTACCTCTTACAATTTATTTTTTCCCAATAGAGTTACAATACTAAATATTATGATGATCATTATATAAGGATCAATTATTTACAATACATGACAAATATAAAATAATGTTACTTATAATATATTAGAAATAAAAATACCTTATATATATAAAGTTTAATGGATTATTCTTAATAAATTTGAAAAAAAAAATTTAACATAATTACACATGAGTAATTTCATTCTTGCAACCTAATTATGATGTTTTTATCAAAAAATTAATAAGGGAGAATTAAAAATTAAATTCCTAAAGTATTTTTAAAATCTCATAGAGATCCAACAAATTATTTTTAAACTTTTCCATCTTAAACTATTTTTAATCGCAGAAGTCCCCTAAACTTTTTTGTGAATCTCTTTGTCTCCCTCAAGTATTTTCATATCTATGCATGATAACGTTTATTTTTTATTTAACAAGTGTTTTTCCCTCAAGTTTTTTTCTTTACGTTATCATGGCTAGATGACTACTTTGATTGAAAGGGGAAAAGAAAAAAGAACACTTGAGGGACCTTCGTGAAATTGCTAAAATATGTCTAAAGTTGAGCATGAAAAATTTAAATAAAAAGAAAAAATCTTCTTAAGGGACTAAATTTACAATTTTACTCATTTGATAATTGTGTATTTGTATCACCAGAAAGAAACAAAGTTATATAAATTAATTTTTTCTTGCATCTCACTCCAACATTATGTTCATTAATAATTAGTTGTTGATAGATGTTATTATCAAAATGAGGATGTAATTTATTCACTAAAAAAGTAATTTTAATATTATATCTTCTCTACTTTTTTGAAAATTTTTTCATACCATCACATTTACAAGTATGCTTTGTATAATTGTATGCTTCTGAGTAAATCAATTGTTGGAACTATTTCTCTCTCATTTTTTTTCTCCTTCCTTTTTCATTTGTATAATAATTATAATTTGTTTTATGATCTATTTTTTAACCCATTTATTCCTTATCCCATAGTGACTAGAACTCAGAGCCAATAAGTCATTAGGGAAGTATCTTAACACATATGCTACACTTCGTTGTCATTATACTTTCCTTTATACACCATAGAAGTATGGCATTTTATTTTTAGCCATTTTGATGAAATTATTTATTTATTGAAATTTTGATCTCATAGTCTTATCTAGAATTGTGTTTTCTTGAAAATTATTATGTAATCTTTTGAAAATTATTTTTTAAGTAGATAGTATGAATTTTGTAAAGATTATCATGCATATAAGACTAACATTTGAGATTAAATAAGGATAATTATGTGCACGACAATTAATATTCAATAATAAATTTTTGTGAGACTACATAATAGTTTTAATGACACATTCAACAATCATGTTACTTATTGTCTTCTTTGTTTTTTTTATTTAGTTTGTGGTGATGTGGAACTTAATATATGTGTGTATATGTCTATATATACATATATGTATATGTATACATATACATATGTATATATATATATATATATATTGTTCCGTTAATATTATTTTATTCTATAAGTTGTATATATTTATATTTATCAACTAACAAATATAGGTGTAAGAGGGTTAGGAGGTTTTGGACCTACGGTAAATATTAAGGTTCTATTCTTGTATAGATTTTAATGGTTTTTCTTTTTGCTCTTGCCTTGGGTGGAGAGAATTATCATATACATAAACTAAAGATTCAATGATACTTTCGAATAAGTAAATTTTTAGTCCGTGATAAATATATGATAAAAATATAGGACTAATTTAATTTTTCACCCTTCAATTATACTCAATTTTTAGTTACACCCTTAGTTTTAGTTTTGGATATTTTGTACCCTTAATTTTGAATCTATCATACCTCAATCTATTTTAACATCGTAATTAAACTTAAAGGAATCTTTGGTCATATACCCAAAATATTGTGGAAACATTGTTATACATCCTATTGAATCTGTTGCATACACTAAAAGATTTTGTTAAATTTGGTAACAATGTTAAAAATTATACTGAAATTAGACGAATTAAAAATTGGGGTACAAAACACCTAAAATTGAAATTGGGAGTAAAGAATAAAAAATATCTTACATATTTAGAATTTTTTTTCCCTTTAAACTCGATTAGGAACAAGAATGCCTTGTTCTTGGAATATAAAAGCATTAAAGTTAAATGTGTAAGTTACTATCATATATAAATATCATATAGTTAATGCTTATTCTTATAATTAATTTTCAATCTTTTTTGCAGGACTGAAATTTGAAATTTTTTAAGAGTGCATTTGAGAATTGTGTTTCTTTTAACTATTCTTTTATTTTAGGATCTTATAGAACCTAATGGCATTAAGGTTCAAATAGCATAAATTATTCATTATTTTTTAAATAATATTTTTAAATCATTTATAACACATTTTTCAATTACTTTTTAATGTCATATTTATCAAATCTAAAAGTATGTTGCAGTAATTATTTTTAATAATATCACGAAAAATAGCTATCCAAACAAATCTAAATTTTTGATTTAATTATTAAAAAAATTTATACCTTGAATTTACATATTTGACATTTAAATTTTATAATTTTTTAAGGCTTCTCTCTCTCTCTCTCTCCTCTCTCTCTCTCTCTCTCTATATATATATATATATATTATAGCAAAATCCCTTTTAGTAAGGAGTTCCAAGAAGTTAACATGTGGCATCATTATTATACAAAAACAAAAAAAAAAATTACTTGGTAAAATAATACACGTAAAAAATAACATACTTAATTAACAATGAAATTCAAATTAATTACATAAATCTTATCTTTAAATACTTTTATGTGTTTAAAATCCTTATTTTATCACATCTCTTATAGTTAATTTTTTTTTTCCAAAAAGAATTACAAAATTAAAAAAAAGCATTATGAATCACGAAATAAGTATAAATTATCAACAATAAGTTAAGAAAACAAATATATATTAATTGTGAAAAACTTTTATCTATATATCATTGTTAGTAAAAAAAAATTAATAAACAAGTTTTAGATGTATTTAACATGTTACAACTAATAGCTTTTATAAAAGTAGGACAATATTTAGCCTATTATGTCTAAATAATATCATTTTGGTAACCTAATTGCGATCCAATTAATATTTATAACATTTGTTATATCTCAAAAAGATAACAAAGTTTTAATATCAATGTCTTCTTTTCATTTTCTTGCAACTTTATATTTATTGGTAATCAACTATTCAATGTGAATAGAAACATAATATGTGATTATGTAATCATAATACACTAAAAAATCATTTTACATGTATGCTTTATATATATGGTGGGTCCTAAAACCAATTATTAAAAATATTATTTTTCCTTTTAATCTAGAAAAATTTCCCACATTTTTTTATTATATTTCATATATGTATGACATTTTTATTTTATGTAGTTTTAATAAAATCAAATACTTAATCAGATTTTGTTCTTATACTCTAGTTTAAATATATATTTTTTTAAAGTTCATAGTGAAATCTTTAAAAATAATTTTATTAAAGAACATGAAATTTTAAAAATTGATATATAAATAAACATAAAATGAAATTTTAAAAATTGATATATAAATAAACATAAAATTTGTGATTACTCCAGTGCATAGCATGGGTTTTAAATGCTAGATATGAAAAGAATTATATTAAGTATATTGGGGAGATAATTTTCACTAATTTTTATGTTTGAGTTTCACTACAAGATGTTAGCATTTGCATAATTACTATAAGAGGCTTTTTTTCTTGTGCATCACTTCATTAATAAATGCAAAATTCTCCAAACAAAATATTATTCTCTTTTTCTATGATATTATATCATTCTTTTATAAGAGACAATATTCACATGCATATTTGAAAGTTTTTTCATGGGAAGATTGGAACTTCAACTCAATCTCATTCAAGCCTCTTTCCACTATCTCGCCCAATGCTATTCTATCCCAAAATTTCACTGATACTTTTGAAAATCATATTCCTTGATTAAAAAAAATGCAAACTAATTATCAAATGTCATAAAATACTTCTTAATTATTTTTTTGTTAAAAATTTATATCAACAAAATTAAGTTAATTCATATTACACAAAATGATATAAACAACATGAATTTTTAAAATAAATTGATATACAAATAAACATAAAATTTGTAATTACTCCGTGCATAGCACGGGTTCAAAAATGCTAAATATGAAAATAATTAAATTAAGTATGTTGGGGAGATAATTTTCACCAATTTATATTGTATGAAATTCACTACAAGATGTTGGTTTTTATATAATTACAATAAGAGGGTTTTTTTTTTCATCACTTCATTGATAGATATGAAATTCTCCCAACAAAATATTATTCTCTATTTTTTTGTTCCAAACATATTTGGAAGATTTTTCTTGGGAAGATTTTAACTCCAACTCAATCACACTCAAGCTAATTTCCATTACCCTATTCTGCATTCTATTCAAAATTCCATTGACATCTTCAAAAATTATATTCTTTGATTAGAAAAATGCAAACTAATTATGAAATGTGATATAAATAGTTCTTAATTAATTATTATTTTTGTTGACAATTTATATCAACAGAATTAAGTTAATTCTTATTACAAAAATTGATACATCTAAATTGCAGTTGGGTTTTTTTTTAACCACTTATAACAAAAAAAATTATGTTAATTTGTACTCAACAAAAGTATTTTTATTCTTTATTTTCCAGGGAACATGGTAGAAATAAGTTTTGAAAACGATTATATATCCAAGTCATAATAATATTGTTATTATTTTTTAAAAAAAATAAAAAGCCCAAGAGACTTCAACTAAAATTTAAGTTATATAGTTACTTTTAAATTATTTTAATACGACAAAATTAGAAACATTTTAAATATATATTTAACAATGATATTTTTATTTCTATTTGTAATTAGTAAACTTATAGTTTTGTTTGACCTTAAGTATAATTTAATTAGTGAAGTTTTTATGTTATAATCATTATTTTATTAATATTATTTTATTATAAAAATTAAACATAGATATTAGTCTTCCCATACATAGCGCGAGACATTCAGATAATATATATATATATATTATAGCAAAACCTCTTTTAGTGAGGAGCCACAACAAGTTGACATGTGGCACATTAGATAAAGAAAGTTTACTCGATAAATAATAGATGTAAAAGATAAACTATTAAATAATTACCTAATCTTATATTTTATTACCCTTATCTTTTTAAAATCTCAATTTATGCACAGATCTTATAATTAATTTTTTTCCAAAAATGTAATAAAATTAAACGTGCATTATAAATCATAATATAAGTATCAATTATTAATTGTAAGTTAAGAAAATAAATGTTTATTATATCACAAAAAGATTAGAAAAGAAAGGTGTTTAGATTGATTTCTTTATTGCATCTTCTTGAAACTTTATATTTATTAGTAATTAATTATTCAATAAAATTATCCGACCTGACCTGATTATATCGGGTTGAGAAAAAAGTGACCCGGTACTCAGTTCATATGCATATGTACCTGGTCAAGGAGGGTTGGATGACTGGATATTCGACCTGGTCTAATATTATATTTTTTTAGTATCAAAATTATTAAAAATATATAAAACAACTATTAATTACACGTATACCATTATAGAATCGGTGAAAAAAAATCTATTAATATTAGGCCATATTATGCAAAATTACAGAGTTGACCCTGTATATGGACCAGATCGAGTACCTGCCAAGTAGCAAATTTTTTGACTTGCTACCGACCCAGTAATAGTAATACCTGATTCGATTTTATTAACCGGTTTGCGTACCTTATTTTTACAGTTCGAAATGGACCGCTTCATCAAGTTTTTTGGGTTGATGGGTCAAAATGAACACCCCTATTGTTAAAATTATATATATATAATATCTTTCATAGAAGTAGAAAGATATTTAGCCTAAATATGTTTAAATGATATCATTTTTACAACCTAGTTGCATTCAATTAATATTTATAAAAAAGAACAATAATTTGTTATATCACAAAAAGATAAAAAGGTAGTAAGATCAATTTTTTTTTGTGTATCTTCTTGCAACTTTATATTTAATGGTAATTAATTAGTCAATACCAATGGATATTATTCTTGAGTGATTATATAATCGTAATACATTAAAAAATAGTTTTAGTAATGTTTTGTCTTATTATTGGTGTCATCATTGACTGTATTACTTTTTGTTTGTTGACTTAAAGATATAACTAATATACTCGAACGAAAAATAGTAAAAATTAGTATGACTTTTACTGTGTGAGATCAATATTTTTTTTTCAAAAATGTTATAAAATTAAACATGTATTATAAATCATCATATAAGTATGAATTATTAAGTATAAGTTAAGAAAATATATATTTATTAATTTTGCCAAACTTTTACCTGTATATAATTGTTAATAATTAATTTTAGATATGGATATATATACTTAAATAATATTTTTCATAAAAATAAGAAGATATTAAGCCTAACTATGTATGAATGATATCAATCTTACAATCTAATTATATTCAATTCATTTTTATCAACAAGAACAATAATTTTTTGTATCACAAAAAGATGAAAAGAGAGTAAGATCAAATTCTCCTTTTCACCTTCTTGCAATTTTATATTTGTCGGTAATTAATTATTTAATGTCCATAGACGTTATTCATAAGTGATTATATAATTATAATACATTATAAAAATAGTTTTAATCATATCTCTTATTTTTGGCATCACTATCAGTTGTTTTACTTTTTATTTGTTGACTTAGAGATATAACTAATATACCGGAAAGAAAAAGAGTAAAAATTAGTGTGACTTTTATAAATTAAGATTAATATTTTCATTACTTTTTCTTGCAACTTTATATTTATTAGTAATTAACTATTCAGTGTCAATAGATATTATTCTTAAGTGATTATGTAATTGCAACACGTTAAAAAATAATTTTAGTAGTATGTCTTTTTATTGGCATCACATTAATTGATTATATTACTTTTTGTCTGTTGATTCAGAGATATCACTACTAGACTTGAAGAAGAAAAAAAAGAATAAAAATTAGTATAACTTTTATAGTAGTAGTTTACAAGAAGGCCAAACAATTATAATTGCTCTTTTTCGAAGAGAGTTGCAAAACAAATTGTATGTTATGAATTATTCAACACATAAGTATTGATTATTAACTGTACATGTTAAATATAAATTTATATTAGTTAGAATAAGCTAGGAAAATAAATATTTATTTATTTGAAGCAAATTAGGTAGACAACTTAAAAGGTTATTCCTATTAAATTGAAAGAGGTGTAACCTAACTATTTATGAGTAATATTATCCTTGAAACCTAATTAGATCATCGTAATACTGTTATCAAAAAATTGATAAAGGGCAATTGCAAATTTATTCGAAAAACTATTTTGAAAGTTTCAAATTTACAAAATCAAGTTACATATATTTGATATATTTTTGGGAAAATTGCTGAAATAGTCCTTCAACTTTTTTACTTTAGCCGAAATAGTCCCTCAACTTTTTTTGTAGCCAGAATGGTCCTTCAACTTTTATTTTTTAGCCAAGATAGTCCTTTTATGTGAAATTTATCAAAAAAAAAAAAAAAAAGGTTTTTATGGTGGCTCCACCATAAAAGGACTTTCTTGGCTAAAAAATAAAAGTTGAAGGACTATTCTGGCTAAAAAAAAGGTTGAGGGACTATTTTGACTAAAGTGAAAAGTTGAGGGACTATTTTGGCAATTTTCCTATCTTTTTTTCTGTTTACAAGTCAATAATGCATCCATTCAAGAAAATAGAGTCACTAATTCACAACATATATCTTATAATCAGTGCCACCCAATGTGCATTATTTATATCTATGTTACAAAATATTAATTCACTGTTATTTTTATAAATTTAATCACAAACAATTTTTTTCTATGACAATAACAATTTGCAAATCCTTTTATTTTTATATAAGTTGTACTATTCTAAAAGAGGAAAATTATGTTTTAAAATTAAATACAATCTTGACCAAATGACATGCAAACGTAAGCCAAGATTGCACTATAATCTATGTAAAAGATTTGTTGCACTTATTTACATACTAATTTTATAACTCCTACTTTTGAATTTTGCTTTCTTAATTTTATGTTTTCCTAGCCTAAATCCCTGTGTTATGCATGAGACACAAGTTTAAATTATTCTTACTTTCTTTTGTTTACGATCATTGTTTTAATTATTAAAATATTTATATCATTAATTTATATTATTTGATCTTTAAATTTCATAATGCTTCTATTCCTGTGCATAGCACAGGTTTCTACGCTAGTATATATATTATAATGAAACCCTTTTTAGTGAGGAGTTCCAAAAGGTTGACATGTGGCATTATTATTATACAAAAAAAAAATTTACTAGGTAAAATAATATAGGCAAAAAATGAACTACTTAATTAACAATGAAATTCAAGTTAATTACTTAAATCTTATCTTTAACTACCTTTATTTTTTTTTTAAAATCCTTATTTTATCACATCTCTTATAGTTAATTTTTTTTCCCAAAAGAGTTACAAAACTAAAAATGTATTATAAATCACCAAATAAGTATAATTTATCAACAATAAGTTAAGAAAATAAATATATATTAATTATGAAAAACTTTTATCTATATATCATTGTTAGTAAAAAAAAATTTATAAACAAGTAATTTAGATATATTTAACATGTTACAACTAATAGCTTTTATAAAAATAGGATGATATTTAGCCTATTATGTCTAAATAATATCATTTTGGTAACCTAATTACATCCAATTAATATTTATAACATTTGTTATATCACAAAAAGTTAACAACGTTTCAATATCAAATTCTTCTTTCCATTTTCTTGCAACTTTATATTTATTGGTAATCAACTATTCAATGTGAATAGATATTATTTTTAAGTGATTATATATATCAAAATACACTAAAAAATTATTTTACATGTATGTTTTATATATATGAGATACCTAAAATCAATTATTAAAATTTTTATTTTTCCTTTTAATCTAGAAAAATTTTCCACACTTTTTTATTATATTTCATAGATGTATGACATTTTTATTTTATGTAGTTTAAATAAAATCAAATACTTAATTAGATTTTGTTCTTACATTCTCCTTTAAAATATTATTTCTTAAAGTTCAGTGTGAAATCTTTTAAAAATAATTTTAGTTAAAGAACATTAATTTTAAAATTTGATATATTAATAAACATAAATTTTGTGATTATTCCGTGCATAGTATGAGTTCTATATGAAAAGAATTGGATTAAGTATGTTGGGGAGATAATTTTCACTAATTTATATTATATGAATTTCACTACAAGATGTTAGCCTTTGCATAATTACTATAAGAGGCTTTTTTCATGTTCATCACTTTATTGATAAATACAAAATTCTCCCAACAAAATATTATCTCCTTTTTTAAGATATTATATCATTTTTTTTTTTTACTTTTTTGGAATATTCACATACACATTCGGAAGTTTTTTCTTGGGAATTATCTCTTTTTTTAAGATATTATATCATATTTTTTTTTTTAATTCTTTTTTGGAATGTTCACATACACATTTGGAAGTTTTTTCTTAGAAAGATTTTAACTTCAACTCAATCTCATTCACGTCTCTTTCCACTATCCCGTCCAATGCCAGTCTATCTCAAAATTCCATGGACACTTTTGAGAATTATTATTCATTGATTAAAAAAATACAAACTAATTATCAAATATGATAAAATACTTCTTAATTATTGTTTTTGTTAAAAATTTATATCAACAAAATTAAGTTAATTCATACTACACAAAATGATATAAAGAACATGAATTTTTAATAATTGATATATAAATACATAAAATTTGTGATTACTCCGTGCATAGCACGGGTTTAAAATACTAAATATGAAAAGAATTAATTTAAGTATGCTGGGAGATAATTTTCACTAATTCATCTTGTTTGAAATTCACTACAAGATGTTAGCTTTTGTATAATTATAATTAGAGGGTTTTTTTTTTTTTTTTCTGCATCACTTCATTGATGGATACGAAATTCTCCCAACAAAATATTATTCTCTTTATTAAGAGATTATATCTTTTTTATTCCAAAAATATTTGGAAGATTTTTCTTGGAAAGATTTTAACTTCAATTCAATCTTACTCAAACCAATTTCTATTACCCCATTCATTGCATTCTATTCTGAAAAATTCCATTGACACTTTCAAAAATTATATTCTTTGATTAGAAAAATGCAAACTAATTATGAAATGTGCTAAAATATTTCTTAATTAATTATTATTTTTGTTGACAATTTATATCAACAAAATTAAGTTAATTCATACTACACAATTGATGCTTGTAAATTATTGGTTTTTTTTACCATTTATAACATAATATATATAATATATATATATATATATGTTCATAAACATATTTTTATTAATATTCTTTATTTTCCAGGGAACATGGTAGACATACGTTTTGAAAATGATTATATATCCAAGTTATAATAATATTGTTACTATTTTTTTAAAATAAAAGCCAAGATTCTTCAACTAAAATTTAAGTTATATAGTTACTTTTTATTTGTTTTGATAAGACAAAATTAGAAACATTTTAAATGCACACTTAATAATTATATTTTTATTTTTATTTGTAATTAATAAATTTATAGATATTATTACTTAATTTTGTTTTATCTTTAAGCCTAATTTAATTAGTAAAGTTTTTATGTAGTCATCATTATTTTACTAAAATTATTTTATTATAGAAAATTAAACTAATTTTAAACAAACTAACCGTATCTTCATCAATTTAACAATCTAATGAGCTTGTACATATGGCAAAATAGACCTTGTCCACATGGCACATAAAGAGCTTGTCCATGTCAATAGTTGCCAAAGTGAGCGATGTATATTATTTTAATATACTTATTATACACCAGTGGGTATAGGCACACACTATGCTTGTAAACTGCCTAGTAGTATTTCTTTTAATTTTAAAAATTAAAAAGACACAAAAAATCAAAGGGAGAGACCACAAGATCAAAGTTGTGCTCTCCTTTTATATATTGTAAAGATTTTAATTTTAAAAATTAAAAAGACACAAAAAAATCAAAAGGAGAAACTACTAGACCAAAGTACAGCTCTCCCTTTATATATTGTATAAATAATATAGATGATAGGTTTGCATTAGTATTTCAAATAAATTCATCATAATCAAAACATGAAGTCACCAAAAGAATTAGAAAATAAATCACATTTTATAAATTAGAGAGAATTTAATTGGTTTTATTAAAAACTTATTTTCTTAGTTTCTTATTAAACTAAAGGAAACCATAGATCAACATATTTGCATAATAGTAACCTAAAAATTAATAGGATATTTTTAGATAAATTTATCTTTATTGCATTTTCTAGTTGTCTAAAAAGTATTATCCGGTTGCTTAGGAATTGGCCGGGATCTATCTTGAAGACCATGACAATTTCATCGGTGTTCATCCCTTTCAATTAGGTGTTTGGTCTAACTGCGGAATTTGTAGTATAGATGGAAATAAAAATGTTCACAATTCAGTTTGACTCAATTTTAAAAAAAAATTTATGTAAAAAATCAATCACTCTGTTCGCATTATTTCGTATGGTTTGAGTCGATTTAATCAAGTCATAGGTTAGTATATTTGTTAGGACTTATATTCTATTATCTATAATAGTCTATTTCAGACTAATTCTTTTACAATACTTCAAGCATTTAAACAAAAACTAATAAAACGGTATTACAAATGTCATCATCCATTGATTTAAGACAAGAATAGGCTAATTAGTGAGAATGTGAGTGTGCGCGCGATATATATATATATATATATAGACACACACTAAAGTGAATTTATTTGATCTTACATTATTTATGAACAAAGTAATTTTTTTCATCATTTTCTCTTATTATATAAAATATTAAAAAAATACTCATTTAGGAATAGCATATTCATTAATAGTAAAGTTAATTTTATTAATATTTTATCTATAACCAAAAGAAGTTTTTTATTTAACATTATTTCCCTAGATATTAAATAAATACTACAACATTCTTTAACGTTTGAAGTAAAAAAAAAAAAAAATGAAAGTCATGAATAAATTATCTTAATTATGAATAGATATTAAACTTTTAATGTTTACCTAGCTTCTTTAACACATATTATTTGAGATATTAAAATATTTAAAAAAGACATACATTAAGTTCGATTCAATTTATTTCGATCCTATTTATCCTTTTAAAAAATTAGTTTATTGGTTCGATTCATATCGATTCCGTCGGCTTTTCAAAACATTTGAAAAGTCGTAGATGGAAGTTAGTAGAAAATCTTTGATTAATTCTGTTTATGGTAAAACTTGCTTACGTCCTTACTCACTAGAAGCTAGTAAGCATTCGAAATAATAAGTACTCTAATGCTCATAGCCTCGTACATCCTTGGCTATGATAAGCAAACTATTAGGTGATTCAGATCAAATATTCTGGATTTGTGTAAATCGAATTACGGCACGATATTTTATTGACAAGTAAATTATAATTCTACTAAAATTAAAATGTTAAGTTGATATCTAGTTAATGCAATTGGCATTAATCTAAGAATGTATTGATGAAAAATAGAAAGAAAGTGTAATAGGGAGGAGAACGATATCTTTCGTGAAAAGCATCAAGTTGTTAAATTTTTTTGTTTGTTTTCTTAATATTTACAGAAAATTCATGATTGTACTGTATCATCTAAAAATATACCTCTGAGTGTTTAGATCAATGACACGTTAGTCGTACCCCAAAAAAAAAAAAAAAAAGGTTAATCGTTCCTTTGCCTCTACAATAATATTATTATGTAATAACGACTTTTACGTTTATATTTTGTAACTCTTCCTTGTTAAAACAGTTTTATAAACACAACAAAAACTCTTTACTAGTAATTGTATATATAACTTCTTAATCACTTGATAACTTCTTTACTTGTAAATATAGACACCTATTTAAACTTACTCTACGACTACCATGGTCCATGAATAAGGATTCTCTCTATTTAGACAGGATAAATGAAAAAAATTCTTTTTACACTTAAAAAATAAATTTAAAAAATATTTTTAAAAATCAAAATCATTCATAATTTAAATCATATTCTACATAAATATACTTGCAAAAACTCAAGAGAGACTAAAAAAAAAATAATGACGCTTTACCGTTTGATTAAGTTACTTTATGTTTTATCAAAATTTGATAATTTTTATACTATCAAAATGTGATATATAATTCAATTGTGAAATTTTTTCCAAATGAATTATTTTTGAATATGATGATTTACTCAATTAGATAAAACTAATGGTCTATTTAAATTTATTTTTTTAAATTTAATTATTTAGATATAGATAAATGAACAATAAATGGAGAGAAATTAAATAAAGAGATCCAAATCGTGTTCTCCAGTAAATCAATGTTCTGTACATGGATATTTAGTGGTCGAGAAGGAAAAACAATTCTTCGTATATATTTATATAATTGTACATAAAAGTTCATACTAGTTTTATTAGTTTAGTGTAATTTTATAGTCCTTTTAAAATAATTATAACTTTATAAATACGTCGTATTGTGCTATTACTGTATCTAAACTTTCAAGCTATTCGAGTATATTCTGTTAATAGAGAATTTTTATATGAATTAATTTATTTATAACATAGTATCATAGAGTATTTGGTCCATATTTCATCACATCATCACACATCATCTTACGAAGTAATGTGAAAAAATATAAATCAAAAGAGTCATAACACTATATTATAGATTCGATTTATACAAGAATTTCAACTCGTAGCAGTTGCATGTTCCCACTCACCTTAGAGGTTCCCTATCCCTATATAATTGTTTTATATATATATATATTACAAATACTATAGTAATTTTAATACATTTGCTCCCACTAACAATCTTTTCTAAACAAAAATAGCTAGAAGCCTATTATACTTACTTATGGCTTATAGAGAATTTATAGTATTGTGAGTTACACGTTAAATTGTTATATACCTTAAAAGCATCATATATATATATATATATATATAAATATATATATATATATTTTGTGAGATATTACTATGCTACATAATTATATCAAAATTGATAAGGTACTTTATCCTTTTGAATTTCAAATCAATTCTTACAATTAACACTAATTAACTACAAAGTTTTAATGAAATATTTTTGTCTTAGCAATTGCTACTTTTGAAAAATTACCATGTATGGAGAAAGAATATTTTATTTTAAATTCCAATGCAATTTTCTTAAATAAAAAGTTGCTCAAAAATATTCTTATTTTTATAATTCTTATAGGTAGCTCATGTGCATACTGCACTACCTTTTGTATTTATACAAATTTAAATATGCAAATGCTTTAAGATAATTAGTAAATTGAAGGAAAAAAAAAAAAAACTACAATTGATGTATGAATTTTATAAGAACGTGTGTTCTTATTATTG
Organism: Cinchona pubescens; assembly: GCA_025175665.1. Classification (NCBI taxonomy): domain Eukaryota; kingdom Viridiplantae; phylum Streptophyta; class Magnoliopsida; order Gentianales; family Rubiaceae; genus Cinchona; species Cinchona pubescens. The sequence continues at coordinate 903,160 of JANKKI010000074.1, read as the reverse complement.
GAAAATTTTTCAATCTCTTAATAAAATCATCTATTGTATTTTAAAAGTTTTTATAATACTAACATTTTATACTTTGAAAATTTATATAGTATCAATTTTAAAGGACAATGAGATGATTAGCTAACGGACTGTAAAACTTTTCCTTATTACTAATTCTAGAGATGACAAGCGAGTAACTCGAAGATAGCTCGTGAGCTTCTAAATTAAAAGTTCGACTCGAATTCTCTTTAACTGAATTCGTGTTGAATGTTTAACTTTATGTGTTCGAGGTCTAATATGTTAGGTTCGACAAGTTTAATCAATCCTTATATATATATATATATATGAAATTTTATAATTCTTTTTAACGAATCATTCACTTGAATTTAAAATTTTGTGTATTACAATATTTTAAAATATATAATATTATACTGTATAAATATTTAAATTACAAATAAATAATTCTTTTTGACCGTACAATTTTTCTATATATATTATTACTCAAATTTGATTGTGCGATAAAATTCAATTGGACCCAAACGTGTACTTGAGCGAGCTTAAACTCAAACTTGAGTTAAGTTTTAATTGAATCTGAGTTCAAATTGAAATATGTTAAAATATTATAAACGGTTGAGGTAAAGTAAATGAGAAATACTGAAATAGATCTGATTTATAATTTTATTTATAAATTTTGTAATATAAATTAAATATTCTGAAATTTATAATAATTTAATTGATATAAGTAAAATTTTATAAAATTTAATTTTTACCGCAATATTTTTCCAAATAAATATGACATTTATGTCTTGTTTGAGAGAAATAAGGCGAAGTGGAATATGAAGTGGACGCTGAGTAGTTTGACCCCCAGCCGCAACCCAATTATATACACCCCTTGGCCTTGCCTACACCTACACCTACAGCTACAGGCTGAGGCAGCATTATAGAATTTCCCATCATTTAACCACAACTTCCCATGTCCGGTTGTCCCGCAAACACATTTCTCTAATATTCAATTCTACTCTTCCTTCTTCCACTTCTACTACTCCTACTTCACACCAACAATATATCCCTCTTTTATTTATTTATTTTCTCTCTCAAAACTCCCAACAAATAAATAAAATTAATAGTAATAAAAAAGGAAGATAAGAATAATGGCGTCTCTCTTTAGTAGAGACCGCACTTTAGGCCACTCCCGGAGACACTCCCATTTTTCCACCGCCACAATGCCATCTGCTCCGCCGCCGCCAACAACAACAACAACGGCTCTCGCTTTTCCTCCTCCACCACCGCCACTGCAACAACAACAAGAACAACAACAACCGTATCCTTCTCTTCCCTCCCCTCCCCATTAGGAGACCTCACTTCAACTCTCTCCTCCACCGACCTCCGGGAAACCGCCTACGAGATCTTCGTAGCTGCTTGCCGGACTTCCACCGGAAAACCCCTCACTTACATTCCCAGTAGTCATACCAGTCCTGCTGCTGCTTCTATTACTAATGGGAATGGGATTACTAATCATTCCAATTCGTTACCGTCGTTTCAGAGATCGCTGACGTCGACGGCGGCGTCGAAGATGAAGAAGGCATTGGGGTTAAGATCCAGCTCTAGTTCGGGTTTAAAGAAAGGGGAGGGGAGTCCGGGTTCGGGTTCCGGTGGGAAGGGGAAGAAACCGGTGACTATAGGGGAGCTAATGAGGGATCAGATGAGGGTTTCGGACAGTGTGGATACAAGGACTAGAAGGGCTCTGCTTAGAGTTGCTGCTGGACAGGTCTACTTTTAGTCAACATTTTCTACTTCTATATTTTTATGAGAAGAAAAAAAAAAAAAAATTTGGCCGGGGAATTTGAGGAGGTTTAATTATGAAAAATTATGTTTGTTTTGGGATCTAAATATGAATATTTTTGGCCCGGGAGGATTTGAGAAGGTTTAATTATGAAAAATTATGTTTGTTTTGGGATCTAAATATGATGTTTATTCAATCTTTATGTGTTAACTAGTAAAGTTTGTTGTTTTTGGTAAGCTTTTTATTTTATTTTATTTAATGATCATTTATATGGAACAGCTTGTATTAAGTTTGATGCTTTGGGGTTGGGATTTGTTGTTTTGTGGTGAATGGATTTGTTTTCTTGTATTAAGGTTTAATACCTTGTACTGAGATTTACAGATTTCTTTTGATGGATATGGCCTGTTATCTTTTACGTTGAATTCTTCATCTTTGAAATGAACAACCAATTTGATCTTTTTCTTGATTCTATTGGTATCATGTGCAATCTTCTTATGAGTACAGTCAAAACTTTATGATCATTACTTTGAGATTAAGTTTTCTGGATTTAACTATAGGAAATAAACATGCTTCTCAATATAGGTTAATGAATAAGTACACTGTGAAATGTTTGATATTATTTAATAGTTGATACAGAGGCTACATTTTGTTCAATTCATTTTGACCTAATAACACTTAATAACTGAGAACTAAACTTCAAAGTACAGCATTTGTTGCCTTTTCTGCGTAAGTGGTACATTTGTTTCTACTCTTTGACCCTTGCATTGAAAGTTTGAGTTAGAATATCATCTTATCGTGAATGACAAATTTTGCCCGTGGACACTGATGCTCAGTATTTACTGGTCAAGATGAAATTTTGTCAACTGAATATTTTAATCTAAACCTAAGCACCTGTGTGGTTCATGGTGATTTCTTTTCTCTGTCATTTCGCCCTGATTTGGCTTGTATGTTGGAGCTGTATGAATATATATTATTAATGGCCTGCACATCCTTTGGATTGGCTGATTATAAAATTTCTCACGTCTCTTGCAATAGGTTGGTAGAAGAATTGAGTCGATGGTTCTTCCACTAGAGTTGTTGCAGCAGTTCAAATCATCAGATTTTACTGATCAAGAAGAATATGATGCATGGCAGAAGAGAAACCTGAGACTTCTCGAGGCTGGACTTCTTTTACATCCTCGTATGCCACTTGATAAGTCCAATACCGCCGCACAAAGGTTGAGGCAAATTATTCAAGAGGCCTTGGATAGGCCGATAGAAACCGGAAGAAATAATGAGTCAATGCAAGTTCTGCGCAGTGCTGTAATGACTCTAGCAGGCAGATCATCTGATGGACTGTTGGATTCGTGCCACTGGGCTGATGGTTTTCCATTGAATCTTAGACTTTACGAAGTGCTTCTTGAAGCCTGCTTTGACATTAATGACGAAACATCTATCATTGAGGAAATTGATGAGGCTATGGAACTCATAAAGAAAACATGGGGAATCCTTGGACTAAACCAAATGCTTCATAACGTTTGCTTTACATGGGTTCTATTCAACCAATTTGTAGCAACTGGGCAAGTTGCGAATGATCTACTGTATGCTGCTGATAATCAGCTTGCTGAAGTAGCAAAAGATGCAAAGATGACAAAAGATCCATCATACGCTAAAATCTTGAGTTCTACTTTAACTGCCATACTTGGTTGGGCTGAGAAGAGGCTCCTTGCTTATCATGACACATTTGATAGTTCAAATATTGATTCCATGCAGAACATTGTTTCTCTAGGTGTATCATCAGCTAAAATTTTAGTTGAAGATATCTCTAATGAATACCGCCGCAGGAGAAAGAATGAAGTAGATGTTGTCCAAAGCAGGATTGACACTTATATAAGATCTTCACTTCGCACTGCTTTTGCCCAGGCAAGTTATTTTTTTCTGTAACTATTGCCTTTTTTGTTTTCCCAGACAGAGAAGGCAGCTGTTGATAGTGGATCAAGACTTGAATTCATATTCAGAAATATTTCTGTAAATGTTTTCTTTTTTTTTTCCCGCCAGCCTTGCTGGCTTGCCGGATAAAATAATATATAAAATATTAGATGTATTCTACTTATCCAGAATGTCACAAGAAAACGACAGGGAAGGGGGAACCAGAGGAACGGGGGAATACGGTTTCAGTGTCTCTTAATTACAGAAGAACAGTGGTACTATGGTTTCACATTAAATGGATGCAACGTACTTGGGAATTTATTTAGAGACTTAAATGCAATAAAGATAACCAGTATGTGTTAATGTGCCCATTGGTATTGAATATGATTTAGATGTGCTCATTGGTACTGACAGTTTGTACTGATAAACTTCATGAAACTTTGTGATTGTAATTTTTTTTTTTGAGTAGCATTTCCTCTTATTAACACAACTAGAGGTTAGAATTAGTGCTATGTGTCAAATTCCGTGGATGAGCAATGTTTTTAACCCCAAATTAGTCAATGGGCTCTTATCAGCTCACTAGTATGGCACACTCTGGGTCAGTTACTCGGAAAACATGCATAAAACATGAAACAATTGAACGGTTTGTGGGTCTGATATGGATTTGACAGAAATTACAATTACTAAAGAAAGTGCAAAAGATCCATAAGGTATCTAGATAAATCAGCAAAATTGTTTATCTACCGTTGCACTAGTTAACAAAAGACAAAAACATACTTCATAAATGACGAATATGAAAAATTACCTGGGACATCAGTTTTGACAGCCTAACAGAATATATAACTCAAATATGAAAATAAACACACAAGGTATTAAGTGAATTATCTATTACTGTTCTGCTGCACATCTTCTATGGAAGAGCTATCTTTTCAACAAATCAAAATGGCAGAGAAATTGCTAATTCACAGTGAAAGAAAGAAATGCGTGACTTGATATATGGCTTTCATATTGTCTTGTAAGTACATAGTTGTTTGAATATTTAACTTGCAGAGAATGGAGAAGGCAGATTGCAAGCAGGAGAGCGTCAAGAAACCAGCCAAATCCTCTTCCCGTACTTGCCATTCTTGCAAAAGATGTTGGTGAACTGGCTACTAATGAGGAGGAGGTCTTTAGTCCCATCCTGAAGAGATGGCATCCTTTTGCCGCTGGTGTTGCTATTGCCACCCTTCACGCTTGTTATGGAAATGAGCTGAAGCAATTTATTTCAGGTATAACAGAGTTGACACCAGATGCTGTTCAAGTATTAAGAGCTGCAGATAAGTTGGAAAAAGATCTTGTCCAGATTGCTGTTGAGGATTCAGTGAACAGTGATGATGGTGGGAAAGCCATTATTCGTGAAATGCCGCCTTATGAAGCTGAAGGTGTGATTGCCAACATGGTGAAAGATTGGATTAAGACAAGAATAGACAGATTGAAGGAATGGGTCAACAGGAATCTGCAACAAGAGGTATAATACTAATTGTCTCCTTATTCCTACTGTGTACCCTTCCAATAGGATGTGAAACTTCTAATAATACTTAATACTTTTGATGGATTACTTTTGCAACCTTTCTTTGATTTGTTGAATTGTCGCCTTGTTAATTTTACAATCCCACTTGTTTATGCTAAAAAGGAAAAGGAGAAGGGAAGATCTTTAAATTGGAAGGCAGAATAAGGATGAAGAATCTCATAATTTCTTAGTAAAATTTGCCCATTTTAAACAGTTAACATGGATGAAAATGGATATTCTGACTTGAAGGGAAGTAATTCAGTTTTCATATACTTCAATTAATCTTCCTCTTTCTTCCTTATGGCTCATTCTATTGCTCTGCTTTTTCTTAAGAATGAAAAACTGTATTTTGTTCGTGTATCTGAAACTATATGCCATTATTTGCCTCTCTATCTATTTACCTCCCTGTGGGAGATTTTCTTTGCTAAAGTTTGCTGCTTTGTTCTCTTCAACTTCAACATATAGGATTGGAATCCACGAGCCAACCAAGAAGGATATGCCCCTTCTGTTGTTGAGGTCCTGCGACATAATTGATGAAACATTGGATGCATTCTTTCAGCTGCCAATACTGATGCATCCAGCACTCCTTCCTGACTTGGTGATTGGCCTTGACAGATGCCTTAAGTATTACGTAACTAAGGCGAAATCTGGTTTCGGTAGTGCTTGCAGATCTCAAAAAGTTATTATTATGTAGTATTCTGCCGTATTAAAATCCCATGATTATTTCTTTTTTGGCATTACTTCTATATGCAGGATCAAGGAAGATGTATCTCCCAACTATGCCAGCTTTGACAAGATGTACAGCGGGGACAAAATTTCAGGTTGTGTTTAAGAAGAAAGAAAAGCCTATGAGCTCCCAGAAAAGGAACCCACAGACTGCTACAAAGAATGGCAATGACTTGTCTGGGTTACCACAACTTTGTGTGAGAATCAATACTTTACATAGACTCGGGACTGAGTTGGAAATTGTGGAGAAGAGAATTATCAGCCTCCTGCGAAACTGTGAATCAGCTCAAGTGGAAGACTTATTACAAATGGATTGGCCAAAATGTTTGAGCTTACACCAGCTGCTTGTGTTGAGGGGATTCAACAAATTTGTGAAGCAGTGGCGTACAAAATCGTTTTCCGTGATCTAGGCCATGTTCTCTGGGATGGTTTGTATGTTGGGGAGCCATCATCATCTAGGATTGAGCCTGTCCTTCAGGCACTTGAGCAGAATCTGACAATCATAGCAGACACTGTTCATGAAAGGGTTCGAACACAAATAATGGCCGACATAATGAGAGCTTCCTTTGACGGTTTCCTGTTGGTTTTACTTGCCGGAGGACCTACCCGTGCTTTCTCCAGGCAGGACTCCCAGATAATAGAGGATGATTTCAAGTCCCTTAAAGATCTATTTTGGGCCAATGGGGATGGATTACCAACTGATGTCGTAGATAAGTTTTCTACCACCGTAAGGGATGTGCTTCCCCTTTTCCGAACAGAAACGGAAAGCCTCATTGAGCGTTTCAGACGGTTGACTCTAGAAACATTATGGATGGTTCCTCTGCAAAATCTAGACTTCCTCTACCTCCAACATCAGGCCAGTGGAACCCAACTGAACCAAACACACTTTTGCGTGTTTTATGTAATCGGAATGATGAAGCAGCAACTAATTTCCTCAGGAAGACTTATAACTTGCCCAAAAAACTCTAGTTGATACACGGTCTCATCTATAATAGGAGCTGCTGTTCAAGGAGAGAGATGTTGGCAGCACATGTAAAATACTCTGCTTGTAATTAGTATATTAACCAGAGATGCTTGTTTCATTCTTGGACCTAATCAGTGGAATTTCAGAGTTCAAGAAAGTGTATTTCTTATATAGAAAACTTTCAGAAGCTTGGTTTGTGTATCTCCAGCCTGCCATTTTCAAGAGGATCTTTCAGAAGCTTGGCTGTATATCGCCAGCCTGCCATTTTCAAGAGGATCAAAATTTCTGGAAACTTCTGGTGGTTTGTTCACAGGAAAGGTGTTGGTAGATAGCATGGATATTGTGTGACTTCCATATGTGGATTACAGGATAGAATTATGTTCTTTACTTACTGCATTTATTATCATTCCTTTGATTAACATTATTTCTCTTTCCATATTCATTTGTTTTGATCTCTGCATGTAGATATGGGGGTGTTTACCTTCCTTACAGGCAAAAAATATAGTAATGTTGACTCTGCTGCTGGTGTTATTTGGTATCGCATAATGTATTTCCTTTTCAGTTGATTTATTTTGAGTTTTTTTCCATTTTATTTCTCAGATTCAGAAGGTAGGAATGGCAGGAATTAACAATTCGCGATTGATATTGCAAGCATAGAACCGTGACCTCTCTTTAGTATAAAATCCTGGAAAGAAAGTTTGTACTTTTGTTGCTTTATTTGGCTCATAAGAGGCAACTGGGTGTAGCCGTGTAGCTTCAAGTCATATCAAGAAAGTATAATTTGCAATGGCATTAGGCTTTTGTTCAAGTTAGTTTACTGCTGATGCAAAGAACAAAAGACTATCTATCTTCACTGGTTCTTCACCACTAATTCTAACATTTTGGTTCGAAGCAACAATCTACATCTACAATCTACTTCATATCTTAAAGAAAAGATAATCGTATTTTTAAGACGAAATTATGAGAACTTATATGACGAATACTGCTTTCTTCTGTCACAAATGAATGAAAGCTTAAATACTAAGTCAAAGCTAACTTGAAATTTTACATGTACTAAACAAAAATGTACAAGGACTGGAGCTAAACTCTCATAGTAATATTGCAAATACAATGGCATCTCCAAATAATGTGTCAATAACTAAACAAAGTATGCACACAACCTTCACCGGAAATTTAGATCAGTGCCTCCAAAATATGCTGGATTACAAGAGCAACACTAAAACAAGAGACAGGTCAAAACAGGCATTGCTGCAAGATTCTCAGCACATAATGATCATCCACTGCCAGTTACGAAATCTAAAGGTGCCAAAACAAATGGTCTCTTCTCTATTCATGAATAACTGTATCATCTTAAGAGCAAGGACGTCACAACATTCTATACCATCTTCAGAGCAAGGACAGTGGAAGTTCTTGCAAATAGCTGCAAATATTTAGCCTTGTTAACATGGGATAACAGAAATCTCTGTGCAGAAGAACAAATGCATCTCTTTGTACCGAAATTTTGTAAAGTGATCACCCTCTGAAGTAGAATGCTACCTACATAAAACATGAGGCCCTCAAACAGAATAAGTGGAAAAGCACCAAGAAAAGCCTCCAGAAAAAGAGAAACAAGCATACTACATGTACATCATTGTAGTAAAAGGCCCAGCAGCTTCACTCTTCAAGAATAGCACGTCCTAGATTAGTGGCAATAGCTATTCTGACAGAATTCAAGGCTTCAGGTGCCAAGTCAGCATCAACAAAATCTGGCTGCAATTTTGCCATTGACAACTCTTGCAGTTTATTCAATAATAGGTTCGTCTGAGAGACGTTGAGCAATGGACGCTCAGACCAGTTAAACAATTTTAACTGTAAGCACAAAAAACAAGTCTTCTTTCTTCAGAATGAACTCAATTAAGAGTGCATTGTGCCAATTTAATCCATATATAGCATCTTAGAATTATTATCTTACAAAATACTTGATCACCTCTAGGTGCCAACTGGACCAACTCATAATAGAATAGTGTCGTTTTCATTTCATGTATTACTAAACTTTATAAAAGAAATCGCAAAGGGTGGAGGAAGCTCTTTACTAATTAAGCTTGAAAAGTCCCCAAAACAAGAGAATACAAAAACATTGGAGCAGCTTACCGAGTCAAATAGAATAGGCAGCCAAAATCTCTGAGGTGTAGAAGGGTTTTTCATAAGCTGCACAACATAACTAGGCTAGTCATTACTCAGAAGAATATGAAGTTCAAAATGTAATAATGGCTTATCCATATAGCAATGCATAAGGATGAACAAAAGGCTCCTCTCTTATAAAGATGGTGCACAGTAAACACTTCCAGAACAGAACATTATTCATTCAACTGCTTTCTCACATTTCTTATAAGAGGCCTCTCATTCACAACAAGCAAAAACTACTAAACCATTGAACATCTAGGATTTCACAAATGCTAAATTCTTTGTTGTAGATTTAACTCAATAATCATCTTTGTAATGAATGTGCATGTAAATACATCATTCTTTAAAAATATGTAAAACATACAGATATAAGGGCTTCAGCAGCTTTCTTAGCAGCATCAGTATCCATTCCACTATAAACTTGATGAAGAGATCGCCTAAAATCCCTATACCTGTCAGCACCACAGAGAAACTAGAATGAAAAGACATTGAGAATGATGGCTACCAAATTGGAGTATATGCTTGATTGAGTCAGGTAATTTCACAGATCATTGAGTACATACTTGTTCAGAAACTCAAGCCCCCCAGCACTCCCAGACTCAGAGCCAAGCAATTCAATAAGGCCTTCCCATTGCTAGATAGAAAAAAACATACATGGGCAATAACGCAATAATTAGGTAAATAGAGATATCTAAAATGAAAGTCAATATGCCTCATTTTCAATACTAAAACAACATGATTTACTTATTTAATTGACCTTCACAACAGGTAAGAGCTTTAAGGCTTCCTTGTGGAAACTAAAGCAAAACCAGAGAATGAAGTCAACTGATCAATGTAGGGTGAAATTCCATGAAGCTAATTGAGAATAGATTTCATAGATCATATGTAAAACATAGTTCTAGGAAAGATTGGAAATCAGATGTGCTAAAATCAACTATTCTGTATAAGAGACAGCCATTCTATAAAACAAAAAAAAGGAAAACAATCTTGATGATATCAAATCATTGTTAGAGTAAATCACACTGATCTACCTTGACGTTTGTCATAATTGCAGAAACCTCAACTCCATCTTTTGAAATAGCAGTGATCCTCAGATTTCATATCATGTTAACATAGTAAACCACCCCTAGTTCTTGATGTCAGCATAAATGCACTTATATTTGTAAAACTAGCCTTGTGCAAAGTATAAAGAAGAGAGGTCATTGAAATCAAAATACAAGGGCATTAGAATATAAAAGTTAGCTTGAAAAGTTGATAGGGCAATCATTTAAAATACAAGAAACTAGAGTGAGAACCAAGTACATCAAACCACAGACAAGCATCTGTAATTTACCCTTAGTGGTATTAGGCAATTACCTTGAAACTTTCATCAGATACCGACTTTCCAACAAAATCAAACAACTGCTTAGCAATTCTGTTTAGACGAACTTCATCTTGAGCTTGCTGAAGCCAGAAGACTCCAGAACCTTTCTTTCCATGTTTCCAATCATGCACTCCAGTTATCTATTTAATGAAGTATCACAATGTTATGGTAGAATACAAATGCATTTACTTTTTCTTTTCAAAAACTTGCTTCCAGCAAAAACTATGCTTAATATCTGAAAAACTATTTCTATGTTATAAAAGAAACATATGCATTGAATGCTTGCTCATACTGTGCCATGATCAATGGTTATTTGCATCTTTACATACCTTCATTATGTTTGAACTGATAGAATCAAGTTCATAAAGGCGATAGTCAACATGCAAATCTCCAAACTCTGCTTAAAACATGATGCTATAAGTTATTCCCTCAGAAAAATGAATCATTGCAGATGGTACTCTCCTTAAAACAGGCATCAAGCAACAGGGGCAGGGTGTTTGGATATTCAGTAGAAGCTTATACTGAGATTAGAAGAGTAACCTTCAAAAGTATTTGATTATGTTGCAGTGCTTGCTTGCACAATACAGTCTCCAACAAGCCCATTCCTTGCTTTATACAAGAAGACAAATATATTGGAGCAATCTGTGGAAATATAAAATCCTTTGTTACTTGTGATCAACAGATCATATTTAAGAATTGACAAATGAATAGACAAAAACCAAATATGCTTACTGCCAGACCATGGTGGAAAAGATGGAAAGAGAAAAGAATAGGGGATCCTAGCACCCATCACTTATAGGTTGTCAACATCTACAACTTGAGAAACAAACTGCAAAAAAAATTAAGAAAGAACCTATGCACTGTCTTGATTACAGAAGCATCAGTAGGGCCTGGGGTTTGGACAATGCATTCCAGAGGTACCCTGTTAATTGAACTTGAAATCCATATTAAGGCATCCTTCGGTATTGTGCAGATTTTGGTAAAATAGAAGCACTTCTACAGTATTTGATAAGAATCGTTCCATAAGTCTAGGAGTAGAGTTTTTGGCCTCAAAAGAACTTTTAGCACAAGTTCAAAATTGGTGCTTTTTGAAAAGCTTTTCTTTTTAAAACAATTAAAGCTAAAGTTTGACAATTTATCATAAATTTAAAAACTAGATACAGATATAAATACATTTTAAAAGTTCAAAATCATACATTATCAAATGCAAGAAGTACTTGTGCAAGTATGGTTCGAAAGAATAGAATTAAGTGCTTAATAAGCACATTATTTGAGAGCTCTAATAAACAAAGTACCTTGCGATAAACCACTGCAACCCTAAACAGGGTTAAAACAATTTCCAAACTGGTAGCTATCTAATTCAATCCAATTCAATGTTTAGGCAGTCTTTCTCTACTCATAATAGTTCTCAGTACCCCTTTTACCATGTGAACATGCATGTCAAAGGAAACAACCATCTAATATTCAACCCAAAGGCTATAAAGGACCCAGGAATTGAAATGGTTAAGTTAAATATGTATCCATTTTCAAACTTACTTGCCAAGTCAAGGCATGAGAACATAGAACTTGGGCATATATCAGTTGATTGAGCTCTTCAATGCAGATTCCCCCCAATAGTTTCCGCTGCTCGTGTAAAAGAAGTTCAGCTTGAATGTTCCCAGCTGTTAACAATTCCCCAGCATGCACCATCATCCTATTGAAGCACAAGCCAAAAAAAAAATGCAACTCAATGTCATAAGGCTTCTAATACCAAGTGCATTTATTGCAACCACACCTCCTTCTCACTATGTCCTTCACTCTGCCTGCTTAATGAAATATTCAACCAAATGCTACTTGATGTGAAACTAATGGAATGGCCAACATAGGGAATTAAGGATGATTTATTTGTTCCTATGTGCATGCTGAAAATCAATTACTACTTCCATGGCAACATATTGAAGATAACAGGTTCCTGAAATATAATTAACAGATACTGGAAATTACTTAGTGAGAGGACCATAATGGTTGTAGTCACACCGCCATGCTGCATGTGATAAATGATGAGAAGCATAACGTTTCTAATGCATTTGCTAACTTCTGGAGAAAAAACAGCAACAAGGACCTAAATGCGACGAATGACAAGTTTCTTGTGCAGGTTTCGTAAAGTTAAATAAGATAGAACCTATGAAGGGAATCCTGCAGCTGCAAGATTCAGATTTTTTACAATGAGCGCGAAAAATGTATTATGTAGAAATAGGCACAACTACAAATCAAGTTGCTTAGCTTTGAAGCATCAGAGAAAGGCTGAGAAGGGATGCAGGATATAGAGAGTACGAAATCTGATAATGAAATTTTTCAGAGGTGTGTAACAGTTGAGTTCCTGAATCATAACCCATGGTAATTAGCCCATCTGATAGGTCCCGTGTCAGATTATGATTATAAAATAATTTGCTTTGATTCAGTTACCTGTATGACTATGGCTCCTATTATCTTGTCCAAAAAGAAGAGTTCCCTTTGGGTCTACCACATGCTTTATACTCAGCCAAACTCGGACGACGAAGAATGGAGATAACAGATATTTCTATTCATTAATTCATTATTCATTATTCATTGTTAAACCAACATAAACAAAATTCAAAATTAAGGGGAAAGAAATAACATCTCACCATGAACCAAATGATCTTGAGCACTCCACTAAAACAACCTGAACCATTCATTAAAAACCAAATAAATTAGTAGCAGAATGAGAGGCCTCAATTTGAAAATCATGTCACCAATATATGTATAATTTTTCACCTCTGGATTTTCGCCAAGAATTCCAATTAAAAGCCCAGTCAATTTATGATGATCAGAAACTGGTTTTATCTGCATGCATTTCTGAGCTAAGTTGTACATGCTTTCTAAACCCTGTACCGAAAGAAAACAATCAATCCCTATTTAACAGGTCCACCAACTGAAGCTCTCTCTCTCTCTCTCTCTTCTTTCTCCCCTAGATGTGTATCCCACACACACACGCACGCGCGATTACACACACACTCTGAAATAAGTCACAAACATACACACGAGGTGGTAACACTAAAGTTGATGCAGCAAGCAATGGAAAAGTCACTAACAGAAGTGAAAGGTCTGATGTACAAAAAGTGAGCAATGTATAGCTCCATCCACTGTAATGTAGCATTGGAGAGACTAGTAGAGTTTCCTAGCATGATTTGAAGTATACTTTTCAGCCCATCCCTTGTCCGATGATGTTCACATTGAAGCCAAAATCCACTGCAGTCCAGCTTAGTTATTTGTGCCCGCCATTTCTCCCAAGCCTAGCAGAGATAATATAGACATCAATAATTAAATGTCATCTATATTTCTAGATACGACTTCCAAAAGGTTAAACTTACTTTCATAAAATCAGGCTTGGTCTTATAACATTCACCTAATTTGTCTGGTTCTAATTCAGGTGTGCGCAAACGTGGCATCTTTGATATAAGCACTGCGACAGCTTCTACCAGTCCATTTTCAGTCTGTTAAAACAGTGAAAGGCATGTGAAATTATATTTTGAATCACTACTATCACCATCTACTTAAATTGTACACATAATTTGCAATAACAGTTACAAACTTGAATGATAAGTCCCTCTTTCTCCCCCAAGTCCCCCCCCCAAAAAAAAAAATCTCTCTATCTGATCCTCATAGTATGAACAAGTAAAATTACCTTCCTATGTGTGTACAATAAAAACCAAAATTGTAAAGAAAACTAAAATTTTAACTCCAATTGACAGCAGTTTTTCTCCCATTAAAAGCACATACAATCCACCATAAGCATATGTTCCTGAATGTAAAAAAAAAAAAAAACAAATAAAAGAGGAGGCAAGATGCAACCTCTCTATCATGCAGATAGCGGCAAGCAAATATAGAATTTTCTACTCAAAGTAGGAAGTTCACAGCAAGTGTATTGACCTTAGCAATTGTACCATATGTTTGAGAGATTCAGTGTTCAAATAGCATTCTCTAGCATATTCCTTGGACAAAAAAGTGATTTCACTTGGTTTTTTCTCCAAAAGATTAAAATTATCCTTCCTGATGCCATCAACCTAACCTTCCTAGATCCCAATTACAGCAAGAGTTTTATGCATTGGGCTGGTACTTTTTTTGTAGTTTAGCAGCATTTTACATAGATAGAGCACCACTGTTTCTGAGATAAAAGTGGAAAAAAGGGAAAGAAAACCCAGCAGAAAGTTTCTTTTGACATGATGGTAAAGAAAGTAAATGACATTCACACTGTAGTGTCTTATTTACAAGAACTTACACAAAAATGCAATCGAATGGATATTTATCGAAAGGACATGATAGAAATGTCTAGTCTGTAGATTTAGTGGTCAGGGTGGGGGAGCAAATTAGTGCAATAACAAGTTCACTTTGCTGTCAATACGTGGGAATAACCAGCAACACAGAAAGAGAGAGAGAGACCGAGAGAGAGTAACAGTTTGAATAGACTAAAGGAACAGTGAAGGGTTTCATTGTTCATTCACTTCCTGTCAATGCTTGTCATTCCATTATTAAAGGAAATTCTGAAATACAAAGCAATATTAAGCATTCTAAATGCATTGAAAAGACAAAACAGCAAGAATCAACAAGTAAACTGCAACATAATTTTTATGGCGAATCATGTCGTGCAGACTGTGAAAGTTCAACATTTATGCTAAACTTCTAATGATTCTCAATTACCTCACGACTCCCTAGCTGATCAAAGTCGTAAGATCCATGCAAACGAAGCAATTTTACCTGCAAGTGGAACTTCATCTTAGGCATGTTCCGAACTGGAATGCTTAGGCAATTATACTCCAGTGGCACGTATTTTAATTTAAAAGGATGCATGTTAGAAAATAATAACTAATATGAATACAAATGTATGAATACCCCAATGTCTAGCCAACCAATTGCCACTGCTGATGATATTGCTTCCCAATACTGACCACCAGTTGGGATGATCTTCAACTGACTGAGATATATCACATGGTTCACCCAATAAAAACGAAAACATGTGAAGATATTAGAATCAGAAGATAATGAGTGAGAGCAAGAGTTTGCTTATATATGATCTAGAATGAAATTTTCCTTGATAGTTCACTAAAGGTTGATGCACGGTTAATGAAAAAGTTGAAGTATATTTGGCATCATCTTGAAAGAACAAAAGGTAGTATAACATCCAAAGAGCTAAGCTAAAAAGCATTGAAAAAAGAGCAAAAAATCTAACCGAAAGAAAAATACGTGCAAAACTTTTGAGACTTCTGTTAAATTGAAGAGCTTCACAAACTATGTTTGTCTTGGACTAAAAGTGGCGAAGAGAACGTAAAGTATACAAGTAGGAATTTTGCGTAAGAAATATGGGCCAAACAAATTTTCGTATTCTGTATTGCTTTTAGAACCTAAACAGACCACCTAAAACAAGTAGGAATTTTGCCTAAGAAATATGGGCCAAACAACTTTTCATCTTCCGAATTGTTTTTAGAACCTAAACTGACCACCTAAAACTCAATCATGACTGACAAAGTTATTAATCAACAAAAAGTTTCCATGGATATAGCAAAGGCCTAAGAGTTCGTTATGGATTGTATAACTAATCCCGTGTCATCCATTGTTTGGTTAGATTTAGACACGGGATTAATCATCCTCTTTAACAAATTTAAATCCCCTTTACACATCCCATGGGGGTCATTAGTATTAATAATCCTACCAAGCTGGATAAAGTTCGAAATGCCTGAACTACCATTTAAATTAATATTTTCTTCTAGTAGTTATTTTTCTACTTTCAGAAGGGTATCATTATAACTTGTTTTTAATTTTGGGTGAAAAATAAATATTTTAATTACATGATGCCCACTGTTCTTTCATCTAACAAAGGTAGCCTACCTTACTTTTATTTTATTTATATGTTTCTTTTTATAACACATATTTTCAAGTGCGGAACAATGCTATGTTATTGAAAGGAAATATCTAGCGCACCGGGACAATTCTTTCCAATTCATGGATGTATGTACTAGTAATTTTTCAAGTACTGGTACAACATAGTACTATATTACTACAAATTTTATCACTCCTTTTGCTAATGTATGTATATATTAAAATAGTTTATTATTTTTTTTTAAAAAAACATGACATTACATGATTTATAAACCATTTTATGTGCAACAATTTTAAAATAAGAGTAATTGGGTAATAATGATGGGGTTTTTCAATAACTATGATTATCCTTTATCTACCTTTCAACAAAAATATAAACTGATATTAATATCAAAATATTTTGTCAATTATCCTAAACAAACCATACACAGGATTATAATCCGAGAATGAAGCATCTAGGATTATTCATCCGAAGACAAGTTATGCTAGGATGATGAATCCATGAACCAAATCTAAATGTAACTGCATATGAATTTCTAAGGACATAGGAACCTGCTGAGCAACAAGTTCCTTCTGAAAAATTGTGATCCACAAGTTTTGAATGTACAGTTGGCTGAGTTCCAGAGAGCAGACAATCGTAATCCTGAAAGAAAAACCAATAGATCGCCTAAAATTTTTCACACAAAAGAAATAAAAGTTCAGAAAGATAAAATACAGATTATTAAAAAAAAAAAAAAATCCTTACAGCCAACCAATCAAGAAGCCTTTCAGGGATCCAAGGTTGAGATTGCTGGTCTGCATAAAATATTTCCATCAGCTCCCAGGCTGCTTTCAAACATGTCGGCTTTTTGACAGCCTAAATTTTATGGACACCAATTTGATAAGTAAGCATATGGCTCAAATGCAGCTTCAAATGCATGGACCTACTCAAAAATAAAGATTCACCTTTAGCACTGTCTTCGGGTCTTCAATGGCAAAACCAGGTGACAACTTTGGACCACCAAGGAGAGAATTTATCTCTTTATTATACTCCATAATGTATTGCCACCTGATTATTCAAAATCACAGTTATTATATCTTACAATATGAATTTTCGTCAAAACCAATTGGCCCATTAATAATTTATGCTACAATTCTTGGACACAAATTAAAATAGTTTCCTGGTTGCATTAACAGTACACATTTTAAAAAACACAAGCATATATTAGGAAGTACTCTTCTAAATCAAAGAATCCTTAATCACAAAAAGTTGTTAAGAGATATGAAGGTGAAGTTTTTCCTAGCGTTGGTCTCACACTGAAGATGACACATAGTATAAGAGACATTTTCCATTGAGCATGTCTTCTAACTGAAGATTTTATAAATAAAAAGAACAACAAACCTTTTAAGCATGTATTACGAATTTAAAAGTTGAATCACCATAATCATTATCATCAACCATGACCATGCTATTCATATACAACACCTGATGTGATTCAGATTCAGAAGATTTAGCAATTTTTAAACCGATTTACATATTGGTTGGAATAAATTTCCTCCTTTAGTCTTTCAACTTTGGGTTTGCCTGTGAAATGTATTACTATTTAAAGATATTATTGATTCAGATAAATCAGTGACATATCAGCAATTAGATTCAACTCTTCGTACTCACAAAATTTCTCTTCTTTATTTCAAAGCCCCCAACCCCTTGGGAGAACAGTACAAAAAAACCCTTATAATTAAACATTATCAGTAAAAGATGCCTACTATAGTGTTTCATGCCCATTCCTTGTACCACAGCATTATATACATATACTTAAGCCTAATTCATTTTTTTTAACGAGTTTATACAATTTTGTTCAAATCGATCCCAGACAAGGAATTGTTAAGCTAAACTCAACCGAGTAACTTAAATTTCAAGTCTTACACTTACTAAACCGAGCTCGAGTCGAGCTAAAAAAGTTAACGAACACATTAACTAATACAGAAATGACCAGCCTCTTTGCACAGTTCAAGACTATTTCTCTATATTTAAAAATAAAAAATAAAAAATAATTATTTACCAATCTCTGTTGTCCAAAGACGAGATTTTTGACAAAGTCGAAACCGACATTCTTCCGGCTCTGAAGAAGAGCAAATGGAGTCACCGAACCATAGGCGATCCTCCGCCACTGTGCATCGTCTAATTCTCCATCTCCGTTGTTGCTAAGCTTCACCTCGACCACTCTGCCGCCGGCTTCTTCATCACCGCCGGAGGACGGCTGAGGTAGACGGAGAACAGTCACACGAAGAGTGTTGCCACGCGCCCATGAAAGTGAGAGGCGAGAAATTGGGGGTTTAAGGCCGTGGTGGAGAGGGTAGGTTATGGGTTGTTCGTTTGGGGAGTGTGGGATTAAGGAATTGTTCTGGTCGCCGGAATCTGATGTCATTCCGGGCATATTCGCCGGAGAGATGTTGGAATCTGAAGTGAATGCTTGATTAATTTATAGGGTTTTGGAGCTTTTTGGGAGGGTTTTGGTGTATTTAAATTGTCGGAAATGTGGGGCTATAGACTTGTAGCGTGTAGTGGGTAGGCTCAGTTTGAGCCTTTGGACATAGTTAATAATCCCAGTACATTACCCGGAGAGGAACTCGCTCAAGGAGCCTGTTTATTATTTTATTATTATATAATAATATTTTTAAAAATTTTATATACATAACAGATGATGAAAATATTAATAAAAATATTATGTCAATTTTTTCTGAAGAATTTTTATCTCCAAATTGGAACAATTTTAGACAATGGTTATTTGAAGTATATTCTTCTGAAGACCTTGATAATATTTCAAAAGAATTTTATGAATTTACTGCTTTACATAATAAAATAATTCCTTTTGTTCCATGGTTTATAACTACTTATTTAAATAATTATATTAATGTTCTTGAACGAACATATCAATTTTCTGATGGTAAGCAAACTAATGAATTATATCCTCCACAAAAATTATTTACTTTACCAAATAATACTTCGCTTTCATTTAATGCTTTTCAAAAATTAGTAGATAATAATACTCTACCTATTACTTTGCAACATATTAATAATATGTATCAGCAAAATAATTATACCAATATTTTTATAAAAGATTTTAAGTGAACAAATTAGTTCTCTTCATAATAAAATGGATAAATTATTTTCTATAATACAAAAAATATCAAATTCTATTTCATCTAATAACCATAATCATGATTTACATGATATTGCAAAAGCTTCTTTACAACCTCCACCTATTATTAATGATTTTAATTTTAAACCAATTTCTGATCTTGAAAAACTTCTCGATAAAAATTTTCTTCATTAAAAATTAATACTCTTGATTCTCGAAATAATTTACCGACAAATCCAGGATAAAAGAAAAGTAACTTCGATGAAATTAATAAACTTCATAATTCTTATAAGTTTGGTGATAAACCAACTATGTATCATTATTATTATCCTAGACCTACTCCTCAGATATTTTATATGAAGAACAACAAGATATTATTAATAATAGTTATTCGAAAAGAAATTTATGAATGGAATTTAGATGGTTATCTTGAAAGACAAATTAGTAATTTAATTCATCGCATGCTTATGTATTCAACAAGTCTCTTATACACATCTAGATGTGTATAAGAGACAGTATTCTTGGCTTTTGGTCAACTTAAAGGTTGGTGGGATAATTATTTCACTCAACAAAATCGTGATGATATTTTAAATACTATTAAAACAGAACCTAATACATCTCATGTTATCAAGATGCGGTTTATACACTTATGGTTAGTATTTTAGATCATTTTACAGGACGTTATACAACTAATCATGAAAATATTCGTACTTTATTAAATGGTTTAAGATGTAAAACGCTTACGTCTTTTCGATGGTATAAAGATACATTTTTATCTAGAGTATTTGATCTTCCAGAAAGTAATAGTAACTACTGGAAAGCCAAGTTTATTGATGGCTTACCTGCATTATTTGCTGAAAGAATTAAAAAAGCTCTTAGGAAAGATAATATTTCTATTCCTTATGATTATTATACTTATGGCAAATTGGTCAATACTTGTGTTCAAGAAGGTATAGCTTTATGTAATGAAATTACAAATTAAATCAACAATTGAAAAGACAACAATTAACTGAAAAAAGACAATTAGGTCAATTTTGTAGTCAATTTGGTTTAGAAGACATATCTTCTACACAGAAAAAATCATATCAACGATCTTCATGGCATAAAAATAAAAGGTTAAAACCAGTAAGATCAACTGTCTCTTATAAAGAAAAAAGAGAATTTCGTAAAAAACAAAGAGAATCTCAACCGGAAAATCTAGAAAAAACCAATTATTTGTTATAAATGTGGCAAAAAGGTCATATAGCCCCAAATTGTCATGAAAATAAAAAAGAAAAATTAAACAATTAGATTTAGATGATGAAATTAAAAATGAAATTTACAAAATAATAGATATAAATACAGATAATAGTTCTAGTTCTAATAGTCATACTAGTGTTAATTCTGATAATTATGATTCTGATCAAATTAATATGTATGATTCTACAGATTCTGACAATATTCAAAATTGTTGTAATTCTTGTGATACTATTTATGATGATAAAAATAAAGAATATTATAACATTCTTTCTCAATTATAAGATTTTCAAATAAATATAATTTCAAGTGATATAATATCCATCATCCTCAATTCCTAAATTATACACATCTGATAATTTTTATTAATACAAGACTTCTCGGTTCATAAATAATTCTACCTGATCGAGATAATAATTCTCTTATTGAATTAAAAAATTCAAATTTATCTTCATTAATTTTAGAAATTTATAATCATCCTATATTACATTTCTTATTACAAAACTTTATTCAGTTTTGCAGGAAATTTTTACAAGACCCAGGATGACTGATAAAACCAGTTCCTCTGATTGTCATATGACACCTGCAAAAGCAAGAAAAATTCAAAAATTTCTGGAAAATATTCCACCCATGGATTATACAAATATAGAATATCCTATTAGAAATTATTATAATCAAAATTATTATAATTATAAAAAAGATTTGATAAGAAGTAAAAATTATTTTCGTTCTAGAATTATTATAGCAAAAAATAGACTAGAACAAATAAAAAGAAGAATTATAGCTTTTGAATATACAAAAGAACAAGAACAAGATCCTTTATGGACATATGCTGCATTACTTTAAGAATATAATGTCAGAGAAATTGAAATATATTTTGTAAAAATATATATCATAGATATAATCAGTGTTATTTGTTAAAATTATATTTTGATATATCTTATTTGATTTATTTTTTAATTTTAACAGGTCCTTATGAGAACGTGGAAGTTCTCAGTCTCCTTATAGGGGACGAGGTGGAAGAACCCCAGTAATATCTAGGGGTGGAAAAACATTATATAATTCAGATATATCTGGATTATCAGGATATGGATCCTCATCCACATCCCAAATTGATCTGGGTAATGCTCAGAAATGGATGATCCATTGGGAACAATTGCAAAAATATTTGCAACAACAGCATAAAGGTAATACCTATGCTTCGGTTACTGAAGAAGAATCTGAATCAGATTCTAAGTCTTATTATATGAGACCAGAAAAAGAAAATACATTTTTCTTCTTGATGTAAAAGATCACAATGGCAGGATCAACCTTGGAAAATTCTTCAAAGGTATTTGATGATAAAGTCATGTTTCCAGATCAATTTGGGATGTGGATGAGGATCCATATCCTGATAATCCAGATATATCTGAATTATATAGCTGATATTCAGCATTATCAGCCTCATACGGCTTCTTCTATTTCTACTACTATTTATAATTTTTCAAAAATTATTATTAAAAAGATAATTTCTTCTGAAGAATGGGGACTTTCAACCCTTACAGAAAAACAATGTTTTGTTGAAAATCAACCACTTTCTTATACTTATTGGGATTATATACAAAGTTTTCATAAAACTTTTTATTATGAGAATTATAAACACAAGCACACTTGGTTTATTAAATTGTGTTCAAATATCCTATCTCAAAATAAAATTGCTTGGGCTCATTGCTTGGTAGATAAAAATAAACATCTAGATGTGTATAAGAGACAGGGAATCCAGGATCATATTCCACTACCCACAGAAATATCTACCATTTATTTCTAGATTCTCGAATTTTCTATTCCTTGGATTTATAAATGGGAACCTGAATTTGGTTATACTCCTGATCATTTCCCTTGTTTATATCGAACCTTTTATACCAAATTCTGGGATAAACTCATCAAAAATAATCCAGAAACAAATCAATTATATGGTCAAGAATTACTCGACCAAATAAAAGAAAAAGTTCAAAGTTATACAGACACTACTATTACCAAAGCAATGGAGCCCAGTCCTTTCAGACATATTGCAAGGAAATTACAAGTGCAATCAGGCATTATGACAAAAGATGAAATTATAGCTGCTTATATGGAGCAAGTCAAAGACCAAATTAAAGAACATATTAAACAAGATCTTTCTATTGATCTAGATCAAGATGATAATAAATCTAGTTCTTCAAAAGATGATCATTCTATGGACTCTAATAATCTAATATATAACTTCCTTGGTTGGTGAATCACAACCCATTGAAAAACCTGAAGATATTCTTCAAAGTGTTTTAGACACACTCAAGCAAAAGAAGAATTGAAGATAATAAAGACAGAAAGGTCAAAGCATGTGTCATATTATCAATTTTCATCAAATTTCAACGACAGAAAGGTCAAAGCATCTGTCAGGCATCAAAGAAAAAATTTCATAAAAAACAGAAATTTTACTGTTCAAATAGTAATTTTACTATTCATAGTTACTGTTCAAATAGTAATTTTACTATTCATCTACTAATTTTTTCTTTTTTATTTTCATGACAATTTGCGGCTATATGCTGTCTCTTATACACATCTAGATGTGTATAAGAGACAGAGGCTGTCTATAAATATCCTCAATTGTATAGCCGAGGATAAGAGCTAAATTTAAGAACTAAGTTTTAGTTTTTCCTTTCTTTAATCTTGTCCACTCTTCTCTCCTTCTATTGTAAATCTTTACTACTCTTTTGTAATTATTTTATTTCAATACAAGAAAGAAGACCTCGAGGTATTCCTCATCAGCCTCTTCTGAGGTACCATCTTCCCTTTCCCTTTTAATTTAGTTTGACCAAATGAATTCTTATATTACATCTGGATAATGATAACAAGATGTGTATAAGAGAAGAAATACGTTGAAGATGTTTTTTAAATACCTTGAGGTTTCTTCGGGAAAAGATGTGTATAAGAGACATCTAGTATTGGCTTGCAAATCGTAGTTAAAACTTTTCAATCATAATAATGTTTAGTTTATTTTGTTGGCCTTGAAAAGTACCCGCTTAGCCGTTGAGAAAGGCGTTTAGGGGAAGAATCGGCAACATAGCAAAATAAATTAAATAGTTATTATAGACAGAAAATTTTAAAGGTAAAATATCCAAAAATCGGAGATTTATGATTATTAAAAATTTTCTAAAGAAAGAATTTGACTCTAGTTTAAATGTTTGAGGTTAAGTGTGGCGGCCGGTCTTGGGCTAACCGCCTTTGATCTAAATTCTGGACTTAGTTTTAATACGATTTTTAGCAAGCCAATACGGGATTCCAATACGGTGATAAGCCAATACGGGATTCCAATACGGTTTGGGCTTTGTATTAAGGCTAGGTTCCGGCTTTCACACTCAAGCAAAAGAAGAATTGAAGATAATAAAGACAGAAAGATCAAAGCATCTGTCAGGCTATTATTAACTATGTGTTTATTTCCAAACAATTTCTAATTTATAATTCATATTGTTACTAATATAAAATCTATTATTTGCATTTAAATTTAGAAATTAATAATTTCTCTATTTTATTTATCTTCTTACAAAATTCAAAATAATTTATGCATCGTCAAACACTTAAGATAAGATAACAACCAACATATGATAATTAGCCTGACATATTATGTCAGGACTTAACAAAATTAAAAGGGAAAGGGAAGAAGGTTACCTCAGAAGAGGCTGATGAGGAATACCGATACCATTTTCACTAAACCTTGGACTATAGCCTTAATACAAAGCCCAAACCGTGTTGGAATCCCGTATTGGTGGTTAGCACCGTATCGGAATTCCGTATTGGTTTGCAAATCGTATTAAAACTAAGTTCAAAATTTAGATCTGGCGATTAGCCCAAGGACCGTCCGCCACTAACCACAATATACATAAATTAGAGTCAAACTCTTTCTTTGTAAAATCATTCTTAATAATTAGTAGTCTAGGTTTTTGGACTCAAATTTTTACCTTTAAAATTTTCTGTCAATGAAAATATTTAATTTATTCTTGCTATGTTGCCTTCCTTTTCCCCTAAACGCCTTCACTCATCGGCTAAGCGGGTACTTCCCAAGCCAGCAATATAAATTAAATATAACATGCCTGAAAACTTTAAAGAACCGAACCTAGAAAACCTTTTATTAAAAAGTTTTTTAAAGAAAGGGTTCAAAATAATTTATGCATCGTCAAACACTTAAAATAAGATAACAACCAACACATGATAATTAGCCTGACATATTATGTTAGGACTTAACAAAATTAAAAGGGAAAGGGAAGAAGGTTACCTCAGAAGAGGCTGATGAGGAATACCTCGGGGTCTTCTTCTTTTATTAAACTAAAATAATTACAAGAGAGTAGTAGAGATGTACAATAGGAGGAGATAATGAGAAGAAACTAAGAAAAGAAAACTAAAAGGCACACCTTCCTTGGCTATAATTGTTTGAGGAATTTATAGGCAGCCGGACGTCAAATTTTTTAAATTATGTACAGTAGGATTTTTAAAATCCACACAGTG
The DNA here is from genome assembly GCA_025175665.1 of Cinchona pubescens. Lineage (NCBI taxonomy): Eukaryota > Viridiplantae > Streptophyta > Magnoliopsida > Gentianales > Rubiaceae > Cinchona > Cinchona pubescens. Next base: position 877,972 of record JANKKI010000074.1, on the reverse strand, counting down.
AAATTACTGTTTCTACAGTGAAATTACTGTTTGTACAGTGTATTTACTGTTCATCCGTGAATTCACAGTGAATTTTACTGTTTATACAGTAATCTTGAACAGTGAATTTACTGTTGTGTGGGATCCACTTTGATTCTGACATTTGTCTTGAATTATTTGAACACATTGTGTCTTTTCTTCAATGCTTCTTTTGCTTGAGTGTCTCTAAAACACTTTGAAGAATATTTTCGGCCTTTTCAATTGGTTGTGATTCACCGGCTAATTGAAGTGAATTATTAGAGTATAGCCATTGAATTGTCTTTTGAAGAACATGAATCATTATCATTTTCATTTTCTTGATCAAGATCAATAGAAAGATCTTGTTTAATATGCTCTTTAATTTGATCTTTAACTTGCTCCATATAAGCAGCAATAATTTCATCTTTTGTCATAGTGCCTGATTGCACTTGTAGTTTCCTGGCAATATGCCTGAAAGGACTTGGCTCCATTGCTCGGGTAATTGAAGTAGTATCAGTATAACCTGTAATTTTTTCTTTTATTTGGTCAAATAATTCTTGACCAAATAATTGTTTGGTATCTGGGTCAATTTTTATAAGTTTATCCCAGAATTTGGTATAATGGGTTCGATATAAACAAGGGAAATGATCAGGGGTATAACCAAATTCGGGTTCCCATTTATAAATCCAAGGGATTGAAAATTCAAGAAAGAAATAAATGGTAGCTATTTCTGTTGGTAGATGAATATTTTCCTGAGAGTATAACTTTTTGAGAATGGGTGATACTTTTATCCCAAGAATGGTATAATTGAAGAAATGGCTCAGGTAAAATTTTTACTGAGGGTCCATGAGTAGTCCACCAATGGATAAACCAATTGGGGATACTTTGAGATAGAATATTTGAGCACAGTTTAATAAACCAAGTGTGCTTGTGTTTAGAATTCTCGTAATAAAAAGTTTTATGAAAACCTTGGATATAATCCCAATAAGTATAAGAAAGTGGTTGTTGTTTTTCAATAAAACATTGTTTTTCTGTGAGGGTAGAAATCCTCCATTCTTCAGAAGATATAATTTTCTTAAAAATAATTTTTGAAAAATTATAAATAACAGTAGTAGCCATAGGAGGCTGAAAATGCTGAATATCAGCTGATTCACTATTAGTAAGAATTTTTCATAATATGTGCGAGTCTTATATGATTCGCTGAAACATGACTTTATCAGTCAAATACCTTTGAATAATTTTCCAAGGTTGATCTTGCCATTGACAATCTTTTTCATCCAGAAGAAATATAATTTCTTTTTCTTGTCTCATATAATAAGATTTAGAATCTGATTCAGATTCATTTTCAGTAACCGAAGCATAGGTATTACCTTTATGCTGTTGTAGCAAGTATTCTTGCAATTGTCTAGATAATGTATAAGAGACAGAGTTATTACCGATCAATTTGGGATGTGGATGAGGATCCATATCCTGATAATCCAGATATATCTGAATTATATAAATTTCTTCCTCCCTAGATATTACTGGGGGTCTTCCACCTCGTCCCCTATAAGGAGACTGAGAATTGCCACGTCTCATGAAACCTGTAAAAATTCTCGAGATAAGAAATCAGGTAGAGAATTCTCAGATCCTTTTTTATAAAATATTTCAAAATCAAAAGGAGTTAATTGAGCTTGCCATCTTGCAAACATTTGCTTAGATGTATCATTTTTGAAATCTTTATTAAACATAAATTTTACTGAATGAGAATCAGTAATAATTATAAATTTTTGATTATATAAATCATTTTGAAATTTTAAAACACATTTAACTATTGCTTAACATTTCATGAGCAACAGTAGCATATTTTTTCTGACTATTAGTCCATTTACCAGAATAAAATCTAACCAAATAGATTTGTTTATTATCTGGATTAATTTGTTTTAAAATACCACCAAATCCTATATTAGAAGCATCAGTTTCTATTATTTTTGACCATTTAGGATTTGCTAATGATAAACATGGTAAATATTGAACTTTAAAAGTATTTACAATAAATTAGTTAATTTATCATTCCAAGGAATATTATTTTGCTTTAATCTATCATATAAAGGAGCTAAATCTTGAGAAAGATTTTTATAATAAGGAGAAATATAATTCAAATTTCCTAAAAATCTTTGAAGTTGTTTTTTATCTAAAATTTTATCGGAAATTTAGATGCAAATTGATTGCTCTATTAATAGGTGTAATTTTTCCTTTTTCGATAAAATGACCTAAAAATCGAATTTTGGTTTGAAATATACAAATTTTTGGTTTTGATATAACTAAACCATTTTGTATAATTAATTTCTTGAATAAATCAAGGTGTTTGAAATGTAGTTCTAATGTTTCAGAAAAAACAAGTATATCATCAATATAAACAATGATAAAATCCATATAAGGAATAAATAATATACATTCAGAATTTATATGTTTATTCAGAAAGAGCAATTTTTAATGTGTGGCATTTTTTCCATTCAAATTGTCCAAAAGGAACATTAAATGCAGTTCTATAAGTATGATCTTTAAAAATTTGAATTTCCCAATATCCTGATTTTAAATCAAATTTAGAAAATATATTGGCCTTATATAATTTTTCTAACAAATCTTTTTTATTTGGAATAGGATATCTAATCTATTTTAGTACTTTATTTAGAGGTTTATAATTTATAACAAGACGAGGAACACCTCTCTCTTGTTCAGCTTTGTTATTAACATAAAAAGCAGTACAAGACCAAGGAGATTGAGAAGGTTTTATTAAACCTTTCTGAAGTAAAACGTCAATTTCTTTTTTACAAAATTCTAAAAATTATTGACAGAATTCATTTGACATGGTCTAGCTTTTGTAAGAATATCCTGTTCATGAAAATTATCTTCGTATTGATGAAAATTTTCACTGTTTTTTCTATTCCAATTAAGCACTAGGATGATCAGCAAATTTAAATTGATTGATATTTTACAGCAACCAAAAGTTCAAGAAAAGATTAAATCTATTTCTTATACAATTTTCAAAATATCAGAAATAAAAATACTATAAATTTCTGAATTTAATGAATTTAAATGAGAATATTTTAAGGCAATAAGAGAATTTATATCTCTAGTAAGAGTATCAGTTATAAACTGAAAATAAATTTCTTGGTTTTTATAAGTACCAGTAAAACCATTATTATCCAAATTTTTAATAGGATATAAAGCATTAATAAAAGGGGTTCCTAATATTATAGAAGGATTCAACAGATTTTTAACAAGTAAAAATGTCTGAGGAATACAGATATTATCCTGACAAATATAAGCAGAAGGAATTTTATAATTAATTTCTAGTTTATAACCAGAAGCAGACGTAAAGTATGAACAGTCTTTTTATAATATTTAGTAGGTATTAAACCTTCTTGAATACAACAAAGATCAGCACCATTATTAATCATGGCAACTGATTCAGTTAAGAAATCATTATCAATTAAAAATTTAATTTTTATATACCATCTTTGAGATGTTACAATTTGCATAATATTTAGAAAATTATCAAATTGGTTTTTAGTATTACTAGAAGAAATATTTTCTACTGGTTTAACTATTTCTTTTCCTTTATTAAAAGATTTTTCAACAAAATAATTATAATAAAATATACATACATATATTTTCTTTAGTTTATTCTCTTCTCTCCTCCTATTGTACATCTCTACTACTATTCTGTAAATATTTTAGTTTAATAAAAGAAGAAGATCCCGAGGTATTCCTCATCAGCCTCTTCTGAGGTACCTTCTTCCCTTTCCCTTTTAATTTTGTTCAGTCCTGACATAATATGTCAGGCTAATTATCATATGTTGGTTGTTATCCTTATCTTAAGTGTTTGACGATACATAGATTATTTTGAACCCTTTCTTTACAAAACTTTTTAATAAAAGGTTTTCTAGGTTCGGTTCTTTAAAGTTTTCAGGCATGTTATATTTAATTTATATTGCTGGCCTGGGAAGTACCCGCTTAGCCGTGGAGTGAAAGGCGTTTAGGGGAAAAGAAAGGCATTATAGCAAGAATAAATTATCCAGATATATCTGAATTATATAAATTTCTTCCTCCCCTAGATATTACTGGGGGTCTTCCACCTCATCCCCTATAAGGAGACTGAGAACTGCCACGTCTCATGAGACCTGTAAAAATTCTCGAGATAAAAAGTCAGGCAGAGAATTCTCAGATCCTTTTTTATAAAATATTTCAAAATCAAAAGGAGTTAATTGAGCTTGCCATCTTGCAAACATTTGCTTGGAGGTATCATTTTTAAAATCTTTATTAAACATAAATTTGACTGAATGAGAATCAATAATTATTATAAACTTTTGATTATATAATTATTTTTAATTTATATTGCTGGCCTGGGAAGTACCCGCTTAGCCGTGGAGTGAAAGGCGTTTAGGGGAAAAGAAAGGCATCATAGCAAGAATAAATTAACATTTCATTGACAGAAAATTTTAAGGGTAAAAATTTGAGTCTTATACACAGACTACTGTGTATTAAAAATAATTTTACAAAGAAAGAGTTTGACTTTAATTTATGTATATTGTGGTTAGTGGCAGACGGTTTTTGGGCTAATCGCCTGATCTAAATTTTGAACTTAGTTTTAATACGATTTGCAAATCAATACGGATTTTCAATACGGTGCTAAGCCAATACGGGATTCCAACACGGTTTGGGCTTTGTATTAAGGCTATAGTTCTGGGTTTAGTGAAAATGGTATCAGAGCAAGGACTTAAGATTTGATAATCAATTGATTATAGATGTTTATTTTATAGAAATGGATAAAATCCATTATCATCTGTATCCTCTTTATCATCATCATATGATAAAAATAAATTAAACAGAAGAATATGATATTCCTCAAGATATAGATCTACTTAATAAGTGGACAATTTCAAAAATTTGACCATCTGTTATTTATAAATATGGTTTATTTGATAATATTTTATCAAAATATGTTGTTAAAACAACAGAAAAATCAATTCCTTTAAATTCTAATGAACATATTATACAATTATTAGATCATAATGATATTGATTCTTATAGATCTGCTGGTAAATTTAATTTTATGCATATTGGTTTAGTGCAAATTGCGTTTAAACCTTTAACTTTAACAGGTTTAATAAATCATTTATAATGTTGTATTAACATGCTTTTAATGTTAATTGTAAAAAGGATTAATGGGTATTATACAATCCAGATGTGGCCAAGAGACCAGTTTAGATTAATATTTATCCTAATGTTATAATTATAACTATCTAAATAAAATATACTTGATGCTTTAACATTAAATGTTAAAATTGATTGTTACAATTATATACATCAGAACTTATATGTTTATGTTATAGAGTTTATTTTAAACTACTCTCTACTTTAAATCCAAAGTGTAAATTAATTAATAATTATTCTGAAGAAATAATTTTAATTGAGACTAATTTTAATAAATCTCAGATTATAACTAGACAACCAATTAAATGGAATGAAATTCAATTTCCTGATCATTGGATAATAAATAAATGCATTTCTTCTTCATCTCATGCTCAAAATATTACACATCATGATCCTCAGATTATATCTACCCCTGATGGACAAATTGTTCTTCGGTTTGATAAATCGAATATTCCATCCAGACATAGTATATTTCTAGACCATCATCATCTAAACATCCTTAGAGATGTTTTCATAAAATCTCAATTAATATAACTGATGATAATCATCTACCTGCACGTAGAAAACCTGCATCATTACGTACAATTGATGATAATATTTCATCATCTACTTCTCATATTGATCATTTACATATAAATGAAAATAATATAATTAGACCAATTCATAATAATGAATTATTAGATAAGGAAATTCCTACTGAATCTGAATTAAATTTTAAATTATGACTACTGTTATAGATTTTATCCGGTAAACCTCAAGACAGTTAATAAAATAAGAATTTTTATCTTTACAATGGAAAGAATTTATACAATGGTCTTTCGATTTTATACATCTCAAGACCTTGATAATATATCAAAAGAATTTTATGAATTTACTGCTTTACATAATAAAATAATTCCTTTTGTTCCTTGGTTTATAACTATTTATTTAAACAATTATATTAATATTTTGGAAAGATCATATCAATTTTCTGATGGAAAACAATCTACGGAGTTATATCCTCCACAAAAATTATTTACATTACCAAATAATACTTCTATTTCATTTAATGCTTTTCAAAAGTTAACAGAAAATAATATGTTACCCATTACTTTGCAACATATTAATAATATGTATCAACAAAATAATTATACTAATATTTTTATTAAAGTTTTAGGTGACCAAATTAGTTCTCTTCTATAATAAAATGGATAAATTATTTTCTTTAATAACAAAGATTTCAAATTAATTCTGGACTAATAGTCAAAATCATGATTTTCATGAAATTGCAAAAGCTTCTTTGCAACCTCCACCTTATAACATCTGATTTGTATAAGAGACAACCTATTTCTGATCTTGAAATTCTTTTAGATGAAAAGTTTTCTTCATTAAAAATTAATACTCTTAATTTTGAAAATAATTTGCAATCTTCTCCTAATAAAGGACAAGTAATTTCTAATGAAATTAATAAACTTCGTAATTCTTATAAATTTGGTGATAAACCAACTATATATCATTATTATTACCCTCCTCCTACTCCTCATCTACATTTTTTTTGAGGAACAACAACATATTATAAATAATAGTTATTCTGGAAAGGAAATATATGAATGGAATTTAGATGGTTATACTGATAGACAAATAAGTAATTTAATACATCGAATGCTTATGTATTCTACTGTAGCAAAAGCAAAAGCAAATAATAATTTAATGATAAACGCGCTGTTTCAATGATAGTTGCTGGTTTTACTGGTCAACTAAAAGGTTGGTGGGATAATTATTTAACCCAAGATTCTAGAGATACAATTTTAAATGCTGTTAAAACAGAACCAAATACATCTCAAGTTACTGAAGATGCAGTTTATACACTTATGGTTAATATTTTAGATTATTTTACAGGTCTTTATACAATTAATCATGAAAATATTCGTACTTTATTAAATGGCCTAAGATGTAAAACACTTACTAATTTTAGATGGTATAAAGATACTTTTATGTCCAGAGTTTTTGAACTTCCAGAAAGTAATAGCCCTTACTGGAAAGCCAAATTTATAGATGGCTTACCTCCTTTATTTGCTGAACGTATTAAAAAATCTCTTCGAAAAGATAATATTTCCATTCCTTATGATTATTATACTTATGGAAAATTAATTGGTACTTGTGTACAAGAAGGCATAGCCTTGTGTAATGAAATTAGATTAAATCAACAGATTTAAAAAGACAGCAATTAACTGAAAAAAGACAATTAAGACAATTTTGTAGTCAATTTGGATTAGAAGATATTCCTTCTACGAAAAAATCATATCATAGACCTTCATGGCATAACGGTAAAAGGTCAAAACCTACTCATTCTAAAGAAAAACAAAGAGCGAAGCGAGAATTTCGTAAAAAATAGAGAGAATCTCAACCTAAAAAATTTAGGAAGAAACCAATTAAATGATATACATGCGGTAAAAAAGGTCATATAGCTCCAAATTGTACTGAAAATAAAAAAGCTAAAATTAAGCAATTAGATTTGGATGATGAAATTAAAAATGAAATTTATAAAATTATAGATACATGATAATAATTCTAGTATTGATAGTGATACTAGTATTTCTTCTGATGAATATGATTCTGATCAAATTCATATACATGATCATAATTCTACAGATTATGATAATATTGTTTGTAATATATCATCTCCTTGTTGTAATACTTGTAATAGTAATAATGTTACACAGTATAATCTATACTATTTTGGATGATAATCAAAATAAAGAATATTATAACATTCTTTCACAATTTCAAGATTTTCAAATTAATATGATTACAAATGATAATATACTTGAATTGCTCACTCAAATACAAGATAATAATCTTAGAACAAAGATTTTAGATTGGGCATCTTCATCTACATCTGCCTCATCATCTTCATCTTCTCATAAATCGAATTCAGTTGTAATAACTTCTGAGCCATATACAATGTTAGAAATTAAAAATAGGATTGGTAAATTATATCAATCACAAGAAACGGGAATCACATTAGCAAATTTGCATGATGAAATAAAATATATAAAAAATGAAATTCATTTATTAAAACAAAATAATGTTTTTATAGACAATAGATTTTCTTTTGTTGAAAAATCTTTTAATAAAGGAAAAGAAATAATTAAACCGGTAGAAGATATTTCTTCTAGTAATACTAATAAATTTGATAATTTTCTAAATATTATGCAAATTGTAACATCTCAAAGATGGTATATGAAAATTAAATTTTTAATTGATAATGATTTCTTAGCTGAATCAGTTGCCATGATTGATAGTGGTGCTGATCTTTGTTGTATTCAAGAAGGTTTAATACCTACTAAATATTATAAAAAGACTATTCATACTTTACGGTCTGCTTCTGGTGATAAACTAGAAATTAATTATAAAATTTCTTCTGCTTATATTTATCAAGATAATATTTGCATTCCTCAGACATTTTTACTTGTTAAAAATCTGATGAATCCTCCTATAATATTATGAACCTCTTTTATTAATGCTTTATATCCTATTAAAAATTTGGATAATAATGGTTTTACTGGTCATTATAAAAACCAAGAAATTTATTTTCAGTTTATAACTGATACTGTTACTAGAGATATAAATTCTCTTATTGTTTTAAAATATTTGCATTTAAATTCATTATCTGTCTCTTAGACTAATATTTCTATTGATAATAAATCAATTGTCATATTACAAAATTTTATTAAGTTTTGCAGTGGAAAAAATATACAAGACAAAGATCACTGATAAAGCCAGTTCTTCTCATTCATCGACTTCTTCGCGAGGAAGAGAATTAAAACTTAAATTTTTAGAAAATATTCCTTCCATGGATTATACAAATATGAAATTCCTTATTAGAAATTATTATAATCAAAATTATTATAATTATAAAAAAGATTTGATAAGAAGTAAAAATTATTTTCGTTCCAGAATTATTTTAGCAAAAAATAGACTAGAAATAATTAAAAGAAGATTAATAGCTTTTGAATATACAAAAGAACAAGAACAAGATCCTTTATGGACATTAATTGCATTACAGCAAGAATATAATATAGAGCAAGCAGAAATAAATTTCTGTAAAAATATATATCATTCAAAAATAAAACAATTATATGAATTGTCAATTTAATAATTATCTCGAGAATTTTTACAGGTCTCCTGAGACGTGGCAGTTCTCAGTCTCCTTATAGAGGACGAGGTGGAAGACCCCCAGTAATATCTAGGGGAGGTATAAGAAATCTTATATAATAGGATTGGTAAATTATATCAATCACAAGAAACGGGAATCACATTAGCAAATTTGCATCTGGGTAATATCCCAAAAGATCATCCATTATATGGACAATTGCAAGAATACTTGCTACAACAGCATAAAGGTAATACCTATGCTTCGGTTACTAAAGAAGAATCTGATTCTGATTCTAAGTCTTATTATATAAGACAAGAAAAAGAAATTATATTTCTGCTGGATGAAAAAGATTGCCAATGACAAGATCAACTTTGGAAAATAATTCAAAGGTATTTGACTGATAAAGTTATGTTTCCAAGCGAATCATATAAGACTCGCACTTATTATGAAAAAATTCTTATTAATAGTGAATCAGCTGATATTCAGCATTTTCAGCCTCCTATGGCTAATACTATTATTTATAATTTTTCAAAAATTATTTTCAAGAAAATTATATCTTCTGAAGAATGGGGGATTTCTACCCTCACAGAAAAACAATGTTTTATTGAAAAACAACGGAACCACTTTCTTATACTTATTGGGATTATATTCAAAGTTTTCATAAAACTTTTTATTACGAGAATTCTAAACACAAGCACACTTGGTTTATTAAACTGTGCTCAAATATTCTATCTCAAAATATCCCCAATTGGTTATCCATTGGTGGACTATGAATGGACCCTCAGTAATAATTTTACCTTTACCATTTAATTTTGTTTATACCATTCAGGATAAAAATCTCACATATTATCAAAAAGTTATACTCTCAGGAAAATATTCCTCTACCCATAGAAATAGCTACCATTTATTTCTTTATTGAATTTTCAGATTTTGGATTTATAAATTATAACCTGAATTTGGTTATACTTCAGACCATTTCCCTTGTTTATATCGAACATATTATACCAAATTCTAGGATAAACTCATGAAAATTGACCCAGAAACCAAACAATTATTTGGTCAAGAATTATTGGATCAAATAAAAGAAAAAATTCAAAGTTATACAGATACTATATCAATTACCCAAGCAATGGAACCAAGTATTATAATATTGCCATTAAACAAGGGCAATGAGGCACTATGACAAAAGATGAAATTGTTGCTGCTTATATGGAGCAAGTTAAAAATCAAATTAAAAAACATATTAAACAAGATCTTTATATTGATCTTGATCAAGAAAATGAAAATGATAATGATTCATGTTCTTCAAAAGACAATTCAATGGACTCTAATAATTCACTTCAATTAGCCGGTGAATCACAACCAATTGAAAAGGCCGAAAATATTCTTCAAAGTGTTTTAGAGACACTCAAGCAATAGAAGCATTGAATAGCTTTGTCAAATATTCAAATAATTCAAGTAAGATGTCAGAATCAAAGTGGATCCCACACAACAGTAAATTCACTGTTCAAGATTACTGTATAAACAGTAAAATCACTGTGCATTCACGGATATACAGTAAAAAATACTGTACAAACAGTAATTTCACTGTACAAATAGTAAATTCACTGTAGAAACAGTAATTTCACTGTGCGGATTTCAAAAATCCTACTGTACATAATTTAAAAATTTTGAAGTCCGGCTGTCTATAAATATCATCAATTGTATAGCCGAGGATAAGAGCCAACTTTCAGTTTTTCTTTAGTTTCTTCTCTTCTCTCCTCCTATTGTACATCTCTACTACTATTCTGTAAATATTTTAGTTTAATAAAAGAAGAAGACCCCGAGGTATTCCTCATCAGCCTCTTCTGAGGTACCTTCTTCCCTTTCCCTTTTAATTTTGTTAGTCCTGACATAATATGTCAGGCTAATTATCATATGTTGGTTGTTATCTTATCTTAAGTGTTTGACGATACATAAATTATTTTGAACCCTTTCTTTACAAAACTTTTTAATAAAAGGTTTTCTAGGTTCGGTTCTTTAAAGTTTTCAAGCATGTTATATTTAATTTATATTGCTGGCCTGGGAAGTACCCGCTTAGCCGTGGAGTGAAAGGCGTTTAGGGGAAAAGAAAGGCATCATAGCAAGAATAATAATTAAATATTTTCATTGACAGAAAATTTTAAGGGTAAAAATTTGAGTCCAAAAACCTAGACTACTAATTATTAAAAATAATTTTACAAAGAAAGAGTTTGACTTTAATTTATGTATATTGTGGTTAGTGGCGGACGGTCTTTGGGCTAATCGCCTGATCTAAATTTTGAATTTAGTTTTAATACGATTTGCAAACCAATACGGATTTTCAATACGGTGCTAAACCAATAAGGGATTCCAACACACATTGGGCTTTGTATTAAGGCTATAGTTCAGGGTTTAGTGAAAATAGTATCAGAGCAAGGACTTAAGTTTTGATAACAATTGACATAGATGTTTATTTTATAAAAATGGATAATCTTCAATTATCATCTGTATCATCTTTATCATCATCATATGATAAAAATAAATTAAAAGAAGAATATGATATTCCTCAAGATATTGATCTACTTAATAAGTGGACAATTCCAAAAATTTCACCATCTGTTATTTATAAATATGGTTGGGTATTTGATAATATTTTATCAAAATATGTTGTTAAAACAATAAAAAAATCAATTACTTTAAATTCTGATGAACATATTATACAATTATTAGATCATAATGATATTGATTCTTATAGATCTGCTGGTAAATTTAATTTTATGCATATTGGTTTAGTGCAAATTGTGTTTAAACCTTTAACTTTAAAAGGTTTACCTGAATCATTTATAGCTGTTGTACGAGATGCTCGTAATCTAGATCTTGGAAAAAATCTTAGATTTGTCAAGATAATATTTGCATTCCTTAGACATTTTTACTTGTTAAAAATAAAATTATCAAATTTATTAGTATTACTAGAAGAAATATCTTCTACCGGTTTAATTATTTCTTTTCCTTTATTAAAAGATTTTTCAACAAAAGAAAGTTTATTGTCTATAAAAACATTATTTTGTTTTAATAAATGAATTTCATTTTTTATATTTTTTATTTCATCATGCAAATTCTAGATATGTGATTCCCGTTTCTTGTGATCACAGATATAATTTACCAATCCTATTTTTAATTTCTAACATTGTATATAAGAGACAGAAGTTATACAACTGAATTCGATTTATGAGAAGATGAAGATGAAGAAAAGATGATGAGACAGATGTAGATGAAGATGTCCAATCTAAAATCTTTGATCTAAGATTATTATCTTGTATTTGAGTGAGCAATTCAAGCATATTATCATTTGTAATCATATTAATTTAAAAATCTTGAAATTGTGAAAGAATGTTATAATATTCTTTATTTGCATTCCTCAGACATTTTTACTTGTTAAAAATCTGATGAATCCTCCTATTATATTAGGAATCCCTTTTATTAATGCTTTATATCCTATTAAAAATTTGGATAATAATGGTTTTACTGGTCATTATAAAAACCAAGAAATTCATTTTCAGTTTATAACTGATACTGTTACTAGAGATATAAATTCTCTTATTGCTTTAAAATATTTGCATTTAAATTCATTAACTTTAGAAATTTATAGTGCATATTTCTGATATTTTACAACAAGCTGTCAAGAAAACACAAATCTATTTCTGAACAATTTTCACAATCTATTTGTGCTGATCATCCTAGTGCTTTTTGGGATAGAAAAAAGCATGTAGTTTTTCTTCCACACGAAGATAATTTTCATGAACAGGATATTCCTACAAAAGCTAGACCATATCAAATAAATTCTGAATTTCTAGAATTTTGTAAAAAAGAAATTGACGTTTTACTTCAGAAAGGTTTAATAACACCTTCTCAATCTCCTTGGTCTTGTACTGCTTTCTATGTTAATAACAAAGCTGAACAAGAGAGAGGTGGTCCTCGTCTTGTTATAAACTATAAACCTCTTAATAAAGTTTTAAAATGGATTAGGTATCCTATTCCAAATAAAAAAGATTTGTTAGAAAAATTATATAAGGGAAAAGAAAGGCATCATAGCAAGAATAAATTAAATATTTTCATTGACAGAAAATTTTAAGGGTAAAAATTTGAGTCCAAAAACACTAGACTACTAATTATTAAAAATAATTTTACAAAGAAAGAGTTTGACTTTAATTTATGTATATTGTGGTTAGTGGCGGACGGTCTTTGGGCTAATCGCCTGATCTAAATTTTGAACTTAGTTTTAATACGATTTGCAAACCAATACAGATTTCCAATACGGTGCTAAGCCAATACGGGATTCCAACACAGTTTGGGCTTTGTATTAAGGCTATAGTTCAAGGTTTTTCCATTTTCTATAAAATGACCTAAAAATCGAATTTTGGTTTGAAATATACAAATCTTTGGTTTTGATATAACTAAACCATTGTTTATAATCAGTTTTTTGAATAAATCAAGATGTTTAAAATGTAATTCTAAGGTTTCTGAAAACACAAGTATATCATCAATATAAACAATGATAAAATCCATTTAAGGAATAAAAATATCATTCATAATTTTTTGAAATTCAGAAGGAGCATTTTTAATCCAAATGGCATAACATTCCATTCAAATTGTCCAAAAGGAAGCATTAAATGCAGTTCGATAAGTATGATCTTTAAAAATTTGAATTTTGATTATCATCTAAAATAGTATTAACATTATTACTATTACAAGTATTACAACAAGGAGATGATGTATTACAAACAATATTATCATAATCTGTAGAATTATGATCATGTATATGAATTTGATCAGAATCATATTCATCAGAAGAAATATTAGTATCACTATCAATACTAGAATTATTATCAGTATCTATAATTTTATAAATTTCATTTTTAATTTCATCATCCAAATCTAATTGCTTAATTTTAGCTTTTTTATTTTCAGTACAATTTGGAGCTATATGACCTTTTTTACCGCATGTATAACATTTAATTGGTTTCTTCCTAAATTTTTTAGGTTGAGATTCTCTCTATTTTTTACTAAATTCTCGCTTCGCTCTTTGTTTTTCTTTAGAATGAGTAGGTTTTGACCTTTTACCGTTATGCCATGAAGGTCTATGATATGATTTTTTCGTAGAAGGAATATCTTAATACTAATCCAAATTGACTACAAAATTGTCCTAATTGTCTTTTTTCAGTTAATTGCTGTCTTTTTAACTGTTGATTTAATCTAATTTCATTACACAAGGCTATGCCTTCTTGTACACAAGTACCAATTAATTTTCCATAAGTATAATAATCATAAGGAATGGAAATATTATCCTTTCGAAGAGATTTTTTAATACGTTCAGCAAATAAAGGAGGTAAGCCATCTATAAATTTGGCTTTCCAGTAAGGGCTATTACTTTCTGGAAGTTCAAAAACTCTGGACATAAAAGTATCTTTATACCATCTAAAATTTGTAAGTGTTTTACATCTTAGGCCATTTAATAAAGTACGAATATTTTCATGATTAATTGTATAAAGACCTGTAAAATGATCTAAAATATTAACCATAAGTGTATAAACTGCATCTTCAGTAACTCTGAGACAAGATAAGAGTTCTGTTTTAAACCTTTTAGTTGACCAGTAAATCCAGCAACTATCATTGAAGCAACACGTTTATCATTATTATTATTTGTATTTTGCTGTTGCAACAGTGTAATACAATATGCATTCGATGTATTAAATTACTTATTTGTCTATCAGTATAACCATCTAAATTCCATTCATATATTTCTTTTCCAGAATAACTATTATTTATAATATGTTGTTGTTCCTCAAACAAAATGTCCTGAGGAGTAGGAGGAGGGTAATAATAATGATACATAGTTGGTTTATCACCAAATTTATAAGAATTACGAAGTTTATTAATTTCATCAGAAATAAATGGTAGCTATTGTATAAAAGTAGAGGAATATTACTCCTGAGAGTATAACTTTTTGAGAATATGTGAGATTTTTATCCATGAATGGTATAATTGAAGAAATGGCTCAGGTAAAAGTTTTACTGAGAGTCCATGGGTAGTCCACCAATGGATAAACCAATTGGGGATATTTTGAGATAGAATATTTGAGCACAGTTTATAATAAACCAAGTGTGCTTGTGTTTAGAATTCTCGTAATAAAAAGTTTTATGAAAACTTTGAATATAATCCCAATAAGTATAAGAAAGTGGTTGTTGTTTTTCAATAAAACATTGTTTTTCTGTGAGGGTAGAAATCCCCCATTCTTCAGAAGATATAATTTTCTTGAAAATAATTTTTAAAAAATTATGGACCTGTCTCTTAGCACATAGGAGATGATCATAATAGACAGGATGATTATGATTGAAATTGCTTGATTTAAAATACACATCTAGAATTTTGGGATATTACCCAGATCAATTTAAACAATTATATTAATATTCTGGAAAGATCATATCAATTTTCTGATGGAAAATAATCTACGGAGTTATATCCTCTACAAAAATTATTTACATTACCAAATAATACTTCTATTTCATTTAATACTTTTCAAAAGTTAACAGAAAATAATATGTTACCTGTTACTTTGCAACATATTAATAATATGTATCAACAAAATAATTATACTAACATTTTTATTAAAGTTTTAGGTGAACAAATTAGTTCTCTTCATAATAAAATGGATAAATTATTTTCTTTAATAACAAAGATTTCAAATTCTATTTCGACTAATAGTCAAAATCATGATTTTCATGAAATTGCAAAAGCTTCTTTGCAACCTCCACCTATAATTAATGGTTTTAATTTTAAACCTATTTTTGATCTTGAAAAACTTTTAGATGAAAACTATGTGTTTATTTCCAAACAATGTAATAATTTATTTAAAAGTTATAATTAGTATATACATAAAATAGTTAAGTTTAATTTGTTGTATGTGTTTTTCAAAATAATTATAATAAAATATACATACATACATACATATATTTATATATATATTTATATAAACACATAAATAATTATCATTCCATTATTTCTTAAATGGTTATCATGTTTAAATATTATATTTATGTAAATACATACATTTTTTATAGTACAATATATTCAGTCACAAAATTTTAGTGATACAATATGTGGGCTGGGTATTTTGTTATTGTAAAAAAACATAACATTTGTTTTTATTAATTTATGTTTTTATAATTTTTGGAAAACAAATATTTTTCTTATTTCAATACACTTGTAGTTTTAATTTTAAAAAACAAATTCATAATTATTTTATTTAGAAGGGAGGTGAAAGAAAATTAAAAGTAGTATAAATTAAATAAAAGCTTACCAAAAGCTTCATTAGCTATATGGTCCAATGGTGTGTAGTTGTTCTTCGCACGTGAGAGGTCTCGAGTTCAAGCCTTGCCTGCCAGCAGCAGCTGATGGTTGCGATTGAACCGCTGAGCTTGTTGACTAGCTATGCTTAGCATCATATATGTTCTACAAATTTCTTATAGCCATGCTTAGCATTCGCTGAGCTGTTGACTAGCAATGCTTAGCATCATATGTTCTACAAATTCCTTATAACACCACAATCCAACCTGATCTGATGGCTGATTCATCGGATTGACTAGTTGAACCGAAGAATTTGTCCAAATTTAATAACTATGGTTTGAGGGTTTAAGAGAGAAATGTACTCTTAACATTCAAAGCTACACTTTGTCACTAAATGAGAAAACATGTGTTATTGTGAGAAGGAAAATTAAACATTATGAATTAAATCTTATAACATTTTTATTTAGGAAAAACAACATTAATAATCTCTTACGTTCCGCATTTATACTTATTTAGTCATTCACATTGAAATTGATACATTTTAATTTTTTACAAATTCAAAATGCATTATTTTAGTCTCTCGACACAATTACATGATTGGTATATTTTGGCTTGAAATACTCATATGTATATCGAATGTTACATTTTTCATAGGCAAAATTGGCAATACACAAATTTTAAATAATAAACAACATTACCTAATACCTCCTTCACCACTATCCCAAATGTTTCTCCTTCCATTACCATCCACATTCCCCTTCTTTACCGCTTTTCCTTTGCTACTCCTACTTCAGCAGTCCCAACCCTCTTCTTTTTGGGACAATTTAATATTTAAGGTCATGTATTGTCAACTTTGCCCTTAGATGTGTTATATTTGATATGCATGTGAGTATTTCAAACCAAAATATGCTCGTAATTATGTCAAGGGGCCAAAATAGTACGTTTTGAATTTGTGAGGGACTAAAATGCATCATTTCATGTAAGGAACTAAAGAAAGTGTAAATGTAAAATGTGATGGACTATTAAGGTCATTTTTTCTTTTATTTATATTGTCTGTGTTATTTATTTCACATTGTTTAATCCACGTCACAAGGTTTACAAATAAACTAAGAAAGACTAAATCTAACTAAATATTTCTATGTGAGAAAAGTAAAAAAGACTATTGAAAATAAGATAAATGAATTTGATAGCTATTATTCAAGATATTATTTAGAATATAATTAAGAATACTGTAGCTATTTTTGAGAACATGAGGTACACTTGACCAAAAATTAGTTTGACAATAAATTAGTTAGAAAATGTGCTAAAAAATTATTGCAATTATTTGGAGAACTCGTTGAATAATAAGTCTATCTAAACAGAATAAGTTTCTTTTTATTTTGTTGGAGAGGTTAGGAAAGCAAATAAATTATTCTAAACTTTTAAGCTATAATTAATTAGTTATTTAATATTGTGTCGGTAAAAATGATATTTTAAAATTTTTTATAAGTTTTTAAATTACTTTTCTCTCTATTTTTTAATTTTAATTACTTTTGGAGATAAAAGTTTTTAGGATAAATTATAAGATAACCCCTTGTGGTTGCCTAAAGTTAAAATTTTCCCCTATGATTTGTAGAATAACCTACAATCCTCTCTTTGTGAATCTTTTTTTATTTTTTTTATTTTTTTATAAAATAGATAGAAAGTTAAAAAGTTAACAGATTTGTGCAAAAAGTCAAAAATATCTCTAAGCATAGTACCTCCACCACCACTCAGAAACATCCTACACTAAAAGAGGAGAGTTGTGTTTAATGCCAAAATATATAACTAACCTTCATTAGAGACTTAAGATAACTAAAATAATCTTTTAAATCAAAAAATTTCAACCTCCTAATGATCACTTAATGGAATAATGTAACAATTTCACGTAAATCCTAACCACAAGTACGGATTGTAGGTTTGCAAACCATAATGAAGAACTTTAATATTATTTACAGGGGGTTCCTTGTAATTCACCTAACATTTTTAGCTTATTTTATCTTTCTATTTCTCTCCATTTCTCTTCTTTTTTTCTTCACTTAACACTCTCAAAACAAGTGCAAAGATCCATTTTACTCTTCTCTTTCTCTTCTTATTTCTACAAATTATATTCCATTCAAACTAACCCTTAATGTACTAGGTAGTGCATTTATAGAATGGAATTACTATATGCTTTAGTGATTGTACTCATTCTATTAGGCCTATTTTAGGAATCTAGGAGAGAACAGAAGAGAGGGAAAGATTAGTCATGATAGAAAGAAAAGAAGAGAAAAGATATGAGTTTTATTTCGTATTGGTTGGCAGTTCTAGAAAAAGTATGAATTAATCATTAGTACACTATCAATGTAGAATTATGTACAAAAATATGCAAATCTAAATGTGATGCATCTAAATGTGATGGTAGAAAATAGTGGAAGAAAGATTAACTCAAAAGATATTATTATTTTTTTAGTGCTACTCACAACGACTCATTTTTAAGAATATTCTTAACTCTCAGGCTCTGCTAACTAATTCCTAATTATTAGACAGACTATCACCTCCTATTGTCTTAGTGAAATCGTGCATGAACCTCTTGCCTTACAAATGAGCCAACACCTCTAACTATAAGGGTCCATCAAACAGCAGATTTCAAGTCTAAATTGTTACAATCTCATTAGTAAACTCTTTCATTATATTTTGAACGCTTGTACAATACAAGATTTTAAAGACATGGGTATTGTACTTTATAGTTGCGGACATAGGAGTTGGATTTGGAAGGACCAAGATTATGTTGAAATAATTTTTGAGAGACTATTTTATATTTTTATAAAATATTAGGGTCGTAAAGTTTAATTTTGTTAAGGATGTAATTAATTTTTTTAAAGAATTTCAAAGGAAGAATTTTGAATTCTTTGAGGACAATACTACCTAAACATGTATTCAAAGAATAGCTTTATAGTTTTTAAATTTTTTTTGGATGCTCTAGTTTTATAATAGTGTAATAAAAATTTTATGGGTTAATAACATTTTACCCCCTTGAACTCACACCCCAAATTGGACTTTTCCCCTAAACAAAAATAATGTACACTTTTTATCCTAAGTTTGATTTTAAAGATACATTTAGCACAAGTTTGCCTTTTTTTTTCACAAACGATAATGTTTATTGAATTAATTAAAAGTAGCCAAATGACTTGCATCTTTTTGCGCTTTATTTAAAAGCCATAAAAGGAAATAAAACTTCCATTCAACGTCAATACATATGCTTAAAGCATAAGAGGCTAAACAATGACTAAGATGATTTCCCACCTCCTAACAAAAGAAAAGGAACAATATTAGTCAATTCTCTAGGATATCAACTAACACCACACCAATAACAGCATCATTAACCTCCTTTTGTTGGAGTTTGAAAATCACTAATAAATTATCAGATTCCACAACAATACAAGTCCAAGATGCTTGAAGAGCTTGTAAAAGTGCACATCTGACGGCACAAGCTTCCATTAATTTCACAGAAGAACAATTCATCTGAGGTGAAGTCCAAGCTGCCAAAACATTACCTCTAGAATTCCTTGCAACACCACCAATCCCAACTTTACTAGTCTTATGAATGACTGCAGGAACAGTGTATAGTTGATCTTAATCACCCCAGATTGAGATTTTTGCCAATAACAAATTTTCACTGTAGGAGATGGATCTGAAGATACAAGATCATGTTGAATTTGCTGATACTCCAGCCATTCCCCATGTGCATTACCCACTACTTCAGCTTCAATAGTCCAAAAATGTTAAAATGTCCATCTATTTTTAGATTTTCATATATGCCATATTATAAAAACAGACAAACAAACTTGATCAGTCAAATCCTTGTTCTTAACATTAGCAAGTAATCCCCCACCAAATCCAGAAATTCCTTTGATGCTGTTGAAATTCAGGCCGAGAAACAAGACACAAGAGACAGTTTCCAAATCAATTGAGAAAAGGGGCATTGAAAAAATCGGTGTTTTGGAATAGTGTTTTTTTTTTTTGTTTGGTAAAATTTAAGAATAGCTTGACAATTTTATCATAAATACAACAAAACTGGAAAAAGATAAAAATAAAAATACATTTAAAACATTCAATACATTCAAATGCAAAAAAATACTTTGGATAGAATTAAGCACCTTGTCTTAAAGCTCAAATAAGTAAATAAAGTATTTTATGGTAAGTCATTGCCTTTGATTCGGATCCATTTAAGAAGTCTTCTCTCTAAACGCGGCTTAAAATTGTACAAGATATTGCATATAAAAAAACATTTAACATATAATTTCTTGTTATTTTCCTTTTATTTTTATTTCTTTTATCCAAAACAGAAGCAAAATTTTAATAGTCAACATGAAAATTATCATTACAATCATACAAAAGATGGCGGAATGAACCCTCAAACAACATTTTCATAATTCTCTAGCCTGCTTAGCAAACGAGTGAACAACAGTATGTCTTTCTCTCTCTCTACACAATTCATTTCAACTTCACTAAACTTATCAGGGACGTTCCTAGCATTATTTAAATCAGTGGGCTAATATAATCTATTTGTGTAAAAGTCTAATTCAATCAACTTCATTTTATTTGTCACTCAAGATTTTAGGTCAAAAAATTAAAAAAAAAAGAAGTGGGAAAAATGATAATGTAAAGCTGCTGCTGTTTGGTTGCTTCATTTGTTCGAACCGGGGAAAAACACATTTTTACTCTTTTTTTTTTTTGGTAGAAAAAAGTTTAAGAAGAAGGTAAGTTATTTTTCTTTCTTCAAAATCAGGACCGGTTACCGAAATATATTTCGACTTATCTTTTTATTCTAATTAAACAGAAACTAAAAAAAAAAATAAAAGGTTTAAAAACCAACTAATCTTTTGTGTTCAAAACAAAATACTCTAAATACCCCTAATCTTGGTAACAAAGGGAGAGGAGCTTCCAGGATTTAAGCCTCAAAAGTAAGATATGGTAAAATGCAAGTAACAATCTATTCTCCGCGTTCTTTCCATCATATCGTGAAGTTAAAAATAATGCTAGATAAAAGTCCTAAGGGGCCCATTTGGTCTCTAACGCAAAGTCCTCTTACTTCCTATCCATCGTGATGTACAAGAATAGGCCCACATTTGACCATAAAGTGTAGCCTACAAGATAAAACGTTTTAATTATGATCTATTTATAATGGTTATAAATATTAAAGAGTAGAGAAAGAAATAAATTTTTTTTTAATAAAAAAAGAGTCCCATACATTTTAACATTATATAATGTTAGAGATAATTTTTTTAAAAAAAAAAAAAGAGCCCCACATATTTTAACAATATATAATGTTACTTGACTTTTAACAACTATATGTAACAACAGAAAAGACGAGTAACATCTCAAGTTTTTGGATTGACTTTGGGAATTTTGATAATTTATGAAGCTAAGTCCATGGAAAACCTATATCAAAAGGGGCAGGAAGTGAAGAACACTTCTATTTACAACCTATATCAGGCAAATTTTATCCGGTCAGGCTGATAGATTTTAAGTGTACATAACTTTCATAAGCACCGTCAATGTTCACTTTTACAACCTTTATAATAAGGGGTCATACACGATATCAAAGCAGAAATATTCAAAGAGAACACTTCTCCAGCATAGCTAAAATCTGTTATCCTACATCTTATGGCAGTCATGGATGAAGGGCAACAGACCGGCTGACAACTTAAAACAACAAGATGTGTTGACAGGAAATTTAGTGCATGTTACAATCAACCGGCACAGTATTGTCCTGTTGAATGTCCAAACTATTGTGCATTTGACAGATAGATGCTTTACCTGTTTGTTTCACACTGCCACCTCTTGGTCCTCCACCACCACCACCACCACCACCACGAAGATGAAGATGCTCATCACCTTCTCCTCCACCTCCACCATCAAGACGAAGACGCTCACCACCTCCACCTCATTCTCCACCATCACCTCCTCATCAATATCCTTCACCACCTCCTCCCACTTGTGCTCCACCAACACCAACTTGGAATTTTCCTCCAATTTCCATTCCACCACCACCTCCAACTTCAAATTCCAGCCCACCTCCATCTACGCCATTCCACCACCAGAAGTATCTGGAAAAAAAGTGTCCTGCATTCTACAAAAATTACACTAGTTGCTACCACATGATCTATATTTTTGAACAACGTTGTGCAAGTGATTCTCCCTACCAATGTAAATATAAAAGCGAAATATAAATTTTATAAAAATACAAATTAAATTTTTAAAATTTTTAAAAATAAAATTTTTAATTTTTAAGATCTTGGAGATGGCGGCCCGGCCTCCATCTAAATCCAGCCCTGACCTGAAGCCCTGTTTGCAGTAAGTTCCAGTTTCTTTTATTTTTCTAGTAAATCAAAGCAAATGCAGTTTTTACTATTATGTGGCGGTATTGTGTTAATAGATAGCACTTAAATGGTTATGTACTTTTTCATGGTTTGCTGCTAAAACTTGTCTAATGAATGGTTTAATTATACTTGCAAAATTTACAGATTAATCTCAACATCAAACAAATTAAGCTTTATTCCACTAAATAGGATCAGCGATCTCAAAGCCAACAATTGAGAAAAGAAATAACAACAAAAGACTAGGCTTAATCTACAGTATCTATATGTATTTCATGGTTACAAGATTTTTAAATAAGATTCAAACAATGTAGAATAGACACAGTATGAATCACGGTATTTTTATCCATATGATTTATTCATATCATAAATTTAATCACAAACACTATTTTACTCCGTTTAGAACTTTCGAATATCATCAGAAGATTCGGAACTGCATTAACAGATTGATTGCTTCACTGCCTGTTGGCTCATGTTTCGGTGTGTATTAGTAAAAAAGATTTTGCCTAAACCATCAAATTTTATTGATAATTTCCATAACCAGGTGAAGAATTAAGTTCCCTTCCTTACCTACAAATTACAATCGAATAGAAATACAAACACGAATCAATATTTATATGATAATCTATAAAAAAAATAATATTCTTCTAACAGTAAGTTACATTGCACGTAATACCTCTGCACGCATTAGTGTAAAAGAATCCACCTTATGGATCAAGTATGAAAGCAAACAAAGCTGGATTAGAAGTTCAATTGGATGAATTATAACCCAAGTTTTGTTTAGATTGAACTACAACAATAACATCTGCATGTTGAAGACAAATACTATTGACTAATTAATCTATATGAGTAAGCTGAAAGTCTTTAAGTTACTTCTTTTATAGTTCATGAACTCTACTTAAAATATTTTTAACCAATCTCACTACTCAACGTTCATGTGCAGACTGCAATAAGCCAGGAGCAGCCTACCAAGATCCACGATTTATTGGGGCATACGGAATTACCTTCTATTTCCATGGCAAAAAGATCTAGAGTTCTGTATAGTTTCTGATTCTAGTGCACACATCAATGCTCACTTCGTTGGAAAGAAAAATGAAAACATGACAAGAGACTTTAACTGGGTCCAGTCGCTTGGTTATTCTCTTTGACAATCATCAAATATTTATTGGTGCCATGAAGACAGCAACATGGGACATTGCAGTTGACCATAGTCTTTGATGGACAACCATTAGTCCTATCAGAAGGCGAAGGTGCCAAATGGCGATCAACTGCAGAACCTCGTTACAAGGTCTCGTGACACAAATTTTGCGGTCATNTAATTGAAGTTGAAGGGAACTTCCAGATTAAAGCAACTCTGGTGCCTATTACACAGAAGGATTCCTGGATACACAAATATGGCATCACTCATGAAGACAGCTTTGCACATCTTAATTTGAGCTTTAAGTTTTATGACTGGTGCAGTTAATGGAGCCTTGGGCCAGACATATTGCAGTAATTATGTCAGTAGGGCAAAGATGGGGGTGGGCATGCCAGTTTTGGGAGGAGAAAAGGAATTTGCTTCTTCAAGCCTCTTTTCAACAGACTGCTGTTGCTAGATTCAGTGGAACTCACCTCTTCAAAGAATTTTGAGTATGCTAACTTGAATTGTGCAAGTCGGCTTGATGGCCGTGGAGTAGTGTGCAAGAGATGATCAATCTCTCTTCATTCTTGGATTTTTTATGCGGTCAAGACATTGTTCTTATGTTATGTAAAAGGAAATAAGGCCAGATCTAATAATAATATATTGTCTGGCCAACTTGGTGAGTGTTTTCATGAAAGTTTTATTACTGATAAAGTTCTTAACAATTGTAAACCTTGAATTATTCCAACTGAAAATTATGTTCAATGAAAACTTTTTTTCTCTAAAACAAATAACGGAATATCTTGTTTTTGGTTTGAAGACTAATGCCGCAAGTTTTTAAAGTTTCTCACCATGAATAATTCAGATGCTAAATTACTCTAATAAACTGTATCATTGCCCTATTTTACCACCAAAATTCCCAGCTTAGTTAAAGGGTGCCTAAGATGAAGCAATGTTGTTGCAATGGTTAATTATATACAGCAGTACCGGAAAATACAAGGGTAGGTAGTGTTAGTCTTAAGCAGCCATGCGAGGATAACAAAAATTTCCAAGACAACAAACTAGGGAGCATTCTCTTGCAGTTTGCTCACAAGCTTGCAGAATTAGGCATTTTTCTCCTCTTAATGCATGTTAGTGTGTGATATTATTCATCATTTAGTGTCATGCGGCAAAATGATAGAAGGGTGAATCGTGAAATGACCACACAAAAATTGTTTAAAACCTTTTAGAATGTTTTAGTTAAACCATTATTGGAATAGTAGCAAGTAGTAAAGATACTTTTAAAATGTACCTGCAAGTTAAAAATTTGATTGATTTCAATAGGAATAGGACTTACTGAAGAAGGGTAAAAAGCTCAAAAATGAAAAACTGAAACTGAACAATACAATTACAAACAGAACAGAAAAGAGAAATATGTCATGGCCACTAGCAATACCTTCCTTTGAAGACTTCAACTTGGATGCAACAGAAAGCTGGAGAATGCAAGATACAGCTTCTTGGTTGACCTTCAGTATCCACTGGTTCCGAAAGGTCCCAAGAATATGACAAATGCTGTCAGAGTGATCTAGGAACCATGCAGCAATCAAGTCATAATATTCAAGGGCGCAAGCTGTGCAAAACGCTATAAGATCAATGCGACCTACCATTAAGAAGGAACTAAACAGAAGAAAAATTAACGTGCATCACTGAATCCTCATCCACCAGGATGAGATCACGATTCCTGAATTGTCCTGGAGCTCAATTTTATGGTAGAACTTTTTTGTCATTACAGAATGATGTAGATGGATAATTCAACAGTTTCAAAGTTTGAACTTGTTGCTAAGTTATGATCTTGTCCTATCTGCAGAATCGAACTTAGCTGCAAATAAATCATTTGCACCATGTATAAAATGGAAAAGATGAATTGCAGACATTTCCTTTATATAACTTAGTTATTATATTCTGACATGGCCAAGCATTTAAGTGGTAAGTGGCATATAAAGGGAAAACTAGATGTCTTCCACCATTCAACATGTCCTAAATCCAAACCTTATATCCAATGAGTGATCGATGAAACTGAACTACCCAAATCATCGCCACCATGGTGGTATGGTGAAAAATAAATACTTCTTGTTGTTTGACAAGTTCTAAAAACCAGATCCATTTAGGATCAGGAATTAATTATTCAAACTGAACAAACGATCATTCACACTACCATTATATAGTATTGGAAAGTTCATTCATAAAAGTTTAATTATCTCAACCTATATTTCACAAAACATTACAAGGTTCATGATCAAAGAACTGCAAAACATATCTGCAGAGTAAACTGTTTCGACCTGCACAAATATATAACAAAATCCATATCTTCAACACTATGCAACCATTGTTTTTCCTTATTTTCCAGTATTTGCAGAACTCAGGCACTCTTTAACTAGTTCCTGTATCCTCTTCTTCATCAGCTTGTCTTTAACACCTGCAATCATGTTACGATAAAACATCTCCAGTCGAACAAGCTTTCCGTGATCTAACGACTCCAACATGTTCTCCCACTCCTTAGAAATGTCAAATGTACCAAATCTCTGCAGAGACATTGGAATATCTTGCTCTTCAAAAGGCTTCCCAAAGATTGAACCATGGAGTATGCTTGCATACCTTTCCATTGTAGAAAACTTGGAATTAAGGAGCTTCATCTCTTCCATTGCAACAGACAGTCTCTTTTCCATCTCCGCAACATAGATGCATGTGGATTCTTCGCCTCATCTTTTGTGCCTCCACCAAGATTTCCAGATACCTCTGTTCCGAAGTCCTGTATCAGTGGTGGCCACAATACAAGGGTAGGAGCAAAATAATCATCTGTTTTACCATTTCCAAGAACCCCACTTCGTCCCCTGCCCCAAGACCAGAGCTTATATCCTTTATCTCCAACGAGAACTGTGTGGGCTGCACCACATGCAACTTGAACAGGTTCAGGAAATTTAGGCCCATAGAGGCCATTAGACGTAATCAACAATGGAAAAATAGCATCTCCAGCATCATTTCTATTTAAACTAGCATCAGGGCACAAACCAAGACCCTTTTCCATTCCCCAAGACCACACATCTCCAGCTGAAGAAACAACACTGGTGTGAAATAAGCCACAATCAACAGATACAAGGAATGTATTCTGCGGCAACTCCCTTACAGGTTCAGGGGACAGGAAAGTTTTGGTGGTTCCATGACCAAGCTGCCCATTGTCCCCAGGTAGCAAGGCCAAATGTCCAGCAGACACTTTCTAATGTGTCACTCGGTCTCTTTTTGTTAGTTAGTACTGCTGTATGGAAAGCTCCACATGCTACCTCATACACTTCCCATGAAGACTCCAAATTAAATGCTCCAATAACTTCAGGATATACCCTGCTCTCCTTATCTCCCAAGCCTAACTGGCCGTGGTTATTGGAGCCCCATGAATAGCATAAAAGGTCACCACCACTATATGTTTCTTCAGCACTTGCTAGTGCTACAACGTGCTCATTTCCACACGCCACCTTAACAACAGTGTGACCGTGAAGATTCCAGACAGGAATTGGGACAGAAGAGCTAGCAAGGGAGAATTCCCCCTCAGTGGAGTTGCTCTGCTGAGGGCAGTTGCCCCACATCCAAAGACCACCAAGATCATCAATTGCCAGCGACATCATTCCTCCAGCTCTGACAGAAGAAACCTAAAATCCAAATTCAAAAACTTCTTCTAAGTCCCAAGTGCATACAACGATCCAAAGCTAGCCTTCTGGAAACCATAAAAAAAATGTAACAGTTTGAATATTCAAAATCAAATCTTGATAAGCACACCACACTAAACATCTTACAAGCAAGCAAAAGTACTAATACTAAAATAGCACTTTAATAGAGGATACAGACATTATATCCCCATCCCCAGACTGATCCATCATCTGCCACCATATCATAACACCTCATAAAATTGATGTCATAGCATAATAAGGATAAATCATCAAGAATTCAATAAAGAAGTAATAAGTAACCTGCAAGAGAGCAAGACTATGATAAGCTCCAGCTGAAATTCCAACAATTTTGAGCTTTGTCCCCTCATTAGAAAGGGAATCAAAGAAGCTTATTCGGGTTGGAAAAAACTGGTCGGTTTCTGAACCGGTTCCCAGTCGGCCAAACATTCCTCTGCCCCAAGAATATACACTTCCATCCCCTATATATACAGTAATAGTACAAAAAGAAGCATTTGAATAAAATCTACTAAATTCAGCTAAATGAAAGGAAGATTGAAACTGGAAGAACCCATTTGAGGAATTACCTGTGAGAGCAAGAGTATGAGCTTCACCAGCAGCAATTGTGATGATTTTTTGAGCCAAACTGGAAGATTCTGCGAGATTTGATGCGGGATTTTCCATTTGAAAATTCCAAGTGATGAATCAAAGTATAAAATTGATAGGACCGACAGACAGCTATTAGTAGAAGAGATGCTATCTCAGAGACAGTTTATCAAGAATGCAGGTTTTATTTTATTTACTTATTTTGGTATATTAAAAAAAGTTTACTTGGAGAAGGATAGCTTTTTCGTCCTCTCAGTTCATATCTCAATCAGTTCCAATAAGTTCATATTTTAACCACTCACAATAATTATTACAAATTGCTTACTAATAATTCATCAACTTACAATAATTATTATAAATTGCCTATTAATAAGAAGTTGAAGATAAAGAAAGTAAATTTAACACCTTTTATATAACTTAATTACCATACTTATCATTTAAACTAATCTCTAACATACGTATTATGATCACTCTTTTTTTTTTTTTTTGGGAAATTTTACAATTCTTTTTAAAAAATTATTTTCATGTGATTTAAATAACTTGTACAGTATAATACTATGTATTTTAAAAATTTATACTATACAAACTTTTAAAATCAAAAGAATGATTTCTTAAAAAGAACTCTAAAATTCTCCTAAATTACAATTATAGTATTAGTGAGTTTGGCATCCATTTTGAAATAATATTAGATGAAGGCACCACGTTTACTTGAGGCTATTGTATCTAATAAATGGGAAATACTTAGTTAGACCTGATTTTTTATTTTACTTGTAAATTTTGTGGTGTGAATTAAATGTTATGAAATCTATGACATAAACTGACGTAAGTAAGATTCTATAAGATTTAATTTTAATCGCAAAATATACAGATAGTGCCAAAAATCGAATCTGTAGTAGTGTTTTCCCTAATAAATTATAAGTACAGTATTAGTGAGTTTGGCATTTATTTTGAAATATTATTAGATCAAATATTGTAGCTCCATTTGGTTACCAAATTATGGTAATTATTTGTTAAATATTATTTAATCAACAGCAAATGCTATTTGATCAAATGATAATTATTCATCAAATAATATTACACATTATTCATGTTTTGTCTTAATCATTATTTGTACTATTCAATATAATGTGACTCATTAATTATTTATATTGAAAAAAAATTAACAATTATTATTGTGTTCGGATTACCGAAATAATTATGCTACTGAAACCAATGATTGAAACACTTAAGACAAAGGAGTTATTATTACCAATAATTTGAAATTTTGAAGTTCAGATCTCCGATCTTCTAATAACTTTTGAAATAATCATTTGAATGTATGACAGATTTTCTGTATTAAATCTTATTTTTTACTTTTCAGACAACTTAATATTGTATTCAACTTCAACTTCAACTTTAACTTCATGAGGTGAATAACAAATATTTCTTCAAACGATACTATTTTGATAAAAAAATTCACTTGATTCAAGCTCTTTAGAGACCGAAATTCACTCAACTGAAAGCTTATAAATTGTGGTACTGATAAATTTTTAAGGCAAATTGCAAAGGTATTTCTTCTCCCCTTTTTCCTTTCTCTTCAACCCCATGTCTTCTTTTAATTATTCGAAGAAGATCTACCATTTCAAATTGTCTATTATTCAATTTTGTCAGTTTTTTGAACTTAAAATATATATATGAGATATATATTATATATATATATATATTTCACAGATGTTGTTTTTTTCTTTTCAATTGCATTCATTATGGGTAATTCTTTTTTGGTATTAAAGAAATAGAATGCATATTCAAAAAAAGTCTCATATCTAAAAATTCGAAAGTTAATTCTTTGAGATCTGTTAGTAGTTACATTTATACAGGTTCTTTGGTGGTAAATATTTAGATGAGAGGTGAATTAGTCCTGTAGCACATGTTGATAATGTGTGCAAAATTCATAGTTCAGTTCCCTAAACCTAACTGCCAAACACGGTCCACCGAACTGTTGCCAGTAAGGTAACTAATAAGTTCGATATCGTTCAAACTGTTATTTAATCGTTCGTCCCTTTGAATTCATCATATCTTCGAAAACAAAATAATTGAACCATAATGCTTAATCACTATAGTTTATAATTTTTTATAGTTAAAAAAAATAATAAGCAAATAATAGGCATTCATTATTTGCAATCTAAATGAATATTTCAAAATATTATTTTGTATTTGAATAATTATCTCATTATTTCAAAAGTTAGCATTATTTTCAAGTACTATTAAAGTCAAAAACCGAATAATATTTGTCAAATAATAAGAGATTATTTGTTATCCAAGCGGAGCCCTTGTCCTTAGCTGTGAATGGACGAAAGAGTAATGTCTCTCTTTTCAGTTTCTTCTTGTGGGTTATTGACTAAAATTTTCCCGTTGTTTTACTCTAATAAAAAAAGTAAAATTTTATGCATTAAAAAACAAGTCACAAAAAATTCATACAGATCACAAAAGGTATATGTGATTGCTTTGTGACTCCAAAATTAGGGTCATCTTTTAAATAGTCATAAAAAAATCTGTGATTTGTATACAAAAATCACATGATTAATTGTAACGGGAATTTAGAATTTTTATAATATGTAATTAGATGTAACAAAAAAGTGATAAAAGTTGAAATTTTTATAACTTGTTATTTTATCAGTCATAAATGATGTTTTATGATAGCAAATACAAGTAGCAAATAGTTCTTTGTTTGTGACTGCAATCTTTGTTCATTGTAAAAGTCAACTACATTTTACAGCTTTTGTGGCTGCAAAATTTGCAAGTTACAAAACTCGCTCTTACACATATTTCAGCTATTTCCAAGTCTAGCTGCTATTTTTTTTCCTAGTCCTTTTTCCTTTAACCACATAATATTGATATTAAATCACAAATAATACTAATTTTCTATGAATAAAGCATGCATAAAAGTAAAATTTATTTGAAAATGGGCAAAGTTGTCTATAATTCCACCTTTCCCCAATAATTCTTTACATCAAAAGTTACGAAATTGTTTGATTGAGAAAAAATAACATCAAAGTTAAGCGACATGCTATCTTAATTTGACAAGGAAGCATTATTCACGAGTTTAGAAACGCAAAAAATGACATTTTGAGGCCTTCTTCCAATTCTTGTCATCACTAGACAGCTGTAAAAGAAATATACATCTAGATTATAAATGAACAGATGTCCAAAAATAAGAGAAAGGTTGGAAGCAATTTAGAAATGGAAAAAACTTACATAAACTCGATTTTTGATTCCACTTGTAGACTCCTGCGGTCAAGATTAAATCTTATAGAATTTTGCTTACATCAGCTTATATCACAGATTTCATAACATTTAATCCACACCACAAGATTTACAAGTGAGGCCAAAAACCAGATCTACCCAAATCTTTTCCCTTAAAAAAAAAGGGAATATGATGGAAGAGTTTTAGGATAAGGACATACACAGGAGCCATCTCATTCCTCTTACCCTTTTCTATCTGGAAAAAGCATTACAGCACATGGAATAAAATTCTTTTCTACCATTTTCATAGATTTCTAAAGGTTCATAATGGCAAAGCCATCCAGGGAGGGACTAAATGGTATAAGTCGGACTTTCGATTGTCGTGCAAAGGATTGCTGGAGCTAACCTGAATCGCTATCCCAAAATCAAATATGCAGTGCTTCAGTTCGTCATGAAATGCTTCAAAACCATTTCTAGCAATGTAATTAAATCTGTGTATGTCCAAATCAATCTCGAAGTAGTTTTCTCTTTGAAAGAGTTTGCAAAGCCATATATTTCAGTCACACAACACAAGAAGGAATTGCACTGTACTTTTTTTAAGTAGCTATCTACAAGGAACATTGTACTTTTAGTACAAAGAGAACGTCAAGATGTAGCAAAGCAATCAACACAACATTCCAGTTTACTGCAAGAGAATCTCTAATGGAAGTATTACAAAATAAACAATTGTATAACACCTTAAATAGGGGTCATTTGAATTATATATGTTAAATTCTGCAAACGCAAGCTAACTGGAACAATATAGCATTTCCACATTTTCAAATCTCGGATCAGAATATGCATTGCATTGCATTCTCTAGGGAGCAGAATAACAAAATGACACTATTAAAATATCCAATGCTTTTCAAGATAACCTTACCTAGTAAAATTAATGTTGAGAATGTGAAAGAATAGGCTTTTTCATTGTAAGTGTTCATGAGACGTGCCGCGCCCAAATTAACATCTTCTTTGTTTATGACTCGGCCTAAAATCTTTAATCTTTCCCTAAACGGTGCATTTGTATCTAAGAGGAACACTTTTGATTTTCTCGATTTCATTATCAATTATCCTATGTAGCACAAAAGGCCAGGAAACAAGAAGAAATCAGAATCTTGTTTTGGGACAACATATGGCATAATGCAGATTGTGAAGAATATTAAGAAATGGATGATTCAGGTCATCTTAAAAATATGTTAGCAAATTCCTCACCTACAACAATAAAGATGTCAATCTCCTAATTTCATAGAATAATTTTTTAGTGTTACATCTTAAAT
Organism: Cinchona pubescens; assembly: GCA_025175665.1. Classification (NCBI taxonomy): domain Eukaryota; kingdom Viridiplantae; phylum Streptophyta; class Magnoliopsida; order Gentianales; family Rubiaceae; genus Cinchona; species Cinchona pubescens. The sequence goes on along the minus strand of JANKKI010000074.1, from coordinate 844,958 downwards.
GAATGTATACTTTACTTTGTCTTTTCATTTGTATAAATGAGCACATTTTTTTTTTCAATTCCATAGAATTCGAAGAAAAATAGGATACTTGCTATAAAAATAAAAATAATGATATATTGCTTGGGTAAAAAAATAAAATTTTGCTCGAAACTAAGCCAACAGACGGAAAAGTAAAAAATCGTAACTTTTTTGTCACGTGCACTGCACGTGGCTGTTAGGATTTTGTAAGATTTTTAATGGCCATGTACAGTGCACGTGATAATTAAGCAAACTATTAGGATTTGTTACTTTCTATCTGTTGACCAAATTTGACACAAAAATGAAAGTTTTGGGACCAACACTACATTTTATTTAATATAACAGGGACTAATTATGCATACTATGGAAAGATAAGGGACAAAAATTGCAAAATTTCCTTTTCTATTGTCATATATATTTTGTATCTTTTTAACTTGGAAGCTTTGATTTTGTTTCATATGAGCATCAAGGCAAACTCACTGATTATGTAATCTTTTGATAAAATTGTTTGTATGTTATCAACTTTTTTATTCACTTATATTTAATTTTATTGGAAATTTATGTCTATCAATTTCTTCACTGTGCAACACCGTGTCTTGTCTCCAAATTCTTCCAAAAAAAAAAAAAAACTTTGCGATCTCTTTAGATTGAACAACACCAATGAATTTCTTTCTTTTTGTTTCTCTTTCTTCTCTCCTATGAGTCCTGTCTCTATGAACATCCTTCCCACTTCTCCATCATCATTAATATTTAGATCTACCAAGTCGGGTGAATTTTTGATAAATTTTCCTCTTATTTGTTTTTTTGTCCTTTTTTTTTTCTTTTATTCCAGATTTTTTATTAAATTAAAAATTCTAATAGTTGGTTCATCTAATTTTTCCTCTAATTTGTTTTTCTTTTAAAAGGCTTTGTTCTCTTCCAAATTGTTTATCAAATTTAAAATTCCTGTAGTTAATTGAGAATTTTTCCTCTGATTTGTATTTCTTTTACTTTTTTTTTGCTTTTTTTCCAAATTGTTCATGAAATTCTAAATCGTATAGTTGATCGGCATCGTTCTTTCCATACCAAATATGGTGGTTCTCCAAATAGATTTTCTTTTTTACTTTCTTTTTACTTTGTACATTTTGTATATGAAATTGGCTAATTTATCTATTAAATCTCAAAGTTATATGGACTAAGGATTTTTATGCTCATGCTTTAGGTTCATCTCTTTCTCTTAGGAATGTTCATTTTGAACCATCGACCCAAAAAATTTTCTGACCAAGTCCAACCCGAGATCGTTCTAACTCGTAAAATAGAGACTAGAATCGATTAGTATAAGAGGGTCTAATATTAATATTATCGGGTTGGGTAATGGGTCGACTATATTCAACCTGGTCCATATACAGGCTTAATTTTATAATTTTACTCATTTTAGACAAATATTAATGGCTATTTTCTCCTTCCCTTCCTATTTATAGGGGTACTTGTGTAATTAATAGTTAATTTTGTTACCTTTTAAATTTTTTAGACAATAAAATGTAATAATTGGATTGAGTCGGGTACCCAATTATCCAACCATTTTTTATTTGGTACCTACATAATCAAGTACATATGAATATGGATCGAGTACTAAGATGATTTTCCCTGACCTAATATAATTTGGTCCAACCGGGTAGTTACTTAATGGATCGAGAACTCGGTCCATGTACATCCTTACTTTCTCCAGGTCCCATAGTTGATGTATCTTTGATTTTTCAAGTGCCCTTTTACACCTGAAATTGCTAAAATGGAATGCTTTTCCCATTTTTTTTTTTTGTAAATGCTTTTTTTCATGGATTGATATGGTGACCAGAATAATTTATTTTTTTATAAGTGTATTCCATAGAAAATTACCATACAAACATAGACCATTTTTCTTGGCACAAGGGCCTTTCTTTTGAAAAACTCTAGAAAAATGCAACGAGGCTCTAGAGAGCATGGGAGTATTATAAAGTTGTTGCCTATCTTTGTTTTGTGAATGATCTCCAATTTCTGTTTTGAAAATTCATTTTAAAAAAAGCAACAATCCTTAAAAATTTTTGTTGTATTTAGCTCTTTGGAGAGCTAATGATGTTGCTTGTTTTCTAGAAGGGTTTTTCAAGGATGATTGTTAATGTATTTTGGTGGTGGCTTTTTTTCAGGTCAATTTCTCAAAGTTGAATTGTAGTACAAAATTATTTTATGGATATGTTCAGAAACCACTTGATGAACATGAGCTTAAATCATCAATAAGAATCAAATAGAAGCATCAAGTTTGTTTGTATATAGGAGGATTAGAAGGAGATTAAAGTGATTTTTATCTGAGCAAAATTATAGGTAGAAATACTGAAATAGAAGTATAGAATCAGAAGAAAAAACTTGGATATTTCTTTGATTATTGTGATATTCTTTTAGTCTTAAGTTTGATTAGATCGCTACTAATTGAAATTTAGTTTAGATGAAGTTAAGATTAAATTATTTGTACCTATGCATAAAATTATTTGTTTGTTTGGAAATCTTGACTGTTACTCTATTTGAATCACTATTAGTCTCTTGTTTATCTTCTTTACCCAAAATGTATTTGGACTTAAATCTTTTAGATTCTCAGAGTTGACAACGTGGTTTTATTATTATTCATTGATTAGGATCATTAATGAATAATAGCGTCATTCTAAGATCATCAAATTGAGAGAAGCCTAACCAATTCTTTTGTTTCAATTGTGTTCATTCAAGCTATGCTATAGCTAATCCTTTCCTTGATAAAGATCAGCTGAGGGTGGAGAATTCTAGACTAAAAATGGAAAGATGTATTAAAATTCAACTACATTTTTGAAATTATTTTTCAAAAATAATTAATATGTTCTTTAGTTACACTTAATTTGCTCTTTTTCCTAGATTGTGCATATGAAAAGTCTAGCAGCAAACTATGTTGCTAAGCCATATGGTAACAATACTTTTGCTTCCTCTTAGTTATTCATAGCAGTTCTTTAAATTTTGATACTATAGCATTGGGAAAAGGGTAACCAGAAATTACAAATTCTAAAAGATTAACAGCCATTGAATTTTCAATTTCAACTGTGGAGAAGCTTATTAGGATTGTTGAAATTGAATTACTTTATGGATTTCAACAATGGATAATAGGAAGTATTTTCTAAATGATGATGCTTACTACAACATGTTTTCTAGAGCAATTGAGGTAAAACCAGCTAGAATTAACATTGAAGCATCAAATGGAACTGATGTAGTTCTAATGAATAATTTACATCTTGTTGATGTTTTCATGGATATGGTAAATGAACTTATAGTGTGCTTTATAACCATATAGACTTTGATTTTCCTAATCAGTGTTACTAAACGTGAGTGTTTTTCTTATTAGGATAAATGGTTAACTATATTTGCTAATATTATCTCAAGGGGTTCAGTCCTAGAAGTCATATTAACAGGGTTTGAGCATGAAATTTCAATAGAACCTTACAAATAATATGATATAGCTTTCCCATTAATTTCTCATATTAACACTTGGACAATCACATTATGCAATAAATTGATGTGTATTTAATACTAATATCTAACAACTAGATAAGAAGTTTAAAAACTCTATTGATTTCCATGTGGCATATTCTATTGACATGGCAGCTGACTAGGAATTTTTTTTTTGGCTAAAAAATGACACTTTATGCGCTCAAGTTTTCCACAGGGCTTTTTCTATTGTAGGCTATTTCTCTCAATTCACTATCTTTTTGCTATTTCATTTCCTAACATCTGGTAGCTTTTAATATGAAAAGCCACAAATACCCTTCTTTAACAAATAGTGTTACAAACTATAAAGGGGTGTTCTAGTTAACAAAAAAGTATTTTCCTTGGAAAAAGTAATTTTTCCACTACTTAGCCACTAAATTTATTCCCTAATAAAATTGTAGCCTATGGAATCTATATGTTAGTGTAGATTGCATGTCAACATTTTGAACGTTGGATTTGGGATTTTCTTTAATCAGATTTTATATTAGCCCTTCGATCATTTTAAAGCTAATTAATCCAATTTTACACTACCCAAAGCAACGGCAATTAACGCCTATTCTCTTCAATCTTCTTTTTGGTTCTTTTACTCCTTATTTTTCTTTCTAGGTCTCACACTTCATATGTCAGGTTCACCATATTCTCTAAAGAAAAATTACACTAAATTTAGCCTTTGGTCATTCCATTCCACCAAATCCTCCATAATTTGTGTGATTGCTTCCACTTCTTTCCCCTGATTTTCTTCCCGATTGAGGGCCCATTTTTCTTGATTTTTCGCCTTTTACATCATTTTGTTGAACTAATAAAGATGGAACATATGGAACTTTTTATTCATATTTCAGAAAGATTTTCTTTTTTTTTTTCCTCTTTTTATTTCTTCTAAAGATAATATTTTTGCTACTTTTTTCCTCTTTGTGTTGCTAACAATCAAATTAAAAATTTCTACTAATTTGCTGATAATTTGGGTCTTGAAGCAAGGGTCTCAAGAAACTCAATACCAAACTTCCTATTTTCATCTGGGAGGCCACAAATATTGAGCCTCAATTTTGGGCTAGATATGATTTGAGAGTTTAGTGGGGAGTATGTTTGGAGGGCATGATAGAGGATCAGATCTCAAAGGCACTGGAGGATATTTCTATATTTGGGGTAGCACTCTAATGTTGATGCACTTGTAATTACATCCTTTAGTATTAATAAAGTAATGGTTGCCGGAAATTTTCAAATCACGTTATTTGTTTTAAGCAACCAGCCTTTCTTTTTTCTTTTTCTTTTTTTCTCTACTGGCCCTTCTTGATGGAACTGAGATAGATTTTTTTGTTTTCCTTTTTTGCTTTCTAAGATGAAGAAATTATGAACCAGCTGTTGCCTGTTTGTGCCTTTGATTCTAGTTGTCTGTATTTGCAGATATATTTTTTCTACTTGAATGTTATTGGCTTGAAGGTAACTTCATATTTTTCCTATTTTTCATTGAATCCTACTAAATTTTCCTAAACTTTCTTTCTCTACTTTCTATTTTTCACTGTTGGGCCTTGATTTCCAATTTAAAGATCAATTTTCTTCCAACTATTTCTAGCACTCATAAAAACCCTCTCATACTTTTACAGTATTTTTTCTTTGTACTCTATTTTCGTTGTAGATCTATAAATTTTTTTCATTATACGTGTGTTTTGTTTGCAGATATGTAAATTTTTTACCTTATATGTGTGTTTTGATTGCAGGCCAAAAGATTAAAATTTGTGGTTAATCTTCTCAACTATTTCAAGCCTTCACCCTCTTTATTAAGGAGTAAGAAAGAGATATTAGGTTTCTTCACCTTTTTTCCTAATTCCTCCAATTCATTTATGATGTCTAAAGTACTATTTAACTATGTTAACTCTTTTTTCCTACTAATTGAAGTGTCAGTTTATGGTTATTGCAAGAAAAATTGAGATATTGAGGTATTCTCTATTTTAGTAAATATTTGATGACTTAAGAATGCCAAGGACAAATGTTTGAATTACTAGGACTATATAATATCAATAGAAAGTAAATCCCTAACAAAAAGTGATTTTAGGGTGTAAGTAGTTAAAGACTCCCATTGTAAAAAAGGAATATATTTTCTACTCTGGAGTGAAAGAAATTGTTGCAAAACAAAAGCATAGACAGGTTATAAGATGTTATGTAATGATTGAATCATAGAATATTTTTTACCACAAACTAGAGTAGGAAAAAGAAAAGATATGCATATAAATTTATTTTGCCTACATAAATGATGAATGTGCCCAAAAGTGGTTAAAATTTTTTCCTTTTAAGGTTATATTCTTTTATTTTGTGTTATTTTGGTTTGTATACTTTGAGAAGTACCACTTGGTTCTTTAGTTTTTTTGTTTAATATTTATTAGTAACAATCAGAATTTGGGATTTCATTTTTTAGATTTAGGTTATTCTGAAAGTTAGGGAAGCTAGTTAGGAGATCAAATAGAAATTAGACCTGCTTATCTACTGTGGATTGTTTAATTTTTGTCCTCATCAGTTCGGGTATTTCCTAAATTGCAATTTTCAGTGAGTATATTGAAAACTGTTTTAGCCCAAATGTACACGCACCAAAGTTGTTTGATGTCTTCTAATAATGGTATTTCCGTTCATGTGCGTCTTTTTTTTTTTTTGTCAGTACTTTCTTTGAGCCAATTTTTGCATTGGATTGGGACTATTTGCAATGACTCTGTCTGAATGCAAATTTGGAAAGCATTTTGCTTTGAGTGAATTAGCAAGTAAATCTATAGCTTCTGAATTCTTAAAGCTTAGATTTGCTTTAAATAGTGAAGTGAGTAATAGTCCTTTTCTATTGTAGTACTTTTTTAACAAATCATGTGAACTATCATGCTATACAAATTGCTCTATTAACCTATTACTGCATGTGTTGATTTTGTTTGAACTAATGTCTTTTTGGTTGTGTATTATATGTTTTCAATAATAGCAAGCAAAAAAAAACATAAAATGTTTAGTAGTAAACTTTTCTAGTACTAAAAAATGTGGTGTCTAATCTGGACTTTACTTTTGCACTTAATGAAATCATCCATTTATATCATTCATCTATATCATCCATTCATGTAATTGTTCGAGAATCCAGCCATTTGTGGCTAAGTATAAACTGATTTAATAGATGAAATGGTGTCAAAAAAGTGTAGAAAAAAAAAAAAGAAAAGAAAAGAAAATACTTCCATTGTAGCTATGTTTCTGTAATTTTTCCATGCATCTTCAATCTCTTCTCTCTGAAACAATTGTGATTCACAGCATTTGAACTTTTCCTAAGACTATTTGAGAGCTTTATGTGTGTGTGTTTTTTATTTTTTATTTTTTAGGATGGCTCCAAAAAATTGCCCAATTGCCCTGGCAATTGGGCAACTAAGTGGACATTGCATGGCCACTCTCTACTAGTAATTACATAATAGATCATTTAGTGTATAACCACTGATATATCTTTAATATTGAAATTTATAGATGTTTTCGGAGTTTCATGTCCTCACACCAACTATTCTAACCTAGGAGATTGTATTTCTAAGATATTGTAAAGAACTTCATAAAGGTATGTAAGGGATCATTGATATTTATTTTGAGATCATTTCAAAATTGCATAACTTGTTTTCAATTGGATTAACAAGAACTAAATAAATATTAATGATTGCCTATGTACCTTTACCGAGTTCTTTACAATATGTTAGAAATATCTTGTCCCGTATTAGAATAAATGGTACTGGAATAATTGGTAAGAGGACTTGATATTCTACAAATAACTGTAAATTTATTCATTGAATAAATATCAGTTTTTGTACATTAAAAGTTCTATTATGTAATTATATTAGTGTTAAATTTTCTTTAATTTTTGCATAAAGTGATTGATCATCGAAGTGCTAATAAGAGAAATTAATGAGAGAGAGCTATATCATACCATTTGCAAGATTCCATCGAAGTTTCACGCTTAGACCTTATTGATATGACTTCTAGGACTAAATCCCTTGAGCTAATGTTGACAAATATAGTGAACCATTTATTTTATTAATAGAAGTTGACATAATTTAGTAACACTGACTAGAAAATTGAAACTATATAAGGCTATGAAATGGAAAAATTTTATTTACTATATTCATGAAAAATTCAACAAGATTCATATGATTCATCAAAACCACATCAGTTTCTTCTAATGCTTAAATGTTAAATCTAGCTGATATTAGCTCAATGCTATAGAGAACATGTTGTAGTAAATATCTTCAATTCATTTTATTTCTTTGCACCATGACTGCATTTTTGAAACCATGTAGTGAATAATATTCTATCATTTTTATTTTTTTATCCAAGCAATGTATTATTGTTTTTATTTTATAGCAAAATATCCTATTAGAATTTCTTCAAATTCTATGGATTTGAAAACAAATTGTGCTAAAAAAAAAGAGGAAAGCTATACATTCATTTAAGATGTAATACTAAAAAATTATTCTATGAAGTTAAGATATTGATATCTTTGTCGTTGTTGGTGAAGGATATGCTCACAAATTTTTAAGATGACCAGAATCATCTATTTGCTAATATTCTTTACAATTTCTTTTTTAATTCATATATTTGTGTTGTTGTTGGATCAAGTGAAATGATTTGGTACTACAACTGAACCATTGTCTCAGTATAACAACTTGTTTCTTGATTCTTCCTGTATTCCAGTTCAAATCCTGTTTTGCAACAAAAGCAATACTAATGTTACCTTTATTCAACTACTCATGATGAATGTTATAGTGTGGTCGTAGAAAGTTAATAGGCTTCTTCATAACTGTAACTATATGATGCATGAAGTTTGTGAGAACTTTAGAATTTAAGTGGATTATCTATTATGTCCACTTATTGTATTACTATATTTTCTTGTTTTGAAATTTCGTATAATTCTTCTTTTCTTTGCTTCTACATGTTCTCTCGTGCCAGGGATGATAGTAAAATAAGGAGGTATTTGGGCTGTTCAAATATAGTCAATAAATTAAACAAGTTATTCAATTTTCTATCGAAAGATTTGCAGTTTTGGTCCCTTATCTTTGGATAGTGCACAAAACTTGTCCCGGTTGTATTAAAAAAAAATGTAGATTTAGTTACCAAATTTTTAATTTTGTGCGGAACTAGGCCAACAGAAAGAAGAGTACAAAAACCTAATGTTTTTGTCACGTGCACTGCATGTGGCTGTTTGGATTTTGTAGAATTTTTAATGTCCATGTGTAGTACACGTGACAAAAACCATTAGCATTTGTTACTCTTCCATCTATTGGCCTAGTTCAATGCAAAAATGAAAATTTGAGGACCAAAATTGTATTTTTTTAAATATAATGGGGAATCATTTTACGTACTACGAAAAGATAATGAACTAAAATTGAAAAACTCCCATTTTCCATCATCATTTGTATTTTGTATGTTTGTAACTTGTGAACATTGATTTTGTTTCCTATGAGTATCAAAGTAAACTTACTAATTATAGTATCTTTGGATAAAATTGTTTGTATGTTCTCAAATTTTTTATTTACATATATTTAATTTTTATTGGACATTCATATTTATCCATTTCTTCACTGCACAACACATTGTCTTGTCTCCTAGTTCTTAAAAAGAAAAGTTTCGCCATCTCCTTAGATTGAACAACCCCAGTGAATTTCCTTCTCTATTTTTCTCTTTCTTCTCTCCTCTCTCTTTGAACTTCCTTCTCTCTTTTCCATCATCATTAGTCTTCAGATTTACCAAATCTAGTGAGTTTTTAGGAATTTTTCCTCTGATTTGTATTTCTTTTCCTTTCGTGTTTTTCTTCTGAATTGTTTATCAAATTAAAAATTCCAGTGGTTGATTGGGAATATTTCTGCTGATTTGTTTTTCTTTTACTTCTTTTTCCATCCAAATGTATGTTTATCAAATTAAAAATTCTAGTAGTTTTTTGGGATTTTTCCTTTGATTTATTTTTCTTTTACTTTTTTTTTTCTTCCAAATTGTTTATGAAATTATAAATTCTAGAAGTTGATCGGCATCGTCCTTTCAATACCAACTCTAGTGGTTCACCAAAACAATTTTCTTTTTCTTTTGAATGCTTTGTATATGAAATTGGCTAATTTAACAATTGGATCTCAAAGTTATATTGACCGAGGATTTTTATGTTCATGCATTAGCCTCTTTTCTTTATTTTAGGAATGTTCATCTTAAACTGTTAACCCAAAATACCCACTGAGCCAATCGATTCTAACTCATAAAATAGGGTACTCGAACCGGTTAGTATTTGAGAGTTAGGTATTAAGATTACCCGGTCGAGTAGCAGGCTGGTAGTAATCGACCTAATGGGTATTCGACCCAATTCATATACAGGGTTAATTTTATAATTTTACTCATTATGGCTGAATATTGGTGGCTCTTATCTCATCGCTTCCCTTCCTATTTATAGGGATAATTGTATAATTCTAGTCAAGTTTGTTGCCATTTAAAAAATTTTAAATTAAAAAATGTCAAAATTGGATCAAGTCGGATGCCCAATTATACTATCCACTTTTAGTGGGTACTTTCATGACCGGGTACACTATGAATATGGAAAGGTTTAGATTCAATTTTCTCCTAATCGGATGTAATTGGGTCGGGTAGCTACTTCATGGATTGGATGCACGGTCTATGAAACACTCCTACTTTCTCCCAGGTCCTGTAATTGATGTATCTTTGATTTCTCAAGTGTCTTTGTACTCTTGAAAATGCTAAAATGGAAATGAATATCATCTTGATGCTTTTTCCATGGTTTTTATTTCGTAAATGCTTTTTTCCATGGGTTGATATGCTGACCTAAACACTTTATTTTATACAAGTGTATTCCACAGAAAAAGACCATATTCATAAACACAGACCAATTTTTGTTGGCACAAGGTCCTTTGGCTCTCAAACAAAACTTAAGAAAATTTGAATGAGATTACTGAAGGCAGTATTATAAGGTTGTTGCCTATCTTTGTTATGTGAATGATTTCCAAGTTCTGTTTTGATAATTTATTGAAAATAAAATTCAACAACCCTTTGGAAGTTGATGTTAAATTCTTTAGAGAGCTGATGATATTGGTTGTTTTCTTGAAGGGTTTTCCAATGAGGTTTTTGAGGTGGATTGTTTTTAGGTTGATTCTCAAAATCGAATTGTAACATAATACTATTTTCGTGGATATGTTTAGAAACCACTTGAGGAACAAGAGCTTAAATCATCTAGAAGAATTGAAAGGAAGCATCAAGTTGGCTTTTATATAGGACTAGAAGGAGATTAATGTTAGAAAATGATTTTTTATCTTAGCAAAATTGTAGGTAGAAATACTAAATAGAAGTATAGAATCAAAAGAAAATGCTTGGATATTTCTTCGATTGTCGTGATATTTTTTTTAATCTTAAGTTTAATTAGTTTAATATTTCATATGTAATTTAAATTTAGTTTAGGTTTAGTTAAGAGTCAATTATTTGTAACTATGCATAAGATTTGTTTGTTCTGTTTGCAAATCTCAACTATTACACTATTTGGTTCACTATTAATTTCTAGTTAACCTTCTTTAACCAAAATATATTTGGACTCAAATCTTCTAGATTTCTTCTTAGAGTCGATAACATGATTCTGACTTTATTTATTAATTCGGATAATTAATGAATAACAACTTCATTCTAAAACCATCAAGTTAAGAGAAGTTCTTACCAAGGATTATTTAATTCAATTGCGGTCATTCTCATGCTATGTTATAGCTAATCCTTTCCTTGATAAAAATCAGCTGACTTTGGAGAATTCTAGACTAAAAAAAAAGGTATCAAAATTCAACTAATTTTGTGAAATTATTTTTCAAAAACAATTGTTATGTTCTTTAGTAACACTAAATTTTGTCTTTTTCCCTAGATTGTGCGTATGAAAAGTCTAACAGTAACCTATGTTGGCAAGCCACATGGAAACAATATTTTTGCTTTCTCTTCAGTTATTAACAGTAGCTATGTGAATCCTGAAACTGTAGCATTGGGAAAAGGGTAAAAATTATGAATTCTAAAAAATCAACAGCCATTGATTTTCAATTTCTTCTGAGGAGGAGCTTATTGGGATGGGTGAAATTGAATTCCTTCATGGATTTCAACAATGGATAATAGGAAGTATTTTCTAAATGAAGATGCTTACACTACAACATGTTCTCTAGAGCAATTGAGCTAAAACCAACTTGATTGAACATTGAAGTATCAAATGGAACTGATGTGGTTTTGATGAATGATATGCATCTAGTTGAAGTTTTCATGGATATGGCAAATAAACTTGTTGTCTTTTATAACCTTAAGTATTTATTTTATTATTAGGATAAATAGTTAGCTAAGTTTGCCAATATTATCTCAAGGGGTTTAGTCCTAGAAGTCATATCAATAGGTTATGAGCGTGGAAAGTTTGATGGATCCTTGGTATGATATAGCTAATCTACAATTGAGTTCTCTTATTAGAACTTGAACAATCATTATATGTAAAAAAATTAAAGAGTATTTAATACTAATATAATTACATAATAGATCTTTTAGTGCATAACAACTGGCATATCTTTAATAATTAAATTTATAGATGTTAAGATTATTCGGTGTATCAAGTCCTCATACCAACTATTCTACCCAGGAGAACGTATTCCTAAGATATTGTAAAGAACTTGATAAAGGTATGCAAGGGATCGTTAATATATATATATATATATATATTTTAAAATCATAATCCCTGGATAGAGCATTTAAAATCATTTTTATTGTTTAACTTGTTTTCAGTTGGATTAACAAGTTCTTTACAATATATACAATGCCCCATGCAACTAAATAAATATCAATGGTTTTCCATGTACCTTTACTAAGTTTTTTACAATATATTAGAAATATGCTTCCTCGGATTGGAATAATTGGTATTTTGGATTGATATTCCGCAAAAGTCTATAAATTTACCTATGTTATTGAAGATATGTCAATTATTGTACATTCAAAGATCTATTATGCAATTATATTAGTGTTAAATTTTCTTTAATGATTTTTTGTATAAAGTGATTGTCTGATTGCTAATAAGAGAAATTAATAGGAGAGCTATATCATATCATTTGCAAGGTTCCATCGAAGTTTCCATGCTCAGTTCCTGTTAATATGATATAAAATGCAAAAAAGCCTCTTGAGATAATGTTGGCAAATATTGTTAAGCATTTATTATTTTAATAAAAAAATGACACAATTTAGTAACACTGATTGGAATATTGAAACTATAAAAAGATATAAAATGCAAAAAGTTTATTTACCACATTCATGAAAACTTTAACATGATTCATATGATTCATGAAAACCGCATCAGTTTCTGTTGATGCTTCAATGTTAAATCCAACTGATTTTAGCTCAATAACTCTACGGAACATGTTGTAAACATCTTTATTTTATTTTGTTTTTACACCATGATTGTTTTTTTGAAATATACATGCAATTCTCAATATTCTATCATTTTTATTCTTTTATCCTAGCAATATATCATTATTTTTATTTTATAGCAAAATATCTTGTTTTTCTTCAAATTCTGTGGAATTAAAAATTTGTGCTCATTTATAAAGAATAAAAGATGAGAAATTTATACTTTCATTTAAGGTGTATCACTAATAAATTGTTCTGTGAAGTTAAGAGATTGATATTTTTGTTGTTATAGGTGAATGATATACTAACAAATTTTTAAGATGACCTGAATTATCTATTTGTTAATATTCCTCACAATCTCTTTTTAATTCATATATTTGTGTTGTTGCTGGATCAAGTGAGATGATTTGGTACTACAACTGAACCATTGTCCAAGCATAACAATTTTTTTTTTATTTTTCCTATATTCCACTTCAAATTTTATTTTTTTTACTACGAAAGCAATACTACTGTTACCTTTATTCAACTACTCATCCTGAATGACATAGTGTGGTCATAGAAGGCGATAGGCTTCTCCTCATAACTATAACTATATGATGTATGAATCTTGGGGGAATTTTAGAGTTTAAGTGAATTGTCTATGATATCCACTAGTTGTCTTACTCAATTAGTTTTAAAATTTCATGTAATTCTTCTTTTCTTTCCTTTTACATGTTCTATCAAGTTAGGGATAATAGTAAAATGAGAGGGAGGATTTGGGCTATTCAAATGTAATAAATGAATTAAAGAAGTTAATTAATTTTTTGTTTGAGAGATTTGTGGTATTGGTCTCTTATCCTTGGATAGTGCACAGAACTAGTCAAGATTGTATTAAAAAAATGAAGTTTCAGTCGCAAAACTTTTAATTTTGTTCAAAACTTTGCCAACAGATGAAAAAGTACAAAATTCTAACATTTTTGTCACATACACTGCACTTGGCTGTTAGGATTTTGTAGGATTTTAATGACCACGTGTAGCGCACAGGACAAAAACTATAAGGATTTGTTACTTTTTCATCTGTTGGCCTAGTTCAACGTAGTTGTGAAATGAAAGTTTGGGGACGAAACTATATATTTGTTTAATATAACGAGGACTAGTTATGCGTATTATGAAAGATAAGGGACAAAAATTGCAAAAATTCCCTTTTCTATTGTCATCTGTATTTTGAATATTTGTAACTTATGAGCAGTGATTTTGTTTCCTAGGAGCATCAAAGCAAACTTACTAATTACGTTATCTTTGGATAAAATAGTTTGAATTTTCTCAAATTTTGTATTTATATATATTTAATTTAATTGAGCACGTATATCAATCTATTTCTTCATTGGTCAATGTCTTGTCTTGTCTCTTATTTCTGAAAAGGCAAACATTCACCATCTTCCTAGATCGAACGACCTAAGTGAATTTTTTTTCTTTCTTCTCTCCTCTCACTATGAACTTTCTTCTATCTTCTTCATCATCATTAGCCTTCAGATTTACCAAATCTAGAGAGCTTTTGGGAAAATTTTTCCTTTGATTTGTTTTTCTTTTCCTTTTTGCTTTTCTTTTTCACTCCAAATTGTTTATCAAATTAAAAAATGCAATGGCTCATCGAGAATTTTTCCTCAGATTTATTTTTTTTTTACTTTTTTTCTTTTCCTCCAAATTTTTTATCAAATTCAAATTCCAATAGTTGATCGAGAAATTTTTCTCTTATTATTTTTTTTTTTACTTTTTTTGCATTTCTTCCAAATTATTTATGAAATTCAAAATTCTAGTAGCTGATCAGCATTGTCCCTTCAATACCAACTCTAATGGTTCCCATTCTTTTTTATTTTCTTTTTATTTTGTACAATTCGTTTATAAAATTGGCTGATTTATCTATTGGACCTCAAAGTTATGTTGATTGAGGGCCTTTATGTTCATGCTTTAGCTTTTTCTTATTCTCTTAGAAATGTTCATCTTAAACCATCGACCCAGAAAACTTGCTGACCTGATCTATTCCAACTTGTAAAATAGGATACTCAAATTGGTTAGTACCACAGCGTCGGGTATTAAGATTACCAGATCAGTTAGCAGGACGGTAATAATATTATTTGATCCAGTAGGTATCTGACTCAATCGATATAGGATTAATTCTATAATTTTACTCATTATAGCCAAATATTAATGGCTATTTTCTTCTTCGCTTCCATTTATAGGGGTACTTGTATAATTAGTAGTCAATTTTATTACCTTTTAAAATTTTTTAACTAAAAAAATGTCATAATTGGACCAATTCGAATACCCAACTATCTAACCCACTTTTAGTTAGTAACTGCATGATTGGGTACCGTATCAATATAGACCAGGTATAGAGTCAATTTTTTACTGACCCGATGTAATAAGGTCTGGTCGGGTAGCTACATATACCATCTACCTGATCCAAGAACACCCGTACTTTCTCCAGTCCTGTAATAAATGTATCTTTGATTTCTCAAGTGTCGCTTACTCTAAAAATTGCTAAATTGAAAATGAATCTCATGTTGATGCTTTTTCCATTTTTTTTTTATGTAAATGTTTTTTTCCATGGGTTGATATGTTGACATGAATACTTTATTCTTTTCCTACAAGTATATTTCATAGAAAAAAACCATACTCACAAACATTGACCAATTTTTCTTGGCACAAGGGCCTTTAGTTATCAAAAACTCTAGAAAAATGGATTGCGCTGTAGAGGGTAGAGGAGTATCATAAGGTTGTTTCCTATCTTTGTTTTGTGAATGATTTCTAATTTCTATTTTACAAATTTATTAAAAAAATTCATCAACTTTTGAAAGTTTTTGCTATATTTAGCTCTTTGAAGAGCTGATGATGATTGTTAGTAATAAGGGTTTTCCAAACTTAACTTTAAATGTATTTTGGTGGTGGCTTGTTTTTAGGTCGACTTCTCAAAATTGAATTATAGTACAAGATTATTTTCCTGAATATGTTCAAAAACCATTAGAGAAACATGAGTTTAAATCATCTAGAAGAATTAAATGTAAGCATCAAATTTGTTTGTATATAGGACTAGAAGGATATTAAGGTTAGAAATGATTTTTATCTGGGCAAAATTGTGGCTAGAAATACTAAAATAGAAGTATAGAATCAGAAGAAAAAACTTGGATACTTCTTTGATTATTGTGATATTTTTTTAATATTAAGTTTAATTAGTAGAATATTAATTTAACTTTAGTTTAGATGCAATTAAGAATCAATTGCACATCAGATTTGTTTGTTTGTATACAAATCTCAACTGTTACTCTATTTGACAAACTATTAATCACTGGTTTACCTTCTTTAACCAAAATATATTTGGACTCAGATCTTTTGTATTACTTCTGAGTCGATAACATGATTTGTTATTATTCATTGATTCGGATAAATAATGAATAACAATTTCGTTATAAAACCATCAAGTTAAGAGAATCTTTTACCAAGACTTATTGTTTCAATTGTGGTTATTCTCAAGCTATGCTATAACTAATCCTTTCTTTGATGAAAATTAGCTGAGGGTGGTGAATTCTAGACTCAAAAAAGGGGAATCAAAATTCAACTAAATTTTTGAAATTATTTTTCAAAAACAATTGTTATGATTCTCTTGCACCACTTAATTTTGTCCTCTGTACTAGATTGTACACATGAAAAGTCCCACAGCAAACTATGTTGACAAGCGATAAAGGAACAATACTTTTCTTCCTCTTTAGTTATTTACAGCAGTTTTGTGAATACTGAAACTGTAGCATTAGGAAAAGGGTAACCATAAATAATGAATTTTGAAAAATCAATGGCCATTTTCAATTTCATCCGTGAAGGAGCTTACTAGGATGGTTGAAATTGAATTCATTAATGGAGTTAACAATGGATAATAGGCAGTATTTTCTAAATAAAGATGCTTACTATAACATGCTCTTTAGAGCACTTGAGATAAAACTAGTTGGATTTAACATTGAAGCATCAAATGGATTTGATGTGGTTTTGATGCATGATATGCATCTAATTAAAGTTTCCTGGATATGGTAAATGAAATTACTGCATTTATAACATTATGGAGCTTCTATTTCTGAAGCACTGTTACAAAAGTGTTTTTTATTAATAGGCTACACATAAATGATTAGCTATAATTGTCAAAATTATCTCAAAGGATTTAGTTCTAGAAGTCATATCAACGGGTATGACTATGAAAACTTCGATTGATCCATGCAAATGGTGTGATATGGCTCTCCTATTAATTTATTTTATTAGCACTTGGACAATAATTTTATGCAAAAAAATAAAGAGTATTTAACACTAATATAATTACATAATAGATCTTTTAACGTACTAGGAATGTGACACGTGCATTGCACGTGTCGTTGAACTTTTATTGTATACTTAATATAAAGAATCACATAGTTTAGTATATAATTTCATAATTAAATAACTATATTTTTAGTAAAGTTGAATTTTAAAAAAATTAAAATTTTGTTCAATGCAAGTAATGTTACATTAAAAAGTATCAAGATTTTTAAAGCTATTATTATTGTGGGGAATCTTTTTATTCTTTATTGTCACCATGACAAATTTTTTTTGAATTTTTAATTCTATGTCAAAATACTTGATTTGCTTTAAAATCTCCATAACCAACACAGATTTTTTATCCTAGTGATCTGTCTAAGTTTTATGAAAGCAAGCGTTTCTTATATTTCAATATAAACACCTTTTATAATTAGATATTAAAAAATAATAATTTAGTTTCTAATATGTTGTTTTGGTTTTTCTTTTACAATCATTTAATACAATATAGCATACACATATCTTTTCAAAAATCTATGGAAAATTATACATTTCTTGTATATTCCTTTTTTATTATTATTATATTATTTATCTTATTTGTATTTTTAAGTTTAATTAGTGCATAAATTCTAAATTATTTTTTTGAGAATCAAAATTATGGGTTAATTTGGGTTCATTGTATTTAAAGTGATAAACATAGTAAAAATATTTCATGCATATGCATGTACTTAAATCTATATAACATTTTTAGGTATGCACAATGCAACTTTTATTTAGCGAATCATTTTCCTTTTTATATAAACCATGTTAGACTATTGTGTGGGATAAATTAGAGATAAGAAAAGGAGAAGTTCAAAACTCAAGTGTTATTTATATAATGAATCTTACCTTAAGTAAAAGTATTTGGAAGTAGTTACATTTTAGAGTCACTTTTTCACTTCTTTGTGCGTATCATTTTTCTACTACAGCTAAAATTTTTACTTATACCACATTTGCAAGGATAGAAATGTTCTTACTCAAATTTAAAGAAATTATCTAAATTATCTTATCTTTTGTGACAAGCAATAGTCTATTTATGGTTTAGGCCTTTAATTTTAGAATTTTCTCATATAGAAGATTCTAAAATAAGTTATAATCACTTATTACTTTAATATATATTTGGGTTACTTAAATCCCATGGTTTTTCAATATTTTCAATGTGTGTAATGAAAAATATAAAGGTTGAACAAAATAAAGGTTTTTCTATAGCGCAAAGAAATATGCTAGCTCTAAGACCAAAGAATAATGCCTTTTTGGTTTCAAACGAATAAAAATTTTACTATAATACCATTCGAACATAAAATGAATAAAAAAATGTTTTTCAAATACAATTTTTAGAACTTTCCATTCCTTTAAGGATGTTTAACTAATTGTGTTTGTACAAATTTTCTTCTTTCCTTTTTGGTGTAATTTAATCAATCTTCATAAGTTACATAATTGATACCAAATAAAGAACTTATGTGATTTATGCAATCCTATGAAATTTGATATAATATTATGATCCAGAAAATTGTTTTAAAATATTTTGACTTTCCAAGCCAAGAACTTTAAATATTTTAAAAATATTATGTTACTTTTTCTTTTTACAAATAATAATTCATTCGACATCTTGAAATGGAAACTTCAAAATGCTCAAATTTCACTTAATTTAATTGTAAATATAATAAGATTTCAATAGGACAAATATTTTTCAAGAAACAACAGCACACATCATGTTGGCAATATATTTTTTAAAAACAAATTTCTAACTTTTTTTCTTAACTTTCTCATCTATTAAAACATTAAACGCGTTAATGCTTAATCGTATTCTTTACTGTACATATGTTGATCAAGTGATATGACTTCTTAGTTAAGAAGGACAAGCATGACTAAATAGAAATATTTGTCGATCGTGGACTTTTTTCTGTCATCCTCTGACATTGTGAACGCAATTTCATAAAAATTCATCTTCTACAAATCAAGAGTGTATATTTTCTTTCAATAGATTAGACTAAGACATATACGATTTTTTTTTTTGTACTTATATTTGGTAAATTTATTTTTTTAGCAAAGAAAGAAATGAAAACTATAATATGTACAGATTTAGTTTTGATAATTGACTTTTAATCTTACATTTTAAAGTTAATTTGTTAATATTTAAAAGTATATTAGAATTTGTTTCAATAAGATAAAGAAACAAAAATAAATAAATAATAATTTTTTATACATTTGGATTACTTAAAAATGATGGCCAATAATAGTTTTGAATTTGGTATATATTGTGTGAATTGCTTTTTCTAATTAATTAAAAAGTCATGTGAATTTCTATTCTTAGATTAATATTTGATTAGATTTTTTTTGTAGATTTGTAGTATATCTTTTTGGTTCAATAGATTAATTATTAATTAAAGAAAAAACCTTTTGCTATAGGTAAACTTATTTAAACATCATTGAATTTCAAACAGGCTAAAACTCAGTTTATTTCATCATCATATATCAAATACAGTCATTCACATGAAAAGACTTTTAATGCATTCAACTTCAAATTTTCATATAGAAATGATACTTTTTCAATTTATGTTATGTTAGATAACAATCAAGAATAATAATAATAATAATAATAATAAAGATAACAATCATGGAAACTTTATTTTTTCTAGAGTAAAATTTGTATACTATAGTTGATTTTCTTACTCATTTTAGAAAGTAAAATAAAAATATTATCCAACATGTAACAATTAGAATCCAAAAAATCAACATTCTGTGGATCTAAAGACATAACACACTTTGTAGCCAATTTACAGAGTATTGAACTTTCTTTTACCTCTCGACAATTTTAGTAGATTAAGCTCCAAAATTCACAATAGGATAACCATTAATTCCACCTTAAAATTGATGAATACATTCATGAAAAAGGAAAAAACTTCAAAGATAATTATCACATACATAGGAATTTTGGACTCGAATACAATTTCTCTCCTCAATAGTCTCTCTCTTTTTTTTTTTTTTTTAATGTTTAATGTTTAATGTTTAATGTTTGTTGGACTATTTTTGATGTTTTATTAGAACATTAGTTTTTTGTTACTCTTTTGGTTATGATGAGTTTTTGTGAGATTAAACTTTTAATTCTTAGTGACTTTTTATAATTTATTGAAATAAGTTAAATTTGATTCCATTCTTGAAATGCTGCAATATTACCGTTTCTTTACATGATTTTATAGCACAAATCTGAGGGCTTTTTTTGGCTTTGTCATCGATTTATAGATAATTAAACTTTCTCTTCTCTCTCGACAATTTTATTAGACCAAACTCCCAATTCATAGTAAGATAACCATTAGTTCCATTACAAACTTGAAAATGATGAATATGCTCATTAAAAAGGAAAAACTTCAAAAATGATTGTCATGTACATAGGAATTTTCATACTCGATAGACACTATTATCCCCCAATATTCTCATTTTTTTGTTTATTTTAGTGTTTAATGTTTGTTGGACTATTCTTGATGTTTTATTAGGATTTTTGTTTCTTGTTACTATTTCAGATATGATGTGTTTTTGTGAGATTAAACATTTATTCCTTGGTGACTTTTTCTAATTTATTGAAATAAGTTGAATTTAATTTTTCTTTAATACGCTTTCTTTAAATGATTGTAAAGCACAAAAATGAGGTCATTTTTGGAATAAAAATGGTCAAAAACATTATGCTAACTCATATTTTAAATATAGTATAGATAACAATTGAAGTATCTTCAATAATTGAATTTATAGATGTTCTTGGAGTATCAAGTCCTCACACCAACTATTCCAATTTAGGAGAGCGTATTTGTAAGATATTGTAATGAACTTGGTAAACAGGTACATAGGGGATCCTTGATATATGTTTTAAAATCGTTTCAAAATTGTATAACTTGTTTTCAGTTGGATTAACAAGTTCTTTACAAGATCAACGATGCCCTATATAACTAAATAATTATCACGATTCCCCATGTACCTTGGAAAATATTTAGGTAGACCCGATTTTTGATCCCACTTGTAGACCATGTAGTCAGGATTAAACCTTAAATAATCTTGCTTACATCAGCTGATGTCATAGATTTTCTAAGGTTTAATCCACACCACAGGGTCTACAAGTGGGGTCAAACACCGGGTCCACGTAAGTCTTTGCCCATGTACCTTTACCAAGATCTTTACAATATATTAGAAATATGCTTTCTCATATTGGAATAATTAGTGTGAGGACTTGATATTCTGTGAACATCTATAAATTTAGTTATTTAAGATATATCACTTGTGCACTAAAGGATCTATTATGTAATTATATTAGTATTAAATTTTGTTTAATCTTTATTTTGCATAAAATGAGTTGTTCAAGTATTAATAAGAGAAGTTACTGAGATAGCTATAACATACCATTAATAAGGTTCCATCGAATTTTCCATGCTCAGACCTTATTGATATGACTTCTAGGCATAAATCCCTTGAGAAAATGTTGGCAAATATAGCTAACCATTTATCCTATTAATAAACAAAAGAAAAGATTTGGTAACACTGATTAGAAAACTAAAACTCTATAAGGTTATAAAATACAAAAATTCCTTAAAAAACTTCAACAAGATTCATATGATTCATCAAAACCATGTCAGTTTCTTTTTATGCTTCAATGTCAAATCCTATTGATTTTTGCTCAAC
Organism: Cinchona pubescens; assembly: GCA_025175665.1. Taxonomy (NCBI): domain Eukaryota; kingdom Viridiplantae; phylum Streptophyta; class Magnoliopsida; order Gentianales; family Rubiaceae; genus Cinchona; species Cinchona pubescens. The sequence continues at coordinate 823,004 of JANKKI010000074.1, read as the reverse complement.
TACTCTAGAGAACATGTTGTTGTAAACATCTTCATTTTTTTTTGTGTCATGACTACATTTTTGAAGCCACGTAGTGCATAATATTCTGTCATTTTTATTTTTTATCCAAGCAATATATCATTATTTTTATCTTTATAGCAAGATATCATGTTGTTCTTCAAATTCTATGGAATAAATTAATTATTGTTTTTTGCTGATTTATACAAAATAAAAAGTGAGGGAAGGTATACATTCATTTATGATGTAAGACTAAAAAATTGTTCTATGAAGTTAAGAGATTGATATCTTTGTTGTTGTAGGTGAAGGATATGCTAACATATTTTTAAGATGATCTAAATCATTTATGTTTCTTGGGTTGGATCAAGTGAGATGGTTTGGTACTACAACTGAACCTGTCAAAGCATAATAATTTATTTCTTGATTTTCCTATATTCCACTTAAAATTCTGTTTTGCAACAAAAGCAATAATACTGTTGCCTTTGTTTAACTACTCATGATGAATGTTATAGTGGTCTTGGAAAGCTAATAGGCTTTTTCATAACTGTAACTATATGATGTATGAAGTTTGTGAGAATTTTAGAGTTTAAGTGAATTGTCTATTATGTCCACTAATTGCACTACACAATTAGTCTTAAAATTTTGTGCAATTCTTGTTTTCTTTCCCTCTATATGTTTTCTCATGTCAGGGATAATAGATTATAAAATGAGAGTAAGAGATTTTGGCTATTCAAATATATTCAATTAATTAAAAAGTTAATTAATTTTCTATTGGATAGAGTAGTAGATTTGGTTTCTTATCTTTGGATAGTGCACAAAACTAACCCTACTGTGTTAAAAAATGTAGTTTTGGTCCCCAAACTTTTAATTTTTTTATAGAACTAGGCCAACATACTGAAAAGTACAAAATCCTAATATTATCTAACCTTCTTCTAGTGGATATCTGAACGATCGGGTATCGAGTTGATTTTTTCTTGACCCGATATAAATAGATCGGGATGAGTAGTTACTTAATGGGTTGCGGTTCATGAATATCCTTACTTTCTTCCTAGGCCTTGTAATTGATGTATCTTTGATTTTTCAAGTGCTTTTTACTCTTGAAATTTCTAAAAAGTAAATGAATCTCACGTTGATGCTCCATCCATGGTTATTATTATTATTATTATTATTATTATTATTATTTTGTAAATGCTTTTTTCCATGGGTCAAGTGATGTGTTGACTTGAATACTTTATTGTTTTACAAGTGTAGTCTATAGAAAAATTCCATACTCACAAAATCGGACCAATTTTTGTTGGCATAAGGGCCTTTGGCTTTTTAAAATCTCTAGAAAATAGAAGGATGTTGTAGAGGGCAGATGAGTATTATGAGATTGTTGACTATCATTGTTTTGTGAATGATCTTTGATTTCTATTTTAAAAATTTATTTAAAAAAATTTAACAACCCTTTGAAAGTTTTTGTTGTATTTAGCTCTTTTGGAGGGTTGATGATGTTGGTTGTTTTCTGGAATGTTTTCTCAAGGATAGTTTTTAATATATTTTGGTGGTGGCTTGTTTTTAGGTCGATTTCTCGAAATCGACTTGTAGTAACAACATTTTTTTTTTGGTGGAAATGTTATAAGAAACTACTTGGGGAACATGAGCAAATCATCCAAAAGAATCAAGTTTATTTGTATATAGGACTAGACGGAGATTAATGTTATAAAATGATTTTTATCTGATCGTAAAATTGTAGGCTGAAATATTGAAATAGAAGTATAGAATCATAAATGGACACTTCTTTAATTTTTGTGTTTTTTAAGTTAAGTTTGATTAGTTTAAATTAATTTAAAATTAGTTTAGATGCAGTTAAGAGTAAAATATTTGTTCCTATATGAAAGATTTGTTTGTTTGTTTGCAAATCTCAACTCTTACTCTATTTGAATCACTATGAATTCCTACTTTTCCTTCAACCAAAATATATTTGGATTCAAATCTAATGGATTGTATCTTAGAGTCGATATCATGATTTTGTCGTTATTCATTGATTTGGATAAGTAATAAATAACAACTTCGTTCTAAAACCATCAAGTTAAAAGAAGCTCTTACCAAGGATTATTGTTTCAATTGTAGTCAGTTAAGCTATGCTATAGCTAATTCTTTCTTTCATGAAAATTAGCTGAGGGTGGACAATTCTAAACTCAAAAGAGATATCAAAATTCAACTAAGTTTTTGAAATAAAAATCATATTTTTCAAAAATAATTATTATGTTCTTGTGTAACACTTAATTTTGTCCTTTTCTGAGATTATGCGTATGAAAGTTCTAACAGTAAACTATGTTTCCAAGCCATATGGAGAGAATACTTTTGCTTCCTCTTTAGTTATTCATATCAGTTTTGTGAATCTTGAAACTAAAGCATTGGGAAAAGGGTAACTAGAAATTACGAATTCTGAAAATCAACGTCAATTGAATTTTTAGTGTCATTTGTGGAAGAGCTTATTAGAATGGCTGAAATTGAATTCCTTTATGGGTTTCAAACAATAGATAATAGGAAGTACTTTCTAAATGAAGGTGTATCCTATAACATGTTCTCTGGAGTAATTGAGCTAAAACTTGCTAGAACTAACATTAAAGCATCAAAAGAAGCAAATGTGGCTTTAACGAATGATATGCATCCAGTTAAAGTTTTCATGGATATGGCAAATGAACTTCTTGCATTTTATAACCGTATAGAGTTTCAATTTCCTATTACTAAACGTGTTTTCTTTTATTAATAAGATAAATGATTAGCTATATTTGCCAATATTATCTCAAGGAATTTAGTCCTAGAAGTCTTATCAATAGGGTCCTTATACCAACTAATTCGACCTAGGAGAACATAGTTCTAAGATATTCTATAGAACTTGATAAAGGTATGGAGGGATAGTTGATATTTATTTTAAGACCATTTCAAAGTTGTATAACTTGTTTTCAGTTGGATTAACAAGTACTTTTCAATATCAACGATGCCCTATGTAACTAAATAAATTTCTTATTTCTTATGTACCTTTACCAAGTTCTTTACAATATGTTAGAAATTTGCTTTCTCAGAATGGAATAATTGGTATGAAAATATGATATTCTGCAAACATCTGTAAATAATCGCAAACTATCTATAACCTATTCCAACTTGAAAAATAAGGTACTCGAACCAATTAGTATTAGAAGGTCATGTATTAATATTATCGAGTCGAGTAGCGGGACGGCAATAGGAACCGCATTCGACCCAATTCATTTTACAGCTTTAATTTTGTAATTTTACTCATTATGGCCAAATATTAATGGCTATTTTCTCCTTCCCTTCCTATTTATAGGGGTACCTTTGTAATTAGTAGTCAATTTTGTTACCTTTTAAAAAATTTTAAACTAAAAACATGTCATAATTAGACCGTGTCGGGTACTCGATTATCCAACATTCTTTTAATGGGTACCTACATGACCAGGTACCCTATGAATATGGACCTCATATCTCATGGATTTTTCCCTGACCCGATGCAACTAGGTCGGCTAGGGTAGTAACTTAATAGATTGGGTATCCGGTCTATGAACATCCCTACTTTTTCTAGGTATCTCAATTGATGTATCTTTGATTTTTCATGTGACGTTTCACTCCCGAAATTGATAAAATGGAAATGAATCACATGTTGATGCTTTCAAATGGAATTGATGTGGAAATGAATCTCATGTTGATGCTTTCAAATGGAAATATCAATGATACCCCAACATTCCTGATCCATATGTACTTTTATGAAGTTCTTTGCAATATGTTAGAAATATGCTTTCCCAGATTGGAATAATTGGTGTGAGAACTTGATATTCTTCAAATATCTATAGATTTAATTGCTGAAGATATATCAATTGTTGTACACTAAAAGATCTATTATGTAATTATATTAGTGTTAAATTTTCTTTATTATTATTATTATTATTTTTTTAGATAAAGTGATTGTCCAAGTGCTAATAAGAGAAATTAATAGGAAAGCTATATCATACCATTTGCAAGGTTCCATCGAAATTCCCACACTCAGACATTGTTGATATGATTTCTAAGACAAAACCTCTTGAGATAAAATTGAGCAAATTTTAGTAACTATTTATCCATTAATAAAGATCTCATGTGATTTAGTGACACCCAATATAAAATTGAAACTCCATAAACTTATAAAATGCAAAAAGTTTATTTATCATATTGTGAAAACTTTAACAAGATTCATATAATTCATCAAAACCACATTAGCTTCCTTTTAATGCTTCAATATTAAATCCTTTGTAGATTTTAGCTCAATTGCTCTAGAGAACATATTGTAGAAAACATCTTCATTTAGAAAATAGTTCCTACTATTAATTGTTGAAATCCACAAAGGAATTTCAATTTCAGCAATCCTAATAAGCTCCTGAAATTGAAAATTTAATGGTTGTTGATTTTTCAAAATTTGTAATTACTGAATGCCCTTTTTCTATACTGCAATTTCAGGATTCACACAATTTCTAGGAATAATTGTTGAGGAAACAAAAGTATTGTTGCCATCTGGCTTGCTAATATAATTTGCAACTAGACTTTTCATATGTACAATCTAGAAAAAAGGACAAAATTTAAGTGTTACTAAATAACATAATAGTTGTTTTTGAAAGTGAAATTGCCAATTTGATTCTCTAACTTTTTCTTTGGCCAAATTAGTCTTTCATCTTTTATTTTAGCTGTATAAATCTTTTAGCTAATTTCATCCTTTTGTAGTGGAGCCACATCGCGAAAATGTATATTTTGTTTGAGAAGTCCGACAATATCAACGGTAATTTAGGCAATACAGGAACAGCCTTTCACTAAAACAAAAAAGGTTGTCAAGATAAAAGCTTCTCGTGAAACTGGGGGAAAATTTGGGGCTCTAAATTGAATTTCAAATTCGGTAACGGGTTATGGATTGTATCCGAAATGACAACGACCACGGTGAACGGACTAAATCGTCCTCTGATGTATAGTACGACTACAGTGGCGGATTCAAATTCCAGTGAAAAGGCCAATGAAATCGGACAACAGTACTCACCTCTCTATCCATGTTGTGTGCGTCAAGGAAGCGCCCAAGACAACGGCCTTGCTGCTTGAATCACCAGCTATCACACTACAAGAATTATCTATCTTTTGTTATTTATATAAATTTGATAGTTACAAATACAATTACTTTGTGACACGATAAGTCACAAAAACTAGTAATTCTAAATCACAAATGATAATGTGACTTCTATTTACAAGTCACAAAATGATTTTTGTGACTTTGTAGACGGTAACCATCATTTGAAGGTCACAAACTAAAATTCAAGTCAAATTTGAGTTTTGTGACTCACAAAATCTAGTTACCGTTTACATTAGAAGTCATAAAAAGTATTTGTGACTTGCTAATGAATGTCATCTATTATTTGTAATTTGAAAATATTAGTTTTTGTAATTTTTTGTATCACAAAGTAATTATATTTGTGATGTACAAAATAATACATGTCACAAATGTTCATTTTTCTTGTAGTGCCAGAAGTTTTTTTCGTTCTTTTTTTTTGTTTTTTTTTGTTTTTGTTTTTGTAAATAACTGCCACTAATTGCCCTTATAATAGCAAATAATAATAGCACTAATCCCTGCAGTTCTTCTAATTTCATTGCCGAAGACGTATCTTAACCATATTCATGACCACTAATTGGAACTTGGAAGTCAAATAATTAATAGCCAGGAATCCTACCACTATTAAAAATTTTTTTTCCAGATTTTGACATTTGTTTGACTATTTTTTTTTGTGTGGCATATGTGCTTTATTTTTGTTGAAATTTCAACGTTGTTTTTCCTATTGGTTTGAATCATTAACAAGCAGCGAAGGTGAGAAAAGGAAATTGATAGCAAAGAAAGAGATATTTGAGGAGATAATAAGGGCAGTGGCGGAGAGTGTTGTCAAAAAACTAAGAGCGAAAGAGGAGGAAACGGAGAATATTGGGAAGTCAAAGAAGCAATTTTCTCTTTGAAGAAGAAGAGGGAAGGAAGTGAAGCAGCAGACATCACAAAAAATAACTAGAATAGTGGCTTTGATGGCGTGCAAGTTGCAGTACAAATGCATCCTGGGATTGGATTGGAATACCTATTTTTGTAGTTGTTTTATTGAGATAGGACGACTTCGAATTTGGGTTGTTCAAGTGGGTAGGAGTAGGAGAGAAAATGGGATGAATAGGAGATAGTGATATTATTTTGTTGCCTAAATTATCGTTGGTATTGCTAGAGTTCTTGAACAGAACAATGTTATTTGGATTGCTCTTCCATAAAAAGATGAAATTGGCTAAAAATATTAAGTTAAATGATCTATATATCTAAAATAAAAGTTGAGGGATTGATTTGGCCAAAGCAAAAAAGTTAAAAGACTAAATTGACGATTTTTCCTTTCTGAAAAATAATTTCCAAAAGCTTAGTTGAATTGGATACCTCTATTTTGAGTCTGGAATTTTTCACCCTCAGTTGATTTAGCTATAGCTTGAGAGTTTTGAAATGTATAAGATATAATAAAGAATATAAATAGGTAATATAAATCAATTAAAAACCCTACATTAGATGATTCCTAGTCTGCAAGAACAAAAGAAAAAGGATTTAGGAGTTCTATTGAGGAAAGAGAAAGATAGATTACTCTACAGGCAACCTAGGCACCCTTTCACCCACGATAAAATTGGTTGCAAGATTTGATTCATATTTTCAATAAATTAACCCTGATTTATATTAAATTTGTATGGAATAAAATGAAGGGAAATATTAACAGTAAGAAAAACATACATAAAAAGTGCGCGGACCAAGGGAACTCACTTCACCAGTGTTAGACTAATAAAGGAGGGGAAGTTTTTTATACTAGAATTGAACTAGTGCAGAATATGAGCAGACGATATTTACAAAGAATAAATATAATAGACAAGCCAATAAAAATATAAATATACAAAGTACATAAACAAATAAAACATAATATTCAAATATATAGGTCCTAATGAAAGCAATAAACACATAGCACATAACTCTATCTATTTACTTTAGGGTCAAGCCTTTTAAGAAAGTTGTCTCCTCTCTGAGGTCAACATATAGCGTTTCTACACGAGACATTACTCCATATAAATACTCTAAGAAAACAGTAAATGAATAATTAAGTAAAGCAAATAAAACAAGTAGCGAGTAAAGCACGTATTTCACATAATAGAGTTTAGAAAAGTACATCCTGAAACACAAAAGTGTTTGCAGTTCTAATCCTAACTAACATGAACAAATAGGTTATTTAAAAGTGTCCCCACCTCTTCAACCTGGCACTAACAACGCTAAGAAAACCAAAACTAAGTATTTACATGACTTAGGTAGGCAGAAGGATATTATCATTTAACAAAACCATTTAAACAGCTAGAATTATGGTAATTTATTACAAAGGGAGCTAAAAGGGGGCATTTCAAAGCAAAAGGACCTAATTAAATTAAATTAAAGAATTAAGGAGTTATTTGTGTCATGCCCATGCAATTAAAGTATCAATATGCTCAAAAAGATACAGAAGGCTAGTATCCAAGCAACAATTATGAAGAAAAGAAGCTTAACTAACAACAAACAAACTTATAATGGCTTAATTGCAAGACCTACAAAGTTCTTGGAGTCAAAAAAAACAATTTCAAAAGATGTTTAAGAGCCCACAAACATAATTTACAAAAGTTTAAGGACCAAATTAAAATTTAGAAAGTTTTGATGACAAAATACAATTTTCAAAAGGTTTTGGAGTCTAGGAATAATTAATTACATGAACTTTGATTGAAAACTACTTAAAAAACTAAACTTTTTGGAGTGAATTTTAAAAGCATTAACACTATTGGGTTTAAATTACAAACTGAGGGAAATATGGAAGGCTAGATGCAAACTTGAAACAATTCCTTCTACTTCATGTTCTGCCTTGGCAACGACATTTTCTTTTTCCTTTTTTTTTACCTCTTTTATTTTATTTTATTTTTTTATATCTTTCTCAAATCCTAATCAAAATCAACACATTAATATACCAAATTGATCATCCCTAGAGTAAAACATGAATATAATAATATGTAATGAAGAAACAGTCAAAATTTGGACAAACTAAGCAAAACGCAAGGACCAATCATGAGACTCATTTCACCATTTCTTAACTTAATTTCTTCAAGATTTTGAACCAAGGTTTCCGTTCTTCATTTTTCATTGATTACTATGTTGAGGATCAAACAAAAACATAATTACATACAAGACAAAAAAAATTATCAATATTATTTTCTTTTTATTTTTTTCTTTTAAAGAATTTTGTAGGATGAAATCAACCAACTGATGTTCAATTTATTTAAGACAAAACAAAAAATTTAAAACTGCCTGTTAGAAAATTGTCTAATTTTCTTTTAGGTAATTTCTTTTGTATGGAGAATAAGTAGTTTCCTAATAGTTTACTTACTTGGAGTAGTTGCCAAGTAATTTCATATTTGTATAGGGTTTAGGTTGTAAGACAAGTTATTTTCTATATTACTTGGAGCGGTGACCAAGTAATATTCCTTATAAATAGGTGGATTGACTAATTAAAAAGATACAATACAAGAGGAGAAAATACAAGTTAGGAACCATGTAATCCTATACTTGTGGTGAGAGTGTTCTTGGAGGTGAGAATGGTTATACAAGGGTTGGGATTGCGATTCAAGTTGTATTCTTGTATAGGTTTTTTCTTTCATTATAAAGAATGGGTTTTCTCTCATGGACGTAGGCTTGGTAATTAAGCCCAACCACGTTAAATCTTGTGTGTCACTCTCACATTTCATGTTATGGCTTTTTTTCTTTAAATTATTGTGTTATTGATTTCTCATTAGTATATTTATTCTACGTTTGATCCCAATAAATTGGTATCAGAGATTCGTTAGAATCTGGCCAACTATTGAGATCAAGTGATTTGGTAAAATTTTCCAATTCAACAATTTAACGGATTTACAAGTTTTACTTTTTGGGATTGAAGTCTAAAGGACAACCTTGTTCAACAAAACTTGACAAAAAGTGTTGAAGGGAAAGGATGGGAAGCCAAAAAGTATGAAGGATGACGAGTAGGAAGAGTTTGAATCAAGGTACATAAATTCGATTTGACTCTTTGTTTTAAACACAACAGAATTTTGGATTAACCCTAAAAATTTGTATTGAAATCGAGAAGGAAGATTACACTCATTTTACTTCTTAACTTGGGGTTTTTGATTCCTACAAAAATGTGGCAATGTCTTTGGTGTACATGAAAGACACTTTGGTGCTTGAGAATATGCGGTCATTTGTCGAAATTATCTCAAAAGAAGGCAAATCACGGTGAGATACAAGAAACTGTGTTGATTTCTTGAGGAAAGAATCAGGAAGGGATGATACTTGATGGTGAATTTAATGCAAGTGATTCAACGGTCAATCAAAAGGATAGAGTTCAATGTTGATTTTGGACATATTGCATCAGGTGGAAATATACTTACAATCTCCAAAAGGTTTGAATACATTTTCTGTGTTGGATTTTAGATTCTGGTTGTGTTTCACATATTCGTTTCTGGTTCAAATTTTTTGATGCACTTTAACTAAAGAAGACAAACTTTTTTCTTTGGGTGACGGATGTAGTTTTGTAGTCATGGGTGTTGGAGTGGTGAAAATCAAAATATTATTTGGAGGTGCTTCATTTTAGGGTGGAGTGGCATGTCCCAAAAATGTGAAAGAATCTAATTTCCTTTTACTAGTTAGACTCTGAGACTACGAGGTTTTCATTGAAGGTGGAGTCTTGAAATCACACATGGTTGGATAATCCTCTTATCTTGTTGGAAGATAAGAAGTCTAATGATTTGTACCATTTGGTTACATCATTATGTTAGGAGCAGACGGATCCAAGGTTGCTTCCTAGTTGCAAATTGTGGTAAGAAGTAAAATCCTACTAAGGGTGAGGGTGAATTAAGGCCCCTCTCGTGAGTTGACTGAAGGTTGGACTCAGTTAGCTGCAAATGTTCATTTGCCGATCGAATCAATTAGAGATAGAACTGTATTGATTCGGTGTGTATATATAATCACCATATCAATTGGTGCTAGAAGAAAAATAGTTATATTTTTTAGTTGGTTTGCATTTATTAAAAGAAATATTGGCCAATGTTGAAGGAAATTGACTAATTTTCTTTTAAGTAATTTCTTTTGTATGGAAAGAAATTAGTTTCTAATAATTTACTTACTTAGAGTAGTTGTAAAGTAATATCCTATTTGTACAGAGTTTAGCTTGTAAGACAAGTTATTTCTTATATTACTTTGAGTGATGACCAACTACATATTCTCTATAAATATGTATATTGGATAATTACAAAGACACAATACAATAGGAGAAAATACAAGTTAGGAACCATGTTATCTTATACTTGTGGTGGAGAGATTATACAAGGATTGTGTTTGAAATTCAGGTTTTATTCATGTATGGATGTTTTCTCTCATAATAAAGAACATGTTTTCTCTCCGTAGACATAGTTTTTGTAATTAAGCCAAATCATATTAAATCTTGTACATTACTCATATTACATGTTGTGCCTTGTTTTTCTTTAAATTGTTATATTCTTAATTTTTCATTAGTTGCGTTTATTCTGCATTTGATCCCAACACTACCAATATTTCACTATTATCCATTCACACTAACAAAATCTCACAAGCATGGATAGCTAGGACAAAAATTCAAAATAATAATAACAACAATAATAACAATAACAATAACAACAACAATAATAATAATTAATAATATAAATGTTAAACATGAGATCACAGGAATAACTACATACGACAAATTTAAGACCAGAAAGAAAAAATAATAATAAAGAAGCCAAAGCACTAAACTTACAGAATATTTAGAGCAATGCTCTGGATGGTAAACACTAGCAATGAAGTGTGTGTATCAGTGTGTGTGGATTGTGCTGAAAAGGAAAGTGAGGAAGTCTTTGGTTTGAGCGTAAAATATCTAGGGGGGGTGTTAGACGTATGTGTGCTTGAGAGAAAGAATAGAAACGAGGTTGAATTATAGGAGGAGGGTCTTGGTCAAGAATGGGAGGGAAATACAAAAAGAAAAATAAATAAAAACAAGGAGATGATGAGATTGAGAGAGAGGGAGCCGCGTGAATATGGGGAAAGGAATAAAAAGGAGTGTCGGGTGTTGGGTATGGGTGTTGGGAAGAGTACAAAAAAAAAAAAGGGGTGTTGGGGTTAAATTTGATTGGACTTCTCAAATTGGGAGGTCCAATCTCTTTTTTCTTTCTTTTTTATATTTTAATTTCTTTTTATTTCTAGAAAGTTCGGTTATGGGTCTCAAGAATTCATTTTACAAAAAACGTGGCTCGATTTTTGTTCAAAGTGTAATTTGTACAGATTTGTCACAAATGAAAAAAAACTAATTTGTCAAAATAATCTAATAATCATCAAAAACACATAAAAATCTCAAAATCATAAATTTTTATTTGAAGTGACACTCGATATATTACCATCTAAAAGCGTGCATTCGGGATCAAAAAAATATTTAATTTTGAATTTTTTTCCAAAATGTCTCTTCCAAAAGCTATAAAAATTTACCAATATGTTTAAAAATATGAAAGTGAATATAGGAAGTTTAAAAATTAGAAAACGACACTTAATTGTGAAAAGACCGTTTTGTCATTACCTTTTAAAAATTATTTTAAAATTATTGTTTCACCCAAAAAATAACAAATTTTGTTAAACTGGGACTTTGTCTTGAAAAACGCAATAAATTTTAAAAAAATTTCCCCAAGTTGGCACTTAACGGTAAAAGTACGTCAAAATTCAGTGTCTATTGGCTTCGCTACTTGATCCCTCTTTGTCGAAAGGTGGAAAAAATTCTAGACAAAGATTGTAGATCACCAGATTTTGACCATAAGTTGCCAGAAACCAGATACAAATTGACATTACCAGATAGGGATGGGAAATTAACACGACAATTTGGTGAGCATGAAGTTTTAGGTTGAGGGAAGAGGAAATTTGAGTGAGGAAGAATGCTGCTACTCATGGAGGATTGAGTCTTGTCATTGCCACCACTGTTCACTTCTTTCTTTCTCTATTACATAAATGAAATACAAAACAAAACTTATGCTATGCTTCCATACTTTTGACTCGGTGATTTCTACATCCAATATTTTGATCATCTCGTGCTCTTGATTTAACTTTGAGAGATACAAAAAATCTGTATTAGATGTCCACTTGATTCTTTGATAGTCTAGTTTTTTGGTACAAGAGTGCTTGCAATGTCCTTGTATTTGATCTTGTAGCATGTAGATATCAGATTCTTATTGCACTTTCTTATTGCACTTGCAGCTAATGAAAGACGTAGCACGAACTTGCCCCCTCTTTTCTTTTACACAGATGTTAGAATGACAACATAGAAAACCTAATAACAACAAACAAAGCCAAAAGACGCACTCTGAACAACCAACTCAATTTTCAATTTCTTTTTTAAGAATAGGAGATGTAGACAACGACACCGAAAGACATAATAGGAACTAAAATATAATGAAAGTGCTAAAATTGTGACTGGTTCTAGTTGAGCTGCCTACATATCCTACGTTGAGAATCAGGTCGAGCATAGTTCAGACTGCAAACTACGATGAGAAGTTAGTAACTATCGAAAAACTTCCCAAATTTAATAAAATGACATAAAAAGCAAAAGTGTGACAGAGCTCTAAACGAGCTATCTACATATCTCACCTTGGAAATTAGATCAAACGTAATTCACAATCAAAAGCATTTAGATCGAAATAAAAGGAAATTGAACAACTGTAGACTAAAACAATTGAAATTGAGATGAAGGAAAAATAAAAGGTTTATGTATTGTCGGATTGTGAATTGAAAAGACATTTAAAGGTTCAGTGTGTGGGACTGGCGATTGACAATACTGAAATTTGAAAGTCCAGTGTGTGGAACTGTGAATTAAAAAGATATTTGAAAGTCCATGTGTGGGACTGACAATTAACAAGTCTGATATTTTAAAGTCTAATTTGTAGGACTGTGAAAGAAAAAAATATTTGAAAGTCTAGTATGTGAGACTGACAATTAACAAGATTGAAATTTTAAAGTCTAGTGTGTGAGACTGTAAAATAAAAAGACATATGAAAGTCTAGTGTGTGGGACTGACAATTGACAAGATTGAAATTTTAAAATCCAGTATGTGGGACTGTAAATTGAAAAGACATTTGAGAGTCTAGTACGCTAGACTGACAATTAATAAAATTAAAATTAAAAAGTCTGGTGTGTAGGACTATAAATTGATAAGACATTTGAAAGTCCAGTATGTGGGTTGTTAATTGACAATGTTAAAATTTAAAAGTCCAGTAACCAGTATGGGACGACAATTGAAAATACATTTGAAAGTCAAGTGTATGGGACTGACAATTGACAGTACTGAAATTTAAAAGTTCAGTTTGTGGGACTAACAATTGACAAGATTGAAATTTAAAGTCTAGTGTGTGAAACTGTAAATTGACAAGATGTTTGAAAGTCTAGTGTGTGGAATGACACTTGACAAGATTGAAATTTAAAAGTTCGATGTGTGGGACTATAAATTAAAAAGATATTCAAAAGTCCGGTGCATGGGACTAACAGTTAACAAGGCTGAAATTTAAATGTTTGGTGTGAGGGATTGTGAATTGCAAAAATATTTAAAAATTTGGTGAGTAGGATTGACAATTGACAAGACTAAAATTTAAAGTAAGCTGTGTGGGGCTAACAGTTTGCAATACTAAAATTTAGAAACCCCTTCTATTAGACTATGAATTGAAAAGACATTCGAATGTCCAGTGTATGAAACTGACAATTGACAAGACTGAAATTTAAAAGTTCATGAGTGTGTGGGATTTGAATTTAAAAGATATTTGAAAGTCTGGTGTATGTGACTGACAATCGACAAGACATGAAATTTAAAAATTTGGTGTGTGGGATTGTGAATTAAAAAAAATATTTATTTTAAAGGAAAACCCAATTATGAAAGGAGTTAAAAAGATTGCTTAAACTATGATGGGTCTTAAAATGATTACCCAAACTATGGTGGGTCTTGCAATAATTTTTCAAACTACAGTGGTTATTGATTCATAAAATAACTTGGGATATTGTCCTCCCGATAGATGAAATGAAAACTAGGGATACTGTCTTTCGGAAGACAAAACAAGTAGGGATGCCATCCTGCCGTTGGACAAAATAACAAGGGATACTATTCTCCTGATGGACAAAATAGCAATTAGGAATACTCTTCTCCCAATGGACAATTAGCAACTTAGAAACTTAAGCATTTAGATTGATGAACTAATATTGAAACGACTTAAGTAACTTAGAATACTGTCCTCCCAATTGTAGATGAATTAAACACGGGATCTATCCTCCTAGTGTATGAAATAGCTACAAAGGTACTGTTCTTCCAATGAACGAACGGATATTGTCCTCCTAACAGACAAAACTGAAATGACGGTGGAATTTAAAGGCTAAAACCGAGAAACTGGTATAGAAACGACTTTGACCTCTAAACAACATTGAAATTAACATGACTTTGATATCAAACAGCTTTTAGATTTAAACATTCAAATCAACATATTGAAGTTTATAATGCAGCACCGAGATTTAAACATTGAATTGACAAATTGGACTTGAAATAATATTAGAATTTAAGCATTGAAATTGACAAACAGGAATTTAAATGACATTGAAATTCAAACATTCAAGTTGACAAACTAGAATTAAATGACTTTGAAATTTAAATGTTAGAATCAACAAACTGGAGCTTATGCTACAACTTTGAAATCTAAACATTGAATTGATAAACTGGAATTAAAATTACTTTGAAATTTAAATGCTCACATATATGAAATAATGGATTTGAAATGACTTTAAAACTGAAGCAACTTGAAATCCATATTTTTCACTATATATTTGGGCATTTCCCTTGGTATAATCAGGGAGAGAAATGTCACCTATATAAAATCGGTTGATAGTCACGGTAGAATCGGGCATAAAATTCTCAGCCACGGTTGCCACGATAGAATCAAGTAGTGAAATTCTTAGCCACAGTAAAGTTGGGGAATTGCAACCATAGAATTGGATAATGAAATTCTCAACCAAGGTAAAATCTGGGAGAGTGCCACGGTAGAATAAGACATTGAATTCTCAACCATGATAAAATCGGAGAGACGGCCATGGCATAATTGAACAATGGATTCTCAACCACGGTAAAATCAAGGAGATTGCCTCAGTATAATTGGGCATTGAATTCTCAACCATGATAAACTTTGAGAAAATTGGCAACAGTATAATCAGGCAATAGATTCTCAACAGCGAAAAAATTAGGGAGATTGTCTCGGTATAATTGGGCAAATAAAAGATCTTGACTACGGTAATATTAAGGAGATTACCATGGTAGAATCGGGCGTTTCTCACGATAGAGTTATAGAAATCTGATTCTTACCTGGATAAAAGAAAGTTTTTTTTTTTCGAAATCAAAAGCTTAAAAATCCAACTAAACACTGTCTTTAAAATTTTGACATTTGAGAGAAGTTTAGAGTTTCGAAAATAGACTTGAAAACAGATTTTAAAATTTTAATTGAGCTTTGAAAACGAAATCAATTGAAACCTTGAAATTTGAGAATCAATGCGCAAGCTGAAATAAAAGTCTTACAGTGCTTACCACACAAAAAGAAGTGACCATTTGACAGCAAGCATCTTGAAGAAATCTAAAATCTTGAATCGCATTTCTTTACTTGTTACAAGGCCTTGCGCCTTGCTCAGTGAAACATGCCTGTACAAGATGGGAGGAATGGACAATACAATTTTCTTTTCAAAAAACTAGTAGTGTGATTGGATGACCAAAATATCCAATTCGTGATAAGAAAAAAAAATGTTTGAAGTTGATTTACTCGATTTTCAGGTATACTTCATAGATTCATTATCACACATTACAATGATTTATCAAGCATCGCCGAACAGTTGAGCCTTACCACGATACCCAGTTTGCCTTTAAAACTAATATAATCAATTTCAAAAATTTTGCTCCAGTTTTTAATCTTACTTCAAATTTCTTCCCATTAAAATTTTTGAATTGAAATTTTAAAATATGGATCTAGATTTTGCCATTTGCAACAAAAATTTGCCCTAGTGTCAGTATTCATAAATTGCAAAATCTTAAGATGGTTCATTCTTGATACTACCAAAAGAAAACTCCATGATTGTGTGAAGCAAAATATATACAAGAAGACCTACATTAAGAAACATAAACAAACAAATTATTCATTTCAATTGATTTCATTCTTTTTAAATAAGGGGAAAAAACTATGCACTTACATGAAAATGAAAACATCACATCATGAGCCTTCAGAACAAGACGAACTTTTGCTGAGACCAATCACTCCCTTACCAGGTTCGGTGTCTAGGAAAATGAAGCTACTTCTTGTCTACTAATCCTGGTAGACCAATGAAATGGACTTAATTAGGGTTGTAATGCGGCGCACAAAAGGTCAGTTTGACTGTGTTAGGGATTGTATCAATCTTGTGACCAATTTCATTGTAGTCGACTCATTACTGCATTTTGATGAAAGCAAACAATTTCATACCACTACTTACTACGTCAGCACATGAACCTTATTGGCTTGTAATGTGGCTAGAAGAAATAGTTAAAATTGTATATCATGGAACATGTCCTTGTGATCACTAGAAATAGATAGACCTAAAAAGGATTGGTTATTACTTTTGATTGTCATGATAGAAAAGTCAGTATGAACTTTATAGTTTTAAGGTGGCTAGAAAGAGATAGTCAAAACAAGATTCTATCAGTGAATTGTGCACCTTTGATCACTCATTGATACCAAAAAATTTGCCCTAGTGTTAGGTTTTACAACTTTTCAAAATCAAGACAGGGACCATCATAACCACTTTTGCAATACAACCATTCTAATACTACATTTTGACCTTAATATTCCCACATGCAATTGCTAACACTTGAATTACAACCATGCTTTTCACATTTTTGGTGAATTTGGCACATTAAGCCACTTGATTTTTAAGTCACACTTTCGCATTATTTGGTGCATCCGGTACGCTGAACCATTTGATTTCAAAATCACACTATCACATCATTGATGTATTTGGCATGTTGAGTCACTTCATTTAAGATTTTGATTGATTTTGTTTTTTTCTTTCTTTCTTTTTCTTTCCTTTTCTTTCTTTCTTTATTTATTTTTTTAAAATTCACCTCTTGTGATCTTTTATACAACCAATGTCACTCTTATCTGAATAAATCTTCAAGTTTTCTCCCTTAGTTTACGGGTGCGATCAATAGATGCATCTAAAATGAAAGATTCATCTCTGGAGACTCAAAGGGGATACAAGGGATAGGTAGTGTATGGATAGTAGAAACTGAATAGTTGCAATAGCCAAAACATCATTCTAAACTCTCATACAACCAGTGTAAGAAATATATAGCCAAGACTAGATTTACTTGTCTTCAACATGTGAGATTTCCCTAGTGTTGCATTGTGATCATCAAGGACTTTATTGAAATGAAATTATAATATCTGATGGCTCAAAGGGTACAACAAAGGATATACTTGTTTAGATAGAGAAACTAATGCTCAAAGTGTCATCTTAGATTCTCATAACAACCGAGACAAAGGACATATTCTACTTTGAAATGGATGTGATATTAGTCAAACTAGGCAAACTTTTAACTTGACAAAAATTACCCCAGTATGGGGTTGACCGATCAAGTACTTTATCAAACTGTCTCTATCAATTCTGCAACTGAGCAATTTACAAAGGATAGAGAATGTTTGGATAATGGGTTTGCTCTCATGAAAATGGCTAGATCAAAATTTTCAAAGCGCATGCAGTGAATTTAGATAGCCAAATATATGATCATGGATTGCATGTGAACCAGGACATGAACATGGGTTTTTTAGCTGAATCTTGTTTTTCAAGGCTCATTCCATGGTTCGCATATGACACAAAATTAACACTATCACGAAATATAAATTTTCAACAGACAAGAAATGCATAAAAGTTTTTAAATAAAATGTTATGAACACATGCTATATACAACATGTTGACTTGATCACTCATACAAAAATAATGTATTTATTTGAAAATTTTCGGATAACATAATCTCTTGAAACGTATAAATGTGACCCTAGGACTGCAAGTCAATAGCAAAAGCGATAGATTTCGTCCTCAGATTAATTTTTATTGCCATACTTGTGAAACTAATTGGGTTTGAAAGTGCCTTGGTGTAGATAATCAAAATCTATGAAATATCGAGTAATACATCAGATTTTTAAAATCTTTGAAAAATTACAATAGTAAGATACGATCAAAATTTCTCAAGAAATCTCTCTTTTGCTATTTTTTTTTTAACTACTTTTGGATGAATGTAAGGAAAGGGGAATACAAAAGAAAAAAGAAAAACAAATTGAGTCAATAAACCAAATTGAAGATCGGTATACATGCCATATGGGGAAGCCTTTCTTATGCCAAGGGTTGGCCTAGCGTGAACATGCAATCTTCTGGGATAGGTACTATAGACATACCTAACGGGGCCAAACTATTCACTTTCAATGTTTGGCGCTAAAATTCTTGATCCATCGTCTTCATCTAATAATGAGTGTAGGGGCTTCATTTTCAAGAGTATCTCTTGAAAAAATAGGAGGAACTCCGAATAGATCAATCAATTTGTATGACTCGTGAAAAAATACATAAGAGAAATGAATGGATCTAGGATATATACAACTCAAAATATGGTTTGTGATTGAACGAGATGGACACATTAGGTGAGTATAAGAAATAGGATAACAAAATGTTCAAAGACATATCATATATACTCGTAAGAAGATAAATAAGTGTCTTTGTCATGGATAATAGAGTCTTGAGAGAACTATGGTTAAATCGATTGGGTAAGGATTGAAATGACTCATGAACACCAATGAGAATTTCACTCAAAAAGATTTGAGGAACGTCATATTTCTGTGAATTATTGACTAATATATTATCCATTGGGCATGGAATTTGTGAGAACTTTTGTCCGAATGGATTGAGAAATTTGGATGTCTACCGAAGGCTGATAGGATCACTAATTTAACTTTTGCTCGATCACACCAAATCACTCGACCATTTACTTAGTCTATGGACAACTTGCAATCAATATTTGACCTCGATTATTTATTCTTGTCGAAATAAACACTTAGTTAATTTAATTCTTACCATGTGCATAGGATTTTTACCAACTTTATTAGAATGGCCAAAAGATAGTTGTCAAAACTCATATTCTAAGTAAATAAAACGGTACTTGACTCGTGTCCACATGTCTCTTGCCTTTGATGTAGATCTTGAATTTGGGTCCTTATCTTGTACACTACCCCTTTGGATGGTATAAAAATATAAACATGAATGTCTTATAGGGTGTATATACCTGAGACAAAAATGGTTGGCTTATTCCTACCATGGGATATTCAAAATGGTATTCCTTCTATGGCTGATGCATGATGCCAGTTATTAAAGCGAGTAAAAATGCAAAAATTGAAACATGCCCTAGATGCCCCCTTTAGAAGCTAAGGTGAGCCTAAAGTGAAGTGCAATGTCCCAAAAATGCAACTTAACATCATCACCAAAATGATTTACAAAGAAAATCCTATAAGGGTACAAACATGAGAAGAGGATACAACTGTTCTGGAAAAACTATACAAGTTTAATTCAATTACAAAATATTACAACTCAACCTACGGGTACAAGTAAGACAAGAAAACCCTAGGAGGTAACGTATCTAAATTTGGATTCTTGGGACATGAGATACAATAGACAAAAATTTAAACATTTAAAGATTGAGGAATTAGAAGTGGCTTACAAAAAAGGCACTTTGCCCAAAGGCTCTTCTCTAGGGCTTATGAGATGCAAGAAATGATACCAAATACTATGCCAGGAATGTAAAAACAAAAATATGCATTTAAAATAATGTAAAAATAAAATTATACACAAGCATTATCCTTCTCCTCGTGCCTAGTGTCATATTAGGGCCCCAAGATGCTCTATCATATGAGTAATTTACATGTTGCATGAGTTTTGGTTTGCTAATGTAATCTAGACTCCGCATCGGTTTACGGTTCCTGAACCTTCAAATGGAGGGACCCAAACAATAGTATTTCCATCAATTTCAAGGATCCTAGGTCGATAGTATGAGTTGGACCCCCTCAACACCGGTACAGACGCATCGTATCCTATACTCGGGCATCTACATGAAGTTCTAATCCTAAAATGAAAGTAGGACAATGCTCACTAGATTATGCAGATGAGTGATACATGATATGATTGCTGGAGGTAGAGAGATTTAAATTACCCAACAATTTATTTAAAGAAGAGGAAAAAATAATCCAAATATGTAAATAACAGAATTAGAGAATAAAACACAAGTGATAAAATACCAGAGAAGATGATAATTAATAAATTTACAAGAACATATGAACAAGTATCTCTATCTACATGCTCATAAGGTTGCCTCACTAATGCACCTTAATTCAAGGCTTAGGGATCCCGAACCTTCTGACTTAGGGACCCAAAGTATCATACCGTCAAATCCAAGTTCCCTGGTTAGTGGTTTCAGTGACCTGTTAGACACCGCTACGGTCGCGTGCCTAGACAGATCTTATTCTAGTCCTATAAGATGTGTAGGAATGACACCCATGAAAAAGATAGTGCCGATGCATGTATGGCATGAGAACAAATACGTAATTTAAATAGCACGTATATAATTGGTAAACAAATAGCACAAAAAACAGAGATATAATAAAATACATACTAAAAAGAAATAAATGGACAAATATCTAACCTTGATATAAAAAGGGGTTAAAATGAAGAAACATGATTAAATCGAAATACTCGAACTCTCTAGTATCCCCAGTGGAGTCACCAAGTTGTAGCACCCTATTTTTTGGCAAAGAAAAATGAAATAGGATAGAAATAAAGAGGAAATAAATATGAGTATAATAATAGTACAAAAAATAGGCTCTAAAGTGAGATTTTGAAAAGCAACGTTTTGAAGACCCAAAAAATGATCTAGACTAGGGTTTTATAAAAATAAATAAACAAAAAAAGGAGTCGCTAAACTGTGTGCAAAGTACATCAGGGCATTGACCTAACGTGAAGGAAAGGAAAAATTCTACAATGGAAAGTAAAGTAAATGGTGAGTTTCAAAATGTTTAAAATATAATAAAGAATAAATATATAGGTTATATAAATAACTTAAAAACCCTACACTAAATGACTCCTAGTCTATGAAAAAAATAAAGAAAAAGGATTTGAGAGTCCTATTGAGGAAAAGAAATGCCAGACTACTGTACGAGTAACCTATGCACGTTTTTACTCCTGGTAAAATTGGTTGTGAGATTTAGTTCATATTTCCAAGAAATTAAGTCTGATTTATATTAAGTTTGGATGGAATAAAATGAAGGCAAATAAAAAATATCAGAAAAACACACATAAAAGGCATGGAGAGAGGGGGAACTCACTTTGCCAATGTTAGACTTACATAGGAGGGAAAACTTTCTATACTAGAATTGGACTAGTGTAGAATATGAGCAAAAGATATTTACAAAGAATAAATATACCAGACAAGCCAATAAATATATAACTATACAAAGTATGTAAACAAATAAAATATAATATTCTACATAAACAAATAAAATATAATATTCTAACGTATAGGTCCTAAGGAAGCAATAAACACATAGCACATAACTTTATCTATTTACATTAGACTTAATCTTTTAGGAAAAGTTACCCATTCTTTAGGCTCAATAACTATGTGTTCCTACTTGAGGCATTACTTCATGTAAATACTCTAAGCAAGCAATAAATGAATAATTAAGTAAAGCAAATAAAACTAGTAGTGAATAAAGCACATATTTCACATAATAAAGTTTAAAAATGTACCTCTGAGAGCACATAAGTGTTTGCGGTTCTAATCCTGATTCTAACATGAACAAACGGGTTAAAAGTACTTTTAACCCCTTCAACCCAGCACTAACAATGCTATGAAAACCAAAACTAAGTATTTACATAATTTAGTAAAGCACAAGGACACAAAGCCATTTAGACAGCTAAAATTATGGCAATTTATCACAAAGGGAGCTAAAAGGGGCATTCAAAGCAAAAGGACTTAATTAAATCAAATTGAAGCATCAAGAAGTGAATTGAATCATACCCATGCAATTGAAGTATCAACATGCTCAAAAAGATAAAGAAGTCTAGTAAAAAAACAATAATTATGAAGAAAAGATGTGTAATTAACAACAAACTAAACTTATAAGAGTTTAATTGCAAGATCTAGAAAGTTCATGGGGTCAAAAAATACAATTTGAAAAGAAGTTTAGGGGCCCATAAACATAATTTACAAAAGCTTATAATTTACAAAAGTTTAAGGACCAAATTAAAATTTAGAAAGTTTTGAGGACAAAATGTAATTTTCAAAAGCTTTTGGAGTCCAGGAACAATTAACTACATGGTTTTTATTGAAAACTACTTAAAACTAAACTATTTGGGGGTGAATTTAAAAGCCTTATTACTGCCAGGTTTAAATTACAAACTGAGGAAAATATGGGGGACTAATTGAAATTGAAATAATTCCTTCTTCTACTTCATGTTCTGCCATGGCAGCAACTTTTTTTCCCCCTTTTGTTTTATTTTTTTAATATCTTTCTCTAATCTTAACCAAAATCAACACATAAATATACCAAATTGATCATCCCTTGATTTAGAATCTGAATCTAATAATATTAAATGAAGAAACAATCAAAGTTTGGACAAACTAAGCAAAATGCGAATAGCAATCATGAGACCCATTTCACCATTTTTTTAACTAAATTCTTCAAGATTTTGAACCAAAGTCTTCGTTCTTCATTTTTGTAAAGACCATAATAGTTAACCATGGTTAAGTTGGTGCAGTTAGGATTTTTTGTTAACAATTTAACATCAGTTTCTCATACATCATTAGTCATCCAAAGCTATATTAGTTTATCAAGGATCAGATCAACATCCTATTCACCCGCATGATTTATGTTGGAAAAATGGAGGCAGAAAATACAAATTTTGGCGCCAAAGCTTCCAGTGGCATCCAAAAATATGAATTTATGAAGGTTAGAAGATGGAGAAGGAGAGAAAAAATTGAAGAAAATGAAGGCAAAAGAGTAAAATTCAATAAAGACTTTAACAATATCACAGGTATGTTCTTACATATATATGTTATTGTATTGGTCCTGTAATTCGAATGAAAAAGAACAGTAATAGCTTAAGTGCCTAAAATAAGCTTCTTGCTTGCCTAGAAGGTGTTTGACTAATTGTCTCAATGTAAGTATATTCTTAAGAAAAGAAAAATGTATATAGTTGGCTTTGTATTGTGTATCTTGAATCATTGGGCAGTAGGACAATCAAATTTAATTTGTAGTTTTTTATGTAGATATGATTCGATAATGTATCTTAAATGTATACTAGCGAAACTTGTGTGTTTACCCTCCAAGTGAGAGGGTACGAAATGTATGAAAAAGTCATCTCAATTGCCTTGTGTGAACATGTTATCACAAATGCTATTACCTGAGTATAGTAGGCTGCAGTATTGAATTCATTTAAATACAATATGGTGGACAAGAATCAAATCTGGTGGATTAAATTCACATCATTTGAATTCTTTACTACTTAATATGAGGCACTGAGATCACAATGAACATTAAACTAGTTTATCAGTAATTATAAAGCTAAAGAGCTTGAGAGCTATATACGTCTCCAATAAGAGATGTATTTTGTTTGATATGCATACTTACTCCAAAGTATTTTAGATTTCTTGTACTTAACAAAAAGTTAAATCTTACACAAAAACAGTTCAAAATAACATGTTATTAAATTTTTATCTTCATTCTACTTGTTAATTAGTCATAGTGGTACTATTTTTTTGAAGTTCTCCTGTATTTTGTTATAGGCTTTGTTTTGCAACAAAAATAATGTAGGCTAATGAACAAATGACACTATAAAATACTAAAACTATAAAACAAGCAACTTATAGAAATAAAAAAGGACTATTAGGGTAGTACAGTTTATTGAAGTTCTAATAGCACACTTTTAAAGGTAGAAGCACTATTGTTTGTCTTTTAGTTTAGTGGTAGAAAGGCAACTATACAAAAATTCAAATTAACAAAAATATCAATCTTGCAACTTGGGAAAAAATAAATAATTGGTGAATAGAGGCATAAGCATTAAGAAGCTAGAAGAATTTTTTAATACATATATTGCATTACTT
Organism: Cinchona pubescens; assembly: GCA_025175665.1. NCBI lineage: Eukaryota > Viridiplantae > Streptophyta > Magnoliopsida > Gentianales > Rubiaceae > Cinchona > Cinchona pubescens. The sequence goes on along the minus strand of JANKKI010000074.1, from coordinate 798,642 downwards.
GTTTACTTGTATAAATTGTAATAATTAGTTTTATTTTTCAGGTTCATGGATAGTTCCCAAAATGAAATTGAGGATAATTACATCAACATTTCATGTGCTAACTTATCTCTTTTAATGGGATTGGGAGGTGAATTTGAATCGGATGAAGATGCATATATGCAATACAATAACTATACTGCTACTGTTGGCTTTAGTATTCAAAAAGAACACGTCAACAAGAACAAAGTACATGGATATGTAACATCAAGAAAGCTTACTTGTTGGAAAGAAGGTCTAAGAGGGAAAGATAAATGGGATTTTTTGGTAAAGAAACCAAGAAAGGAAACTCGAACAGGTTATCCAGCTCGTATTATCATCTGTCGATGCCAAAATGCAAGATATGCGGTTACTTTGTTTGAAGCATAACATAACCATGTTCTAATCTCACCTAGAATGTCTTATTTGCTGCCATCACAAAGAAACGTACAATATGCTCAATCAGTTGGGCTTGATTTAGCAAACGATGCAGGTATACGAGCTAAAGAAGCTTATGAATATGTCTCTAGACAAACTGGGTGCCGAGAATTTGTGGGATTTATACAAGATAAAAAAATATCATTATTATTTTCTTTTTATTTATTTATTTTTAAAATTTTTGTAGGTGGAAATTAAGCAGTTGAAGTTGAATTTATTTAAGACAAAACCAAAAATTTAAACCAATATTTAGCTATAGGTATCCATTCACAATAACTGAATCACACAAGCTCGGATAGCTAGCACAAACATTCAAAAAGTAGTAGAAGTAGTAGTAGTAGTAATAATAATAGTATAAATATTAAACATGATATCACAGGAATAAGTACAACAAATTTAAGACTAGAAAGTAAAAAAAAATACAATAACACTAAACTTACAGAATATTTAGAGCAATACTTTGGATGGTAAACACTAGCAATGAAATGTGTGTATGGGTGTCTGTGGATTGTGTTGAAAAGAGAAGTGAGGGAGTTTTTGGTTTGAGAGTAAAATAGCTAGGGGGTGTTAGACGTATGTGTGCTTGAGAGAAAGAATGGAAATGAGGTTGAATTCTTAGAGGAAAGTCTTGGCCAAGAATGGGAAGGTAATAAAAAAAGGGATCTAAATAAAAAAGAACGACATGATGAGATTAAGAGAGGGAACCGCGTGAATTAGGGGAAAGGGGTAAAAGGGTGGTGTTAGGCATTTATTACACAAGTAGGAAGACAGAGTTAAAAAAAAATGGAAGGGGGTGGTGGGTTTAAATTTGATTGGACCTCTTAAATTGGGAGGTCCAATCTCCTTTTTCTTTTCCTTTATATTTTAATTATTCTTTTAGATTTTGAGAAAGTTTGGGTACGGGTATCGGGAATTCGTTTTACGAAAAAATATGTCACGATTTTTATTCGATAGTGTAATTTGTATAGATTTTTTGTAAAACGAAAAAAACAAAATTGGATTTATCAAAATATTTTAATAATTATCGAAAACACATAAAAATCTCAAAAATATAAATTTTTATTCGAAATGACAAAACTACTATCTAAAAGCATGTGTTCAGAACCAAAAAATATTTAATTTTGAAAATTATCCCAAAACAGATTCTACCAATTTTTCCAATATGTTTAGAAACATGAAAGTGAATTTAGAAAATTCAAAATTAGAAAACGACACTTAACTATGAAAAGACTATTTTGCCATTACCTTTCAAAAAATTATTTTAAAATGATTGTTTTATTCAACCAAAAACATAAATTTTGTTAAATTGGGACTTTGTCTTGATAAACGCAAAAAATTTAAAAAAATTTCCTCAATTTGACACTTAATGGTAAAAAAGTATATCAAAATTTGGTGTCTACACTTGATGTGTTAATTTGTCAATCTTGATTTCTATCAGCTTTACATACGCTGCTCCACTTCTAGTGAAATCTCTCAGTTAAATCTGCAATGTGAAAATAACTTGGATGACATCTATGTCTTCTATGACATCTATTTGTTTATAATATAACTAATTTTTGATTTTTCTCACCTAAAATAGTTCAAAAACTGCATTATAAAATAATTATAAAATATTATTTGAAGAATAATAAAAAAAAAATTCTTTCGAACATAGCCAGTTTTATCTTAGAATTAATTTTACTTTGCACCTTAAAGTCAATTCTTACTTTATACCCTATTTCAACTCTCAAATCTATTGTATTTTAATTTAAATTTTTTACACCGTTATTAAATTTAATGAAATCTTTATTAGCCTGTATACATTCAAAATATTGGTACTAGTTGAATTGTAGAAAGTGGATTATAATGAGTGTGGGCCTTATACGGTTTTCAGTGTGAGTCCTACCATAAGGCTCATACACTATATGTCTTGGTACACCATACACCTTGGTGCATATAAGAATTTTATCTTATTAAATACTACTAGTAGTATGTTCTGATTTGAGATATATATATATATATATATAGAGAGAGAGAGAGAGAGGATATTATTTAGAATCAATTTTGTAAAGATATTATTTGAAATAAATATTATAATAATTTTTTAGATGTGATGTATGTAAAACAAAGATGTAATTTAAAAACAGGTTATAAAGTATTGCTAATTAATTTTTGAAAAATCATGAAAATTTTTCTACCCAAATAGAGCCAGAAGATAGAATAGATTTAATTTCACTTCAGAGCTTCAACTTAAAGTCAATTCCCACTTTGTGCTTGCATTCCAAGTCTCAAATCTCTTGCACTTTAGTTTAATTATTCTTAATGCACCATCATCAAATTTAATAGAATGTGTATGCATGCATTTAGAATATTGTTGCAGCATTATTGTATATCACGTTGACCTATTATGCATGTAGAAATATTTTGTTAATTTGGGCAGCAATATTAAAAGTTGGAGTGAAAGTTGGATGGATTTATGAGTTATGGTGTAAAATGCCCACATTAAAATTGAAGGTATAAAGTATCTAATAAGAAATAAGTTAGGAGAAACAAAACAAAATTAGTCACTCAAAATATGAGAAAGTTGTTGGGGAAAAATAGAATTAGTCCTTTTAAATATGAGAAGGTTATGGGAGAATGTGTTTGATTTGTGTTCTTTTTATTTTATTTTATAAATGATTGTAATATGTTATTTAGAGGATAAAACAACCTATATGATATAATATTATTCTTGCAGTAAATAGATAAAAATTGTGCACCCTCTATAACTCTATGTTGAAAGTGTGTGAGTTTAAGAAATTTTCTCTTTATGGCATGTAAATTCTTTACTTTTTTGTTGAATTTGTACCAAAAATGCTTTTTAAAGACATAATATGTGTAATCCTTTAAAAAAAAAAAAAAAAGGATCTGTGTTCATTGCAATAAAATGTTGTTACAAAATTCTTTTGCACATTTTAATAATAATGTAGTATTTTTTTATTTAATTTCTTAAAATAAAAACCAATAATTGGATAATATAGGGTAGTTGAGAAAAGATGTCACATAAAGATATTAAAGAAAAACAAATAAGAACATTTTAGGAAAACATTAAATTTGACATGACACATTATCAAGTTGTCTTTATGTTTTATATATAGTTAGATTAACTAGAGAAATAGCTAAAAAGAAAAAAATCTTAATGAATTCCTAGTACACTTTGGTAGATTGGAATTTGTCTTTAATTCTTTCATTTGAGTTGGGAACTCCTATTTCAAGGCAAAATTATCTAATTCATACCAAAAACTTAAGGAAAAAATAACAGGATTTTAATAAAACAAACTTGAATATGACAGACACATCTACGTTAGCCTAATACTGTTGGATAATTTTACGTACACTAAAAATATATGCAAAATTTTTTGCGAGTTTTGATATATAATACTAACTAAGGTCCGATTTTTAAAGTTATAGTGGCTTTGTCACAAAATACTTTATTTATTAAAGCTTTTAAATAGAGTTTTCTTTTTGGTAATAATAAGATTGCATAAATAAAATAAAGTAACAGTATAGATAATCAGTCTAATACAGTCATCTTGGGAGTAGGAATCCTCCTTAAATCATTCAAAAGAAAGAATACAAAAAAAAAAAAAAATGAAAGAATGACAACGAAATCAACAGTACTTCCACACTTTTTTGCTAATGCATCAGCGTAAAATTTGGTATCTTAGAAGCTATTACTCAAGAAAACTTGCTGGAAGGAGACTAATAGAACCCTTAGCAGTCGCACACGTTACTTGGAAGGAGGTTGAAATATTTTCCATTGTAGTTGTGCGTTGTTCAAATGAATTGTTTATCAAGTGTTATTGGTATTCAATCCCTAAAAATTGACACTAGGGAGGGGCAAGAGAGTGAACCTTCGGAGAAGTTGGAAGAAATCACTTTTGACACCTCTTAGCTCGATAAAAAATTTAAGATAGGAAAATCACTACCTCCTGAAGAACAATTATGATTGGTATCTCTTTTAAAAGAATTCAAAGACATCTTTGCTTAAGAACCTTCAGTTATGCATGGAATTTACCCAAATATCATCATGCACTACCTAGTTATAGACACTAGATACAAACCAATAATACAAAATAAGAGAATCCTAGGGAAAAGAAAGAAGCCAAACAATAAAAGAAGAAGTATAGAAGCTTCTAAAAGCCGAATTCATAAAGGAGGTCAAGTACCCCCAGTGTATAGCTAATGTGGTGCTAGTGTCTAAACCTGATGGAAAATGTAGAATGTGCATCGACTTCACTTGCCTAAATAATGCTTGCCCAAAAGCCTGCTATCCCTTACCTTGCATTGACATCCTGTCTCTTTCAACTTCGGGACAGTAATGTATCAACTATTGAGTTTCTTGGATGCCCATAAAGGATACCACCTGATTTACTCAGCCTTAGACACTAAGAGAAAACTGCATTCTCCATAACCTCTAACATCAGCTCTATAAGGTTATGCCTTTTGGATCAAAGAACGCTAAGGCAACCTATCAATGTTTAGTTGACAAACACTTTGCTAAGAAATTGGGGTGCAATATGGAGGTATACGTGGGTGATATGCCGGTCAACACCAAGAAAAAGAAGGATCACATTCATTACCTTCATGAAACATTCATTGCCATCTACAAGCACAACATGAGACTCAATCGGGTAAAATGTGCGTTCGGTGTTTCGGAGGCAAGGTCCTAAGTTTTATGGTCACATAGCATGAAATTGAGGACAATCCCTCAAAGATTCAAGCCATACTTGATATGGAACCTCCAAGAATATTAAGTGTAAAGGCTCACAGGCAGATTGGTTGCCCTCAGCAGATTTATCTCTGGTGCGGGAAAAAAAAACATACCTTTCCTTAAGGTTTTGACAATACAAAGAGTTTCCAATGGACTTTCAAATGCCAACAAGCTTTTGAGGGTTTAAAACACTATTTGACCTTACCAACACTACACACCAAGCCAATTATTACGGAGACATTGTATGTTTAACTCCTTTTTTCAGCCACAACTGTTAGTGTCATGGTCCTAAAACAAGAAGAATGATTTCAAAATCCGTATAATACATCAATAAAGTGCTCAAAGATGCGATCGAAAAACTCACCTTTTCCTTAGTTACTACTGAAAGAAAGCCGCACCCATATTTCTTGAGCCACCCAGTAATTGTCTTGACAAACCATCAGCTTAACAAAATCATTCAAAAGCCTATTGCGTCAGGACAGCTTGTCACATAGGAAATTGAGCTAAGAAAATATGATATCTAGTTCAAACCCCATACCACTATCAAGGCTCAAGCCCTTGCTAACTTCCTCATAGAAATGACAGAAGAAAATAGGGCGAGAACTCTACAACAAATCCAAGCATAATTTTCTATGACTACCCTCGCAATTGGCGACACAAAATACCCATCTTTAGAATACCACACCCAATAGCCAATGCGTGTAGATGGTTCCACCAACCAAGAGAGATGTGGGGCTAGAATCATGCTTACATCCCTGAAAGGAGCCATAATGAGTTACATCCTCATATTCAAATTCCATGCTAGTAACAAACGAAGCAGAGTATGAAACTCTATATCTGGACTAAAGATAGCAAGAGACTTGGGTGTGAAAAATCTGAAAATATTCACTGACTCTAACCTAGATGTCTAACAAACAGTTGGAGTGTATACTTCCAAGAACCATCTTTGCAACCTTATCTCCAATAAGTAACAAAACTACAAGCAAATATTGGGAAAGTGGAGATAACCTATATGCAGAGGAGTGAAAATAAAGAAGATGACACTCTTTTATAGATTGATAGCTCAACTACTACATAGAGGCATTATGAAAAGTTTTCCTTCAAATAATGGAAGAAAGAAGTGAACAAAAACACCAAAGTCATGAGTATAGATTTTCTAAGTAATTGGACTACTCTAATCCATCATTATGTACAAGAAGGAAAACTCCCAAGAACAAGTTAGAAGCATAAAATACAAAGCACTGGGCAATCAAATACACAATCTTAGATAAAGTTACAGCAAATTATTCTCTATGCCATATCTTCAATGTTTAATTATCACCCAAGCAAGTAACATACATGCTGGTAAAAATTCACGAGGAAATTTGTAGCCATCACAGAGGTAGCCATTCCCTCAATCAGAAGATACTCAAACAAAAATACTATTGCCCAAAATTCATAGAAAATGCAAGAGCTTAGCTCAAAATATGTAAAAAGTGCCAATTATATGCCCATACGCCCTAGCATGTCATCCATGGACCTCACTCTAATATCATTTCTTTGGCTATTTGGATAGTGGGCCATTGATATCTTGGGACCCTTTCCTGAGGCAATAAGGAAAAAGAAGTTTGTAGCTGCTGCAATCAACAACTTTACTTATGCTAAATGGGTAGAAGCAAAGCCATAATAAGTATCGCACACCATCAAGTTTAGCAATTTGTTTGGAAGAACATTGTTTATTGGTTTGGCCTTCCTCGAATGTTCACTTCTGACAATTGAAAGCAATTTGATGCTAAACCATTTTGGGAATTCTGCTCCAACCTAAAAATACAACAATCTTTCTCATTTGTGGATCACTCATAAAGCAACAGGCAAGTAGAAGTGACAAACCAAACAATCTTGAAGGAATCAAGAAGATGTTGGACATGACCAAGGGATTATGGATAGAAGAATTACAAATGCACTCTGATCTTATAGAACAACATCCAAAGAAGCAATGGGAGAAAATCCTTTCAACCTTTACTATAGAACGGAAGCTAGCTCCTATGGAAATAGGAATGCCATGATTCTGATTCTATAACTTTAGTCCAGACGCAAATGGTAAAAAGCTACGAGTCAATTTAGATTTGCTTGCAGAAACTAGAAATCAAGCATATTGAAGAATGGATAGAAGTTGAGCAAGAGAAAAATGACTAAGTACTATAACCGAATAGTAACGAGAAGACAATTTCAGGTAGGAGATTGGGTAACACGAAAGGCAATAGTCAATTTTCCCTAGGGGAACAATAAACTATCACATACTTGAGAAGGTCCATAAAGGTTGTCAAAACTTATATTGACAGAGCATACAAGCTCCGAACAAAAGAAGGATGCGACCATTCTTATACCTGGAATACGAAAAACCTAAAGAGATTTTATTTCTAATGTAGCAATGAACCTGTGAAAGAGCAATGCCATGATGTAGCTCTATCTTTGGAGTTGTATAAGATGTCATTGTGCCTACTTCTCTACCCAAAAAATGTAACCATCCACAGGGGAATGAAATAAATCTTCGAAGAGTAACTACGATACTCCAATAGCAAAGTTTTCCTTGTAAATAAGAAAATGTACAAGTACAAAACATCACCACTCGAAAAACTCCAAAGCCTACAACCAGGCATCCAAAGATCCCAACTTTTATTTATCGCTCATTCGAGAGGAAGGTGCAAAAAATCCTAACTTTTTCTCATATGGGCAAATGACGTAAAAAATCCTAAATTTCTCTCATTCAGGAAGATGGTGCAAAGAATCCTAACTTTCGCTCATGTGGGAGAACGGTGAAAAAATCCCAATCTCTGCTCATGTAGAAGGATAGTCTCAAAAATCCTAACCTCCACTCATGTAGAGGGATAGTCTCAAAAATCTTAACCTCTGTTCATATAGAGAAGCAATCTCAAAAACCCTCATTTGTGCTCATGTAGAATGATGGTAATGAAAAAACCTCAACTTCTACTCATATAAAGGAAAGGTACAAGAAATTCTACTCCTGGTGGCCACGGGACTCTTATTGCATCTTCGTGCATGCCTCCAAATCTGCAACTTATGTTTGCAAATTACATATAATTTTATTTGAGATGGAAGTTATTTTGTCTAACTCAACTTGTGCAACCTCCAACTTCTCCTTTGAATCTGTCAAAGATATGGAATTATCATATAAATATGGTATGTAAATATTTGATTGATATAATTACTTTAATTACTCCCCTAAATTAGGTTATTACCTTATTAGTTTGATTGTCTTGATTAGCAAGACTTACCATATTTATATTCTCTTGTAAGCCTATATAAAGGTACCCTATGTACCAATTATATGGAGGCCTGATTTATACACATTGTAATATACTTCTTTTGTTTCTAACATGGTATCAGAGCCTCCGCATGTAAATATATCTTGAGCTTCAGCTTATTTGAGCGCTTGTAAATATATACATGCTCAGATTCTCAACTTTCGGGTTTTCTTGGTTTCAGAAGTTCGGGTCTCCTGATTTCGACCTTTATGTTCTCCTGGTTTCAACATTCGGGTTCTTCGATTTTGAATCTTTCCGTTATCTCATTTTCAACTTTCGATACACTCTCTGTTTTTATTTTTTGGATTCTTTCGATTATTAACCTTCGGGTTCTCTTGGATTCAGTTTTCAGGTTTTCAATCGGCTTCGATTTCATTTCAGTTTATACCTTGGTTTGATTTTCTATTCTCAAATTTTGTTTCAAACTCAATTTGGTTTTCCATAACCATACTGAGTTTGAGAGGGGATGTCAAAGATATGGAATTATCATATTATGGTATGTAAATATTTGATTGATATAATTACTTTAATTACTCCCCTAAATTAGGTGATTACCATTAGTTTGATTGTCTTGATTAGCAAGACTTACCATGTTTATATTCCCTTGTAAGCCTATATAAAAGTACCCAATGTACCAATTATATAGAGGCCTGATTTATACACATTGTAATATACTTTCTTTTGTTTTTAACAGAATCTTTGAATCATCAGCTTTATTAGTAGCTAATTTTGACAGCCGTATGAAGCGATTATTGATCACCATAATGCGATTATAATATGCACAAGCCTGTTCAAAAGAAATAAGTAAGGGGGGACAAATCCAACATTCAACATCCAACATAGAAGATAAAGTAGGAAGTTAAACAAATATCACTTACATTCGCCAGATGAGATGAATTTAATAATAGCCCAACAGAACCAAGCCTACAGGAATGCTATCAACTGTTGTCTTGACAAAAGTAGGGAGAGAACATGCCTCTACAAAAGACTTACATGTTAACTTATCTGTCAACAAAGAATCATTATTCACTGGCCATGAAGGAACATATTTTGTAGTAGAAGTATTAACTTTTGTGGCAAATTCGGGATAATAGCAGCAGAAACTCGCTTTCCAGTCTTTTCTCTATTTTATAAGGATAAGTTAAGCAAATCTTTTTCTTTGAGAAAGAAGTTCTAGATTGCGAGTCTATTATGACCACGACCTAAGCTTTTGTCCCCCATAATCTCAACTTTACCTTTGCCTCTTTTCGATGTAGCCACCTTTATTTCCATAGCTTGAGTTAGCATCACATCCAAGTAAGTATCCACTCTACAGTAAAACATGCCTATTAGTTGAACTTTTAGAGAAAAACACATACGTTACACATCTCCCCACAACTAGGGTTGGCCAAATGGCCCTTGGGGTTGTTAGCTGGCCGTTCCCCCTAAGGAGTGTGGGCTGGTCAACCTCTTCAAGAGGGTTGGCTGACTGCCCATCCCTCGAGGGTACTGGCTGGCCACCCCTTGAGCAGTGCTTTCTAGCCGCTTCTTTCATTCCAAGGCTTAGTATATCTTTACTTTCCTGAAAAAATGCATGCATTATGGATCATGCGAATTTTGTGAATTTGTTCCTGCTCACTCAACAAGTTTAGGGATTCAAACTAGGCTCAATATCTTCTTAGATCTGGTAAGTCCATTATATCTCCTATAAATACAGTATAATTTTTCATAACTCAACAAAGAAAATATACTACCACAATTTTTTTCTGTAAATTACAAGGTTCTGACCCTTTACTATTTACAATGTTATATTGATATAAGTATTAGAGTGTTTTCAGGAGATAGTCCAAAACTTTCTTTCAAGCACTCTACCAGCAGGAGTAGTAAGTTGGAATCAAAGCAATTTTTTTATAGAAACACAATGTATTACTATTATTCACTTGTTTGATATTGCACCGATCACAAAGATAAGATGCTATGCTATGAACTTAGTTTACATGGTTAAAGAATAAAGCAACTAAATCCATTGCATTCGTTCTTTGCAATTTTGGGTCCTAAAAATTTTAGGTTGATAACATGTGGGTATTATAATTATACTTTAAATGACTATTAGGAGACTTAAAATAACTCATCTTTAATAGTCAATTAGAGATATTCATAAGTCAATTGCAAAATAATTCTTTTCTCAGTCCCTCACATACAAGTACAACTCCTATTTTTCTCTCTAATTTATCTTATCATCAAAATCATTTATTACTTTAATTTTAATATTCACTTATTTTTCACAACTCATATTTTTCTACTTTATTATATCTCTAGCAATATCTCTAATTCCCACAACTTATAACGTTCCTTTTTTTTCCTCCATAAATCCAAATATTTAGTTTTAATAATCAAATATTATTTTCTCACACTTTCACTCTTCTCTAATATTGAATAATTTTCCAAAATTTCAAGTTTACTAACTCGCATTTGCTACATCCAGTATCTAATATTGATTCCAGTATCTAATATTGAAACTATCTTACGAAGATCTCTTTTTTAGTTAACTTCTATAAACAAGTTAAACTATTTTAACTATTGACAATTATTTGTTTTATATTTTGATTTCTTAAATTCAAATTATTTAAAGGTATATTTTATTCTTTATAATTCATGAAAATGTTTTAGAATTTATTATCTTTTATACATGGAAAGACAAAGCCATTTCTTCACTTTAAAATAGATTTAAACAATTTGAAATTATGAAAATACTTTTGATTTTTATTTTATGTTGAAAAATTTAAGAGTATTAGACAATGAGAAATTAAAAAAAAGATTGCCTTAATTTTGGATGTTCCTTAAAACATAGTAATAATCATTAAGATATTGATGGTTTATATTAATTTTCATAACTAAACATTTGAAAAAGAAATTGTATGAACTGAAGATAAGATTCTAATTAAGGTTAAATATATTAAACGTGCGTTAAGGTTGACACTATTTTGCAGTAAATCTTCTAATATTATCATTTTCCATTTTACCCTCAAGACTACAGTCAACTCTACCATTTCATAACTTCTAGGCCAATTAAAGGTAAAAAGATAATTTTATCCTTGACTTTTTAGTGAACTGACAAAGACTCTTCTTTTGATTTGAGTCTAATAATACATTAGGGGTACAAAATTATGAGGTAAAAATAGAGAGTCTCAAAATCTTGAGGAACTAAACTAAAATTTCAAAAAATTTTGTATCCTTCTTCAAAAGCATAGAACGACTTGAGTGTTCTTCTCCATACTTCTTTTCCAGAAAATTTTCAGCCTCCATTTTCCTTTTCTAGCAGTAGAATATTCAAGGCCAACTTTATCTTTCTCCTTCACATCAGACACATAGTACACAATAAAAATGCACACAAAAATATCATGAAATTGAAGCCAATAAAAATTGCTATCATCTCTTTTTCTCTACTTTTTCCTTGTCGAGCATTCAAAAGAAAAGCCTGTAACCATGAAATTTTATATAATTAAAATTCGAATGGGTGTTGGTTAATCAATTTTGGGCCCAGATGAATACATATTGAACCAAAAATCGAGCTTATTTTTTGGCACTGTAGCTACTCCCTGGAATGTCCCAAAGAAGTTGGACGGTGAATCACTAAATTTGACAAGTTCTTAGCTTGTTTATAGGCTCTATGGTGTGTTAATCTATTCCTTTTATTTGCCTATGATTGATTCTTAAGCAAAAATGTGAGGAAATTAGAGCTATATGTTGGGTGAAAATGACTCTCAAAAAGCTCATTAATTTTGTTCTTGTTTAACAATTTTGGAATGATTTATGGGTTATTTTGATACCAAAATTGGGTTCTTAACAAAAATTGGAGTTCAACCATATAAGTATTTACAAAAAATGTGGCCGGACAATATTTTATGGTTGTCACCATCCTCACCAACTGCTGTCGGAGCCGGACACTTCAATCTACCGGAGCTACCAACATCGTACTGTCCCTAATGCTGCTGTTCTTTTACTTAAGAGTTGATGGCAATTTCGTCATTTAACAATTTGTAATAGATATGTTGTTGAGTTGGACTAACCGAAGGCACAAAATTGGAAAAAAATAACATTAAAGAAATTACTACAAAATAACAGCAAATCGTAAAAAGGTTTAATATATTTAACCCTTCTAATTAACATATTTAATTGTGCGCACACACTTAATTCATTTTTTCATATATCATTATAGAATAATATTAACGATTTTGATAACCATTGCTTCACTAGAAAGAAGATATTCAAAACTAAAACTAAGTCAAATTTTACCTCAGATCAACATTGTATGAAGTAAAATTAAATATATTAACTTCATTATCTATTGAAAAAGAAATATTAGAAACAATTGATTAAAAATTTAATTAGCAAATTTGCCTCTTACAAAAACCACAAAAATTATTTTTTAAAATGAGAACTTATTTTAATTTTATTATGAAGATAACAAAGCCCCCAGCTTTAAGATTGGTTTAGGCCTTGAACATTGAGTAAAATGTTTTGATAGAGAATATCTTATCATTCATTCATCATCCTTAATTTTCCTCCAAAATAAAATTAGTGTTAGACCAAAAGCAAAAGCATAAAAATGTATCGTTATCTAGGGCACGTTATTGTATTACTTAATTTCCTTAAGGTTTAATTAATTATTCCTATTATAATTGGTGTGCAAAAGAGTGCTGTAACCTTTAAGATACAATGAAACTTGTGATTGATTTCATTTCACACTAATAAAATTAATTTACTAAACACTCAAATTTTTGACAAATTTATATTATTTATGAAAGTGAAACCATGAATAAGAAATGATATTCTTTCCTACAATCCACACGTTAATAATAGTTATAGACATTTAAGTGCCTCTATTATAAGACACACCTATTAAAGATTCTGCCCTGATGGAATTGAATTGCATTATTCATTACATGCATAAAACAGAATTTGCCCAGGAGTTATTTTCACATTATTCATATTGCATTATCACCCACTCTATATTGTTTATGGCGAAGAAGAAATGAAATCATCATCAAGGCAGAATCTTTAATGCCTTGTATCTAGTGCAGTTGATTGTCTCTGAAGTTCAGGAGGTTACTTGGTGCTGGAAAGGCATAGTTAGGAATGAGATGAATTGGAATATGAGGTTAGAATGGGGTTTAAACCCAAACATTGCTTTACAAAAGTAGGAGTGATGTGGTTTTCTTTTGCTAGTATACTGAGGCTTCTTGGCCTCTATATGTAAATATTTCTTTTCGTTATTAAAAACAAAAACATCTTACCTGTTACCAAAAAAAAAGAAAGAGACACACCTATTCACTAAATCATCATTTTTATTAATAGGCATATCTATTAATGATGCGATTAAAAAACTTTTATGTAAAATTGTACTATTTCATATTTTGAAAATTCTCCAATAAGTAGTAATGATGCTAGAATTTGTCATGCGATCATATAAGATATTGTTCGCTTTGGTCAGAGTTCATATCATAGTTTTGCTCTTGAAAAGGCGCCTTATATGGGAGGAGTGGCCTCTGTTTTATAAGTTAGACTCTTTCTTAACTATCAACCAATATTATGATCTTTGACCCCTCTAATTTACATCACCACAAGCTCTCCAACTAAAGAAGAGTCTTGTGTACAGTCCAAGAGTCCCATATACGGCGCCATTATGTTGATGTTAGAATTTGTCGTACGCTCATGTGAGATATTATCCGTTTTAGCTGGAACATCGCGGTTTTGCCCTTGAAAAGGAGTCTCACATGGAACGGATAACCCTTACCTTATAAATTAGACTCTTTCTTAATTATCAACCAATGTAAAAATTTTTACTCCTCTACTTTACATTTCCAAGTAAAAGATTTGTTGACTATTATATTTTAGGTTGTAGAAGGGATAGAGGTGAAGATGGTTTAGAAAAACCATTCTCTGGAGATCATCTTCTGTTCTTCATAAAGCACCTAGTCATCAAATCAGATCCAAAATATCTAATTATCATTTTTAAGTATTAATTGAATATCATTAATAATAAATTGTATCCAATTCAGTATCATCAACAATGAATTGCCATTTGGATCTAAGAATACTCTCATCCCTAATTTTTTGTACCTCGAGCAGTACTAGCTAATTATTACCCGGTAGTATCACTGATAAATTGATCCGCCTAGTCACGCTTGTCAATCCTCCTTTTTGTCGAGGATAAGCCTGTCTATGCCAATATAACAACTAATCAATCCCTCAGAGGAGAATTGAAATACGTAAATTGCTTTTTTTTTTTTAAAACATATCAAATTAATTGTGATAGACAAGAGATTCAATTGAGCGATGATGAGAGACAAAATTGATCAATCCTTTGTTACGTAACATTGCTATGATTAGGCCAATATAATCCAAGAAAGAAAAAGGCTGGAAATTGATAATGTGTCCATCTGTTGGATTAGTTGAGATTAAATTGGCATAGTCCACAAAAGTTCGACACATATGCATTAATTCTTGATATATGTTGTTGCTGTCGAAAGATAGCTCTTCAAATCAAAATGACCTTGATTACTAACTGGCAGTTCTGAAATAGTGAAATGTCAATGCTACTTTTATGCACTTGAATACACGTAGACATCATGATTTAGAATTAAAAAGACATTTATCTTTGCTAACTGCTGTATAACGTTTTCAGGGAAAAAATGGTTCTATAAAAATTATGTTTTAAAAATTAACACCGAAACTTTCCCTTAATTTTGCCTTACAATTCCAAAAAAAAAAAAAATGTCTCCTTATTATTGAAAGGTATGTTAACATATCCTCTATATATATGCAAAAGAAATTACAGGAATAAAAAGAATTGAAGATCTTTTGTCTCTTATCCTATTTTATCTACTGTCACATTATTAAATAAATTATCAAGATTATTTTATACACAAAATCTTGACAATTAATTTGATAGTGTGACAAGGAATGAAACTGAACACCGGATAGAAGATCACGTTAACGAGAGAAGCCTATTTTACTAACATATATCGATTGAAATATATAGTCGATTTTGCGGTTGCAAGAAAAGAATCTTAATTC
Organism: Cinchona pubescens; assembly: GCA_025175665.1. Classification (NCBI taxonomy): domain Eukaryota; kingdom Viridiplantae; phylum Streptophyta; class Magnoliopsida; order Gentianales; family Rubiaceae; genus Cinchona; species Cinchona pubescens. The sequence continues at coordinate 783,093 of JANKKI010000074.1, read as the reverse complement.
GGAAAATCACATGTAGAGATAGTTGGAAATTCCACTTTCAACAAAATTACCTATTAAGCAATACAATATTTTCCTTTCTTTTTTCCCCACAGTTAAATTTTTTTGGCTTGTAATTAGAATTGAAACTTTCTCTAATTAACCACTAGCTAGCTGCAACGACCTTCATCATCCACAACCATTTCATCTTCACTAATATAAGCAGATAAATTCAAATACGTGTCTTGATCTGCTGTATTTCTCCACCTGGCGCGACAAAGTACACAACTCGTAGATCTTCTTCTACTACTTTTCTTCCACGCCCTTAAACATTCTTCGTGAATAGGATTTCTACAAGTCCCACAAGCCACAATTTTCTCCCCTTTTCCCATTTCTTCGAGACAAACTGGACAACTTGTGCCACCCTCTATCTCAACATGAGGTCCCGAAGAAGTACTCGGCCCAGCCTGAAAAAAAACAGCTGGTGGAACATTTTCCTGACAGCATTCCCTGCTAATGCCTCAGTTGATGCAGGCAAGGACAACAGGCGATTGAGCTGACATGGCCTTAAAGTCCTCCTCGAGAGACAGGAATCGTCAAGGGAAACACCGAGAACACGAATAAAAACGAAGAGAATATGCTTGCAGGGGGTGGTGCGATCAGGGCAAGTGCATGATGGGGTGGAGGATAAGTTTACAGTATACACGTTTCCTGTTACACCTAGAACAAAAAATGTGGATTCATCAGACCTGTGGAGGAGGCGGAGGCGGTGGCGAAGTGCTCGGATTACTCTTTCCGCGAGTGGTTGTGTCGGCTCGAAAGGATGGTGGTTGTGGGGTGGAGTTGAACTTGATGCAACGGATTCCATATAGTGGAATTAGTCAAAAAAGTTGGCAGTTTTTTCAGTTAGGTTTTTGGAGGGGAGAAGTTTTTGGTTTTTATTATCATATATACTGTACGTTATCCGGTTGAGTGAAAGTAGTGGAAGGGTGTTTCGTAGGGAGGAATGTGGTTGGGATTCTATGGAGAGTTTTAGGGGACACGTGAAGGATTGTGTAAGGTGCACAAATAGAAAACCTTGACTTCACTTGGTCACCTCTACATTGGTTGTCCTTAAGGCACGTCATACATTATCATCAACTTGTTCTTGTTGTTTGCTGTCTCTCAAGTTTCCCTACGGCAGCATCATCCCTGTGATTAAGTTAATTTTTAGTACAAGTTTACAAAAGTGTAGGAAATTCCTGTCTCTGTGGATTAAAGAATTTTTTCTAATAATAGTTATGGGAATCTTTAAATTATTTTTAAAAAAATTTATTAAATCATCAATCTTTAATTTTTAATATATAAGTGATTAGATTTTTTTATATTTATAAATAAAGTGAAATGCTAGTAGTCTTGATAAGTGGAGTTGAATTTGTGATTTTGTATGGATGTAATATATCCAAATCGATTGTTGGAGAGTGTAACCAGTTCTTCCAATTCTCCGTACGCCATCCTTCGTTATTGAAAATGTGAAGATACTATGTTATGGAGTAAATATTGGGACACGGCACTGTATTAACTGATCTACAGAAAAATATTTCTTTTAAATAAATAAGCTTTGATAAATGGATGAGGACTGAGGAGCAAGTATTTGAGACTTATCCTATGGTCTCGGGCTAAATATGTCATGCACCACTTTCCACCAAAACTAGATTTTATTTTCCTCGGTGTTTTTCAGAGATAATATTATTCATATGAATATTTATTTTTTATTAGTTTAAGAATAAGTTATATTGATATTGGAAATAGAAAAAGTAATAATTAAAATTAGTAATTGAGCATAAATAAAATTACATCGATGATATCTATAAAACAATTGTGAAATCAAGATTAATCAAGAACCGTGAAACTAACAATTTTATTAGAAAAATATCAATGTGAGAAAATCCATAAAGAAACATAGAAATAAATTTTAATTGATTAGTTATTATCTTTTATAATTTAAATTAGTTAGTTATTATCTTTTATAATTTAATTAGTTAAACTTCTCTGAAAATTGCACATTTTTATTAACCTATAGTTTCAAGAAACAACCACCGTGCTACAAAACTAATAAAGTAAGGGAAAAAAAAAGATAACTATTGAAATCCGAAGGAGAACGTGAAAGTTTTAAGTTTTAATTGCTGACTACAATTTACAATAAATAGCAATAACTTGCGTAGTCCATGTTGATCCTCGACTTAATACGATACATTTACCTCGCATTTGGTACGGGAATGATAAAGGCCTTTTCAATTTTTATTTTTATTTTTTTCATTTGAAATGACACTTATAAATTAGAAAGTCTATTCTATCAAAAAAAAAAAAAAGTCATTCCAACTAAATTCTAGAAATCTCATTCATCAAACAAATTTCACGAAAACTCATTTCAACTCCAACTTAAAAAGAAAAAATTGTGGGATGTCAACTTATTCATCTATTTTAAAATTTGAATCCAAATATAATATTTACATAGTAAGTGTAATTACATATAAAATAAATAAATAAATATGGTCAATTATTTATTTATTCTTTTTTGTATAGCTATCTCATTATAATGAATATAAACATTTTAAAATAAACATAGTATTATAAATTAGCTAAATTTTACTATTTAAAATGTACCAGAATATGAAAAAAAAAGTTTAATTTTTTAAAATTTATACCCTTAACACAAAATATTTAAAGCTTCTCACATGCATAAAAATGTTAATAACATGAATTAAAACAAAAAATAATTTATATTTCTTTAAAAAAAAAAAATCAGTGGTATGTAAATCAGATTAATATACTATTTTCATCACATATTGTTTATCGTCTTTCGGAAATCCAACTTTTTAACAATAGCGTGTCGATAGTAATGGTTGTTTCAATTTTTTTTAATTTACCCTCTAAAAATTCAAAATTTGAATGTTGTAAATAGTTTTCTATAAGAAGACAAAGGATAAAAGTGAGAATGGAATAATAATTATACTTCTTGACATTTTGAACGTGATAAATATTCTGAAATAAACAAAAATTGGAAACATGACACTTTCAATGGCATAGAGAGATTTTAAAATTCTTTCCATTCTGACATCTAAAATCATTATACCAATCGCTAAACAAAAGAATATTAATTCCATTTTGTCTTTAGTCACAGCACGTAAAATAGGAATGAGCATTCTTGCATATTAGGGGTTAAAACACATGTTGCCTGAAATAACCTTTCTATTCCAGGTCATTCTTGCATACCAAACGTAGGATTATATCTTCTAATGATTTGTTGACGATGATAAAGATAAGAAGAAATTTCTATTTTAAAATTCAAAAACAAAAATTATCTTTACAAGGATACTTGTAATTAGTAATTAGTTATATGGATGATAACATTAGAATTTAGAATGAGTGAAATAACATAATAACTATTAGACATCATAATTGATCAATAATCAATTGAAAGAACTCATTTGGAGTGGGTGACTTATATTTCTTTTCACTATAAATTAATGGGCCATATCTTCTAAATGAGATCTTCCCAATGGTTATTAAACTACTAGGATGCCTATTTCTTGCTCATTTACTAAAATAAATTTTACCAGAAATAATGTGATAAAATTAAGCATAGTTTTTAAACCCAGTTCTGGAAAGAACCCGTCGATGGAGGTGGATCAATGGATTGATTACTACTTGGTCAATTAGTAGGTTACTAATATATATATTATTTTATTAATATTTATAATAATTTTAAATTATTTGGAACCAAACATATGTTGAAAACATTTATAAAACATATTTATCAAAATTTTAACATATTCTTAATGAATTTAGGCTAACTAGTTTCTCTAAAAATTACAATAAAATAAACTAGAATAGTTATATTTAAGTTTCTATAGTATGGTGATATATTAAAAAACTCATCTAGAATTATATTTTCATGATATATTCTCTTTGTTATAATAGTATATTTATATAAAATTATGTCTATTTATTTTTATTAAATTTTGTGATATATCCAGTTTATAAAATTTTATCAATATGAAGAATTAATATTTATTATTTGGTAACTTAAGTATTCAAAAGTTAGTTATGAAAATACACATGTTCCTTATTATTTTAAAAAAATATTTAAGTTTTATTTTGAAAAATGAAGTTTTAAATATTATACATTATCTATCTATGTTAAATTTTATTTGTCAAAGAGAAGTGAAAAAAGAGTAAAGAATGAAGTTTACAAAGAATAGCTTAACTAAAAGCAAAGCGCGTGGCTTAGTGGATGAAGGACATGCACAATCCCAGGTAGGTCTTCCGTTTGAGACTTGCCTGAAGCAATTTCAATTTGCTTTCGAGGGCTCCATAAAAATCGGCTAGGTCCCCCATATACATTCGATTCGACTGACGGGTTGCATAGGGTCAAGTGGATTTATTTATTATTCGATCAAATTAAGGATCAAGCTTGGTCTAATAACTAATTTACAGAGTTAACTGATTGAACCGCCAGATTGTGTCGAAAGATTTAATATTTATGATATTAAGGTTAAGGGTGTTCATCTTGACCCGTTAACTCAAAAAATCCGTTGAACCGATCTAATTTGAACCGAAAAAGGAAGGTACCCGAACTACATTTTGAAATCGGGTCGGGTCACTTGGGTTGAAGGTTGGGTAGCGGATAACATTTTTGTGACCCGCCGAATACCCGATCGGGTCCATTTTAGGGGTAATTTTGTAAATTTGATTAATAGTGTTTCATCATAAGTTAATACTTATCAGTTCCTCGTTTTCCCTTTCTCTTCTTCCTCAATTATCTCTTCCTCTTCTTCTTCCTCTTCCTCACATCCTTACCACTCACACTCGCGTCTATTGGGATGTATTTTTTGATTTAATTGTTGAACAGATCTTGGCCTATTGCTACTTGCTAGTTTGTTGTTGTTTGGATTTAATATTGGAATGTATTTTATGACTTAGAGTTAATTATTGTTAATTTAATTGTAAAATTAACTTACCTATTTATCATTATATGAAACTTTTATATTTTGTTACTAGTGAGGGTCAGGTACCCGATCAACCTGACCCTCTTTTGCGAGTACCCGACTTACTGGGTACCCGCTTTGTGTGGACCAAGTAGAGGATCAAAATTTTTTTTGACCCAGTCAATGAGGGTTAGGTATTCTTTTTAACTCATGGACCGGGTACCCGGTCCATGAACACCCCTAATTAAGGTATCATATTAAGTTATTTACTATTTGAAAATTTCTGATGATAACTTAATATGATATTAACTTTTGAATTTCACTTCTCTAATTATAACTGTATTAGAATAGATATAATGGAGATTTTGAAGGTTAAGTGGATGTGCTAATTGCATTAGTCGAACAAGTAATAAAATGATTAAATAGAGTATCAATCTTACAAAAAAAAGTGAATGAATAAACAATTAAGTACAATTAGAATATATGGCATTATCTAAACAATCGAATAGGCGAGAAAGTTAATTAACTAACTGAACTAGCTGGCTAAAGTAATTAAATATAAATACAAGACAAAAGAACAAGACCAAAAGATGATAGAGAATTGATTTCACCTAACTAATATAACCATGAGACTTAATTCAATTAAGAATAAATCTCTTATGCACGCAAGATGGAAAAGTTCTCAAATTTGTATTAAACTTTCTCAAGTCAATGGCTATCTGATTTAGATTTACTTTTTAATAAATCTTTTTAGAGTTAATTTAGGCAAAAAATAATCCGAACATCACGATCTTTGGAACCCTTGCTATCAGTACTCTTTTATCTACTAAACGGTTCACACAATTAATCTATGATTAAATTCTTGTCTTAAACATAAACCAATTATGACATGCACTTATTTTAACTAATATTCAAATATCAAGTACTAGATACAATTGCATAACGAGTCATTCAAAGAAAAGATATTAAGATTAATAAACATACTCTTGCGGACAAACAATATGAAAAGATTGAACTTTACTGAATAAAAGTATTCATGAATTATGTAGTTGGGTTACATCACCCCTGATGCAATATAAGACTACAATATTAAAATAGATAAAAGAAAGCAAACACTAGAAGGCATGACGAGTTGAAAAAGAAACATGTCTTTGAGCCTCCTTCCGAATGAAGAACGCGTAGCTCTTGACAATCCTCCAAGATCTTCTAAAGTTGCAAATCTAGCCAAGAGAGAATTTAAACTAATCAATCCTACTCCTACTCCTACAGTACATACGACATGTTAAAATAAGTCCTCAAGGGTTCCACTATTAGAAAAACAGGTATTTCCAACAAATTTTACTGATGGAATGACTTCTGTTGCAAATTGGAATGAAAATACCAACTAATTTTTAATACAAAAAATAAAATTCTAATAATGATTAGCAATGAAATTTTCTGTTGCAAATAATAAAAAATGAAAATATTTTCATGTTTTTTAGAGTGCGTAGTAACGAATATTTCGATTGCTATGTACCATTTTAAAAGTCAGATCAATTGGTGTATTACCAACGAATTAAACTGTTTCTAAACTTTAATCAAAAGTTCCTAACAAAGCCTAATATTACTTCATTTGTAGAGAAACCATCTCCCTTATTTGTTCTTTGTGTACAAAACCGCACTCCATTCTCCTTCAATCTCCTTCATCTGGCGCCACCACCACCAGTCCCAGACCACACCCTTTCTTTTCGCGCATCATATATTTTCTCTCTTTCCCCTATTTCCCTTTCTTCTTTGTTACTTTTCTACCCTGAAGTCACCGGCCGAATATTCCAGTGTATGTACCGGCTTAGTTGAAGGATCTCAAAGCAGAATTGGCTCTCCTTCGAGTTGCTAAAGTCACCAACGGCACCCCCAACAAGCTTTCCAAGATGAACACTTATGTTTTTTGAGTACTATTTTTAATTTAAAAATAAATGATAAAGATTTTTTTAAAAAAATAAAATATATGTTCTGCTAGGTAGAAAGTTAGTTTTACTTGTCAATAGTGCAGGTACTAATGTGTTATCACAGAAGTAGAAGTCAGCATTGAGGGAAGCCTACAAGAACAAGATGGGGGTAAGTATTTGTCGCTTGATCTCTAACCTAGGAAGACAAGAGGCTGCCGCCTTAGTAAACACTACGTTTTCTTCACTAATGTTGATTATCACATTCTTTCAGCATCCTAATTAATTTTTGACCCAATTCATGCCACATTATAAACTTCCAAGGTTTGCTCAATTTAGTAAGATGCCTCGGTATCTTGTGATACTGGAAGTGGTTCCAAAACACGAACAAAGCCTAACAATCAAAGGCCTATAACAACCTTCAGCCAAAATCAAGGGATAGGGCCAAAATGGTGCAAGAGTGAGATCCGATAGTCAATTCGGACCTAAGTAAAATAGGAGATCGTGGGTCACACATCTACGCTAGAATGGGTGTGACCAGACTCAGGGGATGTAATGTGCGCAATATGCTACAATGAAAGAGAAAACTTGGAAGTAATTATTACGAGAGAATTCAAAATTGCAACTGCTTAAATCAGTTATGAAAAAAGAAGAAATAGAAAAAAGAAGGCCACAAGAGTTCCTGCAACAACAATCGTCCCAAGAAAAAGACAGGTAAAAAACTCTCCATAAACACTCTCTAGTTAGGAGTCTAGTAATTAGGAGCTTTACTTTTAGGTTAGAAGTAATATAGTTGTTGGCTGTAGAATCTTTGTTGATTGTGGCAGTAGAAATATTAGGAACTCTAAATCAATACATTTTGGTAGTCAACCAATTTAGTGGAATTTCTATCATGTTTAGCAAGGTGTGTTGTTGCTTTTTCATTGTAATTATAAGTTAATAAAATCCTTGTTCTTAGACTTGAACTGTCAGTTCATAAAGTTTGCACTTTTTAGTTTCAAACACTAATTTTAAGTCCTGAATATTGTTTGAGGCGAATGAACAACAATCCTTCATAGGTTAGATTACAAATTCGTATTTCAAAACTAAATACCATTAAAAGGCATGCTTTAACAAGAAAATTCTTTTATTTGTCACTTTCAGTTAACATAGCCAAAAATTTACACAAATAAATTTTTTTCATGCTGGTGGGGGACAATGTTGGAATTCCAAGTGTGCACAGATGGTGAAGGATAAGGATTTGTTGAATGGTAGAATCCTCAATTGTGAGGAGAGTATCATGAAGAAAAATAAGGCTATAGCAAGCATCTTTGTGTAGGCGGGATATCCCCGCTGATGAAGCACTAGTGAAGTCCCTTATGGAGAAAATCTGTGAGATAATGATGATCCTAGTTCAGAGCAGTATATCCATGATAAGAGAGGACATGGTCAAAGAGGCTGTAATGAGGGACATAGAGTTCAAACTAATGATAGAGAAACTTGATAGAAAAGGACAAGCAAAGAAAGTAATAGAAACAAAAGAATGGTCAGATATGAACTCAAAGCTGAATGAAAATACCAGAACTCTTACAATCTCGACTAGGTTGTGGATGAAATAAGGCGAAGATATGACAGCCATATCGATCATCTAGTTATTGGCGTGAAAAGGCTAAGTGCTATCTCGGGTTCAGTGATTAATGTGTTATCAACTTTGGTTCCCACAATCACTATGGAAAAGGAAGAGGATATCACAGCAACGACTCAGAAGATGTCACCTGGGATAACTAAGAAGTAGTTGAACGTCATAGTCATGGGTTCCTCCTATAGCAAAACAAGTAACAAGGGACTAGGCAACACTGCTAAAGGAAAAACTATGATGGTAAGAAACCCTAGGCCTGAACAAACCTTAAAGATAGGAGGAGTTCAACACAATACTAATAGTGGGTTGGAAAATCATTCCTATATTGCTAGCAGACCTCAAGGGCAGATAGAGTCTAGAGCACCTAAGACATGGGCTGCAAGGGATCGGCAATCAGGATTTGCTACTTTTCTACCTCTAAGGGACCAGCAGCAATTAAGATTCACTAACATAGTGAGAATGCACAATTTTCAAAACATTCTAAATCGGGATTGGCCAACTTGGTTGTTGTATATTCCACCACCAACGAGGAATAGAGAAGGTCCATAATGGGATGTGAATGATAGGATTGCTGACAAAATGGAAGGTAGTTATATCGATCATGATGAAAAGGTATGGGATCAATCACCTGGCCATAGAAGAAAAGCTCGAGATTATCGTAGAGCAGATGTTAACCGTGGTAACTAATTAAGGGAGCCATGGGAGATACTAGATACTAGTAATCTAGATCGAAGGGTTCGAGATATAGTACAAATGACCATTGGGAAAGCCAACAATCCTAGAGAATGCTTGGAGTATAAAAAATCGTACCCCGAATGGATTGATCAAACTTATGAATTTCCCAAATAATTTCGGTTCCCAGATTTAATCAAATTCTCAAGAGATGATTATCAATTGATCGTGGAGCATATTGGCCGATTTACCATCCAATAAGGTGAGATAAGTAATCATGATTCCTAAAATGCAATTGTTCCCTTACTCGTTAACAGGAACTACCTTTGAGTGGTACACTATGTTGCCACCAAGCTCAATTGAAGAGTAGGATAGAACGGAAGATGCCTTTCATTAGCAATTTTATAAGAGGCAAGGCACCAAAAGTCAAGTTCACTGAATTGGCTCAAATTATACAAAGGACTGGGAAGATGACTAGTCAATATGTGGAGAGATTTAAGACTACTCAAATAAGATACAATGCAAGGATCCCTGAAGAAAATTACATGGTTATTGTATTGGTGGGCATCCAAAATTTCGAGTTGGTGAAACATTTTGAAGGTAAGATATCCAGGGACTTGTTCAAGTTGTAGAGTCCATAACTTTGAGAAAATTCAGCAACGAGAGGCTAAAATAAAGGCTATGCAGAGAAAGAACTTGTTGTACAAGAAATTGGCTCACGAGATCTCATTCGTATAAGAGGGATAGGATGAGCCCATGTAGTTCGAAGAGGTTGACGCAGCCGAGATCATGGGAAAGTGTCCATTTACATGTAAAGCACTGGTGCAACCGAAATCCCAAAAACCAGTAATACAGTTCATAGCATCAACCTCGAAGAAATGGCCTACTAAAGGAGATCGAAGGTACAGTTTTGATATTACTCATTTATTGGATGCCATTTTTGAATATTTAAGAGCCGATGGTAGTGTGGAATTTCCAAAAATCATGAACACCCACTGGCACAGGAGTTACAAGAGAAAGAACTCTACAAGTACCATGGCAGTTGGTCACACTCGACCAACAATTGCATGGTTTTTAGAAATTTTGTATAAAATGTGATTGACAAGGGTTTGTTTCAGTTTCGAGAAGAGAAGAAAGAAGCCACTGAAGTGGAAAAGAACCCTTTTCAACACATGGTACGAATTAACATGGTTAATGATAACTCTATTACATAAGGTTATTTTACCTTTAATTCCTATGTAATTTTGACTATTTTAGTCCCATTCGGTTTGGTTTATATACTTTTGGTTGGATTTTAGGTTTATTCATGTTTATCAAAGACCTAGATGCATATTAGGATTTTTGGTAGAATTATGCACAAAGTTGGACATAATTGCTATGTATACTATGATTGGTGCATCTTAATTTATAAAGGATGCTGTGTTTTTGCTACAGGTAATTTCAAATTTTCAAAACTATTTGAAGAATGGAAAATGATAGGGACTGGAATGTACTTAATCATATCAGTCAAAGCCATTCAACTACTTCAATACCATGTTCTAGATTTACAAGTATTGAGGAGCAAAACCGCGATTTCCATCCCTTTAGATGTAGAGTGCACAGAATGCAGTCTAGGATACACATACAAATTTGTAAACAGCGGTTTCCAAGCTAGAACGAGAATGATTATAAACCGCAGTATTCATATATTTGTTGGCAAAAAGTGTTTTGAAGTCAAAATCAGCACTTTGACTTAGTTCAAGACTTTGAAATTACCCAAAAACTACACCTACCAACATATAGTACTAGGTGTAGTATAGTTTCATTAGATAGGATAGAGTAGTCTTGTCAAGAACTCCTCTTTTCTGTCTTTCATTTCGTCCTTAATTTTAACTTAATCCTTGGTTGTAAAATTCAAGCTTTTGATTTTAATTTATCGGGCTTTCTTTCTTCTATGCATATTGATATCCATTTTACTTATTTTCATCTAAGTTCTCTTGTATTTCATTAGTAGACTAGTTTCTTTATTTTCTTCAATTAGTGTAATCTTGCATTTTATTAATCTTGCCTTTGATCTTGTATTTTCTTCAATTCTAAGCATTAATTAGTAGTGAGTTTTCATTTAACATCATTTTCTTAGTCTAAATCTTCATCTATAGTTCTAGATCTTCCATTTCATTACTTTCCAAAAATAGTAAAAAAATGTAGAACATTCATGTGCATCTAGGTACATAAATCTATTTAGGGTAAATTCCTTCATATTTCAATTATTTTTCCAATCATTGAATATCAATACTTAATTGCTTATTTAGGACAGCATTAATATAGTTTGCCGTTACATTATTTAATGCTTTATTTTCCTAGTTAGTAGACTCTTTTACTAATATAGTGAAGTAGAGTAATTTAGTTCCTTCTAGTTTTAGTTGACTCCTTGCTAGTTTAAACTATCATTTAGTGGTTGCTTAGGTTGCTTATCCAACTACTTGTCTTCAATTAAATTGCATCCATAGTTAGTAGAGTACTTTAGGGATAAGTGTAGTCTAATTGTCATTACTTGTTGTTCATCTTTAATTGTTCAATTATGCTTAGATTAATTAGAGCTTTTATTATTTCTAGCATGCCTTGTTATTGCTTTGTTAATGATAAACTAGTTACTCTTATTGATTATTCTCCTACTAGTTGTTAGTATTTTAATTACTAGTAGGACCACATCTTTTTTTTTTTTTTTTTTTTTTTTAAGTCTAGTTAGCACAAAGACCCCATTTAGACTAGTAATCACCCTTCAATCCTCGAGAGAACAATACTCCCTCACTGCTAGTCTATAAATCTACCTCGTATACTTGCAGGCATGTAGGTGTTGGTTAGTTGTTGTTTAAGGATAATTTAGGTTGTTCATTTGATTTTCCCACTCTAACTAACCCCTAGGTTTATTACAAATAAGTTTTTGGCATCGTTGCTGGGGATTAAAAAAGGTAATGGTGATATTAGTTGCTAATCGGGCCATGCTAAATTAGACATCTTTTTATTTATTGTGATAACAATTATTAGTATTAAGTACTTGGTTCCTTAATTGTATGAATTTGCTTGGTAATTGATTCTTATCTTTTATGATCTGTAGTGTATGGTCATAAGGAGAAAATTACTTCACCCATTGGATTTGAAACATGAAGGGTCTGTAGCTTAAATTCAAAAAGATAAGCAATTACATCAAGCCCAAGACACGGAAGAAATGGCACATTTACATCAAATTTTTTGAAAAACTAATGAAAATGATGAAGATGATGATCAAGAAAAAAGAATTGGGAATAATGGTCTGGGGGCAATGATAATGGTAATGGAAAGAATAGAAGGCTTAGGGAGTACGCTATGCCTTCTTTTGATGGGATCAATTCTAGTATTACAAGAGTACCCGTGGCGGTAAACAATTTTGCAATCTGTCCGGCCCTAATTCGAATGCTCCAAACCCTCGCTATGATTTGGGGGAGGACCAAACAAAGATCCCCATGCTCATTTAAGGAACATTGATGAAGTTCTTGACACTTTTAAATTCAATGGAATTCCTTTGGATGAAGTGACGATGAAATTTTTTCCTTTCTCTTTGAGGGACAAGGCTAAGTCATGGTTGCAAAGTTTTGATCTGAGTACATTCAACACATGGGAACGACTAGCTCAAGAATTCCTGATGAGATTCTTCTCTTCGGCAAAGACGATGACATTGAGAAATGATATTACATCTTTCCAACAACAAGATAGGAAAATACTTAGTGAAACTTGGGAAAGGTTCTAACAATTATTGAAGAAATGTACTCATCGTGAGATACCATTATGAATACAAATTCTCACCTTTTACAATAGGTTGCTCCAAGAATTCAAGACAACTTTGGATGCATCAGCTAATGACTCTTTTTCCCTAATGACACCTAAGAACGCTAGAGAGTTGTTAACAATACTAGCTTCCAATAATCATCAATATACTTCTCACATGGATGGGATTGTTCAAAGGAGAGGAGGGGGAATGCATGAGATGGATCCCCTAAATGCTATTCTTGTTCAACATCAAGCTTTGAATGTTCAATTACCCGCTATTGCAAAGTCTTTGAGCAACCTTATTGTTAATGCGGTAAATGTTATGTCAAATCATAATCATGGAGCTTGTGTATTGTGTGGGAGAAATCATATGGGAGGTCAACGCAATATAGAGCAGCTACCAAACTATGAGAAAGTTCACTACGTCAACCAACCTCCCCAACCAAGATCTCAAAAAAATCCCTATTCAAACACCTGCAACTCCAGGTGACGCAATCATCCAAAATTTTCTTGGAGTGGAAACCAATCCCAACAATAACAACCTCATCAGTCTCAAGCATAGTATTCTCACCCAAGGCAACCATTTAACCCAAACCACCAATACCAAAACCAACCACCCTGGCCCCAAATTCAACATGGAGAATCAAGTCGTGGTCAATACCATCCTCCACAATTTCATCATGGTGTGAAGCAAGTAGCTCAACCTTCCAACCATACCAAAATTTTCACCATAACCTACTACCTCAATAACCAATCCAAACTCAATTCCAAGACTTGCTCATGAAGAACCAAGACATGCTCATGCAATTCATGAAGAATCAAGAATCTTTCTTCAAGAATTTGGAGAACCATATGGGGTAAATTGCAAAGCATCTATCCGAGATACCACTTGGTCCCTACCAAGTGACACAATCCCAAATGTGAGAGAACCAAATCATAGAAAGCATGCAAAGGCAATCACTCTTCGATGCGGGAAGGAGTTGATGGATAAGCTCCAAGGGATAATGGAAAAGGTTGATGATAATGAGGAAGAGACTCCCATGGGGAGTAACATGAAAGTTGGAGAAAGTTCCATAGAAATTGACAGGGAGAGTAAAGAACTTTCAAGAGAAGAGGGCACGAAATATGAAGAGCCCAAAAAGTATAGAACCCCTACTAGAAGAGCACAAGAGGACAAGAGCCCCCCTTAAGTGACATGAGAGTCTAGCTGACTAATGACATTAAGATCCCATTTCCTCAAAGGCTCAAGAAGGATGAGAAACAAAAGATACTCAAGAGATTTCTAAAGGCTTTCAAGAAAATTGAAATCAATATCCCTTTCATAGAAGCCTTGGAGAATATGTATGCAAAGTTTATGAAGAAAATGTTAACCAGCAAAAGAAAGCTCATGGGGGATGAAATCTTAAGCCTTAACGAATAGTGTATGTAATGATTCAAAAACACCCATCCACTAAGTTCAAGGATCCAAGATCCTTTTCAATTCTTTGTGGGATCAAGAAGACACATTTTGAGATGGCCTTGTATGATCTAAAGGTATCAATAAATCTTATACCTTATTCTCTCTTCAACAAAGGTCATTAGAGAAAGGTTGAAACCAACTAATGTCACTTTTCAATTAGCTAATAGAAGTCCCAAGCTACCAATAGGGATCGTTGAGGATGTTATTGTGAAAGTTACGAAAGTCTATTTACCGGCCAATTTTATTTGTACTTGACAGGAAGAAGGATGTCGAAATGCCATTGATTTTAGGGAGACCATTTTTAGCCACCGGAAGGGCATTGAATGACGTCCAAAAAGTTAAGCTTCAAATAAGAGTCAATGTCTTTTAATGTGTTTCACTCTTTGAAATTTCTATCTTCATATATTGATGAAATGAACATTGAATTGATCGATAAAATTGTTGATGATTTTTGTGGTGATAACCTTGGTGGTATCCACAAGAATATTGCACAAATGCGAGAAGAAGATGAAGTAAAGCATGAATGTAGCAATCAAGAGAGCTTGGATTTACAAGTCAAGGAGAATTCCACGGAGAAAAAATTGTAAAACGGGGTCTCCGATCAACATATCCTCCAAGGTTGAGTTGAAACCTCTTCCATCTCATTTATAGTATGCATTTCTTGGTGATGATCATACTTATCCGGTCATTGTTAGTGCTTTGCTTCCTAGTGATAAATTGATAATTTACTTTGT
Organism: Cinchona pubescens; assembly: GCA_025175665.1. Classification (NCBI taxonomy): domain Eukaryota; kingdom Viridiplantae; phylum Streptophyta; class Magnoliopsida; order Gentianales; family Rubiaceae; genus Cinchona; species Cinchona pubescens. The sequence continues at coordinate 767,953 of JANKKI010000074.1, read as the reverse complement.
TAGTGAAAAAAGAAGCATCGCAAGGCAATTACTTGGAGTATTACTGACTTGAAGGGTATCAATCCTACTTTTTGTATGCACAAGATCCTCTTCCATGACAACTTTAAGCCTTGTAGACAACCTCAATATAGGCCAAACCCCACCCTAAGGGAAGTTGTGAGGAAGGAAGTTCTTAAACTCTTAGACGTCGGCATTATTTTCTCCATAAATGATAGTGAGTAGCTGATCCCAACTCAGGTAGTTCTAAAGAAAGGTGGGGTAACAGTTGTTGAAAATGAGAAGAGTGAATTGATCCCTTCTAGAGTAGTCACCGGGTGGTGAATGTGCATAGATTTTTAGAAACTCAATGAAGCCACTAGGAAGGATTATTTCTCTTTACTATTTATTGACCAAATGCTAAAGTGTTTGTCAGGGCATGCATTTTATTGTTTCTTGGATGGGTATTCAGGTTATTTCCAAATAGTCATAGCCCTCGAGGACCAAAAAAAAGCAATCTTTACCTGTCCCTATGGCACTTTCTGCCTATAGACAGATACCCTTCGGTTTGTGCAATGCTCCAAACACTTTCCAATAATGCATAATTGCTATTTTTCATGATATGCTTGAAGAATTTATAGAAATTTTATGGATGATTTTAGCATGTTCGGTGATTAATTTGATTGTTGCTTGAAAATTTTGACTTATGTGCTTACTAGATGTGAAGAGACCAATTTGTTCTTAAATTGGGAAAAATGTCATTTCATGGTTAATGAAGGAATTGTTCTAGGTCATAGGGTATCATCTAAGTGCTTTGAGGCCACCATCCACTAATATGAAAGGAGATAGGAGTTTCTAGACCTTTATGTGCTCTCTTGCAAAAAGATGTATTCTTTGTGTTTGATGGTGATTGTTTGCTTGCCATTAATCACTTGAAACATGCTTTGATCACCGCTCTAGTGATAGTTACTCCTATTGGGATTTACCTTTTGAGCTTATGTGTGATACAAGCGACTATGTCATTGGGGCAGTTTTGTGCCAAAAAAGCATCTTTTCTAGATAAAATCTTGCATATTGTGTATTATGCTAGTCGCACCTTCAATAATGCACAAATTCATTACTCCACTGCTAAAAAACAACTCCTTGCACTGGTTTTTGCATTTGATAAATTTCAATCATATATGACTGGGAGCAAGGTCATCGTTCCTACCAATCACTTAGCCCTCAAATATCTTTTTGCTAAATGTGATGTAGAGCCAAGGCTAATTCGTTAGATTTTACTCTTGCAGGAGGTAATGAAAATACCATGGTGGATCACCTTTCACACTTAGAAGGCCCAATCATTCAACTGGGACAAGAGGTGCTAATGAGATAGCAATTTTCGGAGGAACAACTCTTTGTGGTTCAAGTGAATTCACCATGATATGTGGACATTGTCAACTTCTTGGTTGCTAAGGTGATACCCCAAACATGGACTCAAATCGGAAGAAAATTTCTTATCGAAGAGATAGTACTATATGTGGGAAGATCCATATCTGTACAGAAAATGCAAGGACCAAGTGACTCCCCCTCTGGAGATGTGTGCCATAAGAGGAAGTTCTAATTATGCTGTTTCATTGTCACTCCTTGCCAGTCAGAGGCATCATAGGTCTCATCGTACTGTCATTATGGTGTTGCAAAGCGGTTTCTATTGGCCGACCTTGTTTTGGGATACTAGAGATTTTGTCATCCAATGTAATGAGTGTCAAAGGTCAGGAAACATCACAAGAAAGAATGAAATGCCGTTGAACAATATTTTGGTGTGTGAGATCTTTGATGTGTGGGGAATATACTTCATGGGACCATTTCCACCTTCCCACAACAAAAAAGTCATTCTTGTGGTAGTAGATTACGAGTCAAAGTGGGTTAAGGCCGTTGCTCTTCCAACTAATGATGCAAGGGTGGTGGTGAACTTTGTAAAGAGAAACATCTTTGCAAGATTTGGAGTCCCGAAGGAGATCATAAGTGATAGTGGGACATACTTCAAGAATGGCTTGTTTGAATCAATTCTTTCCAAGTATGGGGTCACTCAGCAAAGTCTCTCTTGTCTACCACTCTCAAAAATCCGGTCAAGTTGAAGTGCCTAACCTGGAGCTCAAGAGAATATTGCAAAAGACCATCAATTCATCAAGGAAGAATTGATCCAAAAAACTTGATGACGCTCTATGGGCACACAGGACCATTTTCAAGACACTTATAGGCATGCCTCCCTGTAGAATGGTCTACAATAAGGCATGTCATCTCCCGGTGGAGATTGAACATAAAGCTTATTGGGCTATCAAGAGCCTCAATTTTGATTGAAAGAGGCAAGAGAAAAAAGGATTCATGACCTAGGCTTTTGGAAGTTCTAGGCTTTACAGGGAAAGGACGAAGGTTTGGTATGATAAAACATTTCGAGGAATTTCAAGACCGATGACCTCGTCCTTTTGTACAATTCAAGGTTAAGATTATTTTCTAGGAAACTCAAGTTGCGATGGAATAGGCCTTTTGAAGTGGTGCAAATATTTCTTTATGGAGTAGTAGAACTAAAATGAAGTGAATTGAGGAACTTCAAAGTCAATGGTCACCGTCCCAAACCCTACTATGGAGGGGTGATCGAAGAGGGATGAGAAACCATCCAATTTATCTCAACTTGATCAATCACAGTTATAGTCAAGTTAATGACTATAAATGAGCACTTCTTGGGAGGCAACCCAAGGTTCTTCTACCCTTGCTTGTGTTTTCTTAAATTAGGTTTAGATAGATTTAATTAATGTAATTTTACTGATTTTATGTTTAAACTAGTTAGTATTGATTTTAATTGAAATAATGTTGGAATGACTCTCTAATCTCATGTTTATGTGTTTGCAAGTAAAAGAGGTGCTTAGGAAAGAATGGTGAGAAATTTTGAAAATTTACTTTTTAAGTGAGGCAAACCGCAGTTTACCACCTTTATAAACCGCAGTTTGCAGACTCCCCAAGTCTCCAGAAATTAAACCTTGATTCTAAATCGTAGTAAGCTGGTGATTCTTGTGAAAAAAAAAGTTTCTAAGTAATGTAGACCGCGGTTTACCTTTTAGAATAGGAAAATAAGAGACCATAGTTTATTGGTGAATTCCAATAAAAAAATTTTAAGTCTTTTAAATCACAGTTTCCCAATTTTTAAACCGCAGTCTAAGGTTTACTTTGCTTTCCGAAAAGTAGACTGCATTTCTAAATTGCGGTCTACTAAGCACTTAACTGAAAAAAAAAATTCTAAGTATTTTAGGCCGTGGTTTGCTACATTTTCATACCGCGGTTTGAAACCCTATGATCTCTTTGGGAAGTAAACTATGTTTAGAAACCATGGTCCACAATATCCATTTCAAGAATTTTGCTAACTTTTAGACTGTTTTTTTTTTGCGAAAAAGGAATTTTTCAAACCACAGTTTGAAGAGGAAACCCTAGGTATACCTCTAAACCGCGGTGCAGAATTTTTAGCTAGAAAAAAGCAAATCGTGATGTCTCTCCCAGTTACTCTAAATACATTTTGCCAACATTTTTTCTGAAAAATACCCTATTTTCCTCTCTTCTTTAGCTGATTTGACTCTACCCTTCTCCCCTTTATTACCCACAAAAACTCATATTTTTTTCAAAAATTCCATCCATCACTACCCAAGGCATCATCAAGCGAGTGATGGAATTTTTGGTGGGAAGTATCAACAAGAAGACATCTATGCTCAACTTTCACGGGTAACTTCGTTCTAATTCATTTTTCCAAGTTTTACTAGTAGAAATTCTTGAATCTTGATGCATTTTTGCTAATTGGACTACTTGTGATTGCTGGGATTTAATTGGATATATTATTAAGAGTTGGTTTGTTTGAATTGTTGATATTATTGGTTGGTTTAATTTGTTCTCATTAATTGAATTAAATGGCTCGTGATAGAGGGAAGAGGAATGCTACGATTACAACTCCGGTCGGTAAAAAGAGAAAAACTAGACTCGGGGAACAATCTATGAGAAGGGGTAGTAAGGCATATGATGAGAACACTTTTGTGAGTCTCAAAGATGCAAAAACCTTTAATAATTAGATTAAGATTAGTATCATTCATGATAGGGATTTTCAAATAGAAATTGATAGACAATTGAATAAGAGATCTTGGGTCAAATTCAACGAGTCAATACAGAAGGGGTATGTGAACTTAGTGAAGGAATTTCATTGTAATTTGAGTGGAATGGACACTAGTAATGATAGAGTCTTTGTTAGAAAGAAGTGGGTGGACATCAGTGCCAAGAAAATAAATTCAGTTTTGGGTATACGGAGACATAATGTCACAACCTATGTAGATTTGATGAATCCAGAACACTAAGGATTGGATTATACTAAGGTATGGGCTAAACTTTGTGGAGGAGAGCCTAAATAGGAGTACAACACTACCCAAACTAGAAACAGAGTGCTTCCTAAGAAGCACATGCAGTTGCTCTCTAAAATTTGGTTATATTATATTTGTTGCCGAATCATGGGTACCTCTAGAATGAGCATGGTGTAGATAGACAAGGCATGTTTTGTGTGTGGTATACTGGAAGGGTTGAACGTAGACCTTGGAAAAACCTTATTTACCTGAAATTCTTGAGAAACTCCTGATTTGCTAAAGTAGTTTTTGCTCTTCCTAGTTTGGCTACTAAATTATGTTTAGATGTAGGTGTCAAAGCCTATCCTGGAGAAGAAAAAATATACCCAAAGAATCCTTTCTATGTGGCTTATATGTGAAACATGGTGAATGAGTACTCTTAGACATCATCTGGGCTAATAAGCGTTAGGTTCTGGATCTCAAACGGCTTAAGCTCCTCTATCAAAATCACAATTTCTTAACATCTTGGGCAATTTTGTGTACAATCCTTCCCAGATGAACATCGAGCAATAGAAACTCCAGGCATACTAGACTTTTTGTCAAATGGCTCTCCACAACAACATGGTCCTACTTGGTCAAGCTCTCCAAACTACCACCCTCGACAGTTGGATTCACATGAAACCTCTACCCAACTGGCACTTTGGACCACCACATGGCCAGACGTACATCCATCCACATAATGAAGCTCAACTTCAAGAAGGCGGTGAGTGAGAATAGGCAATGTGGGAGGAGAAAGAGACGATGATGAGGGCAATCGGGAGGATTCCGATGATGGTATGTTCAACATCACTGAAGGAGAGAAAGTGGATGAGAAGAACGAGGAAGATGATGATTGAACTCTACCACAATTACCCCATTGAGAAGACACTTTCCCCCTTACTTATTGCATGCATTCACCTTACCTCATTCACCCTATTATTGAGTTTATTTAGAGAGAGAGATACATTAACATAACTATTTCTTTTACTTTCTTAGTTTACTTGATTATTGGATATTTCATAGTTTTTATTTGGTTTGAATAATGCTTTTGGTTGTGGGGCTGTAGTTGGATGCTTGATTGGTTGACCCCTCAACATAGTAGGTAGTTTTGAAAGGGTAACCGTTGGGCCATTTTGGTAGGGTTAACCCTTAGTTTATTATTTAAAGAATTTTTGTGTTGATGCCTTGTTGGATTAGTCCAACTTTGGTTCATGATTATATTTTTAATTCTATAAAGCTTTAGTTTCTTTTCTTGTACTCAACGGTGAGCGGTTGGATGAGTGATACTTATCAATTTTAATAAGATAGAAAGTGTGGTGTTGTTTTATGTATAATTGTCTCGGTTTGTGTGTTTGGAATTTTTTGAAATGCCTTAGTAAATTTATTGGGTTACAGGTGCAAAAATGGCCTTTAACCTTATAAACTCTACTAAGTGTTTATACTTGATTCAAAATGCTTTTCATTGGTTTGTTTAGATATTATGCTTTGTTTTGATTGTGAGTATGCCTGCCTTATTCATTCCTTATTTGAGATTATCTAAAGATGATGAAGTTTGGTAGATAGTGTAGATTGAAATGATCTAAGCCTCTTTGTTCATTTGCATGAATTGCACAATTGAATGTTTTGTGGATAATGAGGTTTAGTCTAAGACATTTGTCTATGTGTGTAAATCTCCTGGTTATCACATAGTTGGATTTAGAAATGAACTAAGCTTTTCCTTGGGTCGTTTGTGCATTAAAAAACCTATCTAATAGTTGTTCTAACCCTAGTGTTCCCATTTGAGCTTTAAAACCTTATTTACTTGACAACCACATAGTTAAACCATACATCCTTATTGCATTACCATCCTTTCACTCATTCACCTTTGTCAGAATTTGATCTAAGTGTATAAATGAAAAGTATTGGAGTAAATCATGTCTTTGTTTATTGGTTCGAAGGTTGAATTATTATTGATTACATCCGGTATATGTTTCCTTCATGTAAGTAAACATAATAAAGTTGAGATATCTTGTTATATATCTCTTCTAAATATATATATAATATATATATATATATATATATATATATATATATTAGACATTTAATTCTGCAATATTGTATATGCATTATGTAATAAAAGAGAATCAAAAAGATCTCCTTAAACATCAATGTAGTATTTTAGTGATTTAAATGATGTTTGGTTTTTGCGTGTGTGAGGAATTTTGTTCAAAGGTTCCGGTCCTAGTGTTTTTGATACTAACTCTGCAAGGTGAATTTGAGTCACTTATATCCAAATTTATATCGTCCTTTTACTCTTCCCTATATTACAAGTCTACCAATCCTATGGGATCCTTAATACGGGCTATAATAGAGTTTAAAGCTTTGTAGAGTAAAGCACCACCTTATTTAATAGTTTTAGCTAAATCTCATGATGTCCATAAACATGTATGTTCACTTGCATTCTGGTACTTCTTAAAATAATTCTTTGTGATCTTTCTACACTTGAAACCGATTTCAGAAAACTAGCTTCTTACTTTTTCACACGATCAAGTGAGTGAACATGTTTAGTTTATTAAGTTAAAACAATGTTTGCACATGCTGAATACTTCTTAATTTTTGTTGGTATTTCCTTTATGATCTCATTGGTTTTGTGTTTTTAGCTTTATTTCCTCTTGTTTTGCTTGGGACTAACAAAATGCTACGTTTGGGGGAGTGATAACTCTATTACATAGAGTTATTTTACCTTTAATTCCTATGCAATTTTGACTATAGGTTTAGTCCCATTCGGTTTGGTTTTACATACTTTTGGTTAGATTTTAGTTTTATTCATGTTTATAAGAGAATTAGATGTATATTAGGATTTTTGTAGAATTATGCACAAACTTTGACATAATATATATACTATGATGGGTGTGTCTTAATTTATAAATGATGGTGTGTTTTGGCAGGTAATTTCAAATTTTGGAAGTTATTTGAGGAATGGAAGAATCTGGGGATTGGAATGCAATTAATAGGATCAGTCAAAGATGTGTTAACTTCTTCAATATCGCAATCTAGATTTACAAGTATTGATGAGCAAAATTGTAGTTCCATCCCTTCAAATACAGAGTGCACAAACCATGGTCTAGCATACACAAATACAAATTTGTAACCCACAGTTTTCAAATTGGAACAAGAACGATTATAAACTGCGGTCTCCATATTTGTATAGATAGAAAGGAGACCACAGTTTTGAAGTCAAAATCAGTACTTTGACTTAGCTCAAAACTATGAAAGAATTACTCGAAAACTAAGCATATAGTAGTAGGTGTAGTATAGTTTAGTTAGATAGAATAGAGTAGTCTTGTCGAGAACTCCTCTTTTCCATCTTTCATTTCATCCTTAATTTTAGCTTAATGTTTGTTATAAAAACTCAAGCTTTTGATCTTACTTTATTGGGCTTTCTTTCTTCTACACATTGATATCTATTTTACTTATTTTCATCTAAGTTCTCTTGTATTTCATTGGTAGACTAGTTTATTTATTTTCTTGAATTAGTGTAATCTTGCAATTTAGTAGTTAATCTTGCATTTGATCTTGTAATTTCTTAGTTTCTAAGCATTAATTAGTAGTGGGTTTTCATTTAACTTAATTTCCTTAGGCTAAATCTTCATCTATATTTCTAGAACTTGCATTTCATTACTTTCTAAAAATAGTAAAAAATGATAGAACATTATATGCATCTAGGTAGATAGATCCATTCAAAGTAAATTCCTTCATATTTCAAACATTTTTTCAATAAGTTTACTGAATAGCAATACTTAATTGCTTATTTAGGATAGAACTTAAAATAGTTTTCCTTACATTATTTATTGCTTTATTTTCCTAGTTAGTAGACTCTTTTATTATTCTAGTGAAGTAGAATAATTTAGTTCCTTTTAGTTTTAGTTGACTGCTTGCTAGTTTCAAAATCTCATTCAGTATAGGTTGTTCATACAACCACTTGTCTTCAATTAAATCTCATCCTTAGATGGTAGAGTATTTTAGTGATAATTGTAGTCTAACTTGTCATTACTTATTGCTCATCTTAATTGTTCAATTGTGCTTAGATTAATTAGAACTTCTATTATTTCTAGCATGCCTTATTGTTGCTTTATTAATGATAAACAAGTTAATCTAGTTGATTAGTCTCCTACTAGTTGTTAGTATGTTAATTACTAGTAGGACCACATCTTTCTTTTTTTTAGTCTAGTTAGCACAAAGGCCCTATTTAGACTAGTAATCACCCTTCAATCCTTAAATGATACTCTCTCGAAACCCTACAAACCTACCCTATATACTTGCGATGTGTAGGTGTTTGTTAGTTGTTGCTTAGGGATAATTTAGCTTGTTCGTTTGATTTTCACGATCTAACCAACCCCTAGGTTTAAAACGAATAGTTAAAATTGAGTTTTCCTCTAATTGTAAAGCGGTGTCAAAGAAGGGCCTAAGCATACCCATGCTTCTAAGCAAAGGTGCACAAACGAGTACTGATGTGATCATTGTCATTATCACTTGGAAAAAGTACTTATTTATATATTTAAGATTAACAATTGCAATAATGACAGTTATTTTAGATGATGATCAGGTAGGAGAATCTAACTCAATTGCACTGGTTATTGACGGCAAGTCTCAAACGTAGGTTAGGAGGAAGCAAGCCCAAGAAATAGACCGTGTTCAAGGCAATGACCTAGTTTGGTGAAGTATTGATTTGGCGATCCGCCGAATCATCTTTCTTGAAAGAGGCTACACAACAGCTAATGCAACTGTTGAAGAGTTGGGACTACTAACCGGTCAAATATTCATTCTAGGCTTGGTGATCATGACTGTAAGTTTGATGTTTATGACTTGATACACCCGTGGAGACCCCCTGTAACACCCCGGGTCCTGGGCTGGCTCAACAACTTTTGAGCAAAAATAATGGGTCAAAATGCTTAAGCCAAATTATAAGTAACCCACAACTCAATGTGTGATAAACAATACAATATCCCGTTCCACATTGACATTTACCCCTCTTTTAGGCTTTGCGTCCTCGAAAAGCCCAAGTTAGAGCCCAATAACACATCATATACATTGCGTAGCATAGCCCAATACCACTAGCCTAGTCTCACCCTATGCATGAATCACACAAGATTCGCTCTGATACCAATATTAACATCCCGGGTCCTGGGCTAGCCCAAAAAATTTTGAGCAGAAATAACAGGCTCAAAATGCTTAAGCCAAGTTATAAGTAGCCCACAACTAAAATGTTATAAACAATAAAATATCCACTCCTATTTTTGCATCTATGTGGGACGGGGGATCACACCCCCACTGAGAAGTTATCAGCGAGGCCTAAATAGAGTAATTGTGTGGTGGAGCCATGTGTACGAAAAGTTTCAAGGGACCAAGTTATGTTGATTACAGGAGGATCAATGCTGAAGAGAGTCGCTGTCCAACATTATAACAACAACCTGGGGAATGAAAGCTTAGATAGGCCAGGGGCATAGACCGAGAATGGTTAAGCCGATCAAACCTAGGAGGGATAGGTGGTCAATGGATCAATATCCAAATTTTTCGAGAGATATTGACCCCTGAATGATGAGAAAAATATAGAAGTGTAGATATCAAAGATGGAAACAATATGAGAAAATGATAAAAAAAAGAGGCAAAAAAGACGAGGAATAAGTGAAAATACCAAAGAAAAGAAGAGCCAGTCACTAAGAAAGTATGAGAAAAGTATGCCAAAAGGTCCAAAGATAGTGATGAAATAGAGACAAGAAACTAATTGCAAACCTTAGTGAAAATTGACAGTATATACTTAGAGCCGACATTGGTGAGCATGTTGGTAGCGCTACCTAAGGGTTTCATGTCGAGAAAGAAGCAACCGTATTGCATAAGTAAGCATAAAGAAGTGAATTGGTCAGGCGTGCTAGAAATATTGTTGATCGAGAACATAGGAAGTGTCAAGTACACTTGAACTGCCGAAGATTAATGAGAATAAGAGAAGTCTTCAAATCATAAAAGGACCAAACATGGCTGACAATGTGGTATTGACTAAACCAAATGTGGAAATGGCTTATCATTTGAAGTTGTTGTTCATGCAAGGCCACATGAATGGAATACCAGTCCAGAGAATGATAGTCAACAACAGAGTTGTAATAAACATCCTGCCAGCCAACATGATGAAGAAGTTGGGAAAGATGATAGATAATTTGGTGCCAATAGACATTGTTATTAGTAGTTTTACAAGAGAAGTTATAGACACTTGGGTTGGGGCATCTTACCTCTAGACGAACCATTGAGTCTCAGGTAACATCGTACAACTTTCTTTGTAGTTGAAACTTCATCATCATCATATAATGCCTTATTAGGTAGAGATCGGATTTATGCTGCTGGTTGTATACCATTCTCACTACATCAAAAGCTTATGTTCTGGAAGAGACGAAGTAGAAGCAATGAAGGCAAATCCTAAGCCCTTTGTGGCTTCAGTACACACTACTGAAGCAATATATTATTATGGCAACATCGGCTCTCAAAATTACATTGAACAGGAAACCTGAAGTGGCAAAAATGATGTTACCGATTGCTACAAAAGAATAGAAAGCCGTGAACAAAAAACTATTTCAGCCAGCGAACACAGGCCGAAGGCTAGAAGAAATGGAAAAAAGCTCATACAATGACACGAAAGTTGAAGAAGAAAATGAGACTTACGTGCCGAAAGGATACCATGAAGAAGTTTGACATAAGAAACATGAAGAAAAAGAAGACGTGGTAAAAGAGAAATATGAGTCAACAGTGCATTACACCGATGCCATATTTGAGCTTGACGAATCTGGAAAACCGAGTCCCAACATAGCAAATATGTTGGCTGTTCAGTCGTCCAAGATAGAAGATATACGAGTCCAAGTTAAGGACGTTGCAGTAGAAATGGACCTTAGAGACAGTAACAAGAGCAGGTCGACATATATTTGTGCTAATTTGAATACACAGTAGATGGAGTAGTTAACTCGATTGTTGAAAGAGTTCATCAGCTATTCTGCATGGGACTACACAGAAATGCTGGGGTTGGACAAAAAATTGGTCAAACATAAGATCCCAATGAAACTTGGTTTTAAGCCGTACAAGTAACCTCTTAGGCAATTTTTTGATGACATAACAGCAAAGGTAAAAGAGGAGATTAAGGCTTGTTAACAGAAATTTTAAAAGTAGCAATGTATATGGAATGGTTGTCAAATGTGATCCCAGTCATTAAAAGGAATGGGAAGACCAGGATCTGCACAGATTTTAGGAATCCCAACTTGGTTTCACCAAATATAAGCTTCCAATGCTGATTACAGACATGTTGAATGTTGATTCGGTTGCAGGGAATAAATTCATGAATTTTGTAGATGGAAATGCAAGGTAAAAACAAATATTCATAGCCTAGGAGGACATCCACAAAATGGTGTTTTGGTCCACAGGTGCATTGTGCAATACCAATGAAAAGTGATGCCGAGGGCAAATTACATATTCCATGATTGCATTAGAGATTTCTTGCAAGTATATATAGATGATGTAGTAATGAAGTCATCTACTTTTGAGCAATATTTGGAACACTTGCGGCAAGCATTTGTTAGGATGCAAGTACACACGCTTATGCTGAATTTGAAATGCACATTTGGGGTCTCAACCAAGAACTTTCTTGGGTTTTTGGTGCATCAGAAAGGAACAGAAGTGGTAGAAGGCAAGTCAAAAGCCGTACTGAAAACACAGCTACCAAGGAGTAAGAAAGAGCTTCAATAATTTTTTAGGAAAATGAACTTCCTTTGATGGTTCATTTCTAACTTAGCCGGTCAAACCAGAACATTCTCATTATTGCTTACAATTGAAATAAACCGAGCCCTTTGTCTGGAAAACACAACATCATGAGGCTTTTGATGCATTGAAAGCATATTTGGTTAAGTCACCAATTATATGCCACTAGATTGACTGAGAGTGTTAAAGTTGTATATATTTACAACTAATGATACATTTGGTTGTTTTCTAGCTCATGATGATGAAGACTCACGAGACAGTGCAGTATATTACTTAAGTAGAATTCTTACTCCCTTAGAATAGCGATATAAGCATGTAGAAAATATGTGTTTAGCATTGTATTTTGCTGCACAAAAACTTTGGCATTACATATTTCTGAGTATTGCTTATATAATTTCAAAATTTGATTTAATTAAATATATGTTGTGTCGATCCATTCTTTGTGGCCGAATTTGCAAATGGGCCTTATATCTCATGGAGTACTAATTTTCACATGTAAATTAGACCGTTGTTAAAGGACAGGCATTGGCCCATTTTTTGGCATAATACACCAAATTTCGATGAAAAGCTAGATCCTGTTGAGGTTGGTAGAGACATTAATCAAATCGACAATATAACCAAGAAAATGAATTTTGATGGCTCCAACACAGATGCTTGCAATGGTACTGGTATATCAATTACAAATAACCAAAATGTAGAAAGAATGCATTCATTCAAACTTATGTTCGATTGTTCGAACAACCAAGCTGAATATGAATCCCTGATAATCGACTTGGAGTTATTGGCAGAAATGCAAATTAAGGAGGTGAGATAACTACAAGGAGACTCACAGTTAGTCATAAACTAGGCATATGGTGACTGCCAATGTAAACATCTTATTTCGATAAAGTATTTAATGGTGGTGTGCAAGCTAATCGAATTATTCGACAAGGTGGCTTTTGAACATGTACCTAAAGCAAGGAAAGATCAAGCCAATGAGTTAACCCAAATAATGTCTATGTTGTTAGTCCCTGAGTCGCAAAGTTGGCCGTGCCTTGTTATATAGATCGGCAGTCAGAATACAGTTTCAATGTCTTCAAAATTTGATGTTGAAGCCAATTTGTGTGGTCTTATCATCCAATACTTGGAAAACGCCAATGGTTGCACACCCCAAAAAGTGAAAAAATAGGCAGCCTAGTATATATTACTAGATGGAGTGTTATATCGGCTGGGAAAGATGAATTGCTCCTAAAGTACCTAAAGAAGCCTGAAGCATACAAAGGTATCCAAGAAATTCACGAAAGAATTTGTGGGTCATATCAATGACAGTAACATGATATGGATGTTACGAAAACATGGTTTGTATTGGCCAACCATGATGAGAGATTGTATAAATTTGCGAGGGGATGCATGAAATTCTAGGCACGTCCACCCATACAAAGGGTAGCAACTAGAGAAATAAAGATCATTGTGAAGACATAGGCTTTTAGATGTTGGGGAATAGATATAATTGACATAATTTTTCCATCCTCGTTACAACAACATAATTACATCATAACGGCGACAGATTATTTTATAAAATGGGTTGAGATAGTGCCGATTAGGAAACAGACCTGACCAGAGAACAATAATAGGGTTTGTTAGAAAGTACATCATTCGTCATTTCGGCATGCCTGAAACGATTGTGACCTATCAGACATTGTGCTTTACTAGGTCACATAACAATGAATTTGCAAAAGACATGGGGTTTAAGATCACGCATTCAACATTTGCATAAAGTAATGGTCAAACTGAATCGATGAATAAAACCTTAAAGAGCATCATCAAGAAGATGATTGATGATCACTCGAGGCATTGGCATGAATTGCTATCAGAAGCCTTGTGAGCTTACAGGATGTCCTATCAGACCAGCACATGTGTTTCCCTTATGCATTAGTCTGTTGTCATGGTGCTATTTTACCCACCGAAATTACTCTTGGTGCTTTACGGTTGGCTCATCAACGTGGCTTATTGACTGATGTGTATAGCCAAGCTGTGCTAGACAAGTTGCTAACCTTGGACGAAGAAAGATTAACAGCCTTAGATCATTTGGAGGCCAATAAAAGGAAGGTGGCCGCTGGGATTTGTATAACAGGAGGGTACACACTGAGTTTTTCCAACTAGCGATTGAATTCGGAAGGCTATCCTTCTAGTTGGTTAGAAAGATATAGGCCTTGGTAAATAGAGTCCGATTGGGAAGGGTATTTATGTGAAAGAAGTATTGATTGGAAGAGCATATTTGCTTGTTGATTTAGATGGAAGTGTACACAAAAAGCCAATTAATAGGATATATGTGAAAGAATTTATCCTCTTAACATGAGAATGCTTAACTAAAGAAGAGCACCTGCCTAAGTATAGATCGGCTAGGTTAGAGTATCCTTCAAAAAGTAATAGACACGAGACCAAATTAGTTGTAGCCAAGCTAAAAGGAGATATAAAATTTAAATGTAGATATTAAACAAAGCGATAGTCAATAAAAGTACAAAAGTGGGCCAAAATGCCAAAAATCCACAATGGATAAAATCAGTCATCAGCTTTATAGCCGTTAAAAAATAAAAAGCCAGAACAAACCGATTACACACAAGGTGCAGAAAGGTATTTAAGCAACTAAAGCTGTAGCATTAGACCTAAGTAGAAAAAGGTTGGGGAAGTGTAGCTTGAACACTAGAGAGACATTACTTGTAGCAGGGGCAACACCAGTATCATCAACTTGACTTTGTGTTTGAGAAACGTGGCCTTGACTCGGCTCATCAGTCCCTAAAATACTCAAGACACTGCTGTAAAAAAAAAAGTATATACATCCCTCATGTAGTTGCTCTTAGTATCTGCACCTCCTATATCAAGTTCCAGTTTAGAGAGCTAACCTAGAAGAGTTTCCAGTTCTACCAAAACAGGGTTGAATTTCTTCTGAAGTTCATGCTACATGGTTAAAGACGTCTCCTTTACTTGCCTAATTCCATTCAATTGCCGAAAGAGAGACTATTTCTTTTAGTTAAGTTCATCAACGAATCTGTTGAAATCCTCTATTTCGGTAAGGGCTTGCTTCACCTTATTGATTAGGGTGTCGAACTATTCTTGGGTAGACAGACAAGAAGCAAGCCTGAATAGAATTGGCTCGTTTGTATTCCTCAAACAAAGAAAGCAAAAAAGTGATATATGAATCAAATACTTGTCAATCACTGATCAATAATTGACCCTGAGCAACATATCTGTAGGCTGATAAATATTTGATTGGTTCATCAGATTTGTTAAGCAGGACTTCATCAACCGATTTGGTGATAAGCTCCACCGAAGAGTGCCAAAGTCTAGCCACCCGAGTAAGATCTACTCCTGATTACCTTGAGCTGCGGGGTGAGATCGAAGAGGCATAAGTTAAACTTCTAATTCAGCTCAATAAAATATGTTGACATATCAACTGAAGAGGAGTAAGTTAGAAGGTAGCCTAAAAAAAATCTAAGAGTTAGGTTTTAGGCCAAATTAAAGGATATAGAAGGAACAGAAGAACTAGTGCATACTAGAATAGTTTGTATCATGGTTCAAAGTCGCGGTCGCGGTAAAGGTCGCGGAACGTATCGTTCCACATCGGTCTCGGTGTATCGGTCGCGTATCGGGCTAACCTAATATACATATTTCATTATACATGAAGTTTAAAAAATTCTAAAGAGAAAATTAAAAACTATACAAAACCACATGAATCTACCGATTCTGTCCCATTTACACCCTGTTCCCCAAGAACCTCTTATTGGAGCATAAAAATTCTTGAATTGTGCACTTTTCTCTTGCAACAAGCGCTTTCAAGCTTCAATGCATATCGGAACAAATCCATGTTCAATTCCTCAAATCTTGGCGAGTAATCATCAATGAAAATCAATACCCTAAAACAAGGCGTCAATCTCTATTGATGTCCGAGAGGAAAAGGGTCCATCTAGATGTGCAGAGTACTCAGTTGAGCAATTGCCGAGTCGACTCGGTCCGACTCGGAGCGGTAGCCTCCGTTCCGGTTCCGACTCGGCCGAGTCTTTGAACCTTGGTCTGTATAGAAACTTCAGGCTTTGGAACTTCTGCAGCGAGCGGAATACTAGTATCAAAAAAGTATACAAATTCGCTTCAGCCACATATAGAACAACCCTCTTGATTATCAGTTGTATGGGTATAGCAGGTATAGATGTGACCAAAATCTGAGTTGGGTCGCTGCTCACTGCTGAGGAAGACTTAATGGGAAAGGACCTAGAAGACCTCCTAAAAGAGCCGATTGGGGGTTTCCTTGATTAGCTTGGAGCTGGCCTTGATTAGACGCCAGCAACTTGTGAGAACAATGATAAATAATATTTGCATCAGTAAGGGTCGAGATAAATGAATCAAGAAGAGAGTGAAATGACAACCTTGACTAGGCGAGTTAATTTCCTACGAGGAGCAAGTTGTACTTCTTCTTCTTCTTCTATCATCTAAACACAGACAAAATACCAAATATATGAATCCCCCTTGAGTGCAACAACAACATTTGTTGCTCCATGCAAACAGGTGAGCAGTTGATTGATTTGCAATTTTAGTCCCTTATTTTTTATTTTTTATTTTTTTATCTTAGTGCTTCCCTAGTTATTAGTTGTCTTCTTATTTGCCCCTGCAGTTTATTTGAAAAGTTTCCAATTAAAGTACGCTAGTTTCATACTTCAAATATTAAGATGAGTTTAATTAATATTCATTAAGGCTTTTAAAATATATATATATATATATATATATATATATATATATATATATATATCTTTCCCTACTCTCAAGTGATTTGAATCCATGACTAGTAGGTCATACATGAAACACTTTACTGCCTAAACTACACTTCGTTGTCATATTCAATTAAGGCGTAATTAGCTAATTTTTAAACTTTAGTTAGCTTATTTAACCTTAAATCAGGAATGTTTTAATTTTATTAGTTTAATTTGTTTTAATTAATTTTCCTGTCTACATAAAATTAATGTGAGCCTTTATAATAAATAAAATAAATTTACTTTTACTATTCTCTTTTATCTTTTACTGTATTATTTTTGTGAAATTTGATGTGTGTGATATACAAGGTTTTGTTTTTTCATTTTTTTTTTTTGCTTTGGAAGCCTTTCCAATGGAGGTTCATGATTAGGCATTTTTATTTAACATGTGTTATTTTTCTTGTGGTGTCTCGATATATCTAAAACCAAATACCGAGTGGTGCCTTTCATTTTTAAAGAAAATAAGAAGTTTTCCCATACAGTGATGGTGTAATTTTACAAGTTGCATTTGGGTACTTTTATTTTCTTCTTATTCCTTCTAATTTTTATTTTATTTTATTTTAATTTATTTTAATTTTAAGTTTAAGTTACTTTGAACTAATTTTTGATAATTATTAAAACTATTTTTATATAATATCCTACAAATAATTCAAAACTAACCAAACTTGAAATAACAATTTTGGACGGAACAAAAATTTAGAGATGAGTCATCCTAGGAGGACTAATCTTAGTATTAGTTCTGCTCCTAGTAAATACCACACTACTGGTGATGTTGAATGGGACAAATGATAAATAGTTTTGTCCATATGCAATGACAATTAAACATATAACTTTTTGATGCATATTTAATATTAATGGGTAAATAATATGTATCCAACGGAGCAAATATGTTTTAAGCTACGCATTCAACAAAAAAAAAAAAAAAACAAAAATTGATAACTATTAAATTTATTTTTTTATAGAGTACACTGCAAATAATCCAAAAGTAACCAAACTAAAAATATTAACTATTTTAGATGGGATAAGAAAAAAAAAATCCATTTTTCCATTCTGAAAATAACATAATTTCGACCTAAAATAAATACATGAGCTACATATTTGTACACGATGAAGCAAAACTTCCGGTAGTGAATTACTGACGTGTCTTACTAACAACCGGAATGTATCATATTCACAAATTACCGAAGAATTTTCCTTCATTTTAATACACATCGCACATTTAAACCAACATCATACAAGTATTAAATATATATCTTCTCTGGTACTTATCTACTTGAATTAAGATATACATTTAGGATTTGAATAAATGAATTCTTGTAATATTTAGTACCAGCGGTTTATAGTTTCAGCATAGATTTTCGGCTATGATTAATTTCTTTCATATTCTTACATCATCTATTCATCTTTTCCATCTGGATTCCAATACTTGTCTATTATTTTATGTCAGTCGTAATAAAAGCTTACCTAACTATGTCGACAGTTAATGAATGCCTTTAATATGTCACGAAAATTTTTAAATTCCATAATTTAGGAACATTTTTATCGCTCAATATCTTTATAAATAATATATTATTAATATTTAAATTGATTCAATCTTGTTCTATTCATCCAATATTTTTTTTTTATTTCAATCTTCTGTAAGTGCACAATTTAAGAATTTTTATGTTACAATAATTATGGGCGCAATATGTACATGATTTTAATCAATAAAATTTTATTATTGTCAAATTCTACTATTTATAAGACTATAATATTATTTAAGTCACAAGTATTAATAACCTCTAATTGTGGCACTATACTACGTATTTTATAAGTAGTAATTTAATAACTAATAATATATAATATTATAATACCACGTAAGTTATAATATTAATCACAAGTTGTATAGTAGTCATTGAGCAAATAGTATTATTATAATAGAAGGCATTACTCAATAACTAATGAGAACAAACCATTTGAATCGGGTGGCTCACTTTACTAAAAATATGGGTCATGTTTCTTAAAATAGAATGCTCCTATTAATTATTGAATAATTATTAAAATATCTAGTATTTACTCACTAACCAAAATAAATTTTAACATATACTAAGCTATTTATGTGTAAGACCATGTTTTTTAATTAATATGTAATAATTGAATACTAAGCTACGTGTGCGTAAGACCATGGTTTTTAATTAATATGTAATAATTGAATAACTATTCTTGGATTGGGTATCTTATTATATGGTTATTAAGCGATCCGAACTAGTTTTATCTAGTCAAGTAAAACAACCCGAGAATCAATTTGTAAGGATACTCGGTCAATTGGGCACCCACTAAAAGTAGATTAGATGATCGGGCACTTAATCCGGTCGAATAATTATATTTTTCAGTATTAAAATCTTAAAAATAACTAATAATTACACAAATACCCCTATGAATAGAAAGTCTGTGAGGAGAAAAAAATCATTAATATTAGGCCATAATATGCAAAATTACACAATTACTCTCATATATGGACTAGGTAGGTATTTGCTGGATTGCAAATTTCTGACTCGAAACCTGACTAATAAGGGTAATACTCTCAACTACCCAACCAAATAATATTAACTGGTTTGAGTATTATATTTTTACTAACGTGTTTAGCAGGTCAGATCAAGATAAACATTCCTAAATATAAGTATGAGATTTAAAGGTAACAGTTTAATCGAAATTCATAGAACATGATTTAATGTTTAAGAAAATAACAATTTTAATAACCAAAGCTAATGACAATTTGATCCGAGATCCTTTTCATTTTTTATGTTACTATTTTAATCTCAACTCCTATATAATAACAAGTACAATAGAGTAAATGGCAAAAATAGTCACTAAATATGGTTGTTAATCTGTCAATAAATCAATCGAACAAGTTAAAATATAGATTAGTATTCAGTCACTAAATTGATTTGAAATCAAATGTAAGTATAAAGTTAAAGTCAAGTCTAAAAGTCAATTAATGTATATTATTTATATTTTTTTGAAATTAAATAAATACAAAGTTTCAATTCAATTTCAATATTGAATTGAAATTCATATGAACTTATTAAATAAATAGAAATAAAAATTCTATTTTATTTTTAATTCTAAATATTTAATTGACGTTGAGTCAAAATCGAATTTAAAATTAAACAACTCAAGTGATTTTTTTTACTTTGACTTGATTCTATAATTTGATTTGGCCGGCTTTTGTCTTCATCTCTGTGTAATTGTAGAACTATAATCCCTGTAATAAACTCCTTTTACAATCAAGAAGGTAATAGTTTCTTTTAATAAATTTATAATTGACTAGGATGGAATAATGATTGTCCACACCAAAGACTTGAAAAAAGTTTAGATATAAGAACATATAAAATAAATAAATAAATTTAAAACTAACATAGAAACTACCGATTGTGATTTCCTCACACGTTTTACAACCGATCAGCATAATATAATATTCATAAATTTATGAAATTTTCTCATCTTATTACGTTACATTACACATTTAAAAAAAAAAAACCATTATACAACTACTAAATAATTATGTTCGTAGGCTGATTTTTCTACATTTAAATTAATACATTTATCCTTGGAACTAAAATATTTCTTGGCCATTTTTTTTTTCTATCGGCTTATAGTTTCAGCTTACATTACCGAATTTGACTAAAATATTACATATTTTCCTGTTACCTCGCCTCCACTCCCAGTCGCAATTTATGCTACCCAAGCATGACGATTGTGATTAAAATCATTTAATACGATCATTTACCTAACATGAAATTCTTTAAATCCCTAACTTTAAAATATTGTTATCATTCAATATTTTTTATTAACTATACCTTTTTGCGATAACACTCTACTATCACTAATATTGTTTACTTATTTACTATCGATCGTGAGACATACTTAATTTCTAAAAGTACCAAATATTTAAAAAGTTAACAATAGAAAATCAAGCTTTGACTCATTTTTTCTACATAGTACATCATACTTTGAACTTAAAAAACACACCAACACAAATTTTATATATATATATATACGCGATATCTTCTATTAACTATATCCCTTTATTATTCTTAAAATAAATTTTTGATTTAAGTGTTTCAAGAACTAAACTTGACCTTCTGACTCATCCTTTTGCAGCGAATCAACACCTTCGTCCCTAAATCACTATTAAAAAAAAAAAAAAAAAAACATTGTAACCCGTTTGCTTACATCCCTTCGTTATTCTTTAAAAAAAATTGATTTAAGTGTTTCAAGAACTGAACTTTGACTTTCTTACTCGTCCTTCTACAGCGAATCAACACCTTCGTCCCTAAATAACTATTAAAAAAAAAAAAACATTGTAACTCATTTGCACGTTGTAACCCATTTGCTGTGCAATTTTAAATATTTCTCTTTCACAAACCTACTACTAGTACAATCATTTTCTAAGGTTATTAGTTTTAGAACATTTATTATTCTATTACATGTACTCAACTCTTTATTCACCTAACAACAATAAATAAAATGTAAATTTTTTTTTTGAAGATCATGAAATGAAATGTAATTTTTGTTCTCATAACTACTATATAAGTATCAATATCACTTATTCATTAAAAAAATTATTTTTACCCATTACCCATTCATTGGTACGCGTTAATTTTTATTAGGATATTATCAATTTAAATAATTTACACCCTATCAACCGCTTACATCATAAGCAGTAACAGAGTTAAGATTTAGGGATAAGGGGCAATGGTGTAAGTTTATAAAAAATTTAGGGGTAAATAAATAATTTTAATTTTACTAGGTAACATTTAGTAATTTTCCAAGATGAAGGGGCAGTCCTAGTGGCTCCGCCAGTGATTATAGGAGTCCAAATAAAATAAATGTAACTCACTTTCAGTAATTATTATATTTTGACTATTTAATTAATAATTTAGTAGAAGAGAAAAATGAACAAATAGCTCAACCAATACCTCAGTATCTTTATCTGTATGCCACAAAATCCTTTGCACTTTGGCCAAAGATCCGACATCTTAGAACGATATGCATACAATTCGTGTGTTCATTGGTGGGTGCGGAAATTCTATATACTTTTGCATAATGTGTCAGGCACATTAATTGTATCTTATGTTGATTATACGTAAGAAATTTTTTCCAAATATATACGTATAACTATTAATCAAAAACAAGAAGTAGAAGAAAAAGGTGAAGAAAATGAGGAGGAAAGCTATAGAGTCGAGAGGAATTAAGCTGCAACTGCTACAATTTATCCTGATAGCACTCAACTCTTGTATGTTTGTTGTTACTATACATATTTTATGATTTTGGTTAGTATTTTTATGTGAAATCAGACTCAAATATATTTCCATACATATATGACATGTCTCTTTAGGGTTTATATTTAAAGAGAAATAATTTGTTAAAGTTGGTCCTAGTTGCTCAAAATTTCTGTTTTGACTGCATGAGTTGACATAACTACTCTTTAGAGTTTTTTTTTTTTTGGAGGTTACTAACATCCGATTTTGAAGTGTATTTAAATTGAACATGTCTTGAAATTTTAGTCTAGTTTCTTTGTTTTTTAGTTTCATACAATCTGAATAATTATATTTCAAATTATGTTACTTTGAATATAATGTTGTCCAAGAAACCAAAAGGGGTTTTGACTTTTGTTTTGTAGCTGTAAGTTCTAAGTTTAATTTTGTGAGGTAGGAATAATATTTTGTTGTTATTTTCACATCATTTGGACTTCTGTGTGTCATTTTATTCATATTTTAGTACAATACTATCTATAAGGAATTTTTGTTGATAGTCAGTGGTTGTTTCTCTTTTTCTCTAATTTGAGTGATCAATTGTTGAAATTCTTTTTCTTTTTATTGATTTTTCATAAGAAATAGAAAAAATAAAGTTTATTTGAGTTTTTTAATCAAGGCATTTACAGTTTTACTTAGTGACATTTGAATTTTCAAAATACTCTAGATGCTAACTAGGTTAAAAACAGAGACAACATCTACATGTTTGTCACTTTGGGTATGGTTTTGAAAGTTTGTATTTCGAATATGGATGAGTTCATAATTGAAATGTTCTTTTATTTTGAGTCTAGTTGCATTAACAATTGATCTCATCCTGTTTTGTGTTGAGATCATAATCTATGATGTTTTGAGTGATCATTGATCGGATTTGGAGCATGTCTGCCCATTTTTTCAATTTCTCGTGATTTATTTGACAAAAATTGACGATTCTTATTTTGTATTTTCACACAGTCATTGATCTTCATATTTGGAAATTTTCATGCCTTATTTCATTCATTTGCTATATTTGTGGAGTACTTTAGTAACATGATTCTATCCTAAAATTCTGATTTAATCCCATCAGATATGAGTTACCTTTGATTAGAGAATAATAGTTGTGATTTACTTTGAACTAACTATTAATTTTGATTATGTGCTTGGAAAATTACCCTAATAGGACGATCTAGGATTTTATTTGATTAAAAATTATGGTACTTAGGTTATATGTTTTTTTAATGGTTTAAGTTTCAAAATCGGAATGCTTTTCTTAAACTTTTGCACTTCAAGAGATATATTTAAACCATATTATGTGCAATATGAATTAAATGCTAATTGTTTGATCGCTTTCTTAGTCTTTACTATTGTTATCATTATCTAATGTGATTTATCTTGTAAAAGATTTAAACCTATTGTAATAGATAGAATTTACATGTTATTTATTTATTTGATTTATCTGTTAGGTTTGCATGTTAGAATATGATATTTTATGTGTATTGTGTTATCTATATGTGTATATTATTTTATTTAGTATTTTATCAACACATATCTCTTGTAAATATTTTTTTGCACTGTATTCTGTACTAGTCTAACGCTAGTGTAGAAATTCATCCCTTTCGTATCAGTTCAATGCTGAAACGGAAATTAAAATTTTCGTGTAAGTCCAATGCTAGCACGACAAATTCCTTATTCCCGCGCTACCCATTTTGTTATTTGAATTCATAGTATTAGGTCATCCAAACTTAATACAAATTAGGTTATTTTTTAGGAAATATAAATTAAATCTCGCGACAGGTTTTACTAGGGGTGAAAAGGGGCTTAGTTTATCGTAGAGATGTCTAGTCTTCTTTTCCCTAATTAGAACTTCTGAATCTTTTTCTTCTACTTTCATAAACTAAGACTCATAGTATAGAGTTTTCAAATTATTTATTTATCTATGTACTTATTTTATTTATCTATTTACTTTGATTTTTGTCCTCCTCATGTTTTAACATTATTTCTGTCACGCCCCAAAAACGGGACCGTAACACGCCGGGCAAATGGTACACCGGACCAAAGCGCAAGGCACAAACGAACAGAGCAACAAACTTAACCGCAAATGTAATAGAACCATCAAACCATTTCTTAACTATAAAACCAAATATAAGATTTTCGGATCTTTGGCCAAAGTGCAAAGGAAAAGCTTAGGCCAAATCTGTATACAATAAAAATTGTATTGATCATCAATACAAAACCTTTTTAATACACTACCCCTCTCCAAACAAAAGAGAAGCTTGAAAGATTATCCGCAGAGTCCTACCAGTAATGTGGAGTCTGGAGAAAATCTAAAAGCTGCTAACGCGGGAGTCAAAAACGAGCACCTAATCTGAAAAATTATAAGTCACGTGGGGTGAGCATAACTAGCTCAGTGGATATCATAAAAGCTATTCAAATGGGGCCAAGCATTTTGATAAAAAGAAAACATAAAGATAATAACATTTGTGAAAACCATAGTCATGAAGTAGTTTCTAATCTGTCTCTTATACACATCTAGATGTGTATAAGAGACAATCATAAGTAGTTTCTAAAAATGTCTCATGCCATTTAAACGTCAGGCATGTCCAAAACTATAGCCATAAAGATCCAATCATTTCAAAACATAGTATGCTAAAGTATATGTATAAAACATAGCCAAAAAGATTTGAAATTTCAAAACATTGTATGCTAAAGCATAGCGAACAAATCCAAATACAGTTTCAATCCGGAACATATTAAAATAGCATGAGTATAGTCACTTTTAGGCTCGAAGGTATGACTTACATGTTATGAACTAGTAATCTACCACACCTACTAGTGGAGGTCAAGTTATCCCATCACAAGACCCCGTATCAAATAGTTCATAACATTCACAGAAGTCACCATGGCGTCCCATGGATGACTATAGAACCGGTGCACCCCAAATCAAACATTTCCAAATGCATCCAAAATTATATACCTCGGTCACCTATGAGCCAAAACAGTCATAAAATGCTTTCATATCAAAAGAGTTTGCAAACATATCAATTGATTAACATAAAATAGCTTGGTCCCGATTTCATATGTAATAATTCCAAAACTTGGTAAAAGTGCAATTTCAAACATCATACACATTTTAAAATCCATCCAAACATATTTCGGTGACTCTTAGAAGAGATAAAGAAGTTAAAGAATGACTAGGAAAACGACGAAACGATAAAACGACACCAATGCTCTTTGGTCAAAAATGACCTTTTCACAAATTACCAACTTGACAAGCTAAAACCCCAAAACACTTAGTTAACCCTCAAATTGTATTACATTAGATTAGGAGATAATAAGGTTTTAAAACCAAAAACTTCGCCTCCCTAGGCTATAAGTAGGTTATCCTCCAACAAAATCCAATTCCAAGGTATTCAAGGGACCTTGGTTACAACCCAACTCAAAACAACATATTCAACCAACCAACAAAAATCCATAAACGGAAAGATTCACCGAACAATAGCGACTATATCAATAGCATTCCACAACAATCCATACCCCAAAACCACTACAATTAACTCTATTACAACATTAGAGTAACAACCTATGGTTGGAATTCCTCTTTACTACCAAACTGAAATTTTTACCGATTAGCCACACGCATGATTCAAACATGCTTCCATAACCATCCCACTACCAAGGAAACACTTAAAACCATCAAAAGATCATTAAAGATCCTTCAAACATAACCAATTATCCAAATTATCCTATTTGCCAAACTTCCGCTTACTTACAAAATGAAGGAAATCAATTTAACTGGTAGTGGGATGGTTAGGAAACATGTTTAAAACACTCTTAAAACATCATTATGTGATCTTTTGAGCATTCATAGCATAACACTTTAGGGCCACATATGGAAGACAAACCCTAAATCATAATCTTAAAATATGTAATCTAACCATGGAAAGTTGTTAAAAATCAACCCCAATCACTTCTCAACCTCCAAAACACTAAAAACAACCCATAACATACATAAATCATAACATAAAAGGCTGCAAAGAGAGTATTTTTCAGCCATAAAGAATCCTACAAAACTTGAAATTAAAGCTTGGATCATAAAGCCCATAAGCCATAAATGCTAAAATACAAAAAAACTTACCTTCCAAGTGATTTCTACTTGAAATCCAAGAAAATTTTTTGGGGAAAATGGGGGAAGAGTGTTCGGCCAGCAGCTGGAGAAATGAGGAAGAAATTGAGCAAGAAGAAGACTAAAAAGAAATTCCAAGGTTGACCCAAATACACATCTCCAAGTTGACCATAAGAGTCTCCAAGTTGATTAGTGAATTGTAATGTTTGCTACTAAATTGACATTTGATTTTTGAATAAATCATGCCATCAAAGCAACCCTCACACACCACAATTCACTAATCACACTTAGTCCAATTTTGACCGTTTAATCAAATCGCGTAAAAAAAATTTATTGAATCTTTTTGGCTATGTTTTATAGGTGCTCGTTTTTGGACTCCCCATTTTAAAGCAGTTAATTTTTTAAGAACAAGGCTAGTAAAATACTGGGTTTCACAATTTCCCTCAAATATTAATAATTTTCTTTTTATCTTAAGTTTGTATTAGTGCCCTGATGTACTTTACATACTAAGTGATGATTCCATTATTTGTTTATTTATTTATTTACTTATTGTTTAAAAAAAAAAAAAACCTAATTTTAGCTGAAAACCTTTTTTCCTATATTATTTTAAGGGCCCTAACCCGTCACATTTTGAAGTCTCATTTCAGGCTCTTTGTTTCAATATATTTTTTTTTTTACCAACATAGTAATATTATTTTTACAGTAAAATAATTGTTTTAGCGAGTCTAACTATCCGTCTTTTTTTTTTTTATAGGATTAAGAGATCAATATCAACATCATAGTTCTCAACAAGATCACAATTAACTCACAAATAATAATGAAATAAATACAAAGACTGACATAATATAGGCTAAACTCACCGTTGTGAGATTAAAAGGGAAAATCGCTGAAATAGACCTTCAACTTTTTTACTTTAGTCGAAATAGTCCTTCAACTTTTTTTGTAGCCAGAATGGTCCTTCAATTTTTATTTTTTAGCCAATATAGTCCTTTTATATGAAATTTATCAAAAAAAAAGAAAAAGATTTTTATGGTGGCTCCACCATAAAAAGACTTTTACTTGGTAAAAAATAAAAGTTGAATGACTATTATAACTAAAAAAAATGTTGAGAAACTATTTTGATTAAAGTAAAAAAGTTGAGGGATTATTTCGACAATTTTCCCGAGATTAAAATCCAAAACCTTTAAATTCTAGAATCTTAACCTTTGTCGTTTTACCTCTATCTTTGTTTGTGTCTTGGGTTGGAACAAATTACTATAATTAGTTGACATTTTTTAATACAAATTTTACGAAAAGAAGCTTCTATTTTCTAATTTCAAATATCAGGATCCGGATCTGAATGCCACAAAATCTGACAGATCCGGACATAAATTTCCTTTCAATGACCCATATAAATATCTGGATCCGTATCCACTAATATCCGGGTCTTCCAACAGGAATCCCACGCATACAGTCTTTTCAGCCTGCTCATACAAAACCCTGAACCCTGTAAACCCTTTCCCCCAATCGCTCCGAACTGTGATCATTTCTCCAATGGCCACTCGCTATCGCTCCCTCTCAAGGTCAGCTGGATTTTCTTTCCTCAAATCCACCAGTTCTCAGCCATCAATAAGAAAGCCCAATTCACCTTCATCTTCTGTATTCGGCATCCCTTTACGTTCTTCTCCTTCCGCATCCCTCTCAAGGTAATGAATGCTCTTTAATCCTACACTATTCAATTCTCTCATCAAGATTTGATTTTTATTGCCTGATTTTAAATTTTAGGCCATTTTCTCAAATGGGTTTTTCCATTTCTTCCTTAAAGATTTGATTTTTAACCTCTCATGATATATGATTCTGTTATTTGGACTGTTAGTTTTGAAGTTCAGGTAATTTTTTCAAAGGTTTATTCTTCTTTCTTTATTTTCAATTATTAAGATCCAGTTTTTTGCTAATTTTGTTTTGGATTTTAGGCCTTTACCGCAAATGGGCTGTCTCCAATCTCTGTTGCCACTCCACACAGCTGTGTCCTCAGCTCGGCTCACCTCGTGCCTTGGTTTGGACTCTAAGGGCTCCAGGTCAATGTCTCAGGGCTATGCTCTGCAGTGCCAATCCAGGAGTTTGATACTATTTACTAATGTATTTGTAAGCAAACTCCTTTTTTTTTTTGGGGGGGGGGGGGCTTTAGTTTATTGTTTTCTTTTGTCAGTATATGTTTACTTATTCATCAATTTTCAGTGTGCTTATAACTATTGTCGTCTCTATTACAGTTTTCTGGTTTTTCTGTTTTTCATATTTTAGTTTGAATCCATGTTCGGGTATATGTTCCTCAATTATGGTTAATGGATTAGTCGGTATTTTATATGTTTCTGTTCCACAAAATCTGAAATGATAATACCCCCTATTATTTACTCCATTCTGATGGTATATGAGTTGGTTTAGTACATGAAACAGTAAATGAACAATTCCATTAATAAGAAATATATTGTTGAAGACAAATTGGAGCAGTGTTTGGCAGCGTCTTTGTCGTACAAGTTAATTATTCTACGTAAAGAAAATGACACTGAAAATTGCCAGTTGTATCAAGCTTTTCAAAATGCTAATATTGCCGAGGGTTAATGAAAAATGTTAAATTCATAATTTTCCTATAGAGCTTTATGTTGGAGCTATGTGCTAGGAGCTAGATGCAGGCGGCAAGTGTTATAAGAAAATCACTACTCCATGTAGCTGCCCAGATTCAGAATAGGCTTCTCATATTACTATAAGGTGCTACATTGCACAATTTACAACTGTTAGAGATAATGCCACTAAGTTTTTGCGTATCTATAAGCACAAACTCATGAGACTCAGACCATATGTTTTTTATTTGTGCAAATTTTTTGTTCTTGAATAGGTGTGAGGAATTAAGAGGACCATGAACAAAGAGTCAACTTTCATAATTGCTGATATACATCTATATAGATGTTTTGATTGTACCTTTTTATCTTAGGCATAGTGACCTATTTTGTCAGTTTGGGATGCATGTATGGACTCCAACAGTTGTATTTGACACATTAGGCCCTATTCTCATTTGGTTTTGATGCATAACTTGCTTCCACTCTAGTGAATGTACGTTGCCTAACTCACAATAAGGAATCTCATAAACCCAAGAGGTGAATAAACAAGTCGTTAATAAGTGATTCATGGCCCTAAAAAATTCATCTTACAACGAGGCTCCTTCTGCTGTTGTGGTGTTGTTGCGGAGTCATTTAGACAGGCTAGTTGCTCTGCCCCTCTCCGGGTGGTGTCAATCAATTATCAAGGTGTTCAAGTGAAAAGGTTGACGGTAAGCAGGTTCCTTCTTGTCAGTTGTGATTTTGAGCATTTTCATTGTTATAAACTTATACCCAAGCTCATGATAATAATTATGAAGCTTGTTAAGTTCTGCTCTGAGTGAAAGAAATTTAGTGCTGAAATGAGGGATGAAGTTCTTATTGATACCTAATTGGGTATATCCAGTGTTACATGAATTGTGGTACCAATGCACGGTACGGGACTTCTCCCGGTACGTGGTATGGATGGTAGGCTTAGTCAGTTCACTATTTAGGATCGAAATTCATTGATTTAGGATCTATATGCGTAAATTTCAAACTACAACATTAAGTGATAAACAATACTTATGAAGCATAAGTGCATAAGGAGCAATATCATTAGTAACCACTTAACTCTCCACACAAACTAGAGTAACATGACAATCTCAAGTAAAAACAGGACATAACTATGGCTATGTGACTGTTATTGTTTCCTTGGCTTATTCTAATTAAAGGATCACTGTTCTACCAATTCCAATACAATTAAATTTATTGGAGTTGTAAATCCTATTAGGAATCGGACATTTACACTATATGCCTATCTACTATTAAAACATCATTTTAAGAAAAAAATAATAAGTAAATCACATAAATCAAAACTAATTAGGATAATTTTTAAAAAAATGCTAAATAGTCTGCTTGAATATAACTTCCTAAACTTATCAGGTAGGAACATGTCTTTTCTTCTTCCTTTATCTTCCTTGTCTCTAACTACTCTCGCCTTCTCTCTGTCTCCCCATGTCATGCCTCTTAAATAATTAGGAATGCTACTTTGAGTGTTTTGGATTGCAAACTACTCACGTTTAGGAATGCCATTCCCAGAACATGGAATGCAAGGATATGAGTGAACCACGTAACACTGGGTATAATATCCATCTCTACTTAGAGGTGAAACCCAGGAGGGTGCTACTTGGACTATCATTTGGCACCTTCTTTCATGCATGGTGATGGTCATCTGATTTGATTCAGCAAGATACTAGAGTTGCTTAGGAACTGATGCTCTACCACTACATAATTTCTTGTTTTCATATGTCAGATTTACCACTATAAAGCATATAAGAAGTATCAAGAGAATATTGCCTCCCAACTTCATGCCTTACTGCCAATCACAACACTTATATAGTAAGCATTGCATGCTAGTCAAATGCATCCAAAATGCAAGATGAACAATTCCTCGAAAGTAGTAGCTTTAAGTAGTTAAATTTGTTGATGAAAGGAAAAGAATATATAAGAAAAACACGTAGATAGAAAATGCGATCATAGGACTAGAACTTGTTAGTGATAAGATATTACATTAACTTGTAGCTTGGCAAGGCAAATATTAAAGTAGAGAAATTTCTGTGCTTTTTTCCTTCTTTTTTTGGGGTTGGGCTGGCAGTTTGGGGTGTGAGTGGTGGTTATGAGTTTGGAAGAGGAAGACTCTACGGCTTGGGAAATTTAAATATAGGAGACTAAAACCTAGAACAAGGCAAAAAAAGAAAAAGAAGTGTAAAGGCCAAATCTCATCTTATTGATAGAAGTGGATTTTGCTTTGATCGTTGTAACTTCTCAGAGTTGGCTAGAGTCTAATCCAAGACAATATCCTTCATCAATGGATGTTGATCAATATGAAAATGATGAGTTCTTATTTGAACAAAATGGATTTTGTTAACAGTATGCTTGACCTATGATTACATGTGAATTAATGTAAACATGGTTACCATAAGGATACACTCAAAAGTGGCTAGAGGGAGAATATGTACAACATTTATCAAACCCAGCCTTAAAGAATGCTATTATGTTGTTAAGAAAAAGTTACTAGAACATAGTGTTAGGATGCAATAAAGTTTGCTGGTATTCAAGCAGGCCATTTGGAGATTTTGGATCGACTCTAGTACTATTTATGTGGACTTGGACTTTAGGCCACATATCTTAATTTCCTTATTTGGCCACTTGTAAACCCAAGTTGCATTTCAAAGCCTATGTGGTTTTGGAGTGAAGCTCAATTTTGCTTACAGAAGGTTTTTATTTATGTAAGTTTCTCTTCCCCCCTTCCTTATGTCTTTTTTTTTTTTTTTTTTTTTTTGTTGTTTTGGGGGGTGGGGGTGAGGGGCTGGAAGGCATTGGACAATATCCAAGACAGCATCCTCTTTTGAATTTATGGCACTTGGTCTTTCCAGGGATTTTGCTGAGGGCAAGACTGAGAGTTCTAAGGAATTCTTTTGTTTTTGCAATTAAAAATTGTTTTATAACTTCATTGCATGGTTGAATGGAATTCTTTTGTTTTCAGAAGTAAAAATCCTGATTTGTTTTATAACTTCAATGCATGAATGATTTCTAAGTTTTCAGATTTATGTTGTTGTCTACTTACATATTTTCTTCTTTTGTACAGAACTAGGTCTAAGTGTTCCTCGATAAGAGACAGATATACAAGGTGGTGGTGGCACAGTTCAATTTTATGAGAGTGATGACCATTTGGATAGAATCAACTATTCATCTCGTTTATCATTTCTTGAGAGCAACTTCATACAGTAAATGCTTTGGTGTAACGTTTGAATTTTAGCAATTTTCCCTACTCTTCTCTGTTTGCATTCTCAACCAATTTACCTTTTCTCCTCTCGAAATTCTTTTGTAACAATGCGAGGATTAAATTAAATTGCTGGAATTCAAACACAATAATACGGTAAACAGACTGTTATTAAAAAGTTCTACTTCTTGCTCGCAAACTAATCTTTTCTGACCTTTATTTTTTACCCTTGACAAAGATCATATTGTTCGATGGAATCTGAGCTTTTCTATTGGATTTAAGTATATTCTTTAGTTAAGTGGCCTTCAGCTTGAAAATGAGCAGTGAAGACTTTTATTTGTTGCTGATAGTTAGCACAGAACTCATATTCATAGTTTGACTCCTTCCAAATTTGAAGGCATGTAATGAGAAATTTTTACTTAGGGTTTCTACCACATGAGGAAAACCTACCAGATCCAAGATACCAATTACTCAACGAATTCAGGTAACACTTCAGGGAAGTTTTACAGTCCGATTGCGAAACTATTTTGTTGTGTTTTAAAACACAAAATATTGTAGTGTAGAAGTATTGAAGCTACAATAAATGGTTTGTTATTGTAGAATTTTCCATTATTTTAAGTGTTGTAGTGTGGCGGAACGTGAAGGGCACGTGAGGAAGTGGCAAGGTTGATGGTAATGTTACCTTACAATATGTCTGCTATCCTTGGCCAGCAGCCTTGTCTATATTGAAATATCAATACATTTACTTGTCGGCCTCTCTCTCTTTCTTTCTTTCACTCGTTCATAAAATAGACCTTTTGTTATACACCTTTTTAGCTTGTTTCATCACCCATGCGCATCTACAGTTTCTGCTGCTGCAGAAGAGAGCTTTCAGAGGGGCTTCATAGACGTGGTCCATTTTTACCACCAGTGGTTTTCATGGCATTTCTATAATGATGAACTAACTTAAGAGTAGGGATGTAAATAAATATAAACAAATCGTGCATTTTAGTTTTCAAGATTATTTGAACAAACTTTTAATGTTGTTTAAATTTGGCTTACTTATCTTTTGAACCGAAGCTAAAAGAGTTTTTATATATCTGAAATTGAATCAAACTCGAGTAACTAAATATTTTTTTACATATAAATTTAAAATTTTAGTCAAGTTCGAACCTAATAGAAAAAAAAATTAACAGATGTAAGTCTTGTTCAAACTTGGATTAATTATTAACGAATTAAACTTGATGAACACGTATCGAGTTGAATTCAGTTTAATTCGAGTATCGAGTTGAATTCAGTTTAATTCGACTGTATCGAGTAAATTTATTCATTTTTTAGTACAATTGGCTCATTCCAGACTAATTACCCTTGACTAAAAATGTAATGTTATAGCCTTAGATATGCTGGATTCTTTTATTTGATTTTGACTAACTTGTCAATCATCAAATAAGTTCAAGATCATTGAGTCAAGATGCCCTTTATAATTTGAGTTTAGTTCATGCATGAATCTCCATACACTATTTGGTATGTTAAAAGGGTTGGATTTTTTTTTTTTTTCAATGCCAACTTGACAGCTGAACACTTCTCCACAGATAACTTTCACATACACTATTGGTCATGTGTTTTTCCGTGACAATGAAATGCAGTTTAAGTTTAAAAAAGTATTTTTTATAATTTATTAATCATGGATTCAAATCACTAGAGGGTAGGTGGGAGAGGTGAGTTTTTTTTTTTATTTTTAAAAAAACTTTCATATATACTAGAAGAACCTCTTTCTTCCTGTGGGTGTGAAAATAACAAAGCAACAATGCTTAATACCTTCATAAATACACAATATATAGTATCTAAACCAGTCTAATTACTAAATACTTGAAGAATTTATAAAACAAATATAAGCGTAGAAGTATTTCAATTTTCGAAAGTTTTCTGTCCATTCTTCATCTAATTTTTTAAAAGTAGTTTCTATGTACTTGTGGTGAAAACTAAAGGGTTGTTTGATTTATGGATATGAGTGTAGGAATCAAAGTTTAATGATATTTATTCATGTTGTTTGATTGAGCACAAGAATCGTATTTTATAAAAATAAAAGTGTTAAAAATTACCTTATTTCATTCTTCACTTATGAATTGAATTTTAAATTGATTAATTCAGTAATATAATGATACAGACATTCGGGTTTCAAACCGAATAACTAAGGGAAAGCGACACAAAACCATGCCAATAATGATGTTTATAATTCCTTCTTCATATTCATGAATCAAAGTAACCAAACAGCTCCTAAGATTACCAGTTATATATTTTTTTACTGAAAATTTTACTCAAATGAGCTGTTGTAAGTTTATATGACATAGCCTGTATATAGTCATGGTCAGCAGAGGTGGTTGTGAAAGGCAAAAGGCAGACAGCACTCCACAAATGAACATGGAAATATCCTCATGCATGGGAGCCCATGTAGCCAATTAACAATAACATATTTAGTTTTAGGATATAAGCAATAACATGTGTACAATATTTTATTTATCAGGCCCTTAAATAGTGCACTAAGTGGAACATGGGGATTGTACTTAACTTTATTATATTTCATTGGAGTAGCGTTGAAGATATATTAGACATGTTATTAGTGTATACTTCTCTAGTGCTAAATTGTACAAAAGTTTATTAATTGTATAGATAATTGTGATGATTCTTGAATAAGCTACAGGCTTTTTAGTTAAATTTTTGTGAGAGGATATGAATTCATAATGTCTCCCATGGATTGCGCTAGACACGTGCATGCCGTGGCAATATGGCACAACGTTATGATCCTTTATTTTGGCCGGTGACAAGTCTCTTGTGCCCCATAACAAAATTAATCCTCAGTATGGAATTTTTTTTTTTTTTTTAAAAAGAAAAGAAAAATACACATACACACAAACAAAAAAGCTAAATGTTAGAGTTACATTTGAGTTACATTTTTTTTTTCCTTTTGAGATAAGTAAAGGAGAGTTATATATATCAAGATGCAGTCAATGAGTGACCAAGATGGTCATTATCTAAATTGGTGATTTCTATTACACTTTAAAAGGTATCAGTATAATATATACTAAGTAATAGTGAAACTTACGTTATAATTTGTGATTTGTGAAAGTGAAGATCTACGCCTATATGATCCTTACATTAAAAAAAAAAAAAAAAAAACAGCATATGAACCTTGTAAGTTATTAAAAAAATAAAATAAAAAAACTCTGATCCTTGTAAACTATGTAGGGTCAATTATATTTCCGGCATTGAGGTTGGAAAAATTTATAAATACCCCTCAAACTTAAGTCTGTTAAACCCCAAAACAGAAACGATTAAAAAGTCTGAATTATCCATACATCTGTAATAGTTTTACCAAAATGCCCTTGGATCTTCTCCCCCAATCCTCAGCCTCTCTCTCCTCCCTCCACTCCCACTTCTATCCTCCACATTTGTATACCACCTCCCATTTTCTAGTTTGTATTGTAAACAATTTCCCACAATTTCCCTATTGACCATATAAAACCCTCCTCTTATCTCCGCTTCTCCTTCTCCGCCAGCCTCCTACAAACACCATTAATAGAAAACTCACCACCATGCTTCAACTCTTCCTTCCTTATCTTCCTCCACCGCCTGAAAACCTCCCTTCTGTCCTTCTCCTCCTTTCACCGCAAGCTGTTGCCCCCCCCCAACCCCTCTCTTCATCCTCCTCCACCTCCTCCTCCATGGTCCCAAATCCTTCCCCTCCCTCCTCTCAAGTTGCCAGCCCCCCGAGAGTGAAAGTGTAGGAAGCCGAGAGAGTGGGGATGATGGTGCCGGAAAATAGGGTGTAAGGGGCTGGCTATCGAAGAGTGACAAGGTTGAGGGGTTGGGTGGAGAAGGAGGATAGGGGAGAGAGGGAGGGGAAGGGCAGTGGTGAGGTTGGAAGGGAAGGAAAGATGGGAAAGGGCCGAAAGCTGATGTGCTTAGGGTTTCTAGGGGCATTTTAGAAAATTCAATAGTAAATTTAACAAGCATCATTGACAGAAATAGATTCAACGCCAGTTGATTAACGCTAGCGTCGGGAGGTGTTTGTTACATGATTTAGTAAAAAGAAGGGGTATTTTTAATTTGGTCAAATCTCGGGGTTTGTTTAGTAGTTTAGACAAATTTCAGGGAAGTAAATGTAATTAACCCAACTATGTACTATTTATGAATAAATGTCACTTGTATCACAAGTGAACCATCTTTTTCTTTTGTGTCTTTTAGTTTTCATTCCTTATCAGGCGCAATAAAATGCAAAAACTGAAAAATCATGTATAATTCATATAAAAACTGAAAAAAAAAAAAAAAAATAAACTGAACATCATGTATTATTCACATAATAAACGAATATGAAAAGTTTGCCAAATACGTGTAATCACGGCGATGGATTACAAATATTTCTGCTGTTGATAAGGATAGACAGTTGACTCGAGTGTGAATAAAAATATTTAGATGCTTGTTGATTGTCAAGTTTTTCCCTTTTCCTTTTACTGTTTCGAAAATTTGCTATGTAATTCTACTTTATCTAAATTTAGAGGAACGAAAGATCTTGAAAGTGGGATAAGATTTGGTAGACTTTTCGTCGAAGTTGTTTTAAAAATGCCCTAGAAACACTGTTAAAGAAATGGGAGACGCAAATTTTCTGTATGTTGTAATTGCTATTTTTCATTAAAAAAAATGCCTACTTTAATGTTTGTTTTTTTTTTATTTTTTTGTATTAAGTGAGGAATATGTCTCATTCACAATTTATTCTTGGTGTCAATGTTAGATATTCCTATTAAACCAAAATAAATATCAAGAAGTTAAGAAATTATACCTCAAAGAGGAAAAAGTTAATAAATTATGCATCTAAACTGTCAATTGCACAAAACAGTTTTATAAGTATGGAAAAGGGGAGGGGGATACAAAATAGGTAATGCAAGAAGCTGAAATTTATAAATGAAGTTATTAATAAACGAAATTTAATTATTAAAAAAAAAAAAACTTCAGTAATAACAATCAGTCAGGTTGACAGTCAAAAACATATTCAAGGGTAAATGTTTGTTTGTCATATTAACAGTTAGATGCATTGTGTATCCTTATAATATTTAGTTATGAAAGTGAACCTAGAAATTAATTGGGATAGAATAAGTAATTTACAATGAATTTGAAGTTTTTAGAATGTTTATTATATTCCAATAATCGTTTAAATGCAATTATGAGTTGTTAACTCGGGTTAAAAGTATAGTGTAGGTTGTTTTTGTGGATAAATACCTAAAACTCGGGTTAAAATTATAATGTAGGTTGTTTTTGTGGATAAATACCTAATAAAATTTAGATGGGTAGAATTGTTATTTTTGCGGGAGGTACAATCCTAATGCCGGAAGAAAAAAATGTTAAGCTTGTTCTCCACATTCTATTAAAAGCTACTTATAGTTTTTTTTTTTTAAATTGAAAAATAACGCTTTAAAAAAGAATTTGTTTTAAAAAATAAAAAGGTATTTTTGTTTTTTATGTTTAACAAAACTAAAATTAAGTTGTTTTTAAAAGTAATCTGCACTTAATTTTTCAAAAGCATTTTTTCATTTTTAAAAAGTAACTTAATTATAAGTAACTTTTTATAAATAGTTAAGAAAAACCCATTGAGAGTAGAAGTGCACGGTTATGGGCCTATGGTTGGCAAGGAGATCCCATCACAGACCTTAATTTTGTTCCTGAGGATTAGATCTGACCGTTTTTAGCAATTTAGAGTTAGTTCTTTTAACATAATCTTTCGATCAATTCAAGACTGCAAAAGTAAAAGTGCATCAATGTATGTATTTGCTATCAAAAGACTTGTACTCAAAGAGGTGAATAGTGTCCTAGAAATAAGGAGAAATGTGTAAAAATTAATTTGTTTGTTGTAGTTTGACTTTTTTAATCAAACAAAATAATTTTATAATTAATAACTTATATAATTTAATTCAATTTTTAATGAAATTTATTCAATACAAATAAAATTTTTAAAATATTAAAAATACAAATTTAAAATTTTTAAAAAATTAAATAAATGTATATAAAATTAAGTTATGAAAACTTATTGTTTTGACCAGAAAAGTCAAACAGTGACAAATTAAGGATAATGGGATGGAGTGTTGGGGAGAAAAATTATGAAAAAACCCGGCAAAAGAGACTTAATACATAAGTTGGAACCAACATTGACCTAAAAGTTTAAATCAATTGATCTTAGACTCAACCTATATATTAAATAATTTTTATTTCTCTTTTAAACTAATATGAGATAATGTAAACTTACCTATAAATCCAACAATCTCCTCCTTCATGGGCATACTCAGGGGCGGATGATAGGGGTGAAGAGGGGCAGCCGCCCACAAAGATATTCAAAATTATGTTTTTCTCCCCTTAAAATTTTTTAAAATATTGTTATACTATTATAAAAATTAGACTTTGCCACCCTCCCAAAAATTTTAAAGTATAAAAAGTTTCCCCTATTTATGTATTTATCTAGTCTTATTGTCCAAGAGTTTCGAAAATATATTATTTTTCTTGATATTTTTTTAAAAATTTCAATAACTCCCTTTAAAAAAATTAGACTTTATCTTGTAAAATTTTACAAACTTTATAAAATCACTATTTTTCCAAAAATATGTATTTGTAATTTTTACCCCAACGAAGTTCAACTGGTGGGTCTGCCCCTAGGCATACTCCTACATTGAAACTAAATTTCTCATCAAATCCACCTTTAATACTCCACGCAAATTCAAATTCTTCATTAACTAATTCATAGATCCACTTTTCTTAAACTACGATGCACATTAAATTGAAGTCCAAGCCATGGTACAAGTGGCCAAATCCCTGGCCCATGGTCTAACACCAAGAATAGAATATTCTATATAGTCTAATCCCAGGAAGATATCGATCACTTGCAACAAGTAACTCAACCTATAACCAGAAGTTCTGGTACTCCTGTTAAGGAGAAAAACTATGAGAGATCCTGTTAAAAAAGATCTAATATATAAGTTGGAACCCAACTTTGATCTAAAAGTTTAAATCAGTAAGTTTTAGATCCAACCTATATATTAAGTGATCTTTATTTTTCTCTTAAATCAATTTGAGACAATTTAAACCTATTCATAAACCACACCACGAATAGTAATATTTCTTAATTTGAGGATCTCATTTCTCTCCTAAATCAATATGAGATAATTTAAACCTATTCATAAACCTACCACAAATAGTAATATTTCTTAATTTGAGGATCTCGTCCTTTGCGCATGCAGGCTAATTTTCTTTGTGTCATTCCAATTTGGTTGAGCTAGCTAGTGCATTTGCCACAAGAAACATAAATTTGTACCATTAAGTCTCCTTCTCTTACTTTGTTCCACAAAAAAGGGGGAAAAAAACTTGTACCAGCAAGATTATATTGAATGGTTGTACCATCGATCGACGATTTTGATTCCCATGTCCATTCTAGAAGTATTCTACATTTATGATGCCAAAAAGTGTGTAAAATTTGAATTCTTAAAACAATAGGACCATTTATGTTGTATTTTTTTGTGAAAAATATTTACTTAGATTCGATTTTTGATTTTATTTGTAAATTCTATAACGTAAACTAAATTTTATAGAACATAAATGACATCAATTGATGTAAGTAAAATTGCATAAGATTTAATTATAATCACAAATCTTACAGGTGAGACTTAAAATCAGGTCTCATACGTATTTTCCTTCTATTGCCCGTGCTACGTTTTAAGGGTTAAAACCAATTGTTAAGGAACCATCATTCGCACTAATTATCATCTAAAAGGAGAAGTATAAAAACAGAATTAAAGCTAAAACAAGCACAAAAAAATGCTGAGACTAAGGGGAAAAAAGAAGGGGGTGGGGGGAGAAAGGAAGCATGTGGTTACTGCTAAAATCTGTTACAAACACAAAATAATTAATAGTACATCATTTACCTGCCTGTCACACAGTTTTGCAGTTTCTACTGTAACTTAAATTTATTTAATGAAATATATATTATTTGAATGACAAAGGACGGACAGCAGATTAATTAAAGAAGCCTTGAGCACCTTGTAGCAGTAGACATGCTATTTTTTTGCAGAAATTTTTAATTCTAAGATGCTCAAAATTTCATCTAGTGATCAGAAGAAAAGGAATCATATCACATATTAATTGGCATCCATCAAATAAGATTCTACGTACAGTCTATGGATCACCAAAGCCTAGGATCGCACATATGTACAAAATTAATACTACCTAATTGTTCCTAGCAAAAAATATAATACTACCTAATTGCATCTGGATGTTCTAATATCATGTGAACATCAGGGTAGAAAATTTTTTGCTAGGAAACATTACATATACATACAACTCTCTCTTTCTCTCCCCCCGTTACACATATACAATTTACATCACTATGTAGTACTAGTGTCAAGTAAAATCGTTTGATGGTCCAGGAAATAAAAGAGTTCTAGCACGGATCACCCCACTATATATGAAATGTATATTTGCTTGCATATTTACTTATACGAATTTACTTTCGCATTTTTGTTAACTTCACACGAATGTTTTCTATTTATTCATGGGGAATATGAATTCAGCCAAAAGGGGAAAAAAAAAGAAAAAGAGAAGCAACCATTTTTCTTACTATTTATATCTAATTCCTCACTAGTAATTAGTTACTAGCTCACATAGTGTAAGTTTGTTAATTAACTTGAGGAAGGAAATGAAGCTAGAGATTACAAATTAATTAGGTCTAATTAGAGATTATACATTGCAGTAATTATCAATAAGAATTATCTTATATACATTATTAATGTAAGATTATT
This sequence comes from Cinchona pubescens, assembly GCA_025175665.1. NCBI lineage: Eukaryota > Viridiplantae > Streptophyta > Magnoliopsida > Gentianales > Rubiaceae > Cinchona > Cinchona pubescens. Next base: position 726,988 of record JANKKI010000074.1, on the reverse strand, counting down.
TATGATTGTAAAATGTCATTTAAATAGTACGTAGATAAAATGCACGTAAGATTGTGCAACATACGGCATGTAGCATCCAATTGTAATGTTGGTGGACAAAGTTGTCCGTTTACCTTTTCTTCTTCGGTGGGGGACAAGGATCCTCTATCTTCATTTTAGGGGTAAATGTAGAAATTTTCATTTATTCTTAAATTTTAAAATTTGGAAAATAATAATTTTAAAAATAAAACAGTCCATAATTCAAACTATGTTTTACATAAAAACCTTGTAAAAAAATAGAAGAAAATAATGAGTTCTACCTTTAGATTACGCAATTTTATATTTCATTAAAATTGCTCAAAATTCTTAAAATGTCGAAATGTGATATATAAATGCAACGGTTAAATGTTTTCAAATGACTTGATTTTTGGATATAATGATATACATAATAAGATAAAAAAAAAATTGGTGTGCTTAGATTATTATTTAAAATTTTATTTATTTAGATACAGGTAAATTGACAAATAAATTGGGAAGATCCAAATCCGGATTGGGGGTTGAGGCTTGAAAAAATTATTATTACTCATTCCGTATTATAGAGTGAGTAATAATAAAATTCTTCTATTTTTAATTATCTAAACAGGTCCTGTATTGCAAAGTGTTATTTGGGGGAAGTGAATAAAGTTTGTGTTATGGATTAAAGTAGGCACGTCTAAGTACTGACCAAAACCTTTTATTTTATGCAAGTCTCTTTCTCGAGGACCAAGAGGTGGGTGGTGGAATTGAATTCCGTGCGAAAAGATATGCTAACAAACATATAACGGATTTCAGAATTCAGGACTAGTATGTAGCAGAAAACGATCGTAAAATCCTGTGGATTGCTTCTAACATTCTCTGTATTACGTTAACCTTTTTGGTTCAAATTCACCATTAGATTCATCTGTTCCATCTTCGTTGAAATTCATGTTTCCCAAACACCCAAAATCATCAAAACAATAGTACATGGTTTTGGTTCCGGAGAGTGATTTTTTGTTCTCCTATTTTCCTTGTTTTTTTTTTTTCATGACAGGGGAGATGTGCTTGGATTAGTCAAACATTTTGCAGCTGGCAATTTAGGTACGACCACCTTGAGGCCATATCTACAAAGACTTAAAATGGGAAATCAGCTTAAGTATAGGAAGTACGTGCTTGCAAATGAGTATTGTGGAACATTTCTTGATCTAAAACGTTAAGATAAAAGAAAACAAAATTTTATCCAAATAGTTACAGAAATTTGTAGTTTATATTTCTAGCTTAAATCATAAGAAAATTCAATGGTCCTATAATAGAACCATACTATTGTATAAGAAAATTGTATAAATAGTTCTTGTACGAATATTTATAAAGTATTTTTAGTCTCTTAAGTATGAAATGATGAGTTTTGCCCTCTTAAAAATCTGAAAACATATATTTTTGGTTCTTGAGTACAATTCCGGTGGTGATTGGCATGAAAATATATGTTATTGTCATATATCTGTATTTTCAAAAGTAAAATTAAAAACAAATTTTATTTTGCCCTAAATTTCCACTGACACCGCCATCCCTACCCCAACTCTACCTCAGCCCCACCACTTACTCCTCTCCCCACTCCTACCCCAGATTTGATAGCCATCTCTATCTTCTTTCCTACCTTCCCCGTCCCTTGCTGGTGGTCGCGATAGCTGGGATGAGATGGGGATGGCAGTAGGAATGGGGTGGGGGTGGAGACGTGTAGAGGAAAAGGGGAAGCGTGTCACTTGATTTATTTAGAGTAAAATAAATTTTTTTTTTCTTTTTAATTTTATCCTTGAAATTATAGACATGTGACGATAATATATTCTTTTCAAAGCAAAACATGAGCCACCGGATTGTGCTTAGGGACAAAAACTTACTCTTCAAATTTTTTAGGAACCAAAACTTATCATTTTATATTCGAGAGATTAAAAAAATACTTTCTAAATATTCAAGGGATTATTTGTATGATTTTTACTTTGAATTTTTATATTGTACAATAACATGTAATTTGTATAGTAGAAGCCCATACACATAACAAAATGGTTCGGTGACGAAATTGTAAAATTTTTCTAATTAAATCGTATGTTGGAGATTTATTTATTGGGAATTTTTACATTTCTGTTAAGAAATCATTTTGTCCGTTAATTTTAAAAACTTGTATAGTATAAATTTTTATAGCATATGATATTGTATTTTATAAGAATTTAAATCACAATAGAATGATTGCTAAAGAAACGATAGAATTTTTTCTTTTCTTTTAGTTGGAGGAGTATGTTGAAGAATTTTCTCCGTTCAACACAAAAAAACAAAAAAAATAAATAAATAAAATAAACCAAGTTATGGTGAAAATAACAACAGAAATGTGAGTCATGAGATATTTGCACTGCACGTACTTGACTGCTGGCAGAAAATAACAGCTAGTAAATGCCGGGTTTGTACTACAACCCTGATGATTTTTATTTTTTTTTCCTTTATGAAAAAGAAGCATCAAGAGTTCTGTACACCGACATGATTCAATGATCGATCACTAAAAATTTGTACAAACACGGCTAATTTAATATTCTCTTTATTTTATTAAAAGTGTTATATTTTTTATTTTTTTATCTCAAAATATTGGTCATTTTCAAAAAATCAAACCATAATCATTATATTTTTTTTTTATTTTTATCTTTTGTCTTTTTATAAAGACAAATATTACACCATTCAAAATTTAAATTATAGAGTTTAAAATTAAAAAAAAAATTAAACAACTATTATCTACACATTATTCTTAATAAATTAAATTATCGAAAAATGATAAAAATTATGAGACATGGAGAGTATCTCTGAAGTATAGTGTAATGGTGTAGGGTAAGATGTTTTCTTTTTGTCTCCGAGACAGATAACACCTAATATTTTGGACCTATCATGTATAGCAATAAATAAACATGCGGTTCTACGGTATATATCCGGTATCCTTTTGTAATAGTATGAAATTATGAATTGGACAGTAAACGACTTCTTGTTCAAGAAAAATATTTAGGTAGATCTAATTTTTTATCTTACCTGTAGACCTTGTGGTCAGTGTTTAACCTTAAAGAATTTTATTTACATCAGTTAATGTCATAAATTCTCTAAAATTTAATCTACACCACAGAGTCAACAAGTGAGACAAAAAATCGGGTCTACTTAAGTTTTTGCCCTGCTCAAAATGTTTAAGATGCTGAGAGACGAAAAATTATTACTCCCTCCGTTACAATTATATTGTCACAATTCAATTTTCTTTTGACAATTTCAATTTTATTTGATTTCTTAGCTAATTTTAAAGTTAATATTTCATATAAATTAATTTTTTATTGAAGAAATTTTATTAAAATTTAAACGAATCTATATGAATTAATAATTACAGTTATTTGATTAGAAAAAAATATTCAATTATGATAAAATAAACGAGACAAAAAGAGTATTATGCATTAAAAAAATCAATTCTAAATTGAAGTGCATATAGAATAGTATTGGAATAACGTATTTTGAAATTGTGTAAGAATGTGACCATTAAAAACGTTAAATCTCATCTCTTGAGATATGAATATATAAAAGAGAGATTTCATAAGTAATTTAAGATTGGTAGTGAAACTTAAATAAAAGAAGTTGAAATGAAAATATGGTCCAATGATCTGCCAAAAGTTTAGGCAGCTGAAACTACAAGGGACACTAGACTAGAGCCTACATGTCTCTATTCTCTCCATTGCCTGCCCTCTTTCTTTGTTCAATAATCAAAATTATGAGAAACGAAAAAGTGCTACAAAATTCATCAAGTTAGGAAACATTAAAGTCTAGCTAGCCAAATCATCAATTAGGTAAATTATCAAGAACTTTTCTAATTAAACCTAGCTAATTGCTACTAGGATTAATTGTAGGACTTCAATTGAACAGTAGCTAGATCATTAGCTGTCGAAAATCGGGCCCAGTATGTTGATGAATCAAGTAATCATCACCAGTTGATGATACATCAAACATCATATTTGGATGAAGAAATTGTTGCTGATGTTGTTGAGCCCTTACCATCTCCTTTTGCTTTCTCAGTTCTAGGACTTTGCGATGTGAATTGGAATGCTTAGTGAGGACAAAAGTCGGGCTCGCAGCGGGTCTATATTCAGGCACAAGCCGGCCCGACTTGTATCGGACCCCACAAGCGTTACAAAGCGTTTTGGGGCCCATAGGCCCAGTCCTCCACTGTGGTGTCTTATCCGTAGCACAATGAAGGCATTTCCTACCTTCACCATTGCCCATGCTATCATTTTGATCAAACACCTCCTTCTTTTTCGGTGGAGCCTTCACCGTCTTCTTGCCGATGATCGGGCCCATGTTCGACTCTGAGGACGACGACATTGTCGTTGCCACGGTGGTAGGTGCGGTCGTGGTGGTGTTGGAGGGTGAAACCACGAGTAGGCGGGATGTCCAATTGCATGGAGCGGCACGTGAACGTTTGCTACGTGCCTTAGCTGGGACGGACATTTCGGGCCGGAACATTGGAGTTGCATTTGTTCTGTTGGGTTCGGGTTGGAATTCATTATTATTATTATTATCCGATTCCTCATTAGTTCGGGCCTTCATTCCTGATATCAGATGCAAGTTCTGAAAGTCCTCACTCGAAAATGATTCTTCAACAAAATTTGATAGCCATTCAAGCTCAGCCAAATCATCATGCTGTTGAATAATTCAACAAGGAAAAAAATAAAAATTAGTATCCCAATATTAATGTAATTTACTCATAAATGTCCCAACTACCAGATTTTCCACGTCCAAATTTTTTACCCAAGTTATCATCATATCATTATCTACGAAATTATACCATCCCTTACTAATTGTAGTAAGGAGAATCTGAAAAATTTTGCTATATTCATTTTGAAAACCAAATGCAATTATAAAGTTCACAGACTTCTTTAAATTACTACATATTCCCCCCCCCTCAAAGCTACCAGAGTAGAAATAAATTTTTTTTTTTTAAATGAAGAAGAAGAAGAAGAAAGTAATTTAACCAAATAGGAAAAAGTGCAAGTTTCTATTTTTAGAAGAAATCAAAAGCAATTAAAACAAAACTCCTTGGAGACATGCATATTAACGTACAAAAGTGTTAAAGTCACACCCCAGACACTTTAGTCACATGAAATAAATGTATACATTACACAAGTTCTTGAAAAAAAAAAAAAGTACTATATTTGTATCTTAAAATTACCGGCACGCAAAGTTCTCCAGAGAATTGGCCATCAGTGAAATTCCGGCAGCCGATATGGCCGCCACCGGGGAAATGGCCGGGTTCGGTGCTACCGGATAACGAAGAGTTGCACGAGGTGTCGACAACTGCGGACGAGTCGGTGGACGTCCCGGTAGTCATCATGGTCGTATCAAACGTGCCATCCGCGACCATCGTGCCATCATCCACCATTAGGGAAGTCAAGGAGGTCATCAACGGCAAAATGGTCAGCATTTTTAGCATCGGAGAGACGTTTTTCTTGAGTGAATTGTGTGTTATAGTAACCTCCTTGATAGTATTCTGGGGTCTCCATTAATTCAAGAAAAGTATTATGTAACACAAATATTAAGGCCTATTTATGATATAAGGAACTGAATGGTAGTGAAGAGGAGATAGTAGTGTTTAAGTGTGTGAAATTTGTGTGTGTTCTTGGTGCGTGGGGTGAATGAGATAGAGAAAATGTGTGTTTTGTGTGTGTGAAATGTGAAAGTGTTGAGAGAAGTGAAGTTTTTTGTTTCTCTTTTTTTTTTTTTTTGGATGAGAGAGAGATGTGGGAGAGGAAGAGAAGGAGGAGGGTTTATTTGCGTTTGAAGGGGGACAAGCGGACAGCTAAAAAAATGGATTTTGACGAGGAGAAAATATGGCTTTAAAAAAAGTTCATATTTGGTCACTTTTAAAAACACCAACAAATTAAGTGTCTTTAGAAAAATGGCAAAATTACACACACGCACACAAAAAGAAGTTATATTATTTCTTGATTTACCATAATATCCTTGGTTGTGAAGATATATATATATATATATATATATATATATATATATATATTTTGAATTACCTAATATTAATGGATTTCCAACTTTGTAGCAATTAAATTGGAGCAAAAATGAGGAATTTTGATCATGGGGTGTTATGATCATGATCACGACGTTCAATTGGGTGGACCACACGTGAGAGTTTGTTGGTAGAATGGATGAAATTAATATATGTAGGGATGGTCTTTACTTAAGAACTAGGTCATCCCACCCCAACCCTCCAAACTTTTTATGATAAGTGAGAATTCTCTGCAAAAAGTGCTCATGGGACCATGATAGAGTACGACTAAAGGTTTTGAATCACCTCAACCATAAATACATTTCGAAAACCTTAGTCTCTTTTTGTTTTTGTTGGCAAATAAATTTTGTTACAAGGTTTTGTAATGAATCATCTTCTCCTTTGTTGGCAAATAAAATCTTTTTTGGGAAGTTGTATAGTCTCATCAAATAAATCAACATATTGGCTTTAAAATATTGTACAGTATAAGTTTTTAAAATATATGGCGTTGTATAATACAAATTTTTAAAGTACAACAGGATGATTCACTAAGACTGTGTTTGGAGGGATTTTTGTAGTCCATCATAGGTTATCCAAATAAATCAAGATTTGAAATTCACTCAACAAATGAAAGTATGATTTTAATTGTTAAATGAATTGATATTAAATTTACTTAAATTTCATGTCATTTCAAAGGTTTCATACAATTCAAATTTATCCATTCAAATGCAATGTAAAAGAACCGTAAAATTTTTCATCTTTTTATGATATAATATTTTTTGTATAAGGTTTTGAATCAACTTAACCACGCTGTAGAGGGGTTAAAAAGTAAATTGAGCAAGATAAAAGAAAATTAAGAACTAGATTAAACAAAAGTTAGTTATCAAATTCAACCCCTTAGACTGAACCGATCTAGCAGGTTTGTCGCTGAGACTAGTGCATTAGTGTCCAAGTTAACAGCCCGATTCCTCAGCTAATTAGTATACATATTTTATCATCGGGACTCGTGCTTATTATATTATTTTTTTTTCCCCTTTTCTCCCCCACAAATAAAATCTCTGATTTTCACCTTTATTTTTTCTGATTAATTATTTTATTTTCCACTCCTGCTCTAATTATTAAATTCAGACCTTCCCACTAGGAAGCACGAGTATTACAGCTAGGCTGAAAATGATCCAATGGCTCTGATTGTTAGCTGCTTTTTTTTTTTTTTTTTTTAGCCCCAATATGTCTACCTCTAATGGGTAATATTGTTTTATTTCTTTTTTTTTTTTTTTTTTTTACAGCCGTCATTGCCACATACGATGGCAAGCAATTGTACAGTAAATATCTTTGGTGGCGAACACGTGGCATCATGTCTGGGTATGATTAGTTGAAGTAGGTCCCAGGTTACCAATCCCAATGTAATTGTTAGAGACAGATGACTAGATAAGGTGACCACTGCTGTCATTAATTGACGTGATCAATTCGACGGCAAAGAAAGCAAAAAAATATTAAAAGAGAAAATAACCCTTTTTATTTTTTTTCTTAAATAGCAATAGCCTAATTTAATCTTATCTAATTATATCTATTACTAAAAAGAAGAAGAAGGCTCAACAAGACCAAGAAAAAGAGACCTAATCTTTATTTTTAAGAATACAAGGTAAGATATTCGAATTTCTAAATGTTTGGCGACAAACTCAGTTAAAGTGAGTTGGTTAAAAAAGAAAATAACTCAAAGCATCAAATATAAATGTATGTTATATATATATAAATAATATTTAAAATTTATAAAATAATTCTATGACATTCATTTATATGTGAATTTTAGTATAGGATGATTTAAGTCTTGGAAACGCGTCAACTTACAACTTATTTTTTCTTTAAATAAAAATGTAAATTATTTTAGCCGATAAATAAAGGTTAGAGTAAACGGCATATCTAGTCACTAAATTCACGTTTCGGTTATTGAATTAGCGCCATATTATTTTAGTGGCTAGAAAAGTCACTCAACTTTCAAAAATGCACCTCCGTCCATTTGAGCTATTAAGTACTCTGTTAACCCATTTTTGTGCATGTCAAGTGACTTTTAATGGGATAAAATTGTCCAATCATTCCTTACCATACTTTACCTTAAAAATTATCAAAACTACATTAGTTTAGTCATAAAATAAGTCAACAAAACATAGTTTTGAAGAACTCCAGAAAAAAAAAAAAAAAAAAAAAAAATGGAAGGGGATCAGATCAGTGGGGCGAGAGAGGGGGTGGCTAGTGAAGGGAGGGATTGGCGAGATTGGGGAAGAATGGAGGAAGAGGGGAGGGCTAGATTCAAGTAGGGGAGGATGGAAGAAAGGACCAAATTGGGGAAAGGTGAGGAAAGGAGTGGCGGGTACAGGGGTAGGAGAGGTAGGGGTTGCTTGGCAGGGCTAGAGAATCATGGAGGAAGGTGAGAAAGTCAGATTCGGGTTCTGGGAAGGGAGGGAAAATGTTAGATCTGGGGGGAAAGGAAAGAGTAAGGGTCATATTCACGGGAACGGAGAGAGGGGGAATGGTTGGGTAGAGTGGGGAAGAGAAAGTATTAGAGGGCTAGGGGAATGAAGGGTGGAGTTGACTGGTTGGAGGAGAGGGGAATGGACAGGGGTAGTGGGTTGGCCCACTGGGTTCCCCTGTCCACCAAGGAGGAAGTGTCTCTGGTGGGTTGGTTGGGAAAAATGGTGGTTGGTTGGAAGGGAGTAGTGGAAGAAGGGAAGTGGATGGTAATAGTAGGCTGGTTAGGGGAAGGGGTGGTTAGGGACTCCAAATTTAATTTCTGACCCCAAGTTTTTCATATCTTTTAGTGTGATCCTTCTTATAATTTAACTAATTTTTTATCATCTAATTTTGACTCCCAAATTTTTTTACTAATGTTAATTCAATGTAGTTGGAATATTTTAACACTCAAAAAACTAATTTTCGTTAACACTAACATTTAAAATAGACAGAATTATGATGACCTCGTAGATGAAATTTTTAAAGTTGAGTTGCCTTTTAAGCTGTCTTTAAATACTTTAGTCACTAGTTTTGCAATCGAAACATAGTTGAGTGACTATTTAGACCGTTTGCTCTAAAGTTTAAAAAGAAAATTGTAATTCCTTCCACCAAAGTATCATAATGCAGAGAAAATATTTATGACTAGAGTTAAAGATGTGTGCTCAATTTTGGGAAAAAAAAAAGTTAACAAATAAAACTAAATTAAAAGATAATGATTATTTAAATGGAGGTTGGGAGTCTAAGAAAATTATTTATAGTGGTTAAGAGAAGTTATAGAAAGTTAAAAGTAAAAATTTATAATTAATTATAAATTATATCAAATTATCCCAAATTGTTCATGCATTATAATTAAAGTAGTAAGAATAATGGTTCTAAATGTTAAGTTAATATATAGACGAGTTTGAGTGATAAAGCTGTCTTGTTACGCAATGAATAATCAGGGTTTTAATTCATTTCTTGACACTTTTATACTCAATAAATTTTTCTTCTATCGAAAGAAAACAAAATGATGCATAATTTGGTGAACCTTAATTCAAGTATGAATTTCAGGGTAAGTTAAAATTGTTACATCAAAGAATCTATTTTTACATACACTTAATTATTAGCTCTTATCACAAAAACATAAAAAAAAAACAAAAAACACTTTCCAGCTAGGTAGCTACAAATAAATTTGGAAATTTGTTTCAATATACCACATTATTTGTGAATCATATCTAATTTCATTCTTTGCCAATGATATGCAAAGTAAGTCATATGAGTGAATAACGACATACAAAATTTAGCAAATTTGAGGAACATAGTGGATCAGTAGGCATATATATACCTATGAGATATTAATTATTATTATTATTATTATCTATATATATATATATGTACTCGAATGTATAGAATGTCCGTTTTTACCGTATGTTAATCACATCCTTAACATGGTACAAAGACTAATATGAATATCTGAAATACACTCAAAAATCACAAACATGCATGAGTTATATTTGTAAGAATTATTTTCTTTTATATGAATATCTAAGCAAATTGTAAAAATGATTTAGATCGATGGAAATTTGTAAAGATATACTTTATGATAGGGTGCAATATCATCTTAATAGTTTGAAATTTTTTTCAGTTGACTTAATTATTCATTATTTTTGTAAAATCGGGTAATCTACCGGAAATGTTATCAACATTTATATCTTCTTTTTATTTTTTGTAGCACTTAATATTTTCTTTCTTTCTTTCTTTTGGTTGGTAGTATTTAGCTAATGAAACGGAAAGACTGAAAAAGAAACGGAACCTGAGTGATTACTTGGGTGGGAGGTTTTATTAGTTCTTTTTTTTTTTTTTCAGATTTTATCCATTTTTGTTGCTTTTTCTTCCTTAGGAGTAATTTTCTGAACTTTTTATCTTAAAAGCATTCTTTAGAATAGGGCGTTGGGTCCAAATTGCACGTGATGGAGGTTGATGCTGTGTCAGCTACGCATGTGAGTGCGATTGGCTCGTGTCAAAAGACACCAGCGACGACGGTGGTCAATGCCATGTGGCTCGAATTTGAGTGGATTGTTTTCTTTCTTTTGATTCTCCCCTCCGTCGAGTGATCGGGGTAGTTGTAAGACTAAACACTAGCTCAATATATTTTTGTCCTATCCAGAAAAAAAAAAAAAAAAAAACATAATAATAATAATAATAAAATAAAACAATGGGAAGAAAGAAGGGATATTTCGTTATAAGATTGTAGATTTTTTAAATGTGATTATATAAAATAAAAAATCTGTTTAAAAAGTTTTAAGAAAATCTTTCAAAATATTAGAATAATAGTACTATTTAGAAAATATGAACCATTGAGATGGGATTAGACTGTTATTTTGTCAAGTAACAACAAAAATACAATGTAATTTTAAGCCGCTTCTCCAATAATATGTAAATAAAATATTTTAACTCACTCTGCAACCTGTTGATAACGAGTGCAAAATGTAAATAGAAATTTACTACTAATTCTCCTTCTACTAATTTTTTTTTTTTTTTAAAAAATGTCTTACCCTAGTAGAAAGTGTGTGGCTTACAGCAACGTGAGTGCACGTGCCATCTGCCCACGTGAGTCTCTAATGCAAGTTTAAGCAGTAATGCAACGCACCTGTGGTTGTTCTTGTGACATGTCACGTGTCATGGATGATCTATTTTACTTTATGATGTTTTTCTTTGTCATTAGCTTAGCCCCATGTAGTTTAAGACCAAAGTATTATCGTAAATACTTAGATAAATTCGATTTTGATTTCACTTGTAAATTCTGTGGTGTAGATTAAATTTTAAAAAATTTATGAAATCAGCTGATGTAAGCAAGATTCTTTAAGATTTAATCCTGACCACAGGATCTACAAGTGGAGACAAAGACTGAGTCTACCTAAATATTTTTCAAGTACTATACCCCTTGTAAATTAATTAAAGAATATACTTATTTGTTTTTCCACACCCCGTCATCAACAATACCGTTTTTGGGATGCCCTAGTTTCAATTATTAGTATAGTACATTACTTGGTAATGTGATAGGCAGTGTTTTTAAATCCGAACCAGACTGATCGGTTAGACCGTTTTAACTACGAACCAGACATGACTCTGGTCTGGTCAGGTATCAAAGATGAAAATTAATAAAAACTGCTTATACCTGGTTAAAACCATTAAACCGGTAAAACTGGTAGACCCTTGAACTGTCGATTTTTGAATTTCTTCACCTAAAAATTCAAAGATTCAACTAAAGACATTATTAAAAGTTTCAGAACAAATCAAAACTTCAGCCAAGTGCAAACAAAACGAAAATTCAAACTACAGTATCAATGGTTTTATCCAAAATCTTCACTCGAAAAAAGTGGATACTTTCCATTCACATTTTACAGGCCAAAAGTAGTGGCTACTGGCTGGGGAATTGGGAAGGGGCTAGCTTATTCCAAGGCATCACCATTTCTGCATTTTTTTCTTTCAATAATACTCAAAATCTCATATCCATAATTTTCTGGTGGCTTTTAGATAAAGAAGTGAGAATTAAGGCTTCACTCAGCCAGTAAGTCTAGATCAATCAAACAACGCATAAGGCAGAGGAGGAAGGAGGCCAAGGAGTAGGAAGGAGAAGGCCAAGAAAAGAAGAAAAGGAGAGGAAAGCTGAATGGGGGGACAAGGGATGGGAAGGAGGAGAAGAGGGGGATGCCGACTGGAAGATAAAGGGGAAGGAAAAAATAGAAATAGTTTTATGACTTGTGAAGGTTTGAAAAAAACAAAAAGGTAAAAAACGAAAAGAAAATGTGCAAATGGAGATTCAAACCTTTACCCTCGGAAATGAATGGAACACTGCATAGCTAGCAGGACCTCCACAAGGATCTGCATCAATTTGTATTGGATTAATTATAAAATGCAGCGACCTATCTTGTTAAACCGGTTGAACCGCGAACTGGAAGTTTGACCGGTTCACTTACTGGTCCAAGTTTAAAAACATTGGTGATAGGTGGGCTAGTTTCAATTTTATTGAAGGCTTCGATTTAGCACATATTTTCTTGAGCCAAATTAAATTTGCTCGTTTATCATTACATAGTTGTTCTAGACCAACTGATATTGTTTTCGTGTTTCATAACCCCTTAAGTTCCTTTGAAAACAGTTGTACTCTAATCAGAAGGTGGGAAAGATGAATGAAAATCAAAAGAACAGTAAAGCATGTTTAGACAAAAATCATGCATTAAAGTTTTGAAAAATATGAGATCAAAGGTCTCTATACGTCAATACAAGACCACTGACATATTATTAGATTTGGAAAACAAAATTTAAAATTAAACCAAGTATCTAAAATCAGAGTATTGATTATTCAATATGATTTTATCACGCAGATTGATTTTGACAAATAATCTTAAATTTGTGATGCTATAAATAACTTTCCTATTAAAAAATAACATAGGCTTTTAATTCATGATTGCAAAAGCATTTTAGAAGATAGAGTCCAAAAGAAAAATAAAAGTGTAAAATGGTAAATAACGGCTAAATACTTTGTTGAAATGAATATATTTCAAAAGCCACTCTTGAGGTTTATGCTACTCTATTGAATAGTATTACTTAACACACTAACTTTTGAAAATATCACTTCTCCACTTTATTGTTAGTGGGCCCATATCAACATGAAATGATGTTTTTACCCTTTGTACTTTAATAAAATAAAAGGATAGTTTAAAAAACCTTTCCTATGTTATTTTATAATTTCACTTGGAATTGCTTAGTCTTCTAACAGTTTTTTTTGTCAATTTATTGTGAAAAACGTGCACAAATTAATGTGCTTATATATGTCTATTTGAATTTTTTTTAATACATAGAAAAACAAGATATATAATTAAGTGATGTGACTGGTATTTGCTATGTTGGATCACAAACATGTAAATCTTAAAAAAAAAAAAAATTAAGGGTAAATAACATCAGTCGTCTCCCAACTTTGGGTAGACCATTTCATCTCAAATTTAAAATATCCTATTTGGTACCCAAAGTTACATATCAGATCTTATTATGGCCTTATACCAATTTCCATCCAAATGGCCACTAATATAAGTTAGCATGCTTTTATACCGGCTCATATGACTTGGGATAGAGACCATTCAAGAAATACAACAAATTATCTACTGCTTACCCATGTGATATCGCAAAAGGTTTTGGATATTTGCATTAATCCATGAGGTCCTCGATGTAGCCACGTTTTCACAATGACAATTTAGTCCAATCATGCATCTTTTCTTTTCTCTTCCTCTCTTGGGTTTCAATCCAAGTGAGAAGTCAATGGAGTTGGAGTTTTTTATTCTCACATTTTATGTGTTTATATGGATTTTACTTGTAGAAATTTTTCCACCATTTTCAACCATTCACTATTATGGTCAAAAGATTTTGCAAGTAATGCAGGTGGATGATTTGTTATGTTTCCTAAATGGCCTCTGCCCTAGATCATGTGAGCCACACATGTTAACTTCCGTTAGTGGCTATTTGGATGGAAACATGCATAGGGTATGATCTAATATATAACTTTAAGGAATAAATAGGACATTTTTGAACTTGAGGAATGAAAATGGACTTGTATTATAGTTCTCCAAAAGGGAGTATTTTCATGTACTTTTATCTTGACATTTGTTCATAATTTGAGGATTTCAGTTCATAAAATAAGGGTATTTTGTAATTTTATACTCAAGTCCATAAATTAGGTTTTTAATATTTTTATGTTAAAAATGTATTATTTGTTCCCTAAAATATGTTTTTGTAGATTTTATTTGCAATGGAGGCCAAACAAAGTGAAAATGAAGCAATACCAGTCATTCTTAGCAAAAGCTAGGTGTATTCTTGGCAAAGGTGCCAGCCACTAGTGCCTGTGTGCTGGAAAATTGGCTGAACTAGTATTTTTACGGCTTTTATGATTTTTACCCAAATTTTTGATAGTTTTGACCTATTTTCTTATAAACTATAACAGGCACTATATAAGGGTTATGTTAAGTCATTAATTAGGGTAAATTATAATGAACCCTGTTGTGGTTTAGCTAATTTTTTTATTATCCCCTTATGATTTTCAAACCTACAATCCGACCCTTTGGATACAATAATTTGGATTTTTGTCAAATAGATGGAAAGTTAAAAAACTAATGGTTTTGTTCAAAATATCCAAAATACCCTTAAGCTTAATACCTCTCTACCATCCAAAAAATCCCTTCATCGAAATGGAGGGTTTATGCTTTTCATTAAAATATATAACTATCCTTGATTAGATACTTTAAATGACTAAAATAACCCTGAAAATTAATTTTTTTTTAACCTTCTAATGGTCACTTAATTGAATATTTAACGATTTCACTTTATCCCTGAGCCACAAGAGGTCAGATTGTAGGTTTGAAAACTATATCGAGGTAATGTGAACATTAGTCAAACCACAAGGGGGTTCCTTATAATTTACACCATTAATTAAGCATAAAGAATGTGAGGTAGTTGACAAAAAACATCATATAGTTACAAACAAGATAATCAACACAAGTAATGATAGTTGGTGAACAGAGCGGGGGAGAAGAAGAGAAAACTTGGCTTGACAACCCTAGTTTTTCATTCCCTTCTCTATGGTTTTTGTATTCAATATGCTATTCACGATTCTAATTGAATCTTGTGTTATATCAATTGGTCAGATGATGCACTAAACCCTAATTCTAAGATTACATTCATAACTAGCCATGTATCTTCGATTTGATTTATTTCGTTCATGATTACAATCTTTTGCTTGATTTGATTAATTAAATGGTACTACATTGTAAGCCTGATCAACTTATAAATTGATTTGTAAGCCTAATTCAAAAATCAAAGAGGAGCTTTAGGGTTAGCAATGAGTCTAATTAGCTTTTGTTCAAAATTTCTATAGGAAAGAACGGACGTTTCATAAACACGGATCGAAAGATACCTATTCATCTTAGATAATCCTATAGAATGGTCATTTATGAATTAATCTTGACTTGAATTCACATAGAAATCTAGTGAATTGACTAGGTTTAGTAGATTTGTGAGAGAAGTTGAAAGATAACTGACAATTACATGAGACTCTAGACTAGTAAACAATATAAATGAATCAAAGAAATGATAGAACGAATCAATTGAAAGGATTGGTAAGGGGTGAGTGAATCCTAAATTACTCAATTATCGACTTTTCCACTATTTACTTGAGTTATTGCCTTATTCTTTGTTTTTATTATTTACTACTCCATTGTTTCTTAGTTTAAATAGGATCAAAAGTGTGATGTTTAGGTGTTTAATAGGGTGTTAGCGTAATCCCTATAGGAAAGATACTTTTTTATCGTTATATGATTCACGAGTAGTGTCTAGTAACAATCACTGCACGAACAAGGTTTTAGTTTTTGATGCCATTATCGAGGAATTAGTACTAACACTGCCTAGCCAATTAACATCTAATTAAGCACTTTAATTCTTGTCTAAACATAATTTTTTATTTATTTGTTTTTATTTTTCATTATTTTCTTTTATTCTATTTTATAGTTTATCTTTTGATATTTCAATTGGTAGGTCCTTGTCGTTTATACCAAGAAGGTCAAGCTGGAAAATTATACCCTCTTTTAGACCTTGAAATTGAGCAAATCATACATTGACCACAAAAGAAAGCTAGATGAGGCTTCCAATCAATAACTGAGATGGCAGACGATTAGGTTCTAGTCAACTAAGTGATACCACGCCAACCAAAACAAGAGGAGCTGATCCCTTTAAGGGACTGTATTGTGCCAACCTTCTATTGACTTCAATAAAGCATTATCAAGACACCAATCCAAGCGAATAATAACTTTGGGCTGAAGCCACAAATTATCCAAATAGTTCAAACATCGGGTACGTTCAGTAGAGCACCAAATGATGACCCAAATGTGCACATATTCAATTTTCTTGAAATATGTGACACATTTTGTCATAACAAGGTATCTCATGTTGCAATTAGACTTCGACTTTTTTCATTCTCTCTCAAGGATAAAGTCAAAACCAGGTTGATATCACAAGTCCCAGGTTTATTACTACATAGAACAGTTTATCACAAAAGCTTTTTAGTAATTTTTCTCCATTTTCTAAAACGACTACCTATTTCGAAAACTGAAAAATGATATTACTTTTTTGGTGTAACAAGATAATGAGCTTTGAGGCATGAGAATGGTTCAAGAATTTACTAAAGCTATACCTACATCATAGCTTGCCAGGCTAGTTGCAAATTCAGATGTTTTACTACGAGTTGCATGGGCCGTCCTAGACCATAATTGATGCAACAGCCGATAGGGCAATAATGAGCAAAAGTTATGAGAAGGTCGTGCAGTTGCCTGAGGACATGTCCTCAAACAACTACCAGTGGCAAGTGACTACAACATGCCTAAAAATATAACAAATACAATGTAGAACCATTCACCATTCTAGCTACACAAGTGGTTGTCCTCACCAAAAAGTTAGAAGGAATGGATATTCAATCAAGATAGGTCCAATATATGGTAGTAGTTTTTGAAATATACCACGAGGGACGCCTAATGAGAAGTGCCCAAATAATTTGAAGGATGTCAATTACATGGGAAATTTTAATCGATCACAGAACAATCCATATTCATAACAAGTACAACCCTAGTTGAAGAAACTACCCCAACTTCTTCTGGAACAACAACCAACAGGGTGGTGCCAGCAGCTCAATGAGACCACTAGTATAACCTGGATTCCAAGGGCAGACTGGCAAACCCAGCCAATCTCGAAAAAATTGGATAGCATGGAGGACCTCTTGCGGTCGTACATGGCAAAAATCGATGCAATGCATCAAAATCAGAATGCCACTCTCCAAAGCCATACTGCACGATAAGAAATTTTGAGACCTAATTGGGGCAACTCGCCAGTGTCATAAATAATAGGTCCCAGGGTTCTTTATCAAGTAACACAGAGGTTAACCCGAAGAATGATAGTATGGAGCAATGCAAAGCAGTTACTCTCCATAGTGGTGACGAATTAGTGGCCGTATGATGGATTATAGAACTTGAAAAGAAAAATATTATGAGAATGAGCATACCTAGAGAGTATTAAGTCAAGCTACTTATCCCTCCAATACCTTATCCGCAGCAACTCAAGCAATACTTGCAAGTCAGATGGTCAATTTCATAAATTTTTAAAAAACTGCATATTAATATTCCTTTTGCAAAGGATTAAAATAAATGCCTAATTATCTCAAGTTTATGAAGGAACTGTTATCCAGAAAAAAAGAGGATCATAGACTTCAAAACGATAGCTATGACGAAGGAGTGCAATGCAGTTCTCCAATTCTAGATATTGAATTTTGACGTGTCTTTTACGGTTAAGTGCCAAATTGGGGTAAATTTTCAAATTTTAGGCTTACTTTTTTCAAGACAAAGATGTGTAATTCGCATTTTTTATAAACTAATTATTTTTTCATCGAAAAGTTAGGGCAAAATAAATTTTGTACTTAAGTGTCGTTTTTTAATTTTTAAAGTTCCTAAATCTAATTTCATGTTTTTAAACATTTTGGTAACTTTTAGAATCTGTTTTGGAACAATCTAAAAATTTAATATTTTGGGCCTAGAATGTGCCTTTTTCGACAATAGCATTTCGGTATCATTATTAGAATATTTTGAGCAAATTTAAGTTTTTTCTCATTTTTTTTTAGTGCAAAACTAGTACAAGATTACACTGCCTAATATCAAACCTAAATCATTGATCCTGTGTTGACAAATTTTGAACCCGAAAAACATCAAGTCATTTTTTTCACTCTCATACTCAACCCCCTACTACCCTTCAAATTATTTCCATGCCTTACCGTAACCAACCCATACCCCTATCTCCTCTTTTACACTCAACTCCTATCCTAATAATTCCCCCCAACCCAACTTAAACACCTAACCCTCCTTCAATTCCCACAATGCAAAAAAAAAATTACAACCCCAATCCCCAATTTACACTGATGTTTTTAAATTGGACCGGACTAACCGGTTTGACTAATTAAACCACGAACCGAACATGGCACTGACCCAGTTGCCTATTATACCTGAAAAAGACAAAAAAAAAAAAATCGATAAAACTCGGTATAACCCATCGAACCAGGAAAAACTAGTAGAACCAGATACCTACAGTTTTTTTTTTTATTTTATAGCTTCCCTAAAAAAATAAAAATAAACCAAGCCTCGATTCTAAGCCACATCCTCATTCAATTCTCTTTCTCTTTCTCTTTCTCCTACTCCCTGAGTTTCTCGCTTTAACACCTCCTCCACAAAAACCTTCTGCCACCTCCGTCCTACCCAAAATAGTCAACTCCTCTACCACTATAAATGACATCATCGTCGTAGATCAAAAACCATCAAGACTGATCAACAATTCGGCACCACTATTTCAAATTTCCAGAAATAGATTTCCCATTCAAGCTCTTCTTTTTTTGGATTGATATGGAAGATATGGTTTAAACTTTAATTACCACCAAGATGTCTCTTTTATTAAATTTGCACCATCATGTTTGATGTGGTTAGAACAAAGTGGCGGTAGGTGGTGGTGGAGGACGGATGGCTAAGCAAATACAGCTACTAGTGAAGGTTAGCTCTTAGGGTTTTAATTGCAATGATATTGGGTTTTGTGTTGTGTTGGGTCTAATGGATTTGTGTTGTGTTGGGCCCTTTGAATTTTGTAGTATGTGTTTAGCCCATTAGTGTATTATGTATTTGGTATTTAGGTTCTGAAGCCCACACTATATTTCTTATTTTATTTGATTCAGTTTATTATTTTTTATTTCAATTTAAATTATATAAAAAGTAAGAACTGGTTGAGTCAGCAGTTCAACTGATTGAATCAGGAACCGGAAGCTCAATTGGTTCACTTATTGAGTCAAATTTAAAAACATTGATTCACATGCCTAACATCGTCATTGGATATTCCCAAGACCTCTCCAAAAGGCTCTTAGCCAAAACAAAAATCCCTTCCGTAACTCTCCCTTCATTTTTTTTTTTTTATCTTACTACTACTACTACAAACAACACACACAAGCACACACAGTACACGTACAAGCACACACAACACACACAAACACACTTCAAACGTAAAGATAAGATTTTGTTGGAACATAGAGGATCAAGGTTGGGTTGAGGATTGCCATCACCTTGGATTTCATTTTTTGTATAAACTAGTACAACTGAAGGTGAATTTAATTTTCATTTGTTGTAATATTTTGTTTTAAAATATTAAAATTTTATAATTTCTTACCTTGATATTGATTATGCATGTTTGTTATTGTTTTAATGATTTTTTTGATATATTTATGATATATGTGTTGTGAGGAATATTTTGGTGTATAATTTATGTCTTTGGTTGATAATTGGTGAAATGGATCTCTAATGTTATCTTAGTTTTTCTACAAATTTATGAACCTTTGTGTGTGTATTGTTTATTTGTTATTAAATTTGAGTTTTACTAGTTATTAGTATTATTTTGGTATAATTTTTGTTGGAATTGTTTGACAATCAAGAGAGCTAAAAAATGATAAAAAAAAGTTTAAAAAAAAAGGGAAAACTGCTGAAATAGTCCTTCAACTTTTTTACTTTAGCCGAAATAGTCCCTCAATTTTTTTTTGTAGCCAGAATGGTCCTTCAACTTTTATTTTTTAGCCAAGATAGTCCTTTTATGTGAAATTTATAAAAAAAAAAAAAAAAGCATTTTTATGGTGGCTTCACCATAAAAGGACTTTGTTGGTTAAAAAATAAAAGTTGAAGGACTATTCTGGCTAAAAAAAATGTTGAGGGACTATTTTGGCTAAAGTGAAAAAGTTGAGGGACTATTTTGGTAATTTTCCCATAAAAAAAAAAACAAAACTTGTTACTGGTGGAGATGAATCATTTTTTTTTTTTTTTTTAACCAACAAAGTAACTCTTCAAGTTTTCCTTAGCCTTTAATTTAACCCCAACAGTTTTTTAAATTAAAAAAAAAAAAAAAAAAATAAAGGTTCATATTTAATTGGGTCTTGGGCCTTTTTCTTTGTTAGTGTAAAAAAATTCAAAAGTGTTGTTTGGGTTTGAACTTGGGCTTGGATAATAAAAAGAGTTGTAAAAACTTTTGTGTTGGGCTAGTTCATTTTAGGATGGGCTTGTTAGGTATGTTCTTTAATGGGTTTTTTTTGGTTATTGGGCTTGTTCAATGTATGGTTTTGTTATGTCATATTTTAGATAATGAGTCGTGTGTATTTTGACTCAATAGGTTTAATGGGCGTTCGGCCAACTCATTTCGGTTGGGGCCCTTGAGTTTTTCTTTTCAATTTAGTGGACTTACTTTTGCTTGGGCCATTGATGCCTCTTTTTCGCATGGAGTTTTTGTGTTTTGGGCAATATTAATGAAAAGGTTTAGTAAATATTTTGGGCCCCATTTTATTGTGTCTTCGGCTATAAATTTTTTTTTCCTGGCCCAATGATTGTTGGGTTTTTATAAGTGGGCTAAGTTTGGGTCAGACTTCTTTTTTTATGTCTTGGGTTATTTGTATTTTGGATCTTTATAAGTTCTTTTATACATTTAGACTTATTCCTGGCCGACAAGAATAAGAAACAATTTTGGGCTATGATTTATTTTTTTGGGGCTGTTCAGGCCCTATTATTGCTGAATTTATTTAATTAAATTACATTTTTGTCCTCAAACTTTTTAAAAATTGTACTTTGGTCCAAAAACTTAATGAAATTGCACTTCTAGTTCCTGAAATTTTCTGTAATTGTATTTCGGGCCCCTAAAGCTTTTGAGCTTCCACTTTGGTCCCTAAAACTTTTGAATTTGCACAGTGATCCATGAAACTTTTTAAATTGAAGTTTAGTCCTCAAAATTTTTGAAAATTACATTTTAACCCCTAAAAATTCTAAAATTTCAATTTATCCCTAAACTTTTACAAAATTGTATGACCCCTAAACCTCTTTGAAATTATATTTTTGGCCCCAAAAACTTTATAAGTTTTATAATTAAGCCCCTACAAGTTTAGATTGTTACTAATTAAGTTTCTTCTTGTACTTTTGCCTTTGATTGTTTAGAAACCTTACAATTGAGTCTTTAATGTTTAGATTTGATTTAATTAAGTCTCTTTTCATTGCAATTGTCCTTATTTAGTTACTTTTATGATAAATTTGGCATAATTTTGGTTAATAAATATTCTTTCGTTAGATGAAAATATTATTTTGTTTGTTTGAGTGTTGTTTTTACTTTTATTATTTTATTCTATTGATACCTAAATTTGTTTGCTCATATCTTGAACCAAAAATAGTATAATTTTGTACTTTTGGCACTTTAAGAGACATATCCAAATTCCTTTATGTACTAAGTGTTTTATATAATTTTTTTATGTGCTAATTATCTAATTGTTTTTCTTAGTTTCCTCCATTATTATTATTATTTATTTTATTATTATCATTATTTATTGTAATTTACATCTTGTAAATAGGCTTAAACCTAGTGTAAATAGATAGGGTTGTGTGCTATATGCTTATTACTTTCATTAGAACCTATATGTTATAATATTATATTTTATTTGTTTATGTGCTTTGTGTATTTCTATCTTTATTAGTTTAGCATAGAAGATAACTCCTTCTGTGTTAGTCCAACACTGACATAGTGAGCTTCTATGCTCCCCACACTTTCTATGTTTGTATTTATTGTTCATTTGATTTCATTTTATTCCATCAAAACTTGATATAAATTTAGATTAATTTATTAGAAAATGAAAGAGTTGGGTTAAACCTCACAATTGGATTATACCGAGAGTGAAAGGGAATTTAGGTTACTCGTAGAGTAGTCTAATCTTCCCTTTCCTTCATGACTCTCGAATCCTTTTCTTTTATTTTTGTAGACTAGGAGTCATCTAGTATAAGGTTTATTTTTTATTACTTTACCTATTTATTTGTTTATATATTGCATTTTAAAATGTTTTAAACTCTTTTTGCAACATTTAACCTTTTGGATTTTTCCCTTCCCTTAGGTTTAGATGAGTGTTTCGATGCACTTCACATACTGGGTTATTTTATTTACTTATTTTTTATAAAAAAAACCCTATTCCAGATCATTTTTTGCCTTCAAACGTCGTATTTTAAAGTCTCATTTTAGACTCTATTTTTGTACTACTACTATACTCATTTTTTATTTTCCTTTATTTTATTATTTCGTTTTTCCTCTACAAGAAAAAGTACTTTTCAAGGCACCCTAAAATGCCTCGACAAAGCTTCTATTGAGGCATTTAAGCTATTCGGCAAGGTACTTACCTACTATGCCATGCAAAACTTATATAATGAAAGCTTTAAAGGCACTACAAAGTGAAATATTTAGAGAGCATATTAGATAGATAAAAGTGCCATAATATTATCTTATAGAGGCATTTGATAGTGCTATTTTATAAGCTTTCTGATACACCTAGAAGTGCATTGATATATACTTTTAAAGGCACTACAGGTTGTCATGATTTATAATTTTTCAGGCACTGAGCCTTGCCATCATATATTCATATAAAGTTACTCATAAGTACCTTTACAATTGCTTATGAAGGCACTCTTGAATGCCTCTTATGATGCTATTTATGGAATTGAAAATTGATAATATATTTAATTTTACTAACATTTGTAAGTGCCTCAATAGATGTTTGATTATTATTTCTTTTATAGATTTTTTTTTTTTTTTTTTGTGGGTAAGAAGAAATAGTCCGCTATCACAATTTAATCTTGAAGGCATAAACATGTTCTCTTCCAATGACATGAACCTACTATTTCTCTATTGAACAATAATTAACAAAATTCTATAATAGCCAAGTGATTGTAAAGAAATCTCATAAAAATATACAGATAGTTGTATAAGCAACCAAAAAAATCTTTATAACAATAAAAAGATAATAATCCACTTAAAATTAAATAAAAGATACATTTAGAGTAGCAAACTAGCTATTATTTCTTAAGTTTTAGTAGCCTTGAACAAACTTAACATGCCAAAACATTGGCAATATCAACTTATTGAATAAAAGACTTGAGTAGTTGTAATGCAATAAAACCAAGAAACTATTGGTAATATCAACTTATTGAATAAAAAACTTGAAGTAATTGCAATGCAATAAAACCAAGAAACCGTAGAGATGCACGCAACAACACTTCATCCCATTTTCTAGTTTTACCATGTCAATCTTCATGAATCTTTGCCTGTACAATAAATACATTACATAATAAAATCAGTTGATGGATATTATAATGCACTAAATAAATGATGCATGCCATTGATCTAATGATTCTAAAGCAAACAAATATACCAGTTTAGTTGGCCAAGTGATCAATGCACCAAGTGGATCCCCAATTGTTTGAAAAATTTCATAAGGCCTAATTAACTGCTCCTCACGTTCAACTGCAATTTTTAACAGCACCTCACACCAATGCAAACCTAATGGCTGGCCCTCAACAATTTTGGATGAATCAATTCCTTGAAGGCGTCCAATCGCCACAAATTTTGCCGCTTCACATAAGCTAAAAAGTGAAACCCAATCCCCTTCTTGAAACGAAAAGCCAAGGTTATTGAATGAAAATCGTTACAAGCTTTTTTTTTTTTTTTTAAAAAATTCAACAGAGTCACCCCTGTATTTTTTTATTTTCCCAAATTTCATTCCAAGAAACAATAAAATTGAATGAACAACTATTGCCTTCCAAACTTTCTATGACAATCCAAATCCAATACAAAATAAGATTCAACAAGTACATTAAAAAAATAAAAAACTTACCATTAATTCTTCAATACGAAAACTGTTTATGTTGAGTTTTGGTTGGGTGATGTTGAATGAATTCTTGATTCACTCAATAAGCCATTACTTTTTTTTTTTTGTAACATATAAGCTTTCAACTCTATGAGTTCCATTGCTTGATGTTGTTGGCCCTAAGGCAACCTAAGAGGAGGGGGGGTGAATTAAGTTTTCTTAAAAATTTCTTTGCAAAGTATGAACTTTTAAAATTTATGCACTAACAAGTAAATTGATAGAGATAAAAGCAATTAAGCTTATGAAGTATAAAAAGTATAAAGAAATAGATTAATCAAGTAACACTTCCAAGCTACCAAACTTGAAATAATAATTCACTAGAAAGCTTCACAACTTTGGTGAGCCAATAATCTTCTAATGTACACAAAATAGGACAATCCGTGCTCACACTAATTCTTTTTAGTTGAGCCAAGAATTTTACTATCAACCTCACATTTGTACAAGATTATCACTCCACTCAATGATTTTGAAAAGCACTCTAAAGTACACACTAATACAATATATTGCTCAATAGATAATTTGCACTCAAATTGCTTTGTTTCTTGCTTGTATTCAGTGTGTAAAATCTGTTTTACAATATCAACAGAGCTGGTATTTATAGGAGCAATAAATTTGTTGTAACCACTTCCCAACAGTTCAATAATAAATGTACAAAAAGTAGCTGTTATAGGTTTTGGACGTCCGATATTATTATTGTGTTTCCGACCCAGCGTCCGATCTCAGATAAATGTGTGGTGGATGCCGTTCGAACGTCTGAGAAAGCGTCCATTCCATCGTCCGAACTGGGTGTGTGTGAAGACTTCATACTTCAGACGATATATCACATTCGAGAGATTTAATGCTTTTTCAGGGAATAATTTATTTCGGACAGTCTTGTTCGTCTGAAGTAGACTTTTTTTTGGACGAAAATGTGCGTCCGAGATATATTCCTTCGGACATGCCGTACATCCGTTGCAGGCATTCAAAAAAATTGCTCTCTGTCTATTCATTCGGACAGTGAATTGTGTCCATATAAGGTGTAATCTCTATCGGACACTCCTGTTCATCCGAGAAATGTATTATAGTTCAGACGGTGTACTGTGTCCGAAAACTTTGTTTTCAGCATACAAAATAGCAGACCTGCACAGCTAGGTTAAAATGTTAAAAACATATGTCATCAACAAAATAAGATTTGTGAATCATCAATCTCTCCCTTTTTGATAATGACAAACTATGGATGGACAAATACAACCAATTCTTATAACAAACAATAAATACAACCAATTCCTATTACAAACAATTAATTGCATGCATATTATTCCCCCTTTTGACATCATCAAAATATGCTTCCCTGAGAAGGTGCACCCCTTCATAGATGTGTATAAGAAGATAAACATCAAGAATCTCAATAGGTTTATTAAGTAAAGCAGTAATAACAATGGCAGCAATAACAAACTAGTTGCAAACATCAAAGCAACCCAATTACAACCAGTCAATAAACATAAGAAATCTAAGCAAGAAATCTATGTGGAGTCATTTTTTTCTTTGAACAGGAGGTTCTTCAATCTGCGCTTTTTGGGGGGACTTCTTCATCAGTCGCTTTACTATCATTGTCTCCTGTGTCGCGGCTTTGCATGGTATAATTAAATGTGATGTCAACATCCTCGTCCTCATCATCATCAGCTCCTTCAGTAGCTTTGTCAACATTAGTGGTGCCAGTAAGGTCCTCACGATCATCCTCCTCATTATTATTGATTCCATCATCATCACTTTTTGAAGATGATTCAAGAGTGTACTGGGATTGAATATTGGCAAACTGAACTTGAGCAGAAGCAGACATGCCCAAGCTAAGTGCTTCTTGAAGAATTGTTTGACAAGTTTCAAGGCGTTTTAACTTGCGATTGGTGCGATGCTGAAAGAAACCAATTTGATCGCTTAAAATGGTAAGTGTTGAACCCCAGTTATGTTAATCATGTTTTGATGATGACCAAATCATACTAATGGTTTGCAAACAAGTGTGCAGAAAATCAGGAAGGATCGGATCTTAATGATCATCCAAGAGAACAATCAGAGAACTATTACTCATACTAATAAGACCCACAATACCTTTCGAGAACTATACTAAGAGCTCCGAAGAAAGGAGATCGGACACAAGGAGCGTCCGAAAAAGGAGTTCGAAATGAAGTAAGTTTCGCGAGCTTAGGACGCATCCGATCCTTTCGTATTTTTCTTTCTTAGGACGCATATGACCGTCCGAGACACTGTTCATCAAGTCAGGGACGCAGGAACGTATCCGAGCATTATCACCATCATTCATCTCCTATATCTTCTTACAAATTTAACGGCTAGTTTTTGACCGTTAGAACTCAAATTTCAGCACATCTTTCATCTATAAATAGCCCAAGGACTTTCAAATGATGTAAGGAACTACTACATTCAATACAAACACTTGTAAGAGCTATTTGGGGAGAAATAGGCTAAAATATTGTGGGTTGTATTGGTTTGAGTAGTATAGTTCTCTCAACTAGTGGGAATTAGTGTGAGCAAGAGTAGACTAGTGAGTGATCTTCAAGTGTAAGCTCCACAGTCAGTGGAGGGATAACAAGTGTACAAAAGTGAGGTTGTAGTGTAAAACCCTTTGGCTCAACTAGAGGAACTTAGTTGGTGCAAGGGTGAGCCTACTTTGTGTACAAGAAGGTTATTGCCTCACCTTCTTTGAAGAGGCACTACTAGTGGATGTACTCCAAGCTTGAGAAGCTTGGGAGTTTGGTTTAATATTCTTTATCTCAATCTTTTATTTGTTCTTTAAGCTTTGATTGCTAAATATTTATCTTTGATCATTTGTGCTTAAGAATTCATTTGTTGCACAAAGTTTGTATTTTCATTAAGCACTTCAAAAGGTTTGTTTTTTGAGACAACCTAATTCACCCCCCTCTTAGGTTGCTTTTGGGGCCAACAATTGGTATCAGAGCTTGGTCTCATATATTGAGCTTAACCGCTTGTGAGTAAAAATCATTATGGCAACCAATAATGCTTTATTTTTAGAGGGGCATTCTATCACTAGACCTCCCATGTTTAATGGCATTAATTTTGCATTTTTTGGAGGGATAGAATGAAAATTTTTGTTCAATCTAATGATATTGATTTATGGTATATTATTTGTGAAGGTCCTTTAGAAGCTAATATTTTTGATAAAAATACTCATAGATTAAGGCCTAAAACTAGATATGAGTTAAATGCACAAGATAAAACAAATTTATCTTTAAATGCTAAAGCCATTAATATTTTGTATAATGCAGTGCACCAACTAAGTTGAGTTTTCTAAAGTAAAAGGTGCCCATATCTCCTTGGAGATATGGGACAAATTGAAGGAAATCCATGAAGAAAGTGAAGATATTAGAGAGCAAAAGAAGTCACTTCTTGTGGCTAAATATGAATCCTTCAAAATGGAACCTCATGAGAACATTGACAAGATGTATTGTAGGTTCAATGATATGGTAAAGGATTTGGAAGGTTTGGGTAAAGAATATTCCTTGGGTGAAAAGAATAGAAAAATTTTGAATGGTTTACCTAAGGAATGGGAATCTAAATCCATTGCCAGTAGAAGAGTCTAAAAATTTAAATTCTATGTCTATTGATTCATTGATCAATTCTCTAACCTCATTTGAATTGAAGTTGAAATACAAGCTACAAGATGAGGAGGCAAAGGGAAAAAGAAGCATGGCATTTAAAGCTTCATCAAAAGGAGAAAAGATCTAATCCTGTCTCTTATACACATCTAATCATTTGGGAAGAGATTGCAATTCCTAGCATGGATCTGCAAGAAGAATATGAGGATTTCAAATGGCTTTTATGGCACTTGGCAATAATGAGGTATTTTCTAGTTGAGATTCTTGTGATGTCTCTTGTAATAATGATGATGATGATGTTGAGTCATTTATTTTTAAAATGCATAGATGTTTGAAAGAATCATATGCTAAGAACAAAGAGTTAAAAATTAAAGTTAATACTTTATTGAGTGCCAACTCAAAACTTGTGCATGAAAATAATTCTTTGACAAAAGAAAATGATGTTTTGAAAGAAAAATTTATTGGAAAAATGTCCAAGATCATGGAAGAACAAGCTTCATTGAAGAAGAGATTAGATGATCTTGATGTTACTTTGAAAATGAAGAAAGAAAATGTTTTTGAAAAGAAAAGAACTAGAAATTTGTTCTTAGCATATGATTCTTTCAAACATCTAGAAAAATGATTTGTGCTTTGTTAAATCTAAATCTTCTTTTATGGCAATAAGAAAATTATTTGTAATTATTGTCATCATCATGGCCATATAAAGAAAAATTGTTATGTTAAAAGAAATGATACAATTAGGAATAAATTCCATTTGGGTGATTAAGCATGTTACTAATCCAATTGGACCCAAGAAAGTTTGGGTACCAAAAGTTGTTGCTTAACTTTGTATGTAGGTATGCTTGGAGAGCACCAAGGAATTCAAGATAGATTATCTACAAAGGGTGCTCAAGGCATATGAGTTAAGATCATATTGAAATGTTAACATCTCAAATTTTGTGTGCTTTCATTTATCAAGTTGAACTATGTTCAGTTGCTTGGTAAGGAATGAGCGAAAATTGTTTTGATCATAATTCTTTGCAATTGATCATAATTCTTTGCATAAATTCTCTCTTTCTCCATGTACTCATCTTTCAAGGGGGAGAATAAACTTAGGGGGAGCTTGAATTGCAATATTTTTTCTTGTGTTTTGATAATGCCAAAAGGGGGAGAAATAATGGACAATTCTCTTGTATAGTACTTCATATTTTATGGTTATTTTTTGAATTGTCCAATTGATTTGTCATCATCAAAAAGGGGGAGATTGTTGAACCCCAGTTATGTTAATCATGTTTTGATGATGACCAAATCATACTAATGGTTTGCAAACAAGTTGTGCAGAAAATCAGGAAGGATCGGATGAAAATGATCATCCAAACACAATCAAGAAAAACAACCATAAAATATGAACAATACCTTTCGGACGATGAAGAGCGTCCGAAAGAAAGGAGATCGGACACAAGGGAGCGTCCGAAAAAAGGAGTTCGAAATGAAGTAAGTTTCTGTCAGAGCTTAGGACGCATATGACCGTCCGAGACACTGTTCATCAAGCTGTAGGACGCATATGACCGTCCGAGACACTGTTCATCAAGCTTAGGACGCATGAACGGACGTCCGAACCCACCGTCCGAACCCCTAACGGCTAGTTTTTAACAGCTAGTTTTTTGACCGTTAGAACTCAAATTTCAGCACATCTTTCATCTATAAATAGCCCAAGGACTTTCAAATGATGTAAGGAACTACTACATTCAATACAAACACTTGTAAGAGCTATTTGGGGAGAAATAGGCTAAAATATTGTGGGTTGTATTGGTTTGAGTAGTATAGTTCTCTCAACTAGAAATGGGAATTAGTGTGAGCAAGAGTAGACTAGTGAGTGATCTTCAAGTGTAAGAGTGGAGGGATAACAAGTGTACAAAAGTGAGGTTGTAGTGTAAAACCCTTTGGCTCAACTAGAGGAACTTAGTTGGTGCAAGGGTGAGCCTACTTTGTGTACAAGAAGGTTATTGCCTCACCTTGTTTGATTCTCCTTTACTAGTGGAAGACGCTCACCTTGTAGAAGCTTGGGAGTTTGGTTTAACATTCTTTATCTCAATCTTTTATTTGTTCTTTAAGCTTTGATTGCTAAATATTTATCTTTGATCATTTGTGCTTAAGAATTCATTTGTTGCACAAAGTTTGTATTTTCATTAAGCACTTCAAAAGGTTTGTTTTTTGAGACAACCTAATTCACCCCCCTCTTAGGTTGCTTTTGGGGCCAACAATTGGTATCAGAGCTTGGTCTCATATATTGAGCTTAACCGCTTGTGAGTAAAAATCATTATGGCAACCAATAATGCTTTATTTTT
This sequence comes from Cinchona pubescens, assembly GCA_025175665.1. NCBI lineage: Eukaryota > Viridiplantae > Streptophyta > Magnoliopsida > Gentianales > Rubiaceae > Cinchona > Cinchona pubescens. The sequence continues at coordinate 696,676 of JANKKI010000074.1, read as the reverse complement.
AGAGGGGCATTCTATCACTAGACCTCCCATGTTTAATGGCATTAATTTTGTTTTTTGGAGGGATAGAATGAAAATTTTTGTTCAATCTAATGATATTGATTTATGGTATATTATTTGTGAAGGTCCTTTAGAAGCTAATATTTTTGATAAAAATACTCATAGATTAAGGCCTAAAACTAGATATGAGTTAAATGCACAAGATAAAACAAATTTATCTTTAAATGCTAAAGCCATTAATATTTTGTATAATGCTTTGGATGCAGATGAGTTTTCTAAAGTAAAAGGGTGCATATCGGCCAAGGAGATATGGGACAAATTGAAGGAAATCCATGAAGAAAGTGAAGATATTAGAGAGCAAAAGAAGTCACTTCTTGTGGCTAAATATGAATCCTTCAAAATGGAACCTCATGAGAACATTGACAAGATGTATTGTAGGTTCAATGATATGGTAAAGGATTTGGAAGGTTTGGGTAAAGAATATTCCTTGGGTGAAAAGAATAGTTAAAAATTTTGAATGGTTTACCTAAGGAATGGGAATCTAAATCCATTGCCATAGAAGAGTCTAAAAATTTAAATTCTATGCCTATTGATTCATTGATCAATTCTCTAACCTCATTTGAATTGAAGTTGAAATACAAGCTACAAGATGAGGAGGCAAAGGGAAAAAGAAGCATGGCATTTAAAGCTTCATTAAAAAGAGAAAAGACTCTATGTTATAAACCTGTCTTCAACAACATCCAGATCACTTTGGATGATTGCAATTCGGATGGAGAGGTTGAAGAAGAATATGAGGAGGCTCAAATGGCTTTTATGGCACTTGGCAATAATGAGGTATCCTCTAGTTGTGATTCTTGTGATGATTCATGTAATAATGATGATGATGATGTTGAGTCATTTATTTTTAAAATGCATAGATGTTTGAAAGAATCATATGCTAAGAACAAAGAGTTAAAAATTAAAGTTAATACTTTATTGAGTGCCAACTCAAAACTTGTGCATGAAAATAATATATTCTTTGACAAAAGAAAATGATGTTTTGAAAGAAAAATTTATTGGAAAAACCAAGATCATGGAAGAACAAGCTTCATTGAAGAAGAGATTAGATGATCTTGATGTTACTTTGAAAATGAAGAAAGAAAATGTTTTTGAAAAGAAAAGAACTAGAAATATGTTTTTGAACAAAAATTTTATCATCTTTAGAAAAAATGATTTGTGCTTTGTTAAATCTAAATCTTCTTTTTATGGCAATAAGAAAATTATTTGTCTCTTGTCATCAACATGGCCATATAAAGAAAAATTGTTCTGTTAAAAGAAATGAAAAATTAGGAATAAATTCCATTTGGGTGATTAAGCATGTTACTAATCCAATTGGACCCAAGAAAGTTTGGGTACCAAAAGTTGTTGCTTAACTTTGTATGTAGGTATGCTTGGAGAGCACCAAGGAATTCAAGATAGATTATCTACAAAGGGTGCTCAAGGCATATGAGTTAAGATCATATTGAAATGGTAATACATCTAAAATTTTGTGTGCTTTCATTTATCAAGTTGAACTATGTTCTCTTGAATATTCCTCATCTACATGGAGAAAATTTGTTTAGAATGCAAAGAAATTTGTTTCCCCAAATTTTTTCTATTTCTTATGTCAAAACTCTAGATGTGTATAAGAGACAGTCCTAATGCTTTGCAAACAAGTGTCTCGGAAAATCATAAGGATCGGATGAAAATGATCATCCAAACACAATCAAGAAAAACAACCATAAAATATGAACAATACCTTTCGGACGATGAAGAGCGTCCGAAAGAAAGGAGATCGGACACAAGGGAGCGTCCGAAAAAAGGAGTTCGAAATGAAGTAAGTTTCTGTCAGAGCTTAGGACGCATATGACCGTCCGAGACACTGTTCATCAAGCTGTAGGACGCATATGACCGTCCGAGACACTGTTCATCAAGCTGTAGGACGCATGAACGGACGTCCGAACCCACCGTCCGAACCCCTAACGGCTAGTTTTTAACAGCTAGTTTTTTGACCGTTAGAACTCAAATTTCAGCACATCTTTCATCTATAAATAGCCCAAGGACTTTCAAATGATGTAAGGAACTACTACATTCAATACAAACACTTGTAAGAGCTATTTGGGGAGAAATAGGCTACTTTCTCCCCATTCGAAATATTGTGGGTTGTATTGGTTTGAGTAGTATAGTTCTCTCAACTAGTGGGAATTAGTGTGAGCAAGAGTAGACTAGTGAGTGATCTTCAAGTGTAAGAGTGGAGGGATAACAAGTGTACAAAAGTGAGGTTGTAGTGTAAAACCCTTTGGCTCAACTAGAGGAACTTAGTTGGTGCAAGGGTGAGCCTACTTTGTGTACAAGAAGGTTATTGCCTCACCTTCTTTGAAGAGGCACTACTAGTGGATGTACTCCAAGCTTGAGAAGCTTGGGAGTTTGGTTTAATATTCTTTATCTCAATCTTTTATTTGTTCTTTAAGCTTTGATTGCTAAATATTTATCTTTGATCATTTGTGCTTAAGAATTCATTTGTTGCACAAAGTTTGTATTTTCATTAAGCACTTCAAAAGGTTTGTTTTTGACGTCCGTTCATGCGTCCTAGGTTGCTTTTGGAGCCAACAATTCGGACGGTCAGAGCTTGGTCTCATATATTGAGCTTAAACCGCTTGTGAGTAAAAATCATTATGGCAACCAATAATGCTTTATTTTTAGAGGGGCATTCTATACTAGACCTCCCATGTTTAATGGCATTAATTTTGTTTTTCTAGGGATAGAATGAAAATTTTTGTTCAATCTAATGATATTGATTTATGGTATATTATTTGTGAAGGTCCTTTAGAAGCTAATATTTTTGATAAAAATACTCATAGATTAAGGCCTAAAACTAGATATGAGTTAAATGCACAAGATAAAACAAATTTATCTTTAAATGCTAAAGCCATTAATATTTTGTATAATGCTTTGGATGCAGATGAGTTTTCTAAAGTAAAAGGGTGCATATCGGCCAAGGAGATATGGGACAAATTGAAGGAAATCCATGAAGAAAGTGAAGATATTAGAGAGCAAAAGAAGTCACTTCTTGTGGCTAAATATGAATCCTTCAAAATGGAACCTCATGAGAACATTGACAAGATGTATTGTAGGTTCAATGATATGGTAAATGGATTTGGAAGGTTTGGGTAAAGAATATTCCTTGGGTGAAAAGAATAGAAAAATTTTGAATGGTTTACCTAAGGAATGGGAATCTAAATCCATTGCCATAGAAGAGTCTAAAAATTTAAATTCTATGTCTATTGATTCATTGATCAATTCTCTAACCTCATTTGAATTGAAGTTGAAATACAAGCTACAAGATGAGGAGGCAAAGGGAAAAAGAAGCATGGCATTTAAAGCTTCATCAAAAAGGAGAAAAGACTCAAGGAAGCCTCACTTCAACAACTTCCAAATCACTTTGGATGATTGCAATTCGGATGGAGAGGTTGAAGAAGAATATGAGGAGGCTCAAATGGCTTTTATGGCACTTGGCAATAATGAGGTATCCTCTAGTTGTGATTCTTGTGATGATTCATGTAATAATGATGATGATGATGTTGAGTCATTTATTTTTAAAATGCATAGATGTTTGAAAGAATCATATGCTAAGAACAAAGAGTTAAAAATTAAAGTTAATACTTTATTGAGTGCCAACTCAAAACTTGTGCATGAAAATAATTCTTTGACAAAAGAAAATGATGTTTTGAAAGAAAAATTTATTGGAAAAACCAAGATCATGGAAGAACAAGCTTCATTGATAAGAGATTAGATGATCTTGATGTTACTTTGAAAATGAAGAAAGAAAATGTTTTTGAAAAGAAAAGAACTAGAAATATGTTTTTGAACAAAAATTTTATCATCTTTAGAAAAAATGATTTGTGCTTTGTTAAATCTAAATCTTCTTTTTATGGCAATAAGAAAATTATTTGTAATTATTGTCATCAACATGGCCATATAAAGAAAAATTGTTATGTTAAAAGAAATGAAAAATTAGGAATAAATTCCATTTGGGTGATTAAGCATGTTACTAATCCAATTGGACCCAAGAAAGTTTGGGTACCAAAAGTTGTTGCTTAACTTTGTATGTAGGTATGCTTGGAGAGCACCAAGGAATTCAAGATAGATTATCTCTTACAAAGGGTGCTCAAGGCATATGAGTTAAGATCATATTGAAATGGTAACATCTAAAATTTTGTGTGCTTTCATTTATCAAGTTGAACTATGTTCTCTTGAATATTCCTCATCTATATGTTTGAATTTGTTTAGAATGCTAGCAAATTTGTTTCCCCAAATTTTTTCTATAATAAGTCACTACTTGCAAAAGAAAGGGGGAGCATTCTCTTTTTTAAATGGATTTGTTTTTACAAGAAATTGCATCACACATGCTTCATTGTTTTGATGATGCTTTTTGGTAAGGAATGAGCGAAAATTGTTTTGATCATAATTCTTTGCAATTGATCATAATTCTTTGCATAAATTCTCTCTTTCTCCATGTACTCATCTTTCAAGGGGGAGAATAAACTTAGGGGGAGCTTGAATTGCAATATTTTTTCTTGTGTTTTGATAATGCCAAAAGGGGGAGAAATAATGGACAATTCTCTTGTATAGTACTTCATATTTTATGGTTATTTTTTGAATTCTCAATGTCCAATTGATTTGTCATCATCAAAAAGGGGGAGATTGTTGAACCCCAGTTATGTTAATCATGTTTTGATGATGACCAAATCATACTAATGGTTTGCAAACAAGTGTGCAGAAAATCAGGAAGGATCGGATGAAAATGATCATCCAAACACAATCAAGAAAAACAACCATAAAATATGAACAATACCTTTCGGACGATGAAGAGCGTCCGAAAGAAAGGAGATCGGACATAAGGGAGCGTCCGAAAAAAGGAGTTCGAAATGAAGTAAGTTTCCTTGGGTCCGATCATCCTTTCTTTCGGACGCTCTTCATCGTCCTGAAAGGCATGAACGGACGTCCGAACCCACCGTCCGAACCCCTAACGGCTAGTTTTTAACGGCTAGTTTTTTGACCGTTAGAACTCAAATTTCAGCACATCTTTCATCTATAAATAGCCCAAGGACTTTCAAATGATGTAAGGAACTACTACATTCAATACAAACACTTGTAAGAGCTATTTGGATTTGGATCCTTGGAGAAATAGGCTAAAATATTGTGGGTTGTATTGGTTTGAGTAGTATAGTTCTCTTGGCTCAACTAGTGGGAATTAGTGTGAGCAAGAGTAGACTAGTGAGTGATCTTCAAGTGTAAGAGTGGAGGGATAACAAGTGTACAAAAGTGAGGTTGTAGTGTAAAACCCTTTGGCTCAACTAGAGGAACTTAGTTGGTGCAAGGGTGAGCCTACTTTGTGTACAAGAAGGTTATTGCCTCACCTTCTTTGAAGAGGCACTACTAGTGGATGTACTCCAAGCTTGAGAAGCTTGGGAGTTTGGTTTAATATTCTTTATCTCAATCTTTTATTTGTTCTTTAAGCTTTGATTGCTAAATATTTATCTTTGATCATTTGTGCTTAAGAATTCATTTGTTGCACAAAGTTTGTATTTTCATTAAGCACTTCAGATGTGTATAAGAGACATACACATCTTGTTATCCCTCCACTCTTACTTTTGGGGAACAATTGGTATCAGAGCTTGGTCTCATATATTGAGCTTAACCGCTTGTGAGTAAAAATCATTATGGCAACCAATAATGCTTTATTTTTAGAGGGGCATTCTATCACTAGACCTCCCATGTTTAATGGCATTAATTTTGTTTTTTGGAGGGATAGAATGAAAATTTTTGTTCAATCTAATGATATTGATTTATGGTATATTATTTGTGAAGGTCCTTTAGAAGCTAATATTTTTGATAAAAATACTCATAGATTAAGGCCTAAAACTAGATATGAGTTAAATGCACAAGATAAAACAAATTTATCTTTAAATGCTAAAGCCATTAATATTTTGTATAATGCTTTGGATGCAGATGAGTTTTCTAAAGTAAAAGGGTGCATATCGGCCAAGGAGATATGGGACAAATTGAAGGAAATCCATGAAGAAAGTGAAGATATTAGAGAGCAAAAGAAGTCACTTCTTGTGGCTAAATATGAATCCTTCAAAATGGAACCTCATGAGAACATTGACAAGATGTATTGTAGGTTATTCAATGATATGGTAAAGGATTTGGAAGGTTTGGGTAAAGAACATTCCTTCTCTTATTCAAGAATAGAAAAATTTTGAATGGTTTACCTAAGGAATGGGAATCTAAATCCATTGCCATAGAAGAGTCTAAAAATTTAAATTCTATGCCTATTGATTCATTGATCAATTCTCTAACCTCATTTGAATTGAAGTTGAAATACAAGCTACAAGATGAGGAGGCAAAGGGAAAAAGAAGCATGGCATTTAAAGCTTCATCAAAAAGGAGAAAAGACTCAAGGAAGCCTCACTTCAACAACTTCCAAATCACTTTGGATGATTGCAATTCGGATGGAGAGGTTGAAGAAGAATATGAGGAGGCTCAAATGGCTTTTATGGCACTTGGCAATAATGAGGTATCCTCTAGTTGTGATTCTTGTGATGATTCATGTAATAATGATGATGATGATGTTGAGTCATTTATTTTTAAAATGCATAGATGTTTGAAAGAATCATATGCTAAGAACAAAGAGTTAAAAATTAAAGTTAATACTTTATTGAGTGCCAACTCAAAACTTGTGCATGAAAATAATTCTTTGACAAAAGAAAATGATGTTTTGAAAGAAAAATTTATTGGAAAAACCAAGATCATGGAAGAACAAGCTTCATTGAAGAAGAGATTTTCATGATCTTGATGTTACTTTGAAAATGAAGAAAGATGATCTTTTTGATAAGAAAAGAACTTATAAATATCTTTTTGAATAAAAATTTTATCATCTTTAGAAAAATGATTTGTGCTTTGTTAAATCTAAATCTTCTTTTTATGGCAATAAGAAAATTATTTGTAATTATTGTCATCAACATGGCCATATAAAGAAAAATTGTTATGTTAAAAGAAATGAAAAATTAGGAATAAATTCCATTTGGGTGATTAAGCATGTTACTAATCCAATTGGACCCAAGAAAGTTTGGGTACCAAAAGTTGTTGCTTAACTTTGTATGTAGGTATGCTTGGAGAGCACCAAGGATCACCCTTGCACCTGTCTCTTATACAATCTAGATGCAATTAAGATCATAAGGGGTTTGGACGGTAAATTCTCTCTTTCTCCATGCTCATCCTACAAGCTTGATGAACAGTAGGGGGAGCTTGAATTGCAATATTTTTTCTTGTGTTTTGATAATGCCAAAAGGGGGAGAAATAATGGACAATTCTCTTGTATAGTACTTCATATTTTATTATGGTTATTTTTTGAATTGTCCAATTGATTTGTCATCATCAAAAAGGGGGAGATTGTTGAACCCCAGTTATGTTAATCATGTTTTGATGATGACCAAATCATACTAATGGTTTGCAAACAAGTGTGCAGAAAATCAGGAAGGATGGATTAAAATGATCATCCAAACACTTATAGAAAAACAGACCTGTAAAATATGAACAATACCTTTCGGACGATGAAGAGCGTCCAAAAGAAAGGAGATTAAGACACAAGGGAGCGTCCGAAAAAAGGAGTTCGAAATGAAGTAAGTTTCTGTCAGAGCTTAGGACGCATATGACCGTCCGAGACACTGTTCATCAAGCTGTAGGACGCATGAACGGACGTCCGAACCCACCGTCCGAACCCCTAACGGCTAGTTTTTAACGGCTAGTTTTTTGACCGTTAGAACTCAAATTTCAGCACATCTTTCATCTATAAATAGCCCAAGGACTTTCAAATGATGTAAGGAACTACTACATTCAATACAAACACTCAAGAGATATTGTAAGAGCTATTTGGGGAGAAATAGGCTAAAATATTGTGGGTTGTATTGGTTTGAGTAGTATAGTTCTCTTGGCTCAACTAGTGGGAATTAGTGTGAGCAAGAGTAGACTAGTGAGTGATCTTCAAGTGTAAGAGTGGAGGGATAACAAGTGTACAAAAGTGAGGTTGTAGTGTAAAACCCTTTGGCTCAACTAGAGGAACTTAGTTGGTGCAAGGGTGAGCCTACTTTGTGTACAAGAAGGTTATTGCCTCACCTTCTTTGAAGAGGCACTACTAGTGGATGTACTCCAAGCTTGAGAAGCTTGGGAGTTTGGTTTAATATTCTTTATCTCAATCTTTTATTTGTTCTTTAAGCTTTGATTGCTAAATATTTATCTTTGATCATTTGTGCTTAAGAATTCATTTGTTGCACAAAGTTTGTATTTTCATTAAGCACTTCAAAAGGTTTGTTTTTTGAGACAACCTAATTCACCCCCCTCTTAGGTTGCTTTTGGGGCCAACATCGTAAGAAGGCTACAAATATGTGAAAGGGAAGGTTCAGAAGAAGAAGGACGTGGATCATGGGATGGTGGAGGTGTTTGACGAGGAGAGGAATGGGGAAGTGCCAATCTTGAGAAAGAGGCTTGAGTTTTGGACCTCTCGTTCATAAGTTGCTTCAGTGAACCATAGATCATTAAAGAATCTCAAACCCTTTCATTCAATGTAGGCTTTGTTGAAGTAGAGAGGGTAATGTTTTTTTTCCAGTGAATGGGATGTCAAAGTGATAAAAAATTTTGGTGAGGAATTTGCCGAAGGGAATATTTCGACGAGTGTCAGTCAGGAAAAGTTCCCACAAAGAGTAGAATAGATAACCAAAATCCAGTGGAATTTCCTTAAAAACACAGTAAAATAAGTAAAGTTGTCTTTTTTCAGGCTCAGTGCGATACCCATCGGTTGGTAACAACAAATTTGTCACCAAAGAGTACAAAATATTCAATTCAGGAGTGAGTAAGGTAGTTTTGACTTCCGAAACCTTGTATGAAATTGACATTGAAAATTGCTCGAACCTCATCAATGTCAAAACGAGTATCCAAAGTAGGCCATTTATCCAGTGAGAAAAAATAGGAAAAATCATTAGGTGAAGGAACCTCACATTCAAAAATAGTATTTATGACATTGGATGAAATTTCAAGATCTTTGTTATTCACACGAGATACTAAGGTGCGAATAGTGGGGCCTTTCCTAAGATTTGCAGTGAATTGGAAAACCATATCATGATATACAAGCAGATCGATATGTACTAGGTGACCTCAATTTTGTTTTTCGAAGCAAGATTTGACAATAGGCAAATTAAACCCACCAAAAAGGCCTTGGAAAACAGGTCTTTGAGCAATGATGGATTTACTAAGAAGAGAGGTGTACCGTTCAGAATTGCCTTGGCATCAATAAATTTGGAAAGAGAAGGATTGGTAGAAGTTTGAGGAATGGCGGATGATTGCCCCTGTGCCAAAGCCGTTCATACGGCTTCTGTAGAAGAACCGCCACGAGATCAAACCATTGTAATTTTGAGAAAATGAGGAAAAAGAAGGAAAATTAATTTTAAAGAAACTTGGAAATTCAAAGAAATGAAGTGTTAAAGTGGTGAAATTGAGTGCAATAGAGGTGATAAGATGCTCGAGAATGAAGATTCCCCAGTCAATTTTGCAAGAGAAGGAAGAAGTTTGGAGAATTTTGAAAGGGGAAAATTTTCGCCAGAGCAAGAGTTCGAAGGGTGTAAGTGTCCAATAGGAAGAAAATGAATAGTTTTAAACGAGATAAGTAATCGTTCGGACGTCCGAACGATTGGCATACATCTGATCGTGTGTCCAAACACTGATGAACGGACGTCCGATGCTCTGTGCTTTGCGTTCGAGAAGTTGTCGACGATGATAAGCGTCCGTTGGGAATTCCAGAGAGTTGAGAAGAAGAGAGAACGAACGATTAAAAATGTTCGAGATAGAGAGGAGCATTTCGGACGTGTAAGAACTTGCGTCTGACAGAGTATGTGGTTCAGACGATCATGTGTTTCAGAACACAAAATTTATACAGATATGAAATTAGTGATACCCAATCGAGTTCTGAGAGATATAAAGCGATCCAAAGCCAAAGTTTTAGTAAAAATATCAGCAAGTTGATCTTTTGTACATACATATTCAACACAAATTTTCTTCTTGCAAACAAGATCTCTAATGAAATGGTGCTTGACATCGATGTGTTTGGTTCTAGAATGCATGACAGGATTTTTTGTGAGATTAATTGCACTAGTGTTATCACATCTAATAGGCACACAACCAAATATTACACCGAAGTTTTTTAAAGTATGTTTCATCTACAAAAGTTGAGCACAACAGTTTTCAACAGCAATGTATTCGGCTTCTGCCATAGAAAGTGAAATAGAATTTTATTTTTTCCTAAACCAAGACACTAGACAGTTACCCAAGAAACGACACATACCACTAATACTTTTTCTATCAATTTTACACCCAACAAAGTGAAAGTACACCATCAGAATAACTAATTAAATCAAAAGTGGAGGATTTTGGATACCAAAGACCAAAATTCATTGTACCTTTAGGTATCTGAAAATTCTTTTTACAGCAATTAAGTGTGACTTTTTAGGACAAGATTAAAATCTAGCACATAGACAAATAGCAAACATAATATCTGGTCTACTAGCTGTTAAGTAAAGTAGGCTTCCGATCATACCTCTATAGTGTTTTTCTTCAACACTATTACCTTCTTCATCTTTGTCAAATTTAGTTGAGGTGTATATTGGTGTCTCGACCTACTTGCAGTCTTCCATTCCAAATCTCTTGAGTAGCTCCTTTATGTATTTGATTTGTGTGATGAACGTTCCTTCCTTTGTTTGGTGAACTTGGAGTCCAAAAAAAAATTATAATTCTCCTATCATACTCATTTCAAATTCTTTTTGCATCAAGTACGAGAATTCCTTGCCCATATTTTCATTAGTTGCTCCAAAGATAAAATCATCAACATAAATTTAGAGGAACAATTAGCAAACCATTAAAATTAGTTTTGGTGAAAGAGTGGTATCAACAACACCTCTTTTAAAACTATTTTCAATCAAAAAATCACTTAGCCTTTCATATCAAGCTCTAGGAGCTTGTTTCAAATCATACAAAGTTTTAGAAAGTTTGAAAACATGATTTGGAAAATTTTTGTCTTCAAAACCACGAGGTTGTTCAACGAAAACTTCTTGATAAATAAAACCATTTAAAAATGCACTTTTAATATCCATTTGGAATAATTTGAATTTGTTAAGACATGCATATGCAAGAAACATGCGAATAGATTCTAAACGAGCAATGGGTTATGAAGTTTCATCAAAATCAATACAGATTCTTGAGTATAACCTTTTGCAACAAGTCTAACTTTGTTCCTAATAATTTCACCTTTATCATTTAATTTATTTCTAAAAATTCATTTTGTTCCGATTACAGGTTGAGTTGATGGTTTTCAACCAAAGTCCATATATTGTTTTTCTCAAAATGCATTGGGATTGGTTAAGCTCAAAGACCCAAGATTCATCATTTAATGCATCATCCATATATTTAGGTTCAATATGACAAAGTAATGCACAATTACTATTCAAAGGTTTAAGAGATCGAGTTTTTACCTCATCTGACGGATCACCTATGATCAAATCTTGAGCGTGACTAGAAACAAATCTTCGTGCTTTAGGAAAATCTTTCAGAGTATCTTCGTCCTTTTCTCTTTCTTCACCCAAGTGATTTGTATTGTCCACATTGTTTGGAGAGATCTCTTGATGTTCTTCATGAATAGTGAGCTTTTCAAGCTCCTTTTGAATACCTACATCTTCATCTTCACACTATTCATTGAAATAATATCATTAGTTTTATCGAATGTAACATGCCCAACTTCTTCAATCAAAGTGTTCTTCTACTGTATACTCAGTAGGATTTCTTGTCACTAGAATATCCAAGAAAAATTCCTTCATCCGATTTTTTGTCAAATTTTCCAAGATTTTCTTTGATTTTTATCTATAATAAAACATTTACAACCAAAAATTTTGAAATAACTCACAACAGATTTTTTACAAAATAAAAGTTCATAAGATGTTTTATTTAAAATAGATCTTAACAAAACTCGATTCATAACGTAACAAGCCGTATTAACGGCTTTGGCCCAAAAATATTTTGGTAGGTCACATTCACTTATCATAGTTCTAGCGGCCTCTTGAAATGTTCTATTTTTTCTTTCAACAACATCATTTTGTTGACACACTCGAACAACTGAAAATTCATGTCAAATAATGTTGTGATCACAAAATTAGGGAAAATCTCCGAATTTAAATTCGGCTCCATTATCACTTCTCCACCGGATGATTTTTAAATTCAACAAATTTTGAATTTTGGAAAACAATTTCACAAAATTTTCGAAAGTTTCATTTTTGTGAATAAGAAATAGTACCCAAGTATATCTAAAATAATCATCAACAATCACAAATGCATATTCATTACCACAGAGACTAGCATATTTGTTGGACCTAAAACAAGTCTAAATGTAATAATTCTAGGGGTTTAGAAGTAAACACAATTTTTTGGTTTAAAGACACTTTAACTTGTTTTCCAAAATTGACAAGCATCACAAATTTTATTTTTCAAAAACTTCAATTTTGGTAAACCTCTTACCCATTCATTCTTAGAAAGATTTTCAATTAGATCCATGTTGAAATGATAAAGCCTTCTATGCTAAAGTCAAGGATCATCTATAGAGGCGGTTAGGCATTTTACATTGCTACTACCAATATTGTCAAGATAGATTACATAAACATCATTATGTCTAGTACCTTTAAATAAGACAACATAATTTTTATCAAAAATTAGACATTCATGTTTGGCAAAAAACACATAGATTCTTATCACATAGTTGACTCATACTTAATAAATTGTAATTCAAATTATCAACAAGAAGCACATTTTTAATCAAGGTTTCACCATTTTTACCTATATCACCAATGCCGATTAGTTTGCTTTCATATTATTCCCAAATCTGTTACTTTTCCACTATTTTTAGATTTGAGATTTGTGAATATAGATGCATCATCGGTTATATGTCTTGAGCACTCACTATCTACGAACCATTTTGCATCCTTGGTGATATTCATTTTCTATATAAGAAATTAATTGATAACTTTTGGTACCCACATTTTCTTGAGTCCATAAGAGTTAGTAAAATGACTACAAATCCACATAGAATTCATACCAAGTTTTTCATTTCTCTTGACATAGCAATTATTTTTCACATGACCATGTTGTTGACAATAGTTGCAAATAACATTTTTGTTTCCATATAAGGATGATTTTGATTTTACAAATCATAAACCATTCCTTCTAAATGTGACAAAATTCTTGTTGATCAATACATTTCTATTCCTTTTCAAATCAACAATATTTTCCCTTTTTTTATGCAAAAGAATATTCAACTCATCCAAAGAGACAGACAAGGATTCTTGAAGAAAAATAGCTTGTTTTATATGCATTCTTTTCTTCAAAGAGACAGATCACTATTTTCTTGTGATAACCTATTATTTTCATTCTCAAGTTTAGAGTTAGCATTCAATAAAGCATTTGATTTCTTTACTAACTCCTTATTTCTAACATATGATTACTTTAAGCTATCATGTAATTTTAAAATAAAGGCTCCAAGATCATTGTCATCATTTTCATCATTGGAATCATAACTAGAAATTACCTTATTATCACCAATGGCCATAAATGCCATTGTGCCGACTCCATTTCTTCTTCAATTTCTCCTTCGGAGTTGCAATCATCCCATGTGATTTGAATAATTGTTGAAATGGGACTTTCCTTCTTCCTTTTTCTTCTTTGAAGGACACTCATTTGCAAAGTGACCGGATTGACCACATTCAAAGAACTTTTCATTTTACTTTTTTATTTCTAGCTTGGTCTTTCCTTTGAAATTATTTGAGTTGATTGTTCCACCTCTTCTCAATCTCCGTTTGTTGATGTAGTGTTTGAGAAATCCTTTGGTGGTGAGTGTATCTTAGATCTCCTTCATCAACATCTTCATCTTCTAGGTTGATGGAAGCATTTTCATATTCTTCTAGAGAAGTCTTTAATACAATGCTCCTTTTTGGTCTTGTTTCTTCATCATCCACCACTTTAGCCTTTAGCTTCAACTCATAGGATGTAAGAGAATTATTCAATAGGTATGGAATTTAAATTATTGACCTCCTCTATAGCAATAGTTTTTGCCTCCCATTATTTGGATAGATCATTCAAGATTTTTCTATTCTTTTCTCCCAAAGAATATTCCTTACCCAAGGCTTCAAGATCCTTAATGATGTCTTTGAACCTACAACACATATTGTCAATATTTTCATGTGGTTCCATCTTAAAGGACTCATACTTGGCAAAAAGTAAGGATTTCTTTTGCTCTCGAAAATCATCGCTCCCTTCATGAATCTCTTTCAATTTGTCCCAAATTTCTCTAGCGAAAGCACATCATTTGACACGAGTTGATTCATTTGCATCCAAGGTCCAAGGTAGTTGTATAGCGCATTCATAGATTTCACGTTTAAGGTCAAGTTTGCCTTGTCTTGTGGAATGAGCTCATCCCTTCTCTTTTCTCTTCTTCTATTTATATGATCATCAATTATGGTAGCTTCAAAAGAACCTTCATTTACAACATACCACAAGTCAATATCAATAGATTGCAAAAATATTTTCCTTCTATCTTTCCAACTAATAAAAGTTATCCCATTAAACATAGGGGGTCTTGTTATAGATTGACCCTAAAAAAATAAGGCATTATTGGGTGCCATGATCTTTTCTCAAAAGCTAGTTAAGCTCAATATAAGAGACCAAGTTCTGATACCAATTGTTGGCCCCAAGGCAACCTAAGAGGGGAGGTGAATTAGGTTTCGTAAAAATTTCTTTGCAAAGTATGCACTTTCAAAACTTTATGCACTAACAAGTAAATTGATAGAGATAAAAGCAATTAAGCTTATGAAGTATAAAAAGGATAAAGAAATAGATTAAACAAGTAACACTTCCATAGTACAAGCTACCAAACTTGAAAAAATAATTCACTAGAATGCTTCACAACTATGGTGAGCCAATAATCTTCTAATGTACACAAAGTAGGACAATCCTTACTCACACTAATTCTTTTTAGTTGAGCCAAGAATTTTACTCTCAACCTCACTTTTGTACAAGATTATCACTCCACTCAATAATTTTGAAAAGCACTCTAAAGTACACACTAATACAATATTGCTCAAAAGACAATTTACACTTAAATTGCTTTGTTTCTTACTTGATTCAATGTGTAAAGTCTGTTTTACAATATCATTAGAGCTAGTATTTATAAGAGCAATAAATTTGTTGTAACCACTTCCCAACAGCTCAATAATAAATGTATAAAAAGTAGCCGTTATAGGTTTTGGACGTCCGATATTATTATTGTGTTTCTGACCCAACATTTGATCTCAAATAAATGTGTGGTGGATGCCGTTCGAACGTCTGAGCAAGCGTCCATTCCATCGTCCAAACTGGGTGTGTGTGAAGAAGACTTCATACTTCAGACGATATATCACGTTCGAGAGGTTTAATGTTTTATTAGAAAATAATTTATTTTGAACAGTCTTGTTCGTCTGAAGTAGACTTCTTTTTCAGACAAAAATGTGCTTCGAGATATATTCTTTCGGACATGCCTGTGTATCCGTTGCAGGCATTCAAAAAATTTGCTCTCTGTCTATCCGTTCGGATAGTGAATTGTGTTTGTTGTAATCTCTATCAGACTCTCATGTTCGTTCGAGAAATGTATTATAGTTCGAAAGGTGTACTGCGTCCGAAAACTCTGTTTTCAGCAGACAAAATAGCAGACCTGCACAGCTAGGTTAAAATGTTAAAAATATATGTCATCATCAAAATAAGTTTGTGAATCATCAGATCTTTAATTAGTTCATCTTGATGAGCAAATTTTTCATCCATCTCTACCATTTGATGATTATGCTCTAAAATCATTCAGTGGGATGCACTTTTGCTAGATAAATGGGCCCATAGGTCATTTGGGGAGAATGTGTATAAGAGCACACCAAAACCGTATATTCGAGCTTATCCACATTTATCTTTCCCAACTAGTTTGGTAATTATATCATTAGGCCCAACACAATCTTCACTACCATGGAGGAAGTTTGCTAACTTTTTCATTCATTTCATTCTAGCAAGCAAGACATATAAATTTTCAGTTTCTTCAAATAAAAACATAAAATAGCTAACTATAACTTAAAATTTACATCTACATCATACAAATAAAAATAATAAAGTATAATGTCTTAATCATTCAATAAGTTGCATATATTAATTACCTTCTTAAATAAGCAAATAAAAACTTTTCTTACCATTTTACTTGCTACAACACTGCTAGATGATTCTCTATTTTTCTTAGTGTAACAACATTTAAACATTTCAACTTGTGATGGATTACGGCCCAATCTTTCCTTCTATAAAAAGAAAAATCCTTCTTTGAGCGAATTGTACTAATATAATAAGAAATAAAGTTCACTAAAAAAGTTAGGATTATTCACTTCGCAATGCCCCGTTTTATGATTCATTGTCTTCATTGCCCTTGATTTCTTATTCCTTTCCCTAACTTTCTAAATTTCATAGAAGAATGTAGACTTCAATATAATTTGATAAATTGAAACATGAGGACACAATTAATAAACATGTAATTCTACCTTCGTTTCATCCTTCTGCCAATAAGTCACAAGTCCTTTATATTGATCTTTCATCACAGGCTCATCAATAGTATTATTGATTTCAACTTGAATAGTTTCATTTGGATTATAATATTTTGCTTTCAAACTTGTCTTCCCAATTCTCCAATATTTTCCTAAAGCACGATAATCCAAATTTCTGAACTAGGAAGGAGAATAAATTTTTCCTGAAAAATATTTTAATTATTAGAATCTAAAGTTAATATTTGAACAACTAATAAAAATCAGTAGACAAGTATAAGACAACATAACATAATTACCTTCAACATCTCTACCTTGATGTGAAAAGTGTCCATTTTGTGCCAATTTTCTACATTAATTATAGGACAGTATATGCCATTTCTTGAAATTGTACCTAAAAATTCAGTCAAGAGAGTTTTGTTTTTTCCCACTGGTTTATTAAGCCGTTAAATCTAACTTTATATCGACCTAGAGAGCTAGGTTGATCGTAAATTTTTATCATATATGTTGGCCCTCGGGTTTTCTTCAGTACTACATCACCAGTATTCTCACCATCTAAAAAAATCACAAGAAACATTTCGTCAGGGAAAGCAAATGTAGTTAGAAGCATAAATAAATTGCCTCACCTATATAATAATGCTCTTGTTATATGAGAGACTGGTTGTCTTCAAGTTCCTCACATGGTTCATCAACAAAGTCATGACTGGTATGTCTTCCTTTTCTAGTTCTAGCTATCCCTAAAAATCCAAATTTTAGTCACATAATATAAAAAAAACTAGTTATAAAATACCACTCAATACATTATATATGAGATAACAATAATATAACAGCAATTAAAATGTCCAATTTTATACAAAATTGTATTTGTCCAGTTACCAGCAAGAAGACAAATATTGAACAAAGCAATATTATATGTCATACTTTGAAATAAATAGTTCATTCAAAATACAAAAATTTTATAGTTTTAGTAGGAATCAAGACACAATCTACTCATGGTTTGAGACAATTTCAACTCACACATCCTCACGAACTAAATTAACATCTCCATTGTTATCATCCAACACTA
The DNA here is from genome assembly GCA_025175665.1 of Cinchona pubescens. Lineage (NCBI taxonomy): Eukaryota > Viridiplantae > Streptophyta > Magnoliopsida > Gentianales > Rubiaceae > Cinchona > Cinchona pubescens. Next base: position 678,904 of record JANKKI010000074.1, on the reverse strand, counting down.
AATTTGAAGTTGTGCTTTGCAAGTACATCTCAACATTCTATTCTGTTCTAGGGGACATCATGATGACTATATGCCACCCATTTTTGAGAGAGTCTTCTATATAAAATACCTGTGACACTTGGGATGCAAGCACATTAGGCTCATTGTGATGCTTCACATTCACAAAGTTGGCCAATAAAAACCCATCATCATCTTGCTTTAACCTTTTTCCTTTAGAGACCTAATCACATTCAAAAAGGATAACCATTTGATCTCCTCCATAATCTAATTCAATGATGTTTGTCAAAATCCCATAGTAATCCATTTCATCTGAAAATTGGATTTTTATCTTCTGCACTTGAGAAACTTGATGTAGTTGCACTAACCAAAACTCCACTATTTTGGGTTTTTCTTTTAAACTCCAGCCCTTTTGTATGAAATTGAAAGCCATTAACAAGAAATTTTTTATACTATATCCCAATAATATTTGGACCCCTAGCAAGATACTTCAAATCCTTTGTGATTCTATCTCCCTCCTTGACTTGAATTTGTTCCACCTATATTATATACCAAATATTAGTAACAAATAATACATAAAAGAACTATAAAGAAACTTTTACTCTTTGTGAAGTTACCTAGTTGGAAAACCAAGATCCAAAATTATCATTGTGAAGGCGTTCAATGACATGTTTTCCAGCTCGAGAATTTTGTTCTTGGACCAATACATAGTGTTGGCTGTAAATGGAAATTTTAATGAGAATTATATCAAAATAATTCATTGGTATAGTTATGCTATTAAAAATAGGATTTACTCACTTGACATAGTCCTTGATATGAGACATCACAATTGAATAGAACATATTGATGTGCTTTTCTCAAAACATCACTATTGAATTTAGTAGGAACTCCTTTTCCTAATGGATGACCTGACGTTGAGAATACATCCAATCCATCAATAGTACTTTCACCTACATCTTCATTTCTACTTGTTTGATTAAATTTTGTTGAACATAATTGACCAAGTATAATGAGTAGAAAGTTAAACATTCTTGTGCCATATATCCTTCAGCTATAAAACCTTCTGTTCGACTCTTATTTCGAACGTAAGACTTCAAGGTGCCCAAGTACCTTGCATACAATACGTATAATATATCATTTTATAAATCAAGTAAACCATATACATATTAGAATTAATAAAAATACAAAGAATTCATATTATTTTTAAAAAAATAAAGTACCTTTCAATGGGATACACCCAACGGTAATGGACAGACTCTCCAATTTTTGCCTCAGTTGCCAAATGAATAGACAAATGCACCATAACATCAAAAAATGATGGAGGTCAAAATTCTCTCAAGTTGACAAAGTATAATAGCAATTTCCTTCTCTAAGTGGACTAAATCTTCCGGATACAGAACTTTATAGCATAATTTTTGAAAATATCTACTCAATTTGATTATTAGAGAGCGAACATCCTTTGATAAAGTTTTTCTCAAAACTATTGGCAATAACTACTGCATCAAAATATGATTAGCATGACTCTTAAGTCCAAAAATTTTGGGTGGCTTCAATTGAACACATCTAGATATGTTAGCTGCATATCCATCTGGCACTTTCACTTTTTTTAGTACCTTGCAGAAACTTTCTTTCTCCTTCTTTTGCATTGTAAAGCAAGATGGGGCAAATAAATTCTACCATTTTCTTTCTCAATTGGATGAAGCTCTGGCCTTATACCCATATCAAGCAAATCAAGACGTGCCTTAAGAGTATCTTTAGTTTTCCCATCCCAATTTAAGAATGTTCCAAGAATATTATCAAAAATATTCTTCTCAATATGCATTACATCAAGATTATGTCGAATCATATTATCTTTCCAATAAGGTAGATAAAAGAAAATACTTCACTTTTTCCAGTTGAATGGCAATTTTGGATTATCATCAACTAACTTTCCAAATTTAATTTGAAACTTTTCCAGCTCAGTAGAAATTGTAGATCCCACTAGTTTCCTAGGCAGTCTTCCAAGTTCTTCAGTTCCATCAAAAGATCTATTATTTTTTTCGAAAAGGATGATTCAATTCTAAAAATTTTCTATGGCCCATATAACAATATTTTCTACCATGATTTAACCATTTTCAATGTGTATGTTGATGGCACACTAGACAAGTGAATTCTCCTTTAGTGCTTTAACCTAAGAGAATTGCATAACCAGGAAAATCACTTATAGTCCATAATAGCACCGCACGTAGTTCAAAGTTTTGTTTGCTCGACGCATCATATATATTCACCCCTACATTACATAATTCTTTCAATTCTTTTTATGAGTGGTTGCAAATATATATCAATATCATTACCTGGAGCAGATAGACCTGGTATCAACATTGACAACATAAAATATGGTTGTTTCATACACATCCAAGGTGGTAAATTATAAAGAACCAAAATTACTGGCCATGTACTATAAGTGACACTCATATTTTTCAGTCCCAACTTAACATTACGAGGATCTTTAGCAAATTCTGAATGTTGATAGTCAAAAGTTTTCCAAGATGGAGAATTAGTTGGGTGTCTCATAGAACCATCCTTAGTACGACCCTCCGAATGCCATCTCATATGGACTGCAGTTTTAGAAGACATGAACAAACGTTGTAACCTAGGCTTAAGTTTAAAATGCCATAATACGTTATGTGAGACTTTCCTTTTTTCACTAGTAGGATCATTTTCTAATGTAACCCATCTATGTTATTTGCATATTTCACAAATAGTTCTAGTGCATCTACCCCCCAATACAAAATAGAATCATTAAGACAAGAATCATACTTTTTGTAACCAAGTCCTAATTCTTTCATCAACTTCATCAGCTTCATAATAAGATTTAGGCAAATTAACCATGGCTTCAAGAAATGCTTCTCTTAACAAATCAAGAAATATATCAAAAGTTTTATTGCTTAATTTGCCTAGGCATTTGATATGAAGCAAGCGAATAATGAAAGAAAGTTTGGAAATTTTTTGCGTCCTGAGTAGAGTTCTTGTTGAGAATCATCAATTAATTTGTAAAATTTTTCAACTTCTGCATTAGGTTGGTCCGAATCAAATTTGTTGTGTCACCCATAGTATTACCCAAAGTAGAATCATTTTGAGGTACTCCTATTGCATCATTAACTAGATCATGCATGTTATCGGGAACAATATATATATCACGTGAAATATAATTAGAACTAGATGTTGATTGAGCTGACTAAAAAATTCTCCATGAGTAACCCATTGTGTGTACCCCTTAAGAAATCTAGAGACTTTCAAATGAGTTTTGGCTTTTATTCTAGACATAGATACTCCACACTTGCACTCTGAACATGGGCACACAATAAGAGACATTCCATTTACACTTGAATGCTTAAATGCATAATCTAAAAATGCTTTTAAACCCTTTCCAAACTCATCACTTCGTCTATCCTTTCACATCCAACTCTTATCCATGTTATTATGAGTATTATATATTTATTGCGCAAACTATATCACAAAGCAGAATAAATCAATATGTACCTGACAAAATAAATTGTAATATGAGAGCAAACTTTAAGAAAGCAATGTTCATAAAACCTTTATATATAAGTCAGTATTTTGACAATAGGGCCTAGTGCATTTCTTAGACAAGACTTATCAAGTCAATCACAAAAGAATTAGATAAGCCAGATCTATACCAACAAGCAATAATAATCATACTAGTATGAATATAAGAAAAAGAAGCTCAATAGTAACAACCTAATACCTTTAATTTTCTTCTTTTTTTTTTTTAACTCAAAACCTAATACATTTGCCATTTTGAAAAAAGTCATGTTTTGGTGTCACAAAGAAAATATTTAATAGTAAGATGGAGAAGAATATATCTTGAGCTCTGAAGAATTCCTTTAAATCAAATTTGTAGTCAAATTAAACACCAAGGAGGTTAGGAATGAGCAAGCTAAAGCAACAAAGGACCCAATCACATCAACATTTATTTACCTATTAGTTTATACTAGCAACTAAGACTCATGGAAGGCATGAGGTTGCCCTCATAGTGCGCAACAAAGAGAAGTGATTTAATTGTGTTTCATGAGACTCAGCATATATATGCAGCTAAAAACAAATTCCACGCGCAACATATGTGATTTATGGTGTAGGTGTGCAATAGAGGCACCAGCACCAAGTGAGCTAAGGACATAATGCTGAAAGAGCAAAATACCACTAATAATTTGCATAATAACCAAAAAGAATGTACCAAAGGTTACTGTAGATGGCCGTTGCACCTTTTATATATAAAAGATCCAAGCATATCAACATTTACTTACCTATTATAGTTTATATCCAATTATTTACATCATGTCAAAAGTTTAACTTGAAGATTTTACTTAATTAATTAAATTGATCCACCAACCCTAGAGTTTCTTTCTTTGTTTCTTTTTCGAGTTATTACTAGATAGCAAGCATATGGAACCAAATTATGTATCAACTTTGTTTCTAAATACCTGGGGAGAACTTATGTTGGTGTTGATGATGATGATGATGATGATGATGATGATGATAATGATGAGGATGATAAGGATGAGGAATAAATACCATTCGCATATATAACGGGAGTGTTTATTTCTTATTGTATCTTTGTGTCCTTATTAATTTCTCTTTAAATATTGGGAATAATGTTCCATTTTAAATTGGGGATGGTGTCTATGATTTGTGGTGTAGATTTTTGATTATTTATAGTATATATGTATTAAGTTCTTTTTGCTTGTTTACTATGGATGTTTTTATGTTTTGTGTAATTTGGTGGTGTTTGTTAGTAATTAGGTTAGTTCTGTTTCATTTACGTTTGGTTCATATTTTTGAATTTTTTTTGAAAAATCCAAAAAGATTCTATACACTTTCTACTTCGATTTCTAGGAAGTTTTTATTAGTTTTGAAGATTTGACTATATAAAAGATTCCCTAACTACCAGATGGCAGTATTAAAAAATTCTATTTTTTGCTTGAATTATTGTAGTGGGCTATACTAAAAAGATTTTCCTTTTTAATATCTTGTTTAAGTTCTTATTTTTTGTGATGCGTGTCAAGAGTTTAAAAATGTGTCAAAATAGAAATAATCTTATTAGATTTTATGGATTGAAAATGCATTTATGTTTTCTATTCCTCTTTGAACCCTTTGAGTTGTGAAGTGTTATTACTATACACTTAAGTATATTCCCTTGAGTGAGGATGTTAAAGTGAGGTGATTTTATCAAGTGTTAATCATGATTGCCTTATGATATTTGTTTTACTTGTGACATTCTTTGGAATTGTGTGTGATTTGTATGCTTGAAAAGTATGAGTAGATTGTAAAGTGAAGAAATGATATAGGTAAGTTCTTTGGACCATTTGGGTCAAAAAGCCTACCTAAACAATTTATTAATTTATCCTTAGTGTCCCCTTTTGAACCTTATAAGTTTAATTCTTTGTTTAACCATATTACTTTAGCGAATTTGCTTCTTTTTATTTTATCATTCTTTCTACCGAATCATCGTAATAGTTAGTGTTGGTGGTGTAAAACATCAATACTATGTGAACATTGTCATCGATGGTTTGGGAAAATATGAGCTTTATTTGTTGGGAGAAAATTTAAAGTTATACATCTTGTTTGATGAAAACTCTCTATATGTTTAAAATTTGAAAAAAAAAAAAACATGGGAAAAAAGGTGAAAAGAAAAAATGAAAAAGAAAAAGAAATAAAACAAGGATAATTCCTTCTGTATGTGTTTCAAGTATTATGAATATAAAAGGATAGTTCCTTCTAACTTTTAATAAAAAAAAAGGGTACATCATTGCCTTCGAAAGTGTAGTTGGATAAATGATATAGTTTATGGGGAATGTTCTAAAGGATTATGGTCCGACCTTATTCACTAATGTGTCTAAGGTGGTATTTAAGCTATTTTTATCCAAATATATTCCATCTCTTAGCCTATGTTATAAGTTTCAAAAACCTACTTGATCCTTGATTTGATTTCATTTGTATTAGTAAGTGTTTTGTGTGCTAAAAAACTTCTTCCAACATGTTTGCCCCTTGCTAAACTTATGTTCAATGGATTTTTCATTGATTAGCAAGCGAGTGATATCTGCTTTCATAAGTGGAGAGTTAACACCTTCATGATGATGATTTGGGGTTGATTAGTAATGTTCTTTTATATCTATGTTGATTTCATATCTCTTGTTTAGTTTTACCTTTCTTATGATAATTAACATATTAAAGAAAGTTAATATGCTTGAATGTGTTATATATATATATATTGTTTGATCAAATTGGGGGCGTATTAACTCTCCAAAAGAGAATATTTTTATGTACTTTTAGTTTGGCTTCAGTTCATAATTTGACGATTTTAGTTTGTAAAGTAGGGGTATTCTCATAATTTTACACTCTGAGGCCAATAAATTAGGTTTTCCTTGTTTTTATGCCAAAAACGTACATTTATGCCCTTAAAATGTGTTTTTTATAGATTTTATTTGCCATAGAGGTCAAATGAGGCAAAAACGGAGCAAGACCGGGTACTCTAGCAAAAATTGGGTGCTAGAAGCGTCCAAAGGCTTGGCAAGGATGCCCAACCACTAGTTCCTAGGCACTACCAATGCCCATAAGGTTGGCAAGGGCGCTCAATTCTCCGTACTTGCATTTTTATGGGTTGTTATGATTTTGACCTGGGTTTTGGATTTTTTTTTTATCCATTTTCTTGTAAACCCTAATAGGCACTATATAAAGGTTATGTTAGGTCATTAATTAAGTATAAAGAACGTGAGATATTCAATAGAAAACATAAGATAACTGCAAACAAGAGAATCAACATAACTAACAATCGTTGGTGAAGAAAGTATGGAGAAAAAGAGAAGACTCAGCTTGAAAACCTAATTTTTCATTCTTTTCCCTATTTCTTGTATTCAAATGATATGCTATTTACGATTGTAATTTAATCTTGTATTGTATCAATTGATCAGATGATGCACTAAACCTTAATTCTAGTGTTTCATTCATAACTTGCCATGAATCTTAATTGCTTTGATTTATTTTCATTCATGATTATGATCTTATGCTTGATTTGCTTCATTAGATGGTATTAAATGCATTTTTAAGCCTAATCAACTTATAAATTGATTTGTAATCCCAATTCAGAAATTGAAAGAGGAGGAGCTTTAAGGTTAGGAATGGGTCTATTAGCCTTTGTTCAGAAGTTTTATAGGAAAAGACGGATATTTTGTGGATACAGATTGAAAAATACCTATTCATCTTAAGTAGTCCTATAGAGTAGTCATCTATTTATTAAGTTGGCTCGATTAATTCACATTGACATATAATAAATTGACTAGTTTTAGTAGAGTTGTGAGATAAGTCGAAAGATAACTCACAAGTATATAAGATTCTAAACTAGTAAATGACATAAATGAATCAAGAAATAATAGAACGAATAAATGAATCAATTAAGGGAATTGATATAGGATGAGTGAACCCTAGATAACTTAATTATCGACTTTTTTCACTCTTTACTTGAATTATTGTCTTATTCTTATTTCGTGTTTCTATTATTTATTAATTATTTTCTATTATTTAATAAATAGATGACTAAGAAAGTATGACATTTAGGTGTTTAATAGGGTGTTAGCGTAGTTCCTATGGAACTACACTTTTATCATCATTATATTACTTATTTGATATATATACTTGCGTAATTCGTGAATTATGTCCAGCAACAATCGCCGCACAAATAACTTCTATCCAAAGTTGAGGGATGACTAAGGTCATTTACCCAAAATTTAATTATAATTTTTTAATAAAGAATTTTTTGTCAATTCTATTTATGAATATGTAAGTACATGTAATATACTTCTGTGTGTTGATTTAAATAAAAAAAAAATAGAACACTTAAAAATACACCATATATTATAATAAAAATGTGAATCTTTTTATTTTGTTTAGAACATCACAACTCATAAATCTGAAAAATTAAAATGTATTATTTTTATAAAAATTTTTCCATCAACTTATTTATGAAATTGTAGCACACGTTAATTTAGTTGTGTGTGTTAGATTGAACAAAAATATGGTACATGCATAAACACACACTAGGTTGTATAGTAAAATAAATATAATTAGTACTTTTTAATGAATCACAAATCATAAACCCATAAACCAAAAGGTAAAATGTATTTTTTTAAGATATTAACTGGTGGAGAATATAAAAAATTGCATCCCAATATTTTTTTTTTAAATAATTGAGTCCTAATGTTATTTGATAACAATTTTATTTAAGTCCCACAAAATTTCTTTTTCTTTTTTTCAACAAATATAAAAAAATATTAAATTTTGCTACTAGGAGTAATGAAAGAATAAAAATTTATTCTCTCTCTACTTAAATGATATTTTAATAAATTGGGTGAAATTGTTACAACAATTATAAAATTAGGGGGGGTTTGTGTGAGTTTTAAAAATTTGGGGATATCAAGTAGCATAAACCTCAAAGGAGGTTTTTGAAATAAACCTGTTAAAGGTATTAAAAGTATAAATCTCACATCGACTAGCCAAAAAGATCCTGAACTAATTTTTTTTAATAAGTTCTTGGATCACTCCACTTATCACCAATTGGTTTTAAGATGGAATCCCATGTTCTTTAACATGGTATCAGAGCTAGCCCTCAAGTGTTTTCTCATCCATCCACACATGTCTTGGGTCCTGTCCAGCCCCTTCCAACGGACTCTCTACGTCTAGCCCTTCCAGCGGGATCTCTTCTGTCCATCCCCTTCCAACGGGCTCTCATACGTCTGACCCACGTGTAACAGGGTTCCATGTCTTAAAAGTATAAATCCCACATCGATTAGCCAAAAAGATTCTGAGCTAATTAATAAGTTTCTGGACCACTCACTTTTCACCAATTGGTTTTAAAATGAAAGTTCATGTTCTTTAACAATACCTATGGTTTATGGGTTAAAACTGAAGCATATTTTCATGAGTGAATCTATACAAAGTGACAAGGTGATAAAGTCACCTAAGTGTCACTAGAACTAGAAAAGAATGAACAAAATCTGGTCGAATATATAAAATTAAGGAATTAGTAATTTAATAAAATCTTGGTACGTGAAGTGTCTTCAAAAAGTGATCCTAAATTTGTGACTTTATAAACTATTTTCCTATTTTCATCAATAGAAATTAATTAGGATTGTCAATTTCAAAAATAATAATAATAATAATTAATTACCCCATAATCTACTAAAGCGTAACCCAAATATCCTAGTAAAAGATATGCCACGATGGATGACCATTATAGCAAAGTCTTAAGTATCATCACTCTAAATGAAAGTATCTATAGTGGAAATGCTTTGTTAGATTTGTTCTTAGATTCTTGCAAAGGGTTGGTCGTAATAGTACTTTAGGGCAATACTTTTTCCCCTTAGCTTTGGACATCATTCAAGAATATATGGCTACTTTAAAAATACACAAATATTACTGGCCAATAAAAGAAAAAAGAGTAAAAGTAATTTCAATTAACAAATTAATCGTGCTAAAGGCTACTGAGATGAAGTGTTGTTAATTGAACATATTCTGGAAAACTCAACATGAATGGGCAAAATAATGCCTAACAATTTCCTCTTTTTTTTTGGTTTGACATGATCGACTTGTAGACCAAAGAAGTTGGACATAGATATAGGGTATTTGTTTGTAAAAGAGAAGCAATATATATCGTGCAAAGAATGGGCTGTTTATGCTTCCAAAATTATTCAAGATAGACAACCTTTATAGATGGTAGAAAACTAGGGCGACAAACGAATCAACTGAATCAAACTATAATTAGCACAATGAGGCTCAACTCGATTATTTTAGCTTGGCTCAAATTCGTGTTCGACTTCATGTTCAACCTTAAAATCTAATCTCGAGTTAGATTTAATACTATGTTTGTTTAGCTTGAATACAATTTATCCATCGAATATTTTATTTTTCAACATTTATCTATGCAAATATTTCTGGAAAATTCCATTTAAACCCTTGGATTTAGAGAATGAAAATTTGCAAGATTGGTCAATAAAATAATTATATATACGTTTAGTCACAGCACATATACATTATAAAATTTTCTAATATTAAATAAAAAATTTCAAGTTTGGCACACAAGTTTTTTAGCCAATCATTTTTATAGTCAAATTCAATTTCAAGTAAGTATTGCTTCATGAATTTCATTGAAGTTCCATTCGAGATTGCCTATTTTTGAACTTGAATAAAGCCAACATGATTGATAACACCATGATTGATTTGCAGCCCTATCAAGAACTAGAGGTAATTTTGCTGCTATATTTTAGGCCAAGTTTAAGAAAAGAGATAGAGATAGAAGTAAAGAAGTTATCTTGATATGGATCATAATATACATAATATGTTACATGTAAAAGAAATGCATGCAATAATAGTAATTTCTGCAAAAGATTAGAGTAAACAAAGAAACTATATAAGCTCTATCAAATTGATTTCACAAATCTCTTTCAGCAAAATGGGAACTGATTTGCATATGTATAATTGTATATATCTTTTGTCCTATGCGAACTAATTATGAATTTATTATTTATTTATTTATTTATTTATTTTCCCTGTCAATTAGTGAAATATAAACATATCTATGTGAGCTTATGCAAATGGAATTTCATCTTACCTCATTACCACTTTAATAAAGGAAGAAAATTGGTGTAATACCTTTTTATTTCCCAAAAATGCCCCTCTATTTGTAATTACCTATTTTTTTTTCCCCTTTTAGGTGGGTAAGTACATACCAATTAATCATCACTTCTTCTTCTTTTTTTTATCCTAATAGTTGAATTATTTATTTTCTAAAACTACACACACACAAAGGTGTGGCTTTCCACAAGTATAAATGATAATCAATCAATCAGAGACAATTGATTTGGTGTAATGCAATTATGTATTTAGGGTGTTGGGTTAAATTCACTTTGTCTCCTTAAACTTGTTACACCATTTATCATATTGCACCCTAAATTAATTTTGTAATCACTTTATCTCTAAAGTTTTTGTTTCTTGATGGAAGCTATCATAATAATGGAAATTTTGCAAATTTTATGCACGTATCTTTAGTATATATTGTGGTATTTAACATAACATTTTATTTTATTGTAACCCTTAACATTACACTAACAACGCATGCATAGAACTCACGAATATTCCATTTTTTTATATTCCCATCAAAATTTAGGGTGAAGTGCCAAGAAACAAAAGGTTTAGGGGCAAAGTGATCAAAAAATTAGTTTAGAATGCAATGTAATAAATAGTAACAAGTTTAGGAGGTTAAAGTGGATTTAATCCCTTTGTGTTTCTATTGAAGTCCTTCAAGTTTTAAAGGTTTTACCTTCAAGGATATATTTACACTTTTGGTTAGACTAGCTTTAAAATAGTCATAATTTAATCTGAATCCCCATATATTCCACGACTCCAGATTATCTATAATCATCTTTTAGTGATTTACGAGCTACTTTTTACTTTTTATAATTGGTGTTTAACTGTTTATTTGTGTAAAACTGAACATTAATTGAATGTTCTACTTCATCAATCAAAATCAAAATTTTCTCAACTAACTAGCTTGTAATAAAGCCTATGATTGCATTCTACTACTAATTAAGGTTTATCAACTGGGCCTCTTATTAGGTGCAAGCCTGCAAAGTGTTGATCTAGTAGATTATGGTCTGCCCAAAGAAAGAAAAAGATTATTGCGTTTTGGATATTTCGACTAACAAGAAAATCGTCACTAAGGAATCAAATTAATATGGGCCTTCTTTAACCCATTCTGCCTGAGTAGCCCACCAAACAATCTTCTTCACGTTAAGTTTAGGAATATAAAGTCGAATAAAATTAAGGAGAACTCCCTCGTCTTTTTTAAGAAATTATTTTTTTATTTTAAAAATTTATACAATACAAATTTTTAAAACACATAATATTGTACTATACAAATATTTAAAATACATGTAGAAAATTGTTCCCTAAGAGAGATCGCAAAATTTTCCTAAAATTAAATATGATAATGTTTAACCATGTTATTTTATTTTTAATGGGTTCAAAATTACATCTAAATTGGACTTTTTATTTTTTTAGTCTAATTCAAACTAACTTTTATGATGACAAGCTCAAGTCATATCGTGTAACCTAAATGTTTACCTATCAATTTTGAAATTTATGTTTATCAAGGACGCTTGAACTACTAATTAAGGAACATTAAATGTTGACATTACTAGTTACTACCAAGCTGAACTCGAGCTTGAATGCTAATCACTAAGGAACAAATTAATTTGGGAAACAATTTCTCATATCTCACATAAATTGCATCTGTATTAGATTCATTAGCAACGGAGTGTAGGTTCAAGTCCATGAGATAGATAAAAATCTACTATAATCCTCTGTAAAATAAATAAAATCCATCAATATCAATCGAATTATATTTGACTGTTATGCTACTACCGTTTCATTGAGTTCTGGTATTTTTGTTCATTGTCATATGAGTTTCAACTTTCACCTTTTAGAACTAATTTTTTCTTTTTGCCTGTGAATTAAACCCGCACATTGATTGAGTGCATTTAGATCTGGAAACGATTGGATAGCAAGTTATGAAATTGGTTCGTTCTTTTAATGTTAAATCAAGCTGTTTAATTCTAAGATCAAAGCAAAATTGGCTATATTTAGGTGGCAGTTTTTGAACAAATATTACTATATAGGTTAATTACACTATCCCCTTGTACAGTTACTTGTATCTCAACTTGTCCCTTGAAAAAATTTTATATACATTTAACCCCCTCTAATTAATGGTAAAGGCCAACCCATTAGTCAAAGAGTTATGGAGTAGTGGAAATTTACTAAATTTCCACATATGTTTTTAGGGTAATTAGTTTTAGTTTAACCTCTGTAATGATATAAAATCATATTTTACTCCCTAAAAGTCTTATATTTCTTTTTTACCCTTTGCAAGTTGGGTAAACTATCGAAAAATAATTTTTATGCCGATGGGTCTTTGTTCTTTTACCAATTAATTGACATATTAATTTATTTGTTGCCATCCTTAGGATGATTTTGATGGACCGTTAAGAATTTTAGGAATAAAACCAATGGAATTAGGGCTTTAGAGTAGATAAATTTGTTTGATTCATGAATATTTTTTTTTACTTTGTTGGTGATGTTGTTATTTTATTTTTGTGTTATAACCCTTAGGTATCATATTAATGAATATTTGTGCGGGTTTTTTACATGTGTTATGCATGTATAAAGGAAGAGCGTATCATGGGTCTCTGCATTGGACGGCTCTATATTTATTTTCAACGAGTTTGTAGCTACAGTTATAATCCTAGTGAAAATTCGAATCCAAATTTAGTCACCAAAAAATATTTTCAGGTATGGCGAGAAGATACCTCCTATGGAATCATCAATGAAACCACCTTATGAGCTCCATGAAACGTTGTTGTTTGATAATAAATCAACATTTTTATCAAATTATTAGGGATAAAGTGTAATTTTTTGCCATTATAAAGGATAAAATGTAATTAATCCAAAATTTATAAGAGGATACTTCAATAATTTTGTGCCACTTGCTAACATTTTAATTAACAGTTAGTTTTAATAGTTAGTTAGAGAGAGAGGACTGAATATATATAAAAGTTTCACAGAAGAGAAATCGAGATATGAACAACTTTGTAAGGTGCAAATTAATTGTAATTAACCTTACTATATATGAAGAAGAGGGAGGACTCGAGGAGGGCTTCTATAATTGGATCCTAAAATGTGTGATGTTGTATAACGCATTGTATGGTCTCACACAGAAATTATGTATAACGCATTGTATGGTCTCCACAGAAATTATACATCTTAATTTATAAAAAAAAATTAATGAGCATAGACACGTATTATGTGTGTGATTTAAAAAAAAAAAGTTATTATAGATGGAAATTACTTGATAATTTTTTTAAAATTTCAAAATTAAAAAGAGACAAAAAAAAATCAAAGAGAGAATACTGACTACCAGATTAAAATAGTGCTCTCCCTTTATATATGGTAAAAATAACCCACAATCATATATTTGTACACTTTTAGCAAAAGTGTGTACGCAATTTATTATCATCATTCTCATTTTAAAGAAAATCAATGTGGATCATATATTGCATTGTACAATCACCTCAACATTCGTAAATAAAATTTTTGATGAATCATGCAGTTCGTGAATAAAACTTATTCGAATTCGAAAAAGACTTGTTCATTTAATAAAAAAATTAAATTCAAACTGAAATTCTAACTCATTTGATAATCAAATTAACCTTGAATGAATTTGTGAACATTTTAAATATTGTTCACTAATATAAATACTGTTTATGAATACACATATAGTTCTATTTTACATGCTATTAATTGGCTCCGTTTGGTTGGTTAAATATTTATTATTTTATAAATAATATTTCATAATCATTAACACAGTTTTTAACTATCCTTTTATCTAATATATACTCTGTCTCAAAAGTTACATTACATTATTATTTAAAATAATATTCTTTGCCATTGCATTTTCAAAATCAAATTCAAGCTAAAGCTTGACTCATTAAATAATTAATAAGCGAATTAAGGACTCAAATTCGTTGAATAAACTAAATGAGTGATAATATTTACGCGCTCTTTTTAAATTTTAACTTCTTGTACATTCTTTTCACAATTCATTACTATAATTATGTTTTTATACGTCATTTTTAATTCCTTATACACCCTTCAAATGAACATTATATATTAATAAACATTAATAAAGATGTACAAAAAATTAAAAAGAGTGTACAAATATTATCACATTTTCAAATTTTACACATATATAATATACAAACCGAACTTGAAAATCATATATTGGGCTCGTTAAAAACACCAAAAATAAAAGATCTCAATTAAATGAACTTGTCAGATCCAGAAATGGGGCCAAGCAAAGATCAACATCGAAAACATTCTGATAAATAAACCGAGATTTGCTATTCAAAATTAATGCGAAAATATAAAAGGGGAGTGTACTGCAATTAAGGTAAAGAACCGCCGCCGAATATTCCTTTTACTATTTTAATTAATCATCGATTTGCCAACTGTCAATTGGGGGCCCCAAAACGGCCCAAAGCTCTCTTTCGTTCTCTGCTTTCGCGCCGCTCTCATGGGCCCACTCCAGTCCATGTCGGCTCACGCCCAAGCCGGCCCACTGACAGCCTTCTTTTCTTGTTCCCACTTCTATTTATCTAACGCCTGACGCTGCCCCACTGTATGCGCACCGTATGCCACCTTGTGTACAGTAAAAAAATTCTTAAATAAATTTGATTTATCATAAATAATATAAAAATTATAATTTATATTTATTTATGTTATTTTTTAAAAAATTATTTGAGATAAATTAAAGTGATGTAGATAAATATAAATTAAAAATTCATTTCATCTATAATAAATCGAATTTATTTCAGAATTTTCCAGATATACTATGTAGGATTCATTTCATACTCATCCAAGCAAAGATTTTCGTTTATCACCACAATAATTTTCTTTTGATGGACACTATTGGTGTCTAGGTCAATTATCTTTATTATCTCTATGTATTAAGATAATTCAACTATTTAATTATGCATGTACGTGTAAACGATCAAAATAAATAGAATACTTTAGTGTTTATTTGAATATTTTTGTAAATGCATTTTAAACTTGGTTTGTATATCTTTTAAATTGAATTGAAACGAATTTTTATTAAAATAAATTCAATTAAAAACCAATGATTTGAATTGTTTACATATAAATTTAAAATTTAAAATTTAAAATTTATAAAGCGGAGTTTGAGCTCAAAGAGTCAATGTATAATAATAAAACGCTTTCGCTGTAACCTAATAATTATGAGTTTGAGTCATTATAAAGTACAGAAGATATTTAAATTTTTTATATATATAAAAAAGAGTCAATTTACAATAAATCTCGTTGAACCTCGATTTAAATAATTAGTGATGAACTGAATTTGAACAAATTCTTACCCATTTAATAGAGTTAAATTAAAGTATCAGGAAGTACTTTGGTTTGTCGTTCACCTATTAATCAACCAAGGATAATGACAAAGCAAAATTTGATAAGGTTGCTACCCATTAAACAACCAAGGATAATGACAAAGCTAAAAAATTTAACCCAAGGGTGTCCCGACATGTGGAAAGAATTATGCAAATAATTACACCTGAGGAGCACTATATCATAAGTATTTTGAGTTTAATTGAAGAAATATTTAGGTATATCTAGTTTTTGACCCCACTTATAGACCTTGTGATATAGATTAAATGTTATAGAATATGACATAAATTGATATAAGAAAGATTTTATAAAATTTAATTTTGATCACAAGATCTACAAGTAGAATAAAAAATCAAATTTATGGTAATATTTTCCTTCTATTAAAGCTCGCCAGATTAGGTTAGCAGACTTAATCTTGAAGGCCGTTATCTTACTATAAATAGGAGAAGATGTGCATTTTTCTTAACTCAATTAGCACTCATTTCATCTTTATTTTTATCATTTTGAAGTTACAAGTAATCTCTTTTAAGTTTAACTATTCATTTGAGCGTCAGACAATGGTGGCAATTGTGTTCTAAATTCATTTATTATCCAAAATTATTTATATTTAAATGGATATGATTGATCATAAAAACTTTAATGAATATAAATGACTTATCCATTTACAACTATTTATTAAATAAATTTTAATGGATAAACAATCTAATTCATATAAATCCTTTTAACTATAACAAATTATTGCAAGGTGACAATCTACAAACTCGCACATATTTTTACATATTTAAACCCATTTACACACATTTACATATATTTTCACACATTTTCACACGCACACAAACTTTCACACATTTTCACGCACTCACACACCACTTTAAACATATTTTCACACTTAGACACATACTTACACACGTTTTTACACACTTACATACACATTTTCACACACACACTTACACACACTTTCATACATACATTTTTACACACATTTTCACACACTTGTGTTAAAACACACATATTTTCCACACAATTTCACATATATTTTCACACACTTACATACGCAAACACTTTCACATATTTTTACACACACATACACATTTTTACACACTTACACACAAACACTTAAGTACACTTACATATATTTCCACACACTTACACAGATATTTTCACATACTTTCATATATTTTCATGCACTTACACATATTTTCACACATTTTCATGCTTTTTCACACACG
Organism: Cinchona pubescens; assembly: GCA_025175665.1. NCBI lineage: Eukaryota > Viridiplantae > Streptophyta > Magnoliopsida > Gentianales > Rubiaceae > Cinchona > Cinchona pubescens. The sequence continues at coordinate 661,616 of JANKKI010000074.1, read as the reverse complement.
TTTTTGCATATTTTCACACACTTACACATATTTTCACACACTCACACACATTTCACATACACACAAAATTTCACACATTTTCATACACTCACACACACACAATTAAACACATTTTCACACTACACACACACACTTATACATATTTTCACACACACACTCACACATATTTTCACTCATTTTTATACACACACCTTCACATATTTTCATTCACGCACACATGCACATACTTACACACATTTTCACACACACACACACACACATTTTAACATACACACACAAATACTTACACTTTTACACATTTTCATACACACACACTTTCATACATTTTTATACACATAAATTTACATACATTTTTACACAGACATTTACATATATTTCCACACAACACTTAGACACACATACACAAATACTTTCACATATTTTTATACACACATACACACATTTTCACATATTATATACTTACACACACTTACGTATACATACATATATTTCCACACACATACACACAGATATTTTCACATGTCTGCTTACACACATACAGACTTTTATATATTTTCACACACATATTTTCAATCACTTTCACACTTTTTCACACATATTTTCAATCACTTTCACATTTTTTCACACACACATACATACTTTAACACATTTTAACACACAAATATTTTCACAAACACTTACACACACATACTTTCACACATTTTAACACAAACATTTTCACAGACACTTATACACACATTTAGACACACTTTTACACAACCACTTATACATATTTTCTCTTACAGAGCCACACACATACTTACATACACACTATTGCACATTTTCACACACACACACTCTTACATATATTTTCACATACTTTCACACATTTTCACACACACACACATGTACTTTTATAGATTTTCACACACTTTCACTCATTTCATACACACACGCACACTTACACAAAATTTCACACACATACATCTTTTCTCTCACACACACAAACATTTTCACACGCACACTTACACATATTTTTTTGACACACATTTTTATATACACTTACGCATATTTTCTCACACACACACTTATACATATTTTTACACACGTACTTGCACACATATTTTCTCACATACAAACACACTGGCACGCACACTGTCACACACACACACTTACACATATTTTCATATACACACATTTTCTTAGACTCAACTGCCACACACATACACTTATACATATTTTCATATATACTTACACACACACTTTCACATATTTTTCACAAACACATACACATTTTTGCATGCACACAAACTTACTACACATTTTTTTTTGCACTTATGCATATTTTCAAACACACATATACTTATACACATTTTCACATACTTGCACATATTTTTACACACACTTACACATGTTTTAACACTTACACACATTTTTACACACATTTACACACAGTTTCACTAACATGTTTTAAATACATTTTCACATACACACTCAACATATTTTCACACACACACATACGCTATAAGTGTGAAAATGTGTGTATATGTATGTGTATGTGTGAGCGAGAGGAAATATGTAAGAGAGAGTGTGTGTGAAAATCGTAAGTGTGTGTAATTGTGAAAATATGTATAAGTGTGTGTAAGTGTGAAAATGTGTGTTTGAAAGTGTGTGAAAATATGTATAAGTGTATGTGTAAGTGTTAAAATGTGTATAAGTATGTGCGTAAGTGTGAAAACATGCATAAGTGTGTCACAATATGTGAAAATGTGTGAAAGTGTGTATGTGTGAGAGAAATGTAAGAGTATGTGTGAAAATATGTGTACGTGTGTGTGTTAGTGTGTGAAAATATGTGTAAGTGTGTGTGTGTGTGTGAAAATATGTGTAAGTGTGTGTGTGTGTGTGAAAATATGTGCAAGTGTGTGTGAAAATATGTGTATGTGTGTGTGTGAGAAAATGTTCGTGTGTGTGAAAATATATGTAAGCGTGTGTGAGTTAAATTGCATGTGTGTGTGTGAAAATGTATAAAAGTGTGTAAATATATGTGAAAATGTGTGACAGTATGTGTGTGTGTGAAAGTGTGCAAATGTATGAAAATGTGTGTATGTGTGAAAATATGTGTAAGTATATTTGTAAGTGAGAAAATGCGTGTAATTATGTGTGTGTGTGTGAAAGTGTGTGTGTAAGTGTGGATGTATTAAAATGTGTAAGTGTGTGTGTGTTTGACAATACATGAATATGTGTGTAAGTGTATGCGTGTGTGAAAATATATGTAAGTATGTGTATAAGTGTGTAATAATGTATACAAGTGTGTGTATGTGTGAACATGTGTGTAAAAATGTGTGTAAGTCATGTATGTGTGTGAGTGAGAAAATATATGTGTCTGTGTGAAAATGTGTTAAAGTGTTTATAAATACGTGTAAGTATATGTCAGTGTGTGAAAATATGTGTATGTATGAGTTATTGATTGTGTGTGTGAAAATGTGCATAAGTGTGTGTGTGTGTGAAAATGTGCATAAGTGTGTGTATGTGAAAATGTATGTAATTCTACGTGTAAGTATGTGTATTTGTGAAAATGTGAGTAAGTGTGCATGTGTGTGAAAATGTATGTATGTGTGTATGTGAAAATTGTGTGCAAAAATGTGTATAAGTACGTGTGTAAAATTACGTAAGTTTGTGTGTGTGTGAAAATGTGTGAAAGTGTGTAAGTATGTGTGAAAGTGTGTAAATGTATGAAAATGTGTGTGCATGTGTGAAAATGTAAGTGTGTGTATAAGTGTGAAAGTGTATGTAATTGTGTATGTGTGTGAAAATGTATGAAAATGTGTAAAAGTGTGTGTAAGTGTGTGTATGAGAAAATATGTTGTTGTATGTTTGTGTTTGAAAATGTATAAGTGTGTGCGTGTGTGAAAGTGTGTAATTTTGTGTGTGTGAAAATATGTGTACATGTGTGTGTATGTGTGAAAATGTGTGTAAGTATGTGTATAAGTGTGTGTATGCTTGAACATGTGTGAGTATGTGCGTGTGTAAAAATGTGTGTAAGTGTGTGTGTGTTTTAAAATGTATGTGTGTGTGTAAAAATATAGGAAAGCGTGTAAAATGCGTGTAAGTGTGTGTGTGTGTGAAAATGTATGAAAGTGTGTGTAAATGCGTATAAGGATATGTAAGTGTGTGAAAATATGTGTATGTGTTAGTAATTGTGTGTCAGTGTAAAAATGTGCGTAAGTGTGTATATGTGTGAAAATATGCGCAAGTGTGTATATGTGTGAAAATGTGTGTATATGTGTAAGTGTATGGGTAAGTGTGTGTATGTGTGAACATGTGCGTGTGTGTGACAAAATGTGTGCAAGTTTGTGTTTGTGTGTGACAAAATATGTTTAAGCAAGTGTATGTGAAAATGTGCGTATAAGTGTGTGAAAATATGTGCAAGTGTGTGTAAAATGAAAGGGCGTATGAGTGTGTGAAAGAAAAATATGTATAAGTGTGTCAAAATGTGTGTAAGTGTAAACATAATGGTTTTTAAATGGATAAATGATTTATCGGTTTTTAAATGAATAAATGGTTTATCCATTATACATTTAAATCTATTTATTAAATAATTTTAAATAGATTGGATGAATTTTATCTATACCCATTTAACTAAAATTACGAATCATCCATCTAACCATTTTGTCACCTCTACCAGATACCCTAAGGACCAATCTATCCTTTTACAGCAAACCCTAAATGGACTATTTCCTTGGACGAATTACTTTCTTTGCACACTTGGAGTATTTTTGGACTTTGGGTAAATTTTTAGACGAAAAAATAAGTATTTTAATAGTAATAAAATTTAAAATCCAATCTTTACAGTTAGCAAAGCGCATGGAAGCAAGTCGTATAGCATGAGTGGAGTAATTAATTGTATAGGTGTTTTGAGGTTGTTTGTATGTCTAGAGATATTATGATCGTCCACCTTCACAAGCCAAGCAAAATGGAAAATACTTACCTGCTTGGTCTACTAATCATTTATAAACTTTATATTTATTTTAAAAAAAAATTATATATCTAATATAATATTAGATAATATCAATATAACTCACATTAATAATATGAGATGACATTATATTCCCTTGCGATTTCTTATATAATGACAAAGTCTAATGATGGACTCGTAAATCCAGCATCGCTATGTATTTTCCATGTGCCACATCCTGTATTATGCACATGATATCTCAAATTTGTCAAACGGATGATGTGTATATGTTATCATCGTATGATCATGGTCAGGGTTTGATCATTGCGGTTGCTGATACGACGTTGGGCCAACAGATTCTATTTCTATGATTGTGAAGTAGTAGTATTTGTTTTGTTTTCTTTTGTTTATTGATTCCACAGGTCTTATAGAATGCTACACGCTAACCATCATAATTATTCTGTGTACGTACATTGTTGGTCGCAAACTTATATATAAAAATTATTTAGGTAGATATAATATTTAATTTTATTTATAAATTTTATAATCAAAATTAAATTTTAAAAAATCTTATTTATATATATTATAAATTTTTTAGTCTTTAATCCACACCACAGGATCTATATATGTCATAAATTTTTTAAAATTTAATCCACATCACAGAATCTACAAGTGAGACAAAAGATTGAATCCACCTAAATATTTACGCTATATTTTGGTATTCAAAGACGAAAGCTTGAAAAATACTATGATTTTGTTTTAAAAAAATAGATTTTCTTTTTCTCGGAATATATTAAACAATATAATTTTGTTTTTAATATTCTCCCTTGTTTCCAATCTTACCCTCCAACTCCAAACCGTACATGTGGGATTGAATCGAAAGCGTGATATAAATTAAGGCAAGAAACAATATTGAAGAGCAATAACTCGTACTAAAGAAGGCAGTTGCACGTCAATTAATGATAGACAAGGAAGGAATATTATGTCATGAAAGAGAAAATTAACAAGCTTGCGCTGGTAACGTACTAACATTTAAGGAGATTGCACTTGACTTGGCTAAAGGAAAACTTATGTAAAAGAGTTCTTTTTATTTTTAATTGCGTTCTTCAATGATAGTTGTACACACAAGACAAAGGAACTTAGATTAGTAGGTTACTCGTTCACTAAATAAATAAAATAATATAATAGATTATAAAAACTAAACTTACGCAAAATAGGAAAACAAAAATTAAAAAACAGACTTCATGGAGTGTTACAATATTATAAAGTTTCATAGTTTAACTTGTAAATGAACTTGTCCTTGACCCAAAATAATACTTACAACTAACTAATTATACAAAAAAAAATATATAATAACAACCATATTTTATTCATCTTGTGCATTCCCAATTTCAAAATATTTCGACAGAACCCTAGATGCTTACAAAAATACGAGAAAGACCATATGAGATTCTCATTCCAAACTTTTTTTTGGTGTTAAAACATCTTTTTTGATGAAAAATCCTAGACTTGGCAGGTTTGATCAGACCCTAGTCCGTTTCTGAACTTCGATTAAACCATCAAATATCACTAGATTCTACTAGATTATGTGCATGTCTGGTCATATTAGTACGTAAAATAACTTGGTACCATGACTGGTTCTTTAAATTCACTGGTTCAATTGTCAAGTTTTAGCAAAGTTGCTTGCCTTTGAGAAAGGAAGTACAGTAGTCTTAGTTCAATCGCAATTTTACGTTACATGCTCAGCCATTTGGAATCAAGAAAATACAACATTTTATAACCATCATATTCATACTTTTACTAATTAGCTAACTTAATTACTAATTCGTCATATTTTATACCTGTTTTTACTTTCAAAGAGAGAAAAACGTGCAACATGTATCACAATATTCTATACTTTGCTTGTGTTAAAAGTAAAAGTTGGTAAATAAACCAGATTAGGTATTAAAAATTGTACTATAACCCAAAAATTTCTTTGAAACAAAAATTCAACAAATGTCTTTTTAAGTAAGTATAAAAGGATAAGTTGGGGTGCTCAAGCAACAGTTGTTCAAAAGTTGAATACAAATGGGGTTGACCTAAGGCTTGAAATCAGAGTATCAAACCTATTGAAAGAAGAGCACGTGGCAAAAGATACTTTTCAAGAAGTAGGTAAGATTATAAATTGGTGCACCTGAGGTGGTTGTTCAGACCACTGAAGAAAGCATGTTCTAAAGTTGAGCCGGTCTTCACGCGTGCGGCCCACAGCGAACAAAATGGGGCCCAATTTTATATGGACCTCCACATAGATTATACGGCCTGCTGGCGTCAGTCACACGCCAGACAACCATACGGGACACGTGCTAAGTGTTAAAAGGTTCGAAGTATTTTTAAGGGTTAGTAACACTTCCCCCCAAAGTACGGGAATAATTATACTTTATCCCTTAAAACTAATAAAAGTTATACTTTTCCCCCATTAATCTATTCATCCATTACTATTTACTCACGCCGTTAACAAAAGTTAGTTAAATGATCAAAATGCCCTTATCATTACTTTTAATTTTTCATGTTTTCAACTTTTGATAACGGTGTGATGATTATAAAAATATATGTAAAATTAAATATAAAACATTAGAATATAATACATATCAATATATTTTTAGTCAAATTCTTGTAATTTATGGAGTATAGATTTTTTTTATCAATTTCTGGAATTTATTTGACATTATTTTGAATTGTAGTGTTTGATGGTGATCAAAGTAGGTTTTTTAGTGAAATTTTTTATTGGAAGTTTTTCTTAAAGGGTTTTGTGTGGCAATGATTTTTCATAAAAGTTTTATAAATTTTCATTATGCTTTGGTATTTTTTATTTTGGGACAAACATGTCCAAATTGCAATGTCGAATACAATTTAAGACAAGTTTTTCTTATAATTTTCACCATTGAAGGCAAAAATATTAATTTATTTTTTACCTCATAGTTTATTTTTCATAATTTTCAATAATATGAGACCACTATAAAAAAATAAATACTTGGAAATTCGATAAATAATGATAAGGGCAGTTCAGTCAATTAACTAACTTTTCTTGATGATGTTAGAAAATAGTAACGGATGAATAGTTAAATTAAGGGCAAAGTGTAACTTTATTAGTTTAGTGAGGTGTGTAATTAATTCCATACTTTAGGGGGCAAAGTGTTATTAAACCTATTTTTAATTTGACCATGGCTTTTATAGGAAATTAATTTAGTAAACCATAAAGTTTGAGTTAATTCTTTTGAACCCCGTTAAAAATTGAAGAAGAAGGTTCCTTTTTGAAATCCTCGAGAGCAAACTTTGCTTCATCTGTACTCTAAAATAGTCTTATTAAACTTGAGGTGAGTTTAGGGCCATTTAAAATATACTTTTCCAATATCTTAAAAAACTAAAGTTGAAGTGGTCTTTAGTTAAAAGGAGACTTATTATTAATGGAAGCTGGCCTTCAACTTTGTTAAGCAATTACACATATTTTTTTAGGCTTAATTGCAATATGAAGCTCTTGATTATTACTAATTTCTACTTTACTCTTTAATTAAACAATTAATTTTAGCACCTTTAGAACCTTATAATACTGTTTTGTGGCACATTGCTCAAATCGATTGAAATTCAATAATTTTTAAAATTATTTTTGAGTGAATAATGCCTGAAATTTGCATTTGGTTACTTAAATACTTTATTCATCTAGTAGGCTTAAGTCTTCCATTAAAAATAAGCCATCAAAATTCGCTAATTTTCAATCAATTTGAGCCATCTACAAAAAATTTATACCATTAGTTATTGAAATACTAAAATTGATAGTTAAGAAGGTAAAATGCAAACTTGTAATAGTTTAGGGGTGCATATTGCAATTAACCTATTTTTATTACCATTTAAGATTTAAAAAAGTCTCAGGCAATTATTGATGTTTGTAAATATAATGTGTTCTAATAATGTAATTAATATAATCAAGGCCTTCTCTTTCGATTCGTCAAGAAGTGCAATAAAACTTGCATGCCAATAAGTAATTAAGAAAAAACTCAGGCTTTTTTTCCCCCTTGTTAAGCACAAACACTTCAAGCAACAGTTACAAACAATAGACAAAAGTTAGATATATGAGGTTTATTTATTCCTGAGTTATTCGACTTTAGTCATCCATCATAGTCAGACAAATTGAACTGGATGAATACGAGAAGAATATGAAATAATAAGTAGACGTAGGGTTTTATTGAACATTTGGACTCTTCCTTCTTTCACCAGAAATCCACAGTTTTACATGTGAAAATCGATAAATACTTTTGCCGAAATCAACAATTTATGCTGGAGTTCTCTTGGAATACTTGTGTACGTATTGGCTTATCAAATTTTCCCTTGACTAAGATCTTTGTACATCCAGGCGTGTTCCAAAAATTTGCATGCAAAAAATCTTTCGATTTTCTTTTCTAGCAAAACACTACGACTAAAATGCACAAAATGGCATATGTACCAAGGCATAAAATACAGTTATGTCACGGTTGTTTTGGTACTCAAAAGGTCAAATCTCCAACAAAAGCCTCACAAAGTAGGAAAAATACTTGAGACCCGATTTTTTATTTTATTTATAAATTTTGTGGTTAAAATTTAATTTTATAAAATTTTACTTACATTAATTGATATTATATATTTCATAAGATTTAATTCACATCACAGAATCTATAAATGATGATAAAAATCAGATCTACCTAAATATTACCCATAAAGCATTGTGGTTGTTCATGTCGGCATATATACTAAAAATGAAGAATTTCTAATGAGAAAGTTTTTAAAGATAAATTCTAATAGAACTCCTAAATCTTATCGATTTTTTTTTTCTTTTGGATAAAAATAAAATTTAAGAGGAAATTAAGTTCCTCCAACGATAATTTAACCTTAATCGCACTACATACTGTCTAAACTAATCTCATTGGCTTGTTCAGTTTGTTTATTATTCAAATAGGGTCGTAATAACTTGTTAGATTCATGAATTAATCACCAGATGACCATATAGTACTTCACTGCCAACAAAATGTATTGAACTAAGCAATTATACCAATATTATTAGTTAATTAGATATGTTTCATTAACAATTAAGTATGACATGACATGTCCAAAAGATATTTAATAGTTGGATATCATGTGCAACAAGATGTGTTAATTTTTGACCGAGTTTCTTGTGTATGATCGAAATAATTCTTCCACTACGGATAAACAATACATGTTAATAGTAAAACTAGGAAGAAAATGTCACATTTTTGTTTTCATTTGTTGAATTTGACCGAAAAAGACACTACTCATTTTGGCTAATACATTTTCTAACAATACACATTTATCATAGAATCAAATTTATCGGATTCCTCGAATAACACATTTTTGATTTCTTGACTGCTTTTTTAGTTGACATAAAAGTCCGCGATGGCTATTCTACAATTTAGTAGATTCAAACTCAACTGGGATCGACTTCCATGACAATTGAAAATTGTGTCATATTTTTCACTAATAAATGAGGCCACAAAATTGACAGATACGTTTTGCACTTTGCTTTATTTTAAAAGTCAAAAAAACTTCTGGAGAATTTTAAGAATTTGTAGGGTTACAACGTCACATAAACCTAAAAATCATGAATGAGTAAATAAATAGTCTTATAATTGTGAAGACATGAATCTCTGTATGATAAGTACGTTAGAAAAATCCTCTTATTCTTGTTTTTCTCTTACAAAATCAGAAAAAATCAAACATTTTAGGGTGTGTTCGGTTGGATTAAAAATATTTTTAGGAAAATATTTTTTAGAAATTTTTTTGGTGTCAAACACCGAAAAATATTTTTCAATTTAAAGTCTTTTCAAATTTTCTTTCTTTTGACTAAAAATAATTTATAGAATTTTGAACGTAAGTTATTTTTCAGATAATTCAAAAGTGATATTAAATCTCAAATATTTACTTTTATAATTTCATTTTCTAAACTTATTTTTGGTTTCACATTCTTATCCATTTGTTTTTCTCTTAATCATAGGTTTTACACTAATATGACTATTATTATGCATATTTATTATTACGTTATACTATCATTTAATTTTGAATAAAATTAATCTTTTATTAATCATAATTATTTGTAAAGTATTGATTACCATTGTTATAAGTTTTTTTTTTTAAACTTGTATTCTTAAAATTAAAGATGAAATCGTTAAAAATTTTTATTTTTAAAAATATTTTTATTTTGTCAACCGGACAACAGAAAATTGTACGAAAAATAGATTTTTTTATGAAAAATATTTTCTCCCAAAAAAATATTTTCAATCCAACCGAACTCATCCTTAGTGTTTAATGATTTTATACAGTATAAAATGCGGTCAATACATTGCTAAATTTTATTGTATTACAGAAATTAATTCGCAACACTTTTTTACCCATCGATTACGATATAGGCTAATCAAACTTTTAGAAAAAAAAAACATTATACTGCATTTTGAAGTAATCTCTATTACTCCAATATAGTAAATTACAATGCAATTTTGTTGTAGCGTACGTTTCGAATTTTATTTTATTTTCTTTATTGACAAATTTAACTTATCGCCGCTTGGTATTATATTGCACAATTAAAAAATGTAGAATGAAAATGAAAACCCTCCGACGGACGCGGTTTTTTAAGTCCATAATTTTAGGCTTGGAAGTTGAAAGAAAGTGATAAAATTAAGAGCCACTAAAAGTTGTCTGCCATTAGTCAATTTTTACCAATCAATTCCAAGTAAATCTAATATTTTTCTAACGTCAAAACATCTGAAAGAAGACCAAATGTTAGTGCAAACATTGGCATTATTGGCTAATCACTTGTACGACCGGGCATTGACGTAATTGAGTGATATTATAAAGTGTATTTATATAAAGTGATAAATAAAAATTATTGATGTGTCATTAAATTTAAGAAAAAAAAGAATAAAATTCGACTAAGAATAAAAAATCAAGAAGTTGAATATTCAATAGTTAGAATTTTAATACGTGGACTTTGAAATTTAAAAAATTTTAAAATGTGATTTTATAAAATATTTTCTAATACTATATTACAGTCTAAAAGATTTAGTAGTAGTCTCATTCAACACCAACCAAATTACGTAAATAATTACTAGTTTTTCATAAATAACTTTAATGTGTATAATCACTAGAAATTTTTATTCAATATTTTGTAAATAAGATTTTATAACTATTCTTCAAATACTTTTTCTAACCTCTAGAATTTATATATATCACATTTAAAAAAATTGTTATAATAATTATTCTAAATAATATTTTAAATAATATCTTAAATAATCGCTGTGCAAAGTAATTTTAAGTATACATAAACATAATTTGTTGTGCCAAATTCACTGTTAAATTCTTGAAGTGTATGATTTTTGTTCATCTGTAAGTTTTCTTATAAACTTCAACATGTTCAGCTAACTTTAGCTCTAGAGTAAAAATATTTCTATTTTTTAAGATCTAAAATTTAAAAAAAAAATGACAAAAGTTATCTTCCTTTACATCAAAGCTCAAGTGTTTGGTACAAAAAGTATCTTTAATAACTAAAAGTTCATGATGACTATGTAAAATTTAAGTTACACAAACAGATTTAGGTTAATTAAGTACCATGTTTATAAAAAATAACTGAAATCTACCACCGGTTACATGAAATAAATTTAGACCCACTAAGATACAGATAAAATTATACTAGTAGGAAACTTTTACAGTTTTTTTAGAGAATGCCTCTCATTTTACCTTAAAAAATTGTACAGTATAATAAAAATTTGTACAGCATAATAACTTATACTTTAAAAACTTATATTTATTACAAATTTTAAAGCAAAACAATTATGGGAATGTAGAACTTCTATTACAAATGCAAAGAGTTTTGGAAATCCTGAAAGAAACATGTACTTTCAAATAAGGTTGCAAAAGCTTAATTTGGTCAAAATAAGGTTAACATTAATTTTAAAACTACTCTAAATCTGCTTAGCATAATTTGATGATACGCTCTATATTATTGTTGTGCAATCATGCTGTGCACTACTACACTCCATCATATCACCCCTTTTGCTTGATTAATTGGTAATTAATGCAAACCTTATCTCTGGCAAAAGCATGTTTTAAATTAATTAAATAAATATCTTACACAACCCACTAACACCCTCTTCTTTGGATTCTTAATCCCCACTCTACCCTGAAATGTCAACGCATACTTTTGCAGTTTTGCTTTTATACTATGTAGTAGTACAATATTTTGTTACATGGGAAAAAATAGATATTTCTTTAAATTAATAATTTTTGGTACATTTAATATTTATATTTGTGAACTAATCTGTCTGCTTATCTAACAAATTTCAGTCCGATCGGAGTCGAGTCAAAGAAAAAAAAAATGTAAGATAAAGTAAATTAGAAACTGACTTTTAGGTCTTGTAATATGGATTTCATTTGGAATTAGCTTGTATATATTTGAGTGATTCTTGATCAATCTTTGATAGAAATATACGAATTAATTGGACTAGACAATCATAGTCTCGAATCTTGCTAGACTAAACTTGTTATTCCAATTTGATTTTGAAGAAACATCTAAAATCTCAATTGGGGTACAATTACCCATCTCTTTTTTTTCTACTAAAGATCTTCTTATTTATACCCTATCTTACTCTTTATCATATTATTAAATGAACTGTCAAGATTATTCTTCTAAAATTACTCCATAAAATCTTGACAGTTTATTAAGTAGTATGTGAGGGAGTTATATAGGATGTGGTACAAAAAAAATCTTATGGCTCTTTTCTCCTTAGATGGTAAATAATTGAAGAATTTGGTATATTTTTACGCTAAGAATTCTTTATCCCACTTCATATCCCACCCTCTATTTTACTACCTAATGAAAGATTTACTAAAATTTTTAATTATAATTAAAAATAATTTGATAATTCATTAAATAATAGAACTGAGAGTGGGAAAAAAGTGAAATAAAAGATTTTATGACATATTTTTAGGTAAATCGGATTTACTTAAAAATAGCCTAGTAGACACTAACATAAACAGAGGGCATAATGAATTAGGTAAAAACAGAAAAAACATATACATGAACAAAGTCGGCCAATACGTGCTAGTGTTTTTTTTTTTTCCTAAAAGAGGGCCGCCATAGACCTCAAAATTGAATTTTGAAAAAAGAAAAAATAAAAGTTGAATTCCAATGGATCCTTCCAAAATACCACTTCATGCGTCTCACTACCTAGTAGAATATAAAGATTAAGTTAAATTGTTGGAAAATTCTACAGTTTTTTTTAGAGAATTATTTTCTTTTACTTTAAATGCTTGTACAGTATAATATTATGTGTTTTAAAAGTTTGTACTGTATAAATTTTTAAAATTAAGAAAATAATTCTCTCAAAAAAAATTGTAAAATTCTCCTAAATTGTTAGTCATTTTACATCTTTCTTTCACTTGTGTGAAGTTTGCATTTAAGGTGAGGAACATTGTGAAAGAAAGAAATATACGTTCATATGAAAGTTATAGTTACGTGAGAAATTATTACATGAACTCAATTTAAGATTGTATTTGTAAATCTTATTGTTAAAATAAAAGTAATTATAAGAGTTGAGTGATGCATGTTAATATAAAAAAAAAAAAATTAATAGTGTGAAGTACCTATTAAGATATTGATTAGGTGTTTGGTTTATAGGTATAAGGAGAAGGAATAGAAATCAAAATTAATAATATTCATAAATGTTGTTTCATTAATTATCATGAGAATTCTTTTATGAGAATAAAAGTGTTAGAAAATATCCACTTTCATTCCTCACTTATGATATGGGTTTTAAACTTATTAACTTATTAATATAATAAAACACATTTTTTATTCAAACCAAACAAAGGAAATAATATAAACTCATATCGATAATGAAGTTTATGATTCTCATTTGGATTCCTGGATATGAACCAAATACCTTCTTATTTTTTTATTATTCTCTAATAAAATTTTTGCAATTATTTTTAAAATATGTTTTTAGTTAATTTTATATCACACGTATTAAATTTTAAAAACTTACTATAATACTTATTTTAAATAATATATTAAATAATAATTCTCTAAACAATTTAACTAGAAGATTTACATAAATAATCTTGGATGGATTACATATAAGAATTTTCTTAGTTGCATACTTGCATTTGTCTGGCATGCATGACATAAAAATAGGGAATGCTATGAAATATCGATGATGATGAGAGAGGAAAGATGGGATGATGAATACAACACGGCAGATGATGAAGCATACGATATCGAGGAGAGAGCGCATGCAAAACATCTTCATTATTCTGTCCTCTTTCTTTCTATTTCACCCCAAGCAATCTCCAGTCCTTTTTTAACTCTTGGGGTCTGGGGTTGTTTTTTTGATTTTCCCAAATTTCAACATACGCATGACATTTGTCTCCTCTGTCCTGTCCCATTGCCCCCACATTTCAATATTTTCACTTTTTGCCCCTTTATCTTCTTTCAATGTCATGGATAGGTCCATCGGGAAAAAAAAGATGAAACCAAAGATGCTAAATAGGTATAACAAAGCTTCTTTCAATGTCGGATTTCGTGCAACCAAAGATATTTTAAATAGTAATAAAATGCCTATCACCTAACTATGTAGAGATTTTGGTTATTATATGCATTTTTTTTATTTATATATTCTCCAAATTCCACTCTATGTTTTAATTTATTTTTAACTCTTTATGCAAAAAATTATGTAGATATTGTAAAGTTACATTTATACTCAATTTTTTTTAATAAAATACGTTTTTATCAATATTTTCACTATATATCTTGTATTTACAGATATTATATATTAATAAAAAATATATTTAAGTGACTCACCGATTAAACTAATAATCTACTGGTTGAACCAGTAATCTGTTGATTCACATCCCTCTCTAAATTCCTTCCCGATCGTGTTTAATAACTATGTCAGGAAGAGTGACTTGCAAGAATCATAAGTAAGTATCCACTTTCAATTTTGTCTCTATTAGCCATGAAGAAATAAGAAAGTGGAATACAACTTTCTCCTTCTGTTCTTTCTTCATGACAAAATGATAAAAGCAAAGAAGGCGATAAAATAAGAGTGATATTTCCTTGTCACGAAAAAACTAAAGACATAGGCAACAAAACTTGCAAGATGGCCTACAAACTAAGAAGTTTGTTGGCTTTTTTATGATGTGTCCACATTTTTAATTTTAGATATAAATTTATCATAATTTTTATGAATACCCCTTGTTATTTGACAAAGTGTTATTTACACCATAAGTTTGGAGTGATATCTAAATTCCCTGCATAAACCTTTTCAAGATTACTTTCATGATCACTGCCTAAAACTTCAAAAAAATATAAAGAGAGCAGAATAGAATAATGAATGAATAAATGATATTAACAGTAGCATAGTATTTAATTAGGTGACAAAAGCAATTATCCAAAACCATCTAAAATAATGACATATAATGTTGTGTGAAAAATTGATGTCCTTTAAATATTATTAAGCATTTCTAAATCGAACATGTACATCTTAAAAAATTATTCATGAAGACTAGTATTCATTAATAAACTATATGTAATATACATAAATGGTTATATCTCTCCCATACGACATAATGTCATGACATGAGCACAACTCCGAACAACTTTTTTCCCCAAATAAATAAAGAAGGGTATAATTAGTAGTAATATTATTCAACTTAACAATAAAAAAGAAAAGAGTCTAAATGTAAAATTTTTCAGAGTTCATGGTAGGTAAGGTAACATTAACAAAACATTAAGGGTAGTAGAAAAAAGTAGCCGTGAGTTTCTGTGAAAACAGACAGAATATGCAGACAGTAGCATCCTAACTACTTATTACAGAGGTATCACTACGCTGCTGCTTTGTTACCTTTTTTGCAGTTTTCACTCCCAAAAAAGTACCAAAGCTTCCGACCCAAATCCATCGGCAGCCCTTCACGCGCTCCTTCACGCACTGCACACAGTAGCACAACACTGCAACACTTGAACAACAGTGTATAAGGTGGAAAAACAAATAAAATTACTATATTTGAATGTGAATTTGTTTTATTAAAAATTATTTAAATTTAATTTATTAATAATTAAATTAAACTTGAAAAATAAAAATTTAATAGGATTTATTAATTTTTTATATTTATTTCGGCCTTAATTTAATAAAAAATTATTTGAATGCAAATCAAAAAAATAATCAAATAAAATTAAATATTAGTATTCAATTTTTTTATATTCATGCGTTAGCAGTGTGAGAAAGCAAAAGTAATCAAGAAAAAAACTAACACCAAAAAAAAAAAAAAAAAAAAGAAATACTGGCATAATATAGAAAGCAACAACTCAATAAAATTATATACCTGAAAATGGTGTCCACACTTCACTCTTCTCTCCTCTTTTTTCATTCCTCTCCAATATTAAGTCCATCCCATTAATCTCATATCCATTCACCCCTCAAAAAAACACACACACACACAACACACACTTGTATGGTATTGTACTCCTTCGTATGCATGTTTGTTTTGGTATTTATGGAGGTTTGAGAGGTTTTCATTTGGAATTATATTGGCAAGGTGGTCAGTGGTAGTTAGGCTATAAGTTTTGCTGAACGACAGAGTTTTGGGATTTTGGGAGGAAGGTTAGAGAAGTGAGGGATCCGATGAAGAAAGATCTATGCTTTGTGCTTGATGCTGCTGTGATTCTGAAGGATTAAGAGCTTAGAAGACAGGAGGAAGAGGAGGAGGAGGGGGAAAACAACTGCCTTTATTTCTGGAGATTGTAAAACACTAGGTAAATCATGTCTCCTTTTACCCACACTAGTGTGTGTTTTTTTCCTCTAAGTGCATGTATGAGTTTTTCATACATATTATTGTTTATTACTGGAGTTTGTTGCATAATTCCATGTGGGTTTTGTTTAAATTTCTTGATTTTGGAAGATTTCTTGAAGATCCAACGCTTCAGACACAAACTTCATAATTTATTCAAAAAATAGCAGATGGCCTAAATTTATAATATATTTATCAATATCTATGTGTTTGTTTGTGTCTGAATTAAATATATGTATACAGGCTCTATATTCGCATGGATACATGTATTTAGGGGAAGTATGGAGAGTAAGGTTTTATTTTGATAGCGATCTGAGAGTTAAAGTTGCTGACTTTATTTGTTAGAAGTGGACAAAGATAATTGCTTTTGTTTGTTTGCAGAAATTCCTGATTGGGTTAGTATTTGAACTTCTCTTAAGTTCTTGAAAAGGAAAGCTGTTCAGTTTGGTTTATTGATTATTCTTGGTGCAAGAGAAAAGGGATAAAATTTCTTGGTTGTTTCAAAGTTATGAACTTTTTTGGATTTTGCAAATGAGGGGGTGCTTAAAATTGAAGAGCAAGAGGGGTTATGTTTTTTGTGTTTTTGTGTTTTTTTCCTGCCTCTATGGTTGAATTGGGAGAAAATAGTGATTGATTTTACGAAAGGAAACGATTTTTATTTTGCATTTTGAGGTTTTCTTGTTTCCTGGTTTAGGTTTTGAAGTGATGATGGCGGTGACTTCGGCCTGCAAAGACGGTGGCAGTAAAATGCTCCAAGTTGGACAATGGGAAGTATGTGCGATATACGCCCGAGCAGGTCGAGGCTTTGGAGAGGTTATAGATGAATGCCCAAAGCCTAGCTCCCTTAGGCGGCAACAGCTGATTCGGGAATGCCCAATTCTTTCCAACATCGAGCCTAAGCAGATCAAAGTTTGGTTCCAGAACAGAAGGTATTTCTTATTGATTTCGTGTTGAGTTGATGTAGATTTATGTGTTGTGATCTGAATTTATGAATTTATTGTCAATAATGGTGAAATTTTCAATTTTGTTGGCAGATGTAGGGAGAAGCAGCGTAAAGAGGCATCACGCCTCCAAGGTGTGAACAGAAAATTGACAGCAATGAACAAGCTGTTGATGGAGGAGAATGATAGGTTGCAGAAGCAGGTTTCACAGTTGGTGTATGAGAACAGTTTTTTCCGCCAACAGCCTCAGAATGTAAATCTTTTTTGTTTTCCCCTTTTTACATTCCTTCTAGTTGTTTGCTCTTTTCTTTGTAGCGGTGAATTGCTTATTTTTTTCCCCCTTTAAAATGAAAGGGGAAAGGGCAACGCTATGAATTTCAATTATGTAATTTTCATGTTTGAAAGTAATTGAGCTGTAGTCTTGTCTATAAATGACTTCATCAGCATTATTTTCCACTCTAATTTCATTTGGTGACCAGATTGATGGTAATCGAGTCTGTAGAAACATTCTAAGCCTTCAAAATTATAGTATATATTTGTTTCCTTGAATGGAAATTCATTTATTTATTTTTGATCTTACAGGCAACTCTTGCCACCACAGACAATAGCTGCGAATCGGTGGTGACAAGTGGTCAACCCCACTTGACTCCACAGCATCCACCAAGGGATGCCAGTCCTGCAGGGTTAGTGGGGAATGTTTATTGTTCTTTGTGCCCCTTACCTGCATTTTTTTTAAAAAAAATTTATCCTTGGTGTTACTTTGTACTACGACTGATGTGAGGGTTGTTGTATTTTTTCTAGACTTTTGTCCATTGCAGAGTGAGACTTTAACAGAGTTTCTATCAAAGGCCACTGGAACTGCTGTTGAGTGGGTCCAAATGCCTGGGATGAAGGTAACTCCTTTATTAAAATATTTGCTTGTGTTAATCTGCAATTTGTTGATATCTTATAGCATGTTACCAAAAGCAAAAATATGATAAGCTGAAGAAGTGCTGCTTGTTGCTTAAGCAATGCAAAAAAATGCATTCACATCTGTCAGTATTTCCACTTCTCCAACTAGCAACAATAGTGTTGTTTACTTATTAAATTTCTTTTATAGAAGAAAGGACATAGGAATCTAACTTTCAATTTCCATTTTCTTGTTGTCCCTTTTTTCTTTCCCTTTTTATGATAAGCAGAAAGAAGTTTCAATTTATGGTTCATCTTAGTAAATTAGGAATATTATTGATATTTCCACGATAAACTTCAGCTGGTCAATTCCAATTTTACATGGAAAAATGGGAAAACATATTGATGTTTCTTATACTTGGAACGCTTAAGTGGTATCTTCACAAAATTTGAAATCACTATCTTTTCTATTGTGATTATTACTAATCCTTGTTGTGCAATTTTATTGTTTGCTTGGTTATATTCGGCCACTTTCATTTAGCATCTTAAAAAGTTTCTTTTTCTGAATCTGCAGCCTGGTCCGGATTCCATTGGAATCATTGCTATTTCTCATGGTTGCACTGGTATAGCATCACGTGCATGTGGTCTTGTGGGTCTGGAACCTACAAGAGTAAGTCTTTAAGAAAGCTATTTCATAAATGCGGATGGTTTCTCTTCAAGCATTGGTTGTATTTATTGGTAATGTTGATGCAGGTTGCTGAAATCCTAAAAGATCGGCCTTCATGGTATCGTGATTGTCGAGCTGTGGATGTCCTCAATGCGATGTCTACTGGAAATGGTGGAACCATAGAACTTCTTTATATGCAGGTTAGCATTCAATGTTTTCTTGATTTGATTTTGTAAAACTGTTAAGCTGAGTTGCTTGACAAATGTACTTCTGAATTCTTTATTGACAGCTCTATGCCCCTACTACTTTGGCACCAGCTCGTGACTTCTGGTTATTACGCTATACTTCTGTCATGGAGGATGGTAGTCTTGTGGTATGTACATGATAATCTTATATGGAAAATGTAAAGGATTTTAGCTTCTCTATTTACTCTAATGTGGAAATTCAATTCTTGAAAAATTTTAGGTCTGTGAAAGATCACTGAACAACACTCAGAATGGTCCTAGTATGCCACCTGTTCCACATTTTGTAAGAGCTGAAATGCTGCCAAGTGGATACTTGATCAGACCCTGTGAAGGAGGTGGCTCCATAATCCATATTGTTGACCACATAGACTTAGAGGTATTCTGCTATACATTCGAGTTTCATCATATAACAGGCTCTGTATGCTATAATAACCATATTGTCTATGATGTCAACCAGCCTTGGAGCGTGCCCGAAGTGATCCGTCCACTATACGAGTCATCGACATTGCTTTCTCAGAAGACAACAATGGCGGTAGGATATCATATTAGTCTCTGTGCACTAAAAGTGATTCTCTCCTTGTTAC
Organism: Cinchona pubescens; assembly: GCA_025175665.1. Lineage (NCBI taxonomy): Eukaryota > Viridiplantae > Streptophyta > Magnoliopsida > Gentianales > Rubiaceae > Cinchona > Cinchona pubescens. The sequence continues at coordinate 641,496 of JANKKI010000074.1, read as the reverse complement.
AACAATTATGTCGCTGTGCTATATCGTTTGTTATTCTCATGCTTTCTGGAGTATATTTTTGAATATACTGAGATTACTTACAAAGAATTAAATGTACTTTTCATTCTTGAACTTGACCTTGCAATATCATTACAGGCTTTACGCCAGTTAAGGCAGATTTCACAAGAAATTTCTCAGCCTACTGTCACAGGATGGGGAAGACGACCTGCAGCATTGCGGGCACTTAGCCAAAGATTGAGCAAGTAAGTTTTATTCTGATTTTTTCCATTCAGATGACTTCTAATCTTTTATGTGTGAAATGAAAATTGACATTGTTCCTTTTAGGGGTTTCAACGAGGCTGTAAATGGTTTCACAGATGAGGGATGGTCTATGATTGAAAGTGATGGCATTGATGATGTTACTCTTCTTGTTAACTCATCTCCCAACAAACTAATGGGCACAAATTTCCAATATGCCACATATGGATTTTCATCTGTCAGCAATGCAGTTCTTTGTTCCAAGGCTTCCATGCTCTTACAGGTAAGGAGATTAATGCATGTAAAAATATATCAGTAATGAGATACAGCAAGCAGATTTTCCTCATAATGGGTGTATTGCAGGCTGGAGCTGGGAGCATGTGCTATATGTTCATTTTTCTGTCAGTCGAGTCGATATGTTAATACCTGTATAATTTATCATGAATTTATCATGATGCATCAAGGCAAAACCTGGAAGTTAGGTTTTTATTTTTCTATGTTTTTTTCAATCTTTAAAATTTTAAACTGTGGTTTTGGAGGGATCTTTTTATAAGTGAATATCCATGTGAAATGCGCTAGAGGATGAACAACACTTGTAATAGTTTGCAAGAAGACATTACAGAACTCTAGACTTTAAATTATTGCTTACCGTTTTTATCATTGTTTACCCTTTCAGCAATCATCTTCCTTCTTTCATATGTCTACTCTGAGAAATGTTTATCCAATTATTTATCTCTATTCTGGCAGAATGTGCCTCCTGCTATACTTCTCAGGTTCCTGCGGGAACACAGATCAGAATGGGCTGACAGTGGTATTGATGCATACTCAGCAGCAGCTATTAAAGCTAGCCCTTGTAGTATACCTGTGTTCCGAGCAGGAAACTTTGGTGGGCAAGTCATCCTTCCACTTGCTCACACCATTGAACATGAAGAGGTTGGTAACTTGTACTTTCTAATACTTAAGTTGATGATAATCTCCTTTCAACTGTTCGTATTTGCTATTATCTTATGCTTTTCATATGAGCAATTGGTTTGTATCTGCAAAACAGTTTATGGAAGTGATTAGGCTGGAAAATATTGGCCATTATCGGGAAGACATGATTATGCCTGCTGATATCTTCCTCTTACAGGTAGGTTTTTGTTCTCTGATTCGTGTGTGGCTACTTGATACAAATATTTCATTCTTTTTCCACTGAAGTTCTAGGGGATTGTTTTGTTATAATAGTGTTATACAGGCTCTCATTTTTAGTTACCATGTTTACTGCATTTCTCTATTTGTTACAATGTTAGCTATCAGACAAAATGTCGACATCTGTATTGTAACTCATTTTTATATGTTGCAGCTTTGTAGTGGAGTGGATGAGAATGCCATTGGTACTTGTGCAGAACTTGTCTTTGCACCAATAGATGCCTCATTCTCTGATGATGCACCACTTCTTCCATCTGGTTTTCGCATCATTCCTCTTGATTCCAAAGTGGTCAGTCTCCATCTCATGTTCTGTAATTTCAGAGTTCTCATTTCTGCTCATCTCTGTTGAGTTTTCTGGTTTATTGTTGTGATTATGCAGGATCCATCAAGTCCAAATCGAACACTTGACCTTGCATCTACACTTGAGGTTGGACCATCAGGAAGCAGGATATCTGGTGAATATGCTCGGCACTCTGGCAGTGCAAAGTCAGTTATGACAATAGCATTTCAATTTGCATTTGAGATGCATCTCCAAGAAAATGTATGTACTGCAGCTATGGCTCGGCAATATGTTCGCAGCATAATATCATCCGTTCAGAGGGTGGCATTGGCTCTTTCACCTTCTCATCTAGGTTCTCATCCAGGTTTACGGCCACTGCCAGGCACACCTGAAGCACAGACACTAGCTCGTTGGATCTGCCAAAGCTATAGGTCTGCTGCTAGATCTATCTAGTTTGTTAACATTAATTTCTTAATTTATTATCTTGGAATTGTTTACATAGCCGATCCTCAAGGTGATGAGAGGGCTATGCATTTAAGTGCTTTAGGATAATTAGCTGCAAGAAGTCTGAGAATGAATGGTTTTCAAATTGCTTAAGTTGCACTACTCACTGAGGGTTCTAATTTTTCTAACATTAAATAATAACTTCGCATGCAATTTTCTGATAATCAAACCTGGCTTTGTTTTGATTAAAAGTGTATTATGTAAAAGTAGCCTTGCATTTGTAACATGTTAGTTATTGATATGCTGCCTTCAAGGCTATTTGACACTACATAAAATCTACAATATTATAGTTTGAAGATATTGTTAAAATAATATGCTGAAAGCAGATACGTAGGATAAAATGGAAAATGGAAATAGTGCTTCATCTATAGTACAATGAGCAATTTCTTTGAACTTCTCAACAGGAGATTTTCTGTAGTCAGCAAAATCTGATTCTATCCCAATTAATGGGCAAAATAGGTAACCTCAGATGAAACAACAATTATCTTCTGTTAAAATTATCTGCTTGACACAGAATATTTTCTAGGTGAATTTCAAAAGTTCATTTATCACTTAGGTCATGCATGTCTAGTTAGCAAATTGCATAAATGCCTGGGGTAATCAACTCTTCACCACCTGTCTTGTAAAGCAGGGAAGGGAGTAAGGATGCAATTGCAACCTTCAACTGTGCTAATGTGTGTACAAATGAAAATTTTGCGAAAACATTTCAAGTTTCATTTTCCCTTTCGCTTCTCCAGAACAAGGGAAAAAAAAAATTCATGTTTCATTTTGAAAGGACTGAAATCTATAGGTAGTTTTTCATCTTTGGGTGCCCAAATTTGGTTGTGCAATTTTATATGTAAATTTTTATGCTTATTTGCAGGTTCTTTTTAGGTGTGGAGTTACTCAAACCTGTTAGTGAAGGAAGTGAATCCATTCTCAAAACACTTTGGCACCACTCAGATGCTCTGATGTGTTGTTCTTTGAAGGTGCTTTTTCAGTCATGATTTCTGATTTCAACAATTAACTTCTATAGCAATATTGTTTCTTGTTCTTTTGCTTCAGCCTGTTCTTTGGCATTCAAATTACCATAAGTCCATGACGTTTTTGACATACTACTTAGTTTAACTCATTTATTCACTTGTTTTATTTGCTGAAGGAAATTGGAAAATATGGCCATTATCTAGGTTAACCATATTTGTTATCATTGAGTTGTCTTGGACATCTTATTTGCTCAAATTAGTAGGAAATCAGGCCCTGGATGGATAGGAACTGAAAGTAGTACAGATTGCGGATGTCAAAATAATATGCAATAAGGCGTTAGCTGGTTTGAATATACTACAAAGAAATAAATGAAGTTGCAGCTTGGACACTAATTAATATGCATTTAGGAAGAATTGATGTCAGTTTCTGTTGCAGCTTGATGTGCTCATGCCTCGGAATTTTGATAGAGAAAACATTAATGTGCTTTTGCTATCAGATGTGGCACCAAGTTTAACTTTTTCTGAGGTCACAGAGTCCAAAAGATGTATGAAGAAGTATTTTTTAATTTTTTTTTAAAGGTAAAAGATGTATGAATTTATGATAAAATTGTGCACAAAATTTTCTTCAATACATACCCGAGTTTAGTTGAGGCTAAAACCTAATGTTAAGCTGTCCATCTTAGTGGTAATTTACAGTGTAATTTGTTGATGCACTTCTGAATGCTAGTTTTGTTTTCTTTTCGTCTTCTGCAGCCATTGCCAGTTTTCACATTTGCTAATCAGGCGGGACTTGATATGCTTGAAACTACTTTAATTGAGCACTCCAAGATATAACCCTTGAGAAGATTTTTGATGACAATGGGAGAAAGACACTATTCTCTGAGCTTCCACAGATTATGCAACAGGTACAGTTCAACTAATACAACTCCATGCAAATTTTCAAATTGCCGTTGTCCTTCCTAAATCAAAGAAAAATATGTAAGTTGTTGACAGATAACAATATTGCATTTTCTATGATAAGCTATTAGAGATAATGGAGCACATAATATTGCTCTCTCTCTCTCTCTCACACACACACACACACACATTGCTAGAAGTAATATGTAGAGAATTGGTTTCTCATTGAGGATGAAATTTAAACCATCATCTACATGAAAGGACTGTTCTTATTAGGATTGCTATCTCCACATTGAAAGGAAAAGGTGGTGTATATGTAGCATACTCAATTTTAACCATAACCAAACACCCCCCACCCAACCACCTCCCCCCAAAAAAATAATAATAAATAAATAAATAAAGAACGAAACCATAGAATTTGTTTCCATCAGTCCAAACAAAGAAAAGGACAAAAGAATCGTCTTTCATAGTTTTGATGTGGTTTAGACTTTTAGAAGATACTGTTCATCTGTAATTTGGTATATTGGCACACATAACTAACAGAAATGGTTATCTGGGCCAGGGAATACATATTTCTTTTTCCATAGTCCATTTAGAATATTGGTTTTGGGAAGCCATCTTGACAACTTGCCTTAATTTGATCTTTGGGACATCTCCTTCTCGTAGTTGTAACATCGATGAACTTGTACATGTCCCCTTGCAACCGTCCCATCTAAAGATTAATACAAGATTTTTATGTAGGTGAAACATATACCTTGATTATTTCATCCTATCTACTTTCATGGCAGGGTTTTGCGTGTCTTCAAGGTGGCATCTGTTTGTCAAGTATGGGTAGGCCAGTCTCTTATGAGAGGGCAGTAGCTTGGAAGGTGTTGAATGAAGAAGAAAATGCTCACTGCATATGCTTCATGTTTGTTAACTGGTCTTTTGTTGCGCTGACTTTGTAGAACAAATAGGATCAAGTCTTGGTAGGCTAAAAACAACACATTTTGGCTTCTGTGTATGGCTTTCTCCCTTGCCTTCTATACTGTTTAACCAATCCGTATGCTTTCGGCTTATATTCCTATCTTGTTATAAGATATATAAATTCTGACTTATCCTTAATTTATGAACTGTTTTCTTCCAAATGATATATTATTTAGTGTTCATAACTTCGTAAAGGTTAGAATAAGACAAGGATTTGTTTTTGTTTGGACAGTAATTGTTTGTTATATAATTCAAAAAATTATTTGAAATAATACTATAGTTGCTGTTTGTGATGTGATTATTTTAGAAAAAAAAAAATGGTTGAAAGACGTTTTTGAAGAATAATTATTTATTATTTTTTAAAATAATATTTTGCGAAGATTTTATAATATGTTTTTCGAACGCCTTTTTATCTCATATATGTTACTACATCCAGAATGTTACTATAATAATTAATAATATCACGAATAATTCCGCACAGTTCAAATGGAGTTATTGCAAAATATTATTAGGATAATAATGAATAATGGAGCAATATTAGCATTCTTTGACTAAGTTTGCTGCATTCCTTCAGCTTTTATTAACACAAGAGTTGGAAAACAGATATGCTACAAATTGCTAATATAAACTTGTCCTCTTGGCCAGTTCTTGCGTCTGTTTGGCTTCCATAGGAGTGAGTAAATTCATGTTTCAATGGAAGATATCGTGTAGTGTGGTGGCGCCCTTATTTTCTGGAAATTATTATTCTTGAAAAGAAAAAATTCCTTGGGGCATTGAATTGGAGTGTTGATATGAGTGTGTCTACTAGCATGTTTTTATGGGTAGTACACAAAAGGAGACAAGGGGGAGAGACAAGTGGATTTGGTGAATAAAAGTAGGAACTTCCATTTGCCTTAGGAGGATATAATTGGAAGGGGAATTAAAGATTGAATACTTTGCTTACAAAAGCATTGCTATAGCCTACAATCACTTGTCTGCACTTTTGCTTTGGACAAGGTGTCTTGGGTGTGGGGGCCTTTGTTAACTTTTGGACCTCAAATAACAACTCTCAGAAAAATGAATATCTAAGTGAAAAATAAGACATTGGTATTTTTGGCCAAAACTAAGAACCTGATATACTACTACATTATAAGTGTTAAATATATCTAAAAGTTTTAATTTTGCTTGAAAGTGGAGAACCAAGAAGGAGAGTGGCTTGTTAAAACAAAGAAAAAGTGCCATTAAGTAGACATTATAAAGGTTAAGCTTTTTATGCCAAAAACAAAAAGGAAATTAAAGATGAAAGCTTAAGCTGCAAAGGATTTTACTCTCTCTCTCTCTCCGTTTAAATTTTAAAGTTATATACAGTAGATTAGCATAGACAAATTAATGAAACCAAGTTTATGTCATCATGCTTTCCAAATCTCTTTTGATTTGCAAACTGAATTAGGTAGGGTGTAAGTTATTCAAACGTCTTTTGTTTCCTAAAGGTATCATAAAATTTCATAAAAATTAATATTTTATATATGCAACTTGGAGAAAGAAAAATATTTTTCATATCTCAAGAATCTTTCTGAATTTACTTAGATTTCATAGTGTAGGACTTAATTGGCTGTTTTATTTCATTGAAAGTATTAGGCAGAAAGCCTAAACAAAGAAGGCCAAAAAAAAAAAAAATAGGCCAAAAAAAAACGAAAATCTTTTTGGTTATTATTATTTTAGAATGCCAATAGGGCTTTACCAACCTCGTCAACGTAGGGTATCTTATGATTAATTTCGTCCTTTTGTGCGCAATCCCATTTCTTTTAAGAATGTGGAGTTCCTATTTCCTTCTTTTCATACATCCAATAAAGTTGATTTTCTAGCAACAAAAGAAAGTGAAAGTAATTTCTTACCTTTATTACTAAAAGGTGAAAATAAAACATACCCAAAAATGTGCAAGTAGATGGTCGAGTTTTCGATATCAGATTGATGGATCATTTAATTAAAGCTAATCAGACAAGCAATGCGCACTCCACTGTCACGGACTTGTTGAATGCTTGTCCAATTTTTATTGCTTTAAATTCGTTAGGGGACCTCCATTACTTTTTTCCCTGTTGAGGAGAAACACATTCCCATGGAATTCAAAAGAAATATTTTCATACATCTTTCTAGTTATTGGCTTGTAGTTTTCACCTTTTGACAAATGGATCGCTCATATTGAAGTATAAATTGTGAGTTTTTAGTTAAGAGACGTTAAATCCGTACATAGCATGTGACTCGGGAAGTTAACGTCTGTTAACTATAACTTACAGTATTTGTTCCGTGGTCTTCCTGAAACAAATAATTTTGTTCTTTAACACCTGCTCTATTTAGATTAGTTGAGAACTCGTAACATGAGTTGATTAGATTAGTTGAGAGTCCAACACTAGTAAAGAGAGCCTAGAAATATGTTAGAGAGAATCCAATACATATGTGGAGTTGTGGGTCTTTTTGTAAGTAAAGGCCAAACTTTGATATCATGTTAAATAATATAAATTTTTATCTCACCAAAGTAATTGACAATAAGTGATGTGACTCATGACTTTTATTAATTAGTTTAAGATCTTTAGACTAATTGATGTGTAATATTTTATTTTAACAGGTTGAATGGTGTCATTTAACCCTAAAAAAAAATTCATCTGAACATTATCTACACATTAAGAACCTCGTATCAATGAGCATACAAAAATCTTGATATGAATTTGTGAAATAATTTTTTTTTTCGTAATAAAAGTACATATAGATTAATTCAAATGAAATATGCAGATGCGACATTGGGTGGTAGAAGGCACTTTTGTCTATAGGTCATAGTGAATTATTGTGTATTCTACAATGACATTCTAATGAAATGTCTCAAGCACTTAGATCTTTCTTTTCATTGGTTTTGATATCACAATATGCATGTCACTTTCCATTCAATTTGTTCTTCTTTGAAAGTCTTATCAGGCTTTGTTAGAGATAATGAATTGAGAGAGATGTTTTCCATCAGTGCATTCACATTATTTCAATCATAGAATAATTCTATTATCTTTCTTGACCATCTTCGGCTGATAATTACATAGATTTTCTAATCAAATGAAATGTATCATAGATAATATTTGTTGAATAGAATACCTATCGCTGATTAATTCCTTTAAATCTCGATTAGACTAGCATCACAATTATGTTATGTCATTTCAACTTATTCCGATTTCTCAATTATTAATTTTGAGTCAAATTCTTGATCCCATTTTGCAGTTCTTTACATCGAGATACAATAGTTTTTGAGTACAAAAGCTGTTGATGGAAGTTATGGTTGATTTGTTTTAAAATGGTTTACACCCTTTTATTTGTATGATAAAAATAAATAAATAAATAAACCTCAGAGATTATGAGACAAATCATTGATTGACTTCAATTGAATTGATTAATACTGCAAGTATACGGGTATGCAAGTAATAAAATGATAAATAAAGTATCATTTCCAGGAAAATTGGTTTTGCAATTGTGGATTATTTAATTTGATTATTATTTGTTGGATTGAAATTATAAAGAAAGATTTGAATTAAGTTAAACCTATATACTAAGATTGATATTAAAAAAAAAAAAGTTGGATTAGAACTAAATTACCTAATTTACTAGGGTTAGGGTTTACCTAATCAATTAAGAGGCCAAGAATCAAGTATTGGAAGTCTAGTTTCTCAATTGTAATACCAATTCTATGTCTCGATGAAGTGATTCTATTTCATTTCGTCTTAAAGGGGCAGATTTAGGGGGCGGGTGGGGTCATCGCCCCTCAAAATTTTAGAAATTATAAATTTTATCCTTTAAAATTTTGAAAACTTAATTTGTATTTTTATAAAATTTGTATTTTGTCTTGAAAGAAATATAAATTAATTTTAATAATTATGTTACAATTCCTGCGTCCGTCCGTGTTTAAGGTATGTAATCTCTCGTCTATCATCCTTCTTAAAACAAATATCCAATTACTAACTTACGGAAATCATAAAATTGATGACTTAAGGCAGGTACATGATCCTCAACATTATCCAACCATGAAACCAAACCATTATTTAGTCTACAACTAGAGATTACCTTCTAATGTTACCCTAATTAACTAAGATACAAGTAGAGAGGATCAATTCCCAATCTATCCAATCAAATCCAACAACAATTGGAAAGTCAACTCATCCAACCGACCGATCAACAAAATTAGGCCAAAGCTCACGGCAAAATAATGTGAACAAGATCTAACTCAAAACTAATCTACCACATCATATGAATTTAAAGATTGTTACAACGCAAATAAAGAATTGAAACTACACATGGCATAATGAAAAGAAAGCATTAAATCTAAATTAAGCCTGAACTAAATAAACAAAACATAATAGATTAACATACATAAATAACAAGTTTTATAATCAAAAGATAAGAGCTTTTAGCATCATGGCAGATAAAATCTAAGAAAGTCATCATAAAAGTATAAAACCTAGGCTAAAAAGGTTCCTCTCAATGTAGGTGAAAGAAACGAGAAGGGTAAGATGGTCCAAATGAACAGTCAGCGGTCCAATTTATGTGGGTTTTACAAGGCTGGGTGACAAAAGTCCAAAATTTGTCTAAGAAAGGTTTAAAAAAAAAAAATGCGCAATTCAACTCATCATCGCAGGGGTCGTGCAAAGTGTGCCGGCGGCAGACCCCAGGCAGCCCTCGTGGACTGCCGACCCAAGGTTTTGGCTGGTGGAACGGCTTGCTCGTCTGGACAACACTTCATTCTTTATATTATTTTACCATGCGAAGTCTACACAAAAACTTTCTAAACATTGATATAAGTTAAGAATACTAATTAACATTTCAAACTTAATAAAAGACTTAAACACGCATGAAACTAAAAGTGCACGAATTTACATTCAATTTACCTAAAGCTCAAGGACTAGCTTATATTGTGCAATTTAGGCCGAAAATAACCCTAATTTTCTTAGGGTTATCAATCAACAACTGATGCTTCCACAACTAAAAGTGCAATAAGGATTGTGACAAAAACGACGCCTTCAAGACAGAGTTGATCCCACTTCAAATTTCACAAGTCTTTGTTCCTTAAATTACCAATTTTAGTACTTTAATTTTATTATCAATTTTTGGCAAAGTGTTCAAATTAGTTGAAAATGGGTGAATTTTGACAGCTCTTTTTTAATGAAAATACTTCAATATATTACCAATAGATGAATAAAAATATTTAAGAAAACAAATGCAAATTATAGGTATTCAAATCTTTTCATTCAAAAATAGTTAGAAAAATTTATTAATTTCGAACCAATTTGAGTGATATGTCAAAAACCGATAGTGTAGAGTACTAAAGTGCTACATTTGATAGTTTAGAGGGTAAAGGACAAATCAATGATAGTTAATTGGTGCATATTACAATTAACCCTTTGATTAATTAAGTTGAAGTTTTTGAACTTGTTCATAGAAAATTATTTTATTGTTCTTAAACTTTTAAATTCGTGTATATATATATATATAAGGTAAATTAATCTAAAAACATTAAATTTGATACTTAAATAGATCAGAATTCTGAAAAGTAAAATACGGATTACCATGAATTTTTGATTTAGGAAAGTATTAAATAATACGTGTAAATAGAAGATTAAATTTTGGAGAATTATAATCAAGAATTTAGAGACTTATTGATTATGTTAAGAATTAGATAGACATATTTAAAGAACTCAAAATAATTCTTTTCAAAAAGATATAAAATTTTAGGAGTAACTATATCACTTAGGCAAGAAGAGAAAATGCTTTCATTTGGATTTCATGAACCAGAATATGGGAAATTGAATAAGTTTCATATTTTTGATAACATGAATTTGTCATCTCACGGTTACATAGATTACATTTATATGCAAAAATTTATTCTTTTCTAAAGGGTTTAAACCTCCAAATTTGAGAATCACATATTAAAACAATTCATTTATACAATGCCTTGATCGATATGCTTATGTATCAAAATATCATGAAATATGACAAACTTTTCATGTTTACTTCACATATATTATAATTTTTAGGGGAATATTCTATAGTTCCGTTGAGGGAACCATTTCGCTAGCTTTAAGGATTTGTACAGTTCAAGTTTTTAAAGCACACAGTGTTGTACTGTACAAGTCCTTAAAATAACAAGGAAATGATTTTCTAAAAGAGATTGTAAAATTTTCCTAATTTTATTATGATTTTTGTGTTTCATTGACTTACTAATTACTAATTTAGTTATTTTAAATACTTTTAATAAGATCTTACGATTTTATGATCCGATCTTATAATACAATCTAGTAACCTCATTGATCCTAGAAAGAATACCAATTCTGAAAACTATGATTTACACCTTTGAGTTGTTTAAATAACAAAATATCCCCACCGAGAGAGGATGCCTCCACAACTAAAAGCGCTAATATGATTTATGAGAAAAGCAACGCGTTCAAGCCCCACTTCAAAACCCTTTGTATTCTGTTTGTGATACAAGGCCCAAATTATGCATACTTAAACCAAACCCAATCATTAAGGAGTCACGCCCATGACTGTTACTGTAAGGTTTATATTTGCCGTTGCATAAGTACAGCTATGATGCATGATTGCTAATTTGTCTTAAATCCTTGATTGAATCCCAACCTTTTTATATTTAGGTATTTAAATGAATTTAAACAAGTTGAATACATCAATGTTTAAACTTGTCCTGTTTATATTTTGAATCAAACTCAACGAACTTTTATCGAGTTGAGTTCGAATTGAATTCGAATGGTTTAGAATTTTTATATGTAAATTTAAAATCACATACTTATTGAATCGAATTCAAAAATTTAACTATTACTAATTCTTGTTCAAGTTTAACTTTATGCCTAACGAACCAATTAAACTCTTCCACAACTAATTACAATTTATATATCAAATAGTTTGATTCACTTGCAACTCTATTTATGTTTATATTAGGTGAGAACAAGAGATGAATTAGCTAGCACTTTTGTACTTTGTAGCAATGTCAAAATTGGACCCTTACCTAAGATTTTCCTAAATTCTCGCCAATCTATTAAGATGTACTTTAGTGGGTTGGTGTTGCACATTCCAATAGTTTGCACGTGCATTCAATTATAATGATTACAATAGATCTTAAAAACCGAACTAGTTGTCCTAAATGAAATAAACACTCACGAAAAATGTTTGTTGCATGATCTACAAAGTTCACTTAAAGTAGGTGAAAAATTGGTATGAAGATTTGATACATTCACTTTTATTTGGTGTACTCTCTTTATTCGAATCTAGATGGTGCTATTCAAATTATTGAAAAGAAGGAACCAAAAAAAAGAAAAAAATCTTTTATCAACGTAAAGAAGGGATGGCAAAGAACCCTTTTGCATGGTCTCCAAGAAAACCCATGATTAAAATCTTGAAGCTTTTAAGACGAAAATTTAAAGATATCAAATACCTGCCAGCAAATCTTAGCTGTTTGCTTCTTAACTATTTTTTTTTTAATGTTTAGACTGATATGTGAGATTGGAATCTTCTAACAATGTTCAGTACTTCTCATTGATACAAGTAAAAAGGAAAAGAGTTCAAAGGGAATAAGTATTTGTGGCAGAAAGAACAATTGGATGATAGAAAAAGAAGAGAGATTTGTGAAGAAGCATAATAATTAGAACACAGAATAAAAGTGGTCACTGGAAAGGTGATATATTGTGGTCCAGGTGTATAAGAGAGTCCTCTCATTCCAAAATTCTGCTGCTTTTATACCTAACGTGGAGTGCAATTTTGACTTAATTAGTGTGCTTGATCAATTAATGATCACTTTACACTTAAGAGTCAAATTAATTAATCTTTACTATTTTTACTACTATAATACTTCTTACTGTGATTTACTTTATTAATAAATAATAAGTTTTATAACAGATATGACTTGTGCAACCTAAATGTCAAATAATTCAGTTTTGTTTAGACAATTATTATTTATGATATTATTTAAAACAATCATTGTAATAAATCTTTTAAAATGTGATATATGTGAAGTAAAAAGTCAGTCGAAAAATGTATTATAGAATAATTATAAAATATTAGTTGAATAATAACAAAATAACTATTAATGTCCAAATGGTTATTCAAAAGGAAACTAGCCAAAAAATGAATGTTCGTTTAGGTCCACAATTCTCTTTTTTTGTCTATCAAAGTCAAGTTGCTCCATACTTAAAATTCGTTATGCTGGAATTGCTCAATTCTTATCCGCAATTCCTTTTTTGGAGTATCAGTGTGCATGCATGTTTCATATGTATATTGAATCATACTTCTTGTTGAAATCTTCATCCATTTAACTGAAAGCTTATGATCAATACTATGCTCATCTCGAAACATCTTGCCCGGGAGGAATTATAAGGTGGACTAGGTTCTTTGACGCAGTCATAGACCTCTAAATTTAGAAGCAACCACGCGAGTATAATAGATACTTTGTAAATAACATATATGGTTGATTATTGGAATAAAGGGTCTATAGTCACATCTGTTAGACCTAATTTATTTAGAAATTTTATCTTCTTCATGAACCCTTTTTTCTCCAAACGATAAAGGTTTTTGTTCATAATAGTGAACTTGTAGCCAACCTGATTTATTTAGAAATTTTCTTCTTCAAGAACCCTTTTTTCTCCAAACGATAAAGGTTTTTGTTCACAATAGTGAACTTGTAGCCAACCGACCTGCATCATCCTCTTTTGAGAATCTAACTATTTAAAAATAGTATTTTAATTACGATTTCAATATTATTGTTTTAATCTTACCTCTAAAATTCAAAATTTAGATTTCAATATAATATGATACATAACAAAAGGAATGAACAAATAGAAAAAAAGATCACGGATATTTTTATTTTGTCAAGAAAAAAGAATATTAAACATCCCAAATTAAATGCAAAATTGTTTCAATGGAACAGATAGTGTATCATCCCTCTATACATAATTTCTTGCAACAAAAATATTCATCATGCCCCATCCACGGAATCACCACTCAGAAGCAACATTCAATGGCTTGATCTAATTATAGTTACTAATGAGTTTGGAGTCATCATAGCATCATGCACATATAACCGTTTCTAAATGATGTATTCAAATTTAAAAAACATAATAGGAAGTTATTATTGAGTCGTGCCATCATAACACTAAGAGGGACATTGAGATTGTTCAACCAATTGCAGCTACCCCTACCCTCTCTTGGATAATGATGGTTATGACTTCATTTGGAATGATTGAATATGGGGCAAATGAAAAAAGAATTTTCCTGGACTGTTTGCATATCTTGCGATATACGTAGGCCTCCCTATACTCTCCTTTGTACCATAGACAATTTATGCGATATATGACCTGCGAGTTAAATTTTAGAGAGAAGAAAATTTAACTGTTCGACTCTTTTCATTACTGATTCAAATCTATGCAATAGAGTATAGCAGAACTCCTTTTTTAAGAAATTATGAGGAAATGTGAAGTGTTCCCTTTTTTAGTTCTTTCCTATATTATGTATTACAAAATCTTAAAATTCAACTCATACATATATAAACCGGATCAGTTCTGAATATGATAAACTTGATTGTACCTTCTATATTATGTAACTATCAAGTAGTCATACTTAATTAGAAAATACAATAACAAACTAATTACGAATATTTCTTAGTTGTTGTGTTTGTCTGATTATTTATATCTACTAAACAAAATTCATTTTTTCATTTAAAAAAAAAGAAAAATTTACCCTCTATTGGGTCCTTATACAAATAATTTGTTAAAAAAAAAAAAAAAAATTGAATTTACCCTCCACGAGTATGGAAAGTTGCTTGTTTTGAAAAATTATATATCTAAGTGAGTGTAATATCGTTACCATTTTTTATATATCTGACTATATATAAAGAGAGACCATTAGTATGGTGGTTTTCCTTTCTAATTAGTTTTTAAGAAGAAAAAATTTTAAATTTCAAAAAATAAATACCCAACTAAAAGAAAAGGGTAAAACTAACATAATACTTTAACTACTTGCTAAAAATTCTCTTAAATTTATTTAAAAAATATCCTTTCTAATTTAACAATAATGAATTATTTCATTAAAGTTATATTAATTTTTTTTAAATGACACACATAAAGGGTGCCAAAATCACTAGTCTAATATAAATCTCTAATAATAATCAATTTGCATTCATTTTTTTATATGACAGGACGCGAAGATTTAAAATGGATAACCAACAATCACGTTCCTTAATTTTTGCTTTTCCAAAACTTATTAATATGATTGTTTCTTAGTGTTAAAAAACATTAACTTTCATTTCAAAATCAATTGAGAATGAGTGGTATGACTCAAAAATTTATTAATTACTTTAGAATCTTTAATTTAACCAATATGGATTATAATTTTATACTTTTACACCCCTTTCAGATACGACTTGAACTGAAACAAGACAATATACTGGTTTGGCCTCTTATACACAACTGGGAAGTTCAAACCTGAACAAGTATGGGTTGAGATAAACTCCTAAACTATATGAACAAGTATTAGCTAAGCCAAACTCCTAAAGTATGACACAACAAATATTGGCTGACATAAATACATGAAATCAAATCCAATGTGCATAAGGGCCCAAAGCATGCATGGATGGAAAACACTTGAGAATAGTTTTGATACCATATTAAAGAATATGAGATTCTATCCTAAAACTAATTGACAATGAGTGGTGTGATTCAAAAATTTATTAATTAGTTTAGAATATTTAGGATAATCGATGTAAGATAAAATTTTATACTTTCACATATAGTTTTATTTTTTTATTTAGTTTAATGGCTAAAAGTTTTAAAGGCAAAGTTTTTTATTTTATAAAAATACCATATATTCATTTTTCCTTTGCATAGCAAGGGTTTTTTACTAGTTAGATTCATACTATGGAACTGCGTGGTAACTTTTTCAACTCTTACCAAGTTCACAAGATAGTTCTTTTAAACAACAAATTATTTTCATTGACAATGCACAAAGTATCAAATGTTCCACCATAATGATATTCAGAAGTTCATAAAGTTCAAAACAAAAAAAGGAGCTAAAGTTCATGGTTGCTTTTCGAAATACTCGCTATTATTTTGTTGAGTAAAATAAAATTTTAGTCCCATTGTTTGGGGTATGTAATAATCTAGCTCCTAAAGTGACACGCAAAGCAACCCCAATGTTTTAAATTTGACAAAATATGCAAAACAGATCTCAAAGTTAAAAAAAAAAAAAAAAATTCTTTTTACTGGAGAAATCCAAGAAGCTTCAATGGCAAATTAACCAGACGGGGACACCATCTTTTGAATGGATTATTTTCATAAGATAAACACCTTGCCATCTTTTTACTTTTCCCCTAAATTGTCTAATTTATCAACCATGCACAGTCCCATAACACATTTGAACATTCCCTTTGACTGTACTTGCAGTAAAAGTAGGAACAAAAGATGTTAGTTTATTATTTACTTTTTCTTTTGTGGTAGAAAATGTGATTAACACGTAAAGGTAATTAATTTTTTCAACTGTACACTAAGCTTTGTATTCAGCTTTTTTGCAAATTAGCTATGCCTTCTTTGAATTATGAATCTATCCGATCATGGGACCAAAAATTATCATCGAACCATCAGTACTACAAAAATGGTCCCCTCAGCAATGAGAATTTTGGTCCTAGCTGTTGACCTAATTAACTCATTGTTTATCACTTCAGGACCATTATTATGGTTCAATTCATTTGTTTGTACTTATATAAACAAAAATACTACGTAAAAAAGCAAAATTAAAGCTGGCACTGGATGATTCTTGCCCTGTTGGATTAGTCTATGGACGGGGGACATTTTTCTTGGAAATCGTTTTTTTTTGGGGTTAAAGTAAAACAGAAGAATTGTAGAATGTGGAATGCTGTTAATGTTTAACATGCAGATCTCTTTATCAGATGGTCCATTTTCTAATCATCTTTCACAGATAAAAGATTCATAGCATCGTGGGTTGTCACTCATATTATGGCATAATGGAAACATAATACTACAAGACAAATGAAGCACATAAATAGTATGTTCCCATAATTGGAGACACATAATTAGAGACTTGGCCAAATTATAATAAAGGAAAATCGGATCGATCTTTATCTTTACTTATAGATATTAAATATGAATTTTATTGATAAATGACATTAATAAATATAAATAAGATTTTTATAAATATTTAATTTACAAAATTCATAAATAAAATACAAGATCGGATCTATTTAAATTTTTCAATAATAAAAATTGAAGAAACAGGATAGTGAAGGATATTACTCTAGCACCAGCGATTGAGAGACGACAGTAGGAATTGGAGAAAAATCTGGATTTCAGTCTTATTTATAATTCCATATATATGTGTGTGTGTGTGTGTGTGTGTGTGTGTGTGTGTGTGTGTGTGTGTGTGTCTCTTATCTACCACACATGAAGACAAGGATAATTGGAAAATCCAATAATAATGAGCTCTAAAGGGAGGGACGAAATTACCATGGATATTATGAGGAGTAAGTAAGGGCTTGTTCTCAATGGCTTGTTGAGAGCTGCTTATAAATTTTTAAGAAAATAAATTTGTTGACAAAAATTTAAAAATTATTTTTGATTTTTATGTTTAAAAAAATTATTATTATTATTTTTCAAAATCAACTCTAGGCCTACTTTTTCAAAAGTGTTTTTTTTTTTTTCCAATTTAAAAAACCAACAACTTATATATATACCTTTTCATAAGTAGTTGAAAATAAGTAATAAGTTGGGAAGGGCTACTACGTTAGATAAAACTTTACTTTAACTAACTAATACTTTCAATGGTTCCGGTTTGAACGTTGATTTTTTTAAATTTATTTTAATGTGAGACCATACTCTTAAGTTGGGTTTGTGTTTATTGATGGATTTATTCATCCCTTTAATTAAACTCACAATTTGCATGTAGAATTGATCACCTGAATCTAAATCCAAAGTTTATGAATTCAAAGAAAATTATTAACTTGCTTATTTTATTTGCGTAGTCTCATTTAAATGTCTAATGGATTGAATTACTAGCAATCGATATTGCTTTGTGGATCATTTTACATGCGTGTCAATGTAATTTATCCCTTTTTTCAAATTTAGGTTTTGAGTACCTTTGAAATAAATTCACTAATCTCTGTGAGTTTAGTTCCATAAATTCTTGGTACTTGAACGAAGAGTAGTGGAATTTACTTTAAATTCGTGTATTAAATAATTACAAAATATTATTTAAACAATCATAAAAAATAAAAAAAACCATCTAAACCGAGTTATTATAATTTCCTTGAAAATCTACAACTTGAAGATATTTGAACCTATAAACTGGCATTAATTCAATAGTATCTACATTTTACACCCAGTAGTACAGTATGTCATAATTCCAAACAAAACCTTGAGTAACACACTCAATTAATTAGAACCCAATACAAAAAAAAAAAAAAAAAAAAACCCTGATAAAATTCAGAAAATCATCATCATGGATTAGTTAGAAAACCCATAAAAAAAAACTTAGATTATTAAAAAAACCATTTGAAGCCTAAAGTACAAGGACTTAATCCCACAACCAATTCTAGAGCTTTGGCTACATCACTTGCACAAGGTCTTGCTAAAGGGTCTCGAGCAGTGCATTGTAGAGCTAAATTCATAGTCTCAACAATCTGATTCTGATTAATATTCAATGCATTTTCTTTGATAATTGGATCCACCCACATTTCAAGATGGCAATCTGAGTAGCAATAGCGAGCCCATTCCACAATTGTCTCGTGCACATTACCGAATTCTGCGTCACATGGGACTCCTTCCAGTCAAGAGCTCAATCAAGATGAGGCCAAATCCGTAAATATCACTCTTTTCAGTAATGATTTTGGATTCTGAAGTTTCTGCAATCAAGTGTTTAGAGGAATATAATGATAATCATATGTACGTTGCATGGAATAGAAAAGGAGATGGAGAATTTCCTGCGTAGCATGATTATCAAACTTTTGTTTTATTGTACGTGAAAGTATTTATGGACTATAATGTCTAATAAGTTTAATAAAAAAATGTCTTTTTAACTTGTGACGAAAAGTGAGATAGAATTTATTCATCATGCAATTGATTATTTGTGTCTACTTAAGTGGCAGGATATATGTTGTATGTGATAAGTAATTTTTTATTGATACGACTAATTTTGCACTAAGAAAT
This sequence comes from Cinchona pubescens, assembly GCA_025175665.1. Lineage (NCBI taxonomy): Eukaryota > Viridiplantae > Streptophyta > Magnoliopsida > Gentianales > Rubiaceae > Cinchona > Cinchona pubescens. Next base: position 622,240 of record JANKKI010000074.1, on the reverse strand, counting down.
AGCCATATGACATGACATAGTGTCGTCAAGGATATATCATGATTTCAGATTTCAGAATTTTCTGTATGTCTATGTTAACAAAATATTTTGAAAATAGATATATATATATATATTTTTTAAGAACATGTACGAGTCAAAATAACAATGATTGTAACTCATAAGCACTTCATTGTACACTATTTCCGAAACCTAAGCATTCAATGCTATAAGGGTATTATGTACTAGAATTATTGAAATGCATATAGAAGAGGAAAAAATGCACAAAAGTAACAAATGAAGGATACCCTAATTAAGTTCAAAGTCAATATTTAGTACCTGGTGCTGCATAGGCTGAAGAGATGAAACCTTTATTTTCTGAGCAAATCAATCTCAAACGAGCTTCATCATTGAGATCTACGATAACTTTATGTGGTGAAAGGTCACCAACTTGTACACTTGGTGAACAATAAGAATGCAAGTATTTAAGAGCTCTTGCAATCCCAATAGCGACCTTTTGTCGTCGATCGCAACTCAACCCTCGAAGTGCTTCACTCAATATTTTCCCTTCGATGTATTCATGAATCAAAATCCCTCCCTTTCCTGATTTGCAAGCAGCAATGAGTTTGACAATATTCCGGTGACGGACTTTGCCAAATTCTTCCAAATCAGACCAATAATTTGATTGAAATGAATTTGTGTCGCTAAATGTTTTCGCGACAAATTGCACGTTGTTACTTATGCTGGATGTTCCTTTATATGAAATTCCATCCCTTCCCCTGCTGATGAGATTTTCCTCTTTCATAGATGAGAAAATGTCTTTAACTGTCATTGATTTTAAAGCCTTAGAGGTAAAGAATTGCACTTCCCAAGTTCCATCTTCGCTTTCCATTTTCCTCGAATCCAATTTGTTTCCTTTTGACGTTTGACAACAGCAACACTAAAAGCAGCAAGAGAAAATGCCACTAAGACGGATAGAAGGCAAGTTAAGAACAACCACCAAGCTGGATTTTTCCCCCTTTTGCATGGTGGTAAGCCACTCGTTTCATCACCACCACAAAGATCATTTCCCTCTACGGAACTAGAATTTATGGCTAGAAACGCACCGGTGGAAGGCAAACTTCCATGAAAATGATTATAAGAGATATTTACTTGAACAAGCGATCCAATTTCCCCTAACTTTCGAGGGATTTCACCAGATAATTGATTCACAGACAAATCAAGCTGCCCAAGAACTGGCATTTCAGATAGACTAATTGGAATTTCCCCACTTAGCTGATTATGACTGAGGTCTAAATTCACAAGCTTCTTACAAGAAGATAATTCATCAGGGATTTTACCTGAAAGCTTATTCTTGCTAAGTTTCAGCTCTACTAGCTCTGTAAAGGCTCCAATTCTTGATGGAATTCCTCCCGAAAATTCATTTTCAGATAAGTCCAAGTTTTCGAGCTTTTCACTCCCAAATGACTCGGGTATCTCCCTGGAAAAATGGTTTCTTGCCAAATTCAGCATTTGGAGTCGCGGCATGCTCCATTTCGGTTCGCTTATTGTGCCACCGAGATTGTTGCCTGAAATATCAAGAAAATAAACAAGTGGAAGAGTTGTGAACTCGGGTGGTAATTCGCCCGAAAGCCTGTTGTTTTGGAGGCGAACTCGTTGCAAGCTTTTGCAACGACATAAGTTTGGTGGGATTTCGCCTTCGATGGAATTTGAGAAGAGGATGAGCTTGAAAAGGCGGCCGGATTCGCATAGAGTTTCTGGGATGTTTCCTGAGAGATAATTAGAGGAAAGGTCTAAGATGGTGAGATTGTTATATCTCCCTAGGTCTTCAGGAATATGACCTGATAATTTATTGGACCACAATTGAAGAACCTGGAGATGAGGCAATGAAGATAAAGCATTCGGAATTCTTCCCGATAAAATTGTTGGAAAATAAATGAAGAATTTCCAGGTTTTGCAATTGAAATACATCTTCAAGAATCTCTCCTGACAAAAAGTTATCACTTAAATCAAGTGATATTAGACTTCTGAGGCCAAAAATCGATTGAGGAATCTGACCAGTGAGTTTGTTGAGGTAGAGGAAGAGGTATTGAAGATTGGTGAGATTACCCATTGATGATGGAATTTCACCTGTGAGATTGTTGTTGACAAGATCAAGATGATATAAAGAGGTTAACTCACCAATTTCTCTTGGAATTCCACCAGAGAAATTGTTGTACCCCAAATAAATCCATGTTAAATTCTTCATGAGGCCTAATTCTGGTGGAATTTCCCCTATCAATTGGTTAGAGGCCAAAGTCAAGACTTGTAAGCTAGTCATATTCGTTATGGACTTTGGAATTCTTCCTTGCAAAACATTCCCACCAAAATCAAGAACTCTGAGGCCTGAAAAAAGTCTGATATTTTCTGGGATTTCCCCTAAGAAGAAAGCATGTTGTTTGATAAATCATACGTTTCAAGAAATGGAATTGAGCCTTCAGGAAGTGGACCTGTCAAATTGTTGTTGCTTAAATTGAGATATTTAAGCGACAAACAAGAGGATAAATTGCCTGGAATCACACCAAACAACTGATTATTCGAAAGGTCGATGACTTCAACATATTGCAACTGGAAAATTGTCTCCAAAATTCTTCCAGATAAATTCTTCCCCGAGAGCTCAATTTTCGCGATGCGGGACGAATTGTCGCAAGAAATACCATACCATTGACAAAAGGATAGAGATGAATTCCAATTGAAATGAGTCCTCAGCGGATCATTGAATGATTCTTTGATGGTTTGAAGTATTTCAAGCTCAGAATTTTGGCATGTGCATGAGTTGATAATCAAGAAAATGAAGATGACAACTTTCTTGGCCATATTTTGCTTCAATCTTCTATAACTTCAGCAACTTTCAACTAATGGAACCATCCAACATTTTTCTGCCATCAGCTAACAAAAAGATCCAAGTAAGAACATATGACTTTATTGGATCTGGTGCATCAAATAAAAGTCATGACTAGAAACAACTTTAGACATTTATTAATGCAACAACAAAAAGCAAATGCATAAAAAATAATTCTACTAATTAAAAATTAGAATACACAATAATTGCCTTTCATGTGATCATTTTTCATCAAAATTTATAGTTTGACATGAACAAATCTTTTCATGGAAGAAGATCCTTAAGATAATTAATTAATGAGTACAAGAATTTAATATAATTAACGTACCAAAAATATAATGATTCGGGCCTCCGAGGATATAATTGCAAAGTGTTGATGTTGCAATAAGTATGATAATTAAGCTTGGAGTGAAAGAGAAGAACTTAGTGAGTTTTTTTTTTTTTTTTTTGTTAATGATGAAGTGAAGTAAAGAGTGAAGATGAGACTATAGGGTTTGGGAGTGAGAATATGAGTGAATAAATAGAGGGTGAATTTAGGATATGTATAGGGACATGGAAATTTGAGGTTAATTACGAGGATGCACCTTGACTTGTGTTTGAACACGAATGGTTAAAAAGGAAGAAAGAGGGACACATGTTTGCAAAGCCTCTGATTTTGTCGGATATTACCAAAATGCTCTTTTGACTGGGCTTTGAAAGGAGACAAGGATTTCTGTAACCGTTGAAAAGTTTGTATTTTTATTGGATTAATAACACTTTGCCCCCGAACAAGGCGAGTAATTATACTTTATCCCCCTAAACTAAAATAATATACATTTTGTTCCAATCGACATTATGCATCTATTAATAATTTTGAAATCATCAAGATAATTTAATTAAATGACTTAAATACCGTTCGCACTATATTTTGATTTTTTATGTATTTAAATTTTGATAATGATGTGATAATTATTTAAATTATAATAAGGAATAATAGACTATATAATATTTTAATATAATCCATATCAATATATTTTTTTGATCAAAATTTAAAATTTTTGGATTCTATTTTTCATTATTTGAAATAGAGTGAATGTTTAATTATAGTTCACATCTAGATTCCCAAACGGGCTTATTTTCTATTGAAAATTTTTCATTAAAGATATTGTATGACAATATATTTTTTATAAACTTTTTGATTTTTTTTATGTCTGTTATTATTTTACACTTTAATATTTGACTTAACTTGTATAAATTGTAATGTCGAATATAATATAAAGGGTTAAAAGCAAAATGCCCCCTCCAACTATTACTTTAGTTGCAAAATTGCCCCTAAATAATTTTAATAGGCATTTTGCACCCTTGACATGTGGTCAACTATCTAAAATATCATTTTTGTTGGTCAATTGACCATTGTACCCCAATAATTAGTGAAATGTCATTTTCTTTTTCCTTTATTTATTTTCTTCTCTTGTTTTTCATTTTATTTTTCTAATCCTTTTTCTCATTGTTAAAAATTATATTACTTCTTATATTTATTAATTATAACATCTAATTTTACATGCATCTTGATTTAACTGAAATATATTATAATAAACCAACTACAAAATAATTTTACTACTAAATGACTAAGAAGGGTCTATACAATATCCATACTACTAAATAATTTTACAACTTTAATTTTGGTCATGCATCAGTTCTAATTTTTATGTGTTTAGATAATTTAATTTATAAAATAAATATACTTTATATTACAATATTTTTCAGGTTATTTCAAGATTTGTGTATTTATTAATGATATACTATTATTAAGTATCGAAAAAACTTTTTAAAAAAATTTCTTAACATAAACATATATTATAGAAATGAGGTAAAATCTTTTACTTTTGGCATAACAATAATCATAATAAAATATTATAACTTGTTTATAATGTACAATAAATTTATTGTATGACTCTACATGCACAATTTTTATTTGTCCCTATCTATTCTTAGAATAAATACAAGAGGGAATTTTTTAGGCAAAATGTTATCTTTTTTGTACATTTTTATTCGTTAATAGTATTAATAATTCATTGCAAATTGTATTATAATAAAATATACTTTATTTTATTATAATATATTTTATTTAAAAATAAATCATTACATGTAAAATTAGATGTTATAATAAATAAAATATTAGAAGTAATATAATTTTTTAACAATGAAAAAAGGATTTAAAATGAAAAATAAGAGAGAGAAAATATAATTGACTAATGTATTGGGGGTATAATGGTCAATTTTCAGCATTATATTTTAAATAGTTGATCACATGTCAAGGGTGCAAAATGCCTATTAAAATTGTTTAGGGGGTATTTTGCAACTAAGGTAATAGTTATACCCCTCTAATATAAATTTAGTATGTTCTCACATTTTCACTCTCTAAAGTCAAATATATCAATTTGTTATTATATTTTATTTTTTCTAATTCTTTTATAACTATTGAACATCAAAATTAAATATACACAATATAAAAAATATAATAATAAGGGTATTTTAGTTATTTAACTAGAATTTTCTTGATATTATAAAATTTTTAAATGATGAATAATGTGAATAAAGGGTAAAGTATATATTTTATTAGTTTAAGGGATAAAATATAATTACTTCCTAAAGTTAGAGTTACGTGGATCGCCTCTCCTCTGTGGTAATTTTTTTTCGAGAATGATAAAAAGCCTAAAATTGAAATACTACCATGGAGTATCAACCCATATATATTTGGTGAATACATAGTAAGAGTATACAATACATACACGTAATTTTATTTGGTTTTCAAGATATTTGTTCTTGGCCATTGATTCAAATGAAGAAGAAATCTTGACCATTGGCATAACATCTAAAAAGTTAAAGTCGGAATCTTTTTTAATTTAACCCGATTGGAATTTAACTTTTTTAAAAAACAAAACATTTTGGTTTTTGTCCCAATAAGGAATGTTTATGTCACAATTGGAATAGGAATCACACCCATTACAATTGTTACACTTTCACTCCAATCGAGAGCCTATGCGTTATCTCAGTCAAACCAGTTACCAGTTACTACGGAAAATAATCAAATCAGTTATCACATAATTTTTCGAATATACACATCTAGTTTTGGATTTTCTGTTTTATTTTATGGTATTATATTATATGTTATATTATCAGATAAATATTAAGTATTCAGAAATTAGTTTAAAAATTAAAATACGAGGTTTTATATTTGTATGCAATTAAAAATTATCATTACAAAAAATAAGTGATTAAATAAATTATTAATGTATAATAAGACGACTATGAAAATGATTTTCCCTTTAATCTATTCTAACTGGAATTTTAACTTTTTTTTAAAAAAAATCAAAACATTTTGATTTTTGTCCCAATAAGGAATGTTTATGTCATCACTGGAATCACACACCCGTTACAATTGTTACAATTTCATTCCAATCGAGAGCCTATACGGTACCTCGGTCAAATCAGTTACCATAGAATTTTTCTGACAAATACAAATACAATCAAAAAAATATATATATATCAAAAGATGATATCAAATCTCAGTTTGGAATACAGATTTAGGATTTTGATCGGAACTAATCACTAATATTTTTTCGCCTTTTGGCTTTAGTTGGTTGATAAAGCTTTTATATATGTACAGTGTCATTCGAATTCAAGAAATGATTGCAAGGAGAGTGAAGATTTTGACTTTCAAATAATTGTACACGATTCATGTGACAAAATTTAGGCAAATTCATACTAGGTGTTATAGATTTTTTTATTTTTATTTATTCACATGATTTCATGTCATTAAAATAAAATTATTTATGATGATGTGGATAAATATAAATAAAAAAATTCATAAAAATTCACCTAAAAAATTTCCACAGCAAAATTCAACACAAAATAGCTCAGCTCGCAGTTTCGAAGTAATTTGAGCAAACACGAAAGATCAAGTATACGTAGGCAATTACTACGAGATTTATCACGATAAGTTTTTTCAATTCCTACTCATCCTAAATTTAGACTGTACTTGTGCTAGTAAAATTTTACACTAATTAAGAATGCAAATGATAAAAAGTGCTTAATTAGTAAAATACCTACAATTTTACAAAAAATGATAACAGTAAGCCGAGTGCACAAGAGGCCAAGCATTTTTTATTGCCACTAAATGTATGGGCATGATCTTCATTAGTCAATATATATATATATATATATATATATATTAGTCATATATATATATATATATACACACACCATCACAAAAACGAACTGTAAGCTAATATGGGTATGTCAGACAATACATAAGATGATTCTATTTTTAAAATATTTAAAATTCGATCCTCGTTTTATTTAATCTTTTATTTTATGAGTAAGTCTCTTATTGGGTAAGTCATTTATAAGTACAACTATAAATTACTGAAATATAGATCAATATGCCACTCTGAAAAGAGATAGGCTATCTTCTTTCTGAACTTTACATTACGAAAATAAAAAAACAATTGAATGCATAGAAAAGGTGGAAAATGCATTATATATATTTATGTCCTTCTCATAAACTCTTTGATGATTTAAAGAGGAAAAAAAAACTCTGTCAGATGATCGAACCCTAAATGTGTATAAGGATTTAAATATTCTTGGCTTGAGTTGTCTTCTTTATTATTAAAAAAAAAAAAAAATAATTGTCAGACCAATATAACTAATTATGTCAGGTTATTCATTCAGAATTTAAATTACATATACTGCATGTATCATTTCGCAATGTTCCATATAATGCAATGATAATTAAACAGACTAGCCCACTGTGGTGCATGATCAATCCAGCCATTTTAAAGCAGAATTGAGGGCTACTTAGCATAGGAAAAAGATGAACTTCATGCGTGTAAAAAGTAAACATTCTTCAACCCCTTCTGTTTGGACACTTCATAATGTACATTAGCATTTTGGATTCTCCATTTCTCTTTTGTCTCTGCCTTTCTGTCCCTATCTCCATCTCTTACACAAATACGTATACAAGAGGGAGTTACAGGTGAGGCAAAAATGTTGGATTTTGGACATTTATGTATATATTAATTTTATAATATGTGTTATTATAATTAATTGACCAAATATAAGTGATTTAATATGATTCAAATTAAATGGGTATAAGTCATCTGATAAATATGGGCTTTTATGTATAAATACTATCAAGTCTTATTTCCGTATTTTATGATGGATAATACTTGAAGAATAAGAAAAGTATCTCTGTATATAGATTATGATCTCCAAATTCTACTTATGTTACTTTTCTTGACATTCTATTATTAGAAAAGTGAGAACCCTATTCTCTAGAATATATATATAATAATTTGGAAGATAAATAACTACATTATTCAAGAATCACATGTAAACTCAAGAATCACATCCGAATATTCAATCACATCAGTTCTTATGGATTCAAGTACGTTTCCACATTTAGTATTTAAATTATGTTTTTGATAATTAAACATGAAGAATTCATATTATGATAACGTTGGTTATCATAATATTAAAGTTAATTTGGCATTCCAACAAAAAAAACTTAATGCAAAAACATTAGTAGTACTAGCTTTTTGATTGAAGTTTTTTTTTTTCATCATTTTTTAAATTATATTACAGTTTTGAAATTTTTGTTAAATTAGATACATTTTTTAAGATTTTATACTTATATATATCAGTAATTATTATTATTTTTCATTATATTTATCTATAAAGTGACAAAGTAACAAAACAACAAATATATCATTAAATTCGAAAAAGAAAATGAAATCCGACTGAGAGTATCTAAAATTAAGAGTTGACAATTCAATAAAATCTTATCAAAATTGATAAATGATCATGAATTTATGATTTCATAAACTATTTTTCATTGTTTGTTAAAATAGTATTTTAAATAATTATTGTCAAAACAAAATCACGGGAAATTAAAAAGTGTACTGTGTGCGAAAAGCCAAAATAAATAAAGCAAATTAAAAAAGTGGGATGGCTTTACATTACAGTAATGGTTGCTCGTGCGCCCCTCTCTCTTTCTTGGATGGGACCCCTATTCTCTTTCTCGAAGGAATATACAGTGTGTGGTCGTTGTCAACCCAGCATGCTATGCTTTCCTGATATCTCCATTTTCTAGGGCTTTTCGCCCTTAGCTAGCTCTCTCTGTCCTTTTCCCTTCGCCCCACGCCCAGCCCATCATCCAATCTCTCCAATTCCTTAAGCCTTTTAATGTCAATGCTTAAAACCCTCTTTTTGGTGTATAGGCATACTCCTATATTCATGCAAGTAGAATATAGTATACATTTGAAAGTTGTCCTCAACCAAGCTGAGGATCAATATGGATATCAGGCATGCGTCTGTATGTTCTGTTTATCTATATATAGTGATATTCTTTTGTATGTGCTGCTTGTGTTGGTGGAATTATTTTCCACTGTGGTCATATGTAAGATTGGGAATCCATGACTTTAGATAGCTAGGTGCATATCCTTTTTAGCAAAAATGTGTAAGTGATCAATTTGTCTTTATTTCATAGGTGCCAAACTTTGTGGGAGATGACATAAGATTCAGGAAAATGACGTCCTCGTATTTGATGTTTGTGTTTTTTTAACAATTCACATTTGAATTGATACATTTTTTTTGCTTAGAAATGCACAATGCAAGATTTTGGTTACTCAACACAATTTGGATTATATTTTGGTTTGAAATATTCATGTACACGTAACTATATATTTTTCAAGGTCAAAATTAATAATTAAAAAATCTTAAATACTAAATTGTTAAAAAACCTTAACATAACCACCCCTAGCCCACCATCACTCCTACCCCAAGTGCATCATCCACTACTACCACCCAAAACAACCCTGAAGATTCCCCTCCCCTACAACCCGACCCATATATGTTGTGGTTTTAGATTGTGTGATAGTGATGACTTTGGAGTAATGGGTTTTGATTTGCGTTTCATGGTTATGGAGGTGGTTATCGTTTTTGGATGGTGGTAGTTATGATTTTATGCAGTTTTGATTTAGATTTTTGGATTGGTGTGGTAGTTTTGATTTTGGAGTGTTGGTGGTGGTGATAGTTTTTGGGTAGTGAATTTTAATTTTGAATTTTCTGTTGTGGTAGTGAATGGTTAATTATCGTTTTAGAGGGTGGTGGGAGGTAATTGGATTTTGACTTGGGTTCTATTGTGGTGGTGGTTTGTTAGTGTATAGGGTTAAACATTTGATGATTTTACCTTCTTTTAAAATTACAATCTTTTTGTGTTTAGAATTGTATAAAGGGACCAAAATAATACATTCTGCATCCGTAAGAGATAAAAATACATTATTTTAAATATGAAAAATTAAAAGATATAAACGTGAAATGTAAAGGATTATTAGAGTCATTTTCTTGAAGATTTAATACCCTTTTGTTTCCACTACAAAGAAACATGAGTTTAGTGACGGAAACTAGGGCAAATTTCAAAGTAGAATGTGTCACTAAATAAGCATAGCAATGAGTTTTGAGACGAGTAGCCATATGTCGTAAAATGGCAAAATTTTCACAAATTTTTTATGCATGATCATGTCCTTGTGTTCTTGGCAAAGTATGTACTTAAGAATTTAGCGAAGAAGATAAATTCATAGTCCGTTAGTGACACAAAGTACAGATTGAAACTTTTGTAACGATGTTAAAACGATACTTACTTACCAACATAGTTAGCCATAAATCCTTTGCAAAGAAAACAACAAGTATTATTGTATGTAATTAGCAAGGAATTTAGCGACAAACAAAGTTTTGAGATATTGAACAATATTTTTGCAATGATATTCTATGAATTTTTCATTGAATTTTTTTAGTGACGAATTACATAGTGAGTTTTAATCTTTCCAACCTATTGTGACCTATTTTTCCAATCACAACCTAAATTCAACTAATAAGAATTATAAAAATAGCACAAATGTAATAAAATAGGAATTTTGTTTATTAAATAAACAGTAATTTTTACATGATATTAAAAAACCCTAACAACTAATAATTGGTGTTAGGAGAAGAAGGTGTAGGGTTGGATGGGTATTTTTTTGGTGCCTGACCATGTTTGCAGCTTCTCATTCTTGCACTGCAGTTTGGTCAAGCTTGGTCACCTTAGCCTTGAAGGCTAATCAAAAGTGGTTGAGGAGGAAGACACTACCACGTATTACGCTATTGATGGCCTCAGTCATAGCTGCATCTCATCCATTGATTCTTGGTATGACTTTCCAGTTGGGTTCATACGTAGGCCTCACGTACCTACAATGCCTAAGAACTATTCCATGTACTATCTTTTTTCTGATTGAAAACCTCAGTCCATACTGATCAAACTTTTTTTGTAAAAAAAAAGGTTAATTCTAATCTTAATATAAATTTTAAAAAAATTATCAAATGAAAAAGCTTGACAGTATTTGTCAGTCTTGCTCGACATCAACTGAATCCTCAGCATAAGTAGGCCAAGCTCGAATGCTTTGTTGTTCCTGTTTGTCTTTACCTTTCTCTGGGCATCAACTTTCACCCATTCTACCTAGATTGCCTACCAACTCTCTACAAAGATGCAGTTTGGCTTCTTTTTTGCATGTTTTTCCTTGTACTAGATGTTGTGCATGAAGTACACGATCGTCGTTGCAAAATAAAAAAAATAATCATTAAGAACTTTAAATAAATTTTAACAAAATTTTATTCAACTTACCCCAAACTCTTGCAATCACATATCCCGAATATTCAATAGGTGTAGACGTCTAGTTCCTTCAACATTAAGCCTTTATGATAGTGCTCAACTCTCATACTATGGCAATTGAGTTTGAGAACCTAGATTTTTTAGAAATGGAAAAAGAAATACGTTTATTATAAAGTTAAAAATTGAAATAATATTGATGGTAATGGAAAAATGCATGCGTAATATGCATGGGACAATAAGCAGTTTGGCATCATCTCTTGCACCAATGCATAGGTCATCATCAACCCCAAACTCCCTCTGATGGTGAGGATCATTTGTAGGGATAATATCAGTAGTTGGATATCCTGACGTGGATGGTGTCAAACTACTTAGGGTTATCTTAGTCGACTCCAATCCCAATGCCAAAATATGTATTGATGGTCCCACCATGAAGGAGCAGGGTGTACTAGTACTACCTGAACCATGTGCCTATAAAATAAAATTTTAAAAGTCACTAAAAAATTTTCATGAAATTCACTTAAACTTATATATAACTCATATACTTTGTTAAATCCTAAACCAAAAAAAGTAAACCAAATAAGGTAATTTTTGTATAAAAAGCTAAACTAAATTAATCAAATTAATGATATTTTGTATAAATTTCCCCAAATTTACATTTTTAACCTAAATTAAGAAAATAATGGTAATTTTTTATATTTAATTTACACTTAAACAACATTAATAAGATAAAATAACCCTTAATTAAGCTGAATTAATCAAATTTAGATAACTTTTGTGCCCTAAAATAACTTTCATTGTTATTTTTGTACCCTAAACCTAAGACTGAAACTAGTAAACCCTAAAACGGTAACCTTAAAACAATAGCACCCTAACCTTAATACAGTTTAACCCTAAATCAAACTGAAACCGCTATGAACACTTGAAATTTATAAAAATTTTGTAGAATTTTCCTTGTATTTTGTTCCCAAATTTTCAGTAGCCAACAATAACCAAACAAGAAAACTGCCTTTTCCAATACCCAACATTACATCATTAATCATGAGAGACACCCATAACCATGGTATTGCACAATATTCATTATAGATAAAACTATAAAAATTACAGGAAGATTAACAAGAATTTGCATAAATTAATTGCAACTAAAATATTTTTTAATCTAATTTCATAAATTAAGATGAATTACCTAATTTCACATAATTTAACATAGGTATGTATAAGTTAACCAAATTAACCATTTTTAATGTAAGATAACCAAACTATATATTAACCTAAAATAGCCATTAATAACAAAAACTAACTAATTTACCAAATTTTGGACACTTAATATAATCAACCTTAATTAAGCAAATTGGCAATTTTTAATCTAAATTAAGCTAAACTAATCACATTTAGCATTTCTTTTACATAAATTAACCTAAATTGAGGAAATTAACCATTTTTATATAAATTAGATTAAATTAAGTGGGGAGTTACTGGAGTGGGGAGGCTATCTTACGCTGGAATAGCGAGTTCTTTTGCTAACATGCACTTTGATTGCCATTGATGCACTTCTGACTTCAAAGGTGTGTTTTTCTTAGCAATTTGATCTAGTCTAGTGCCTGTTTTGTATTTGCCATCCTTTGTTTTTTGCTTTTTCATTTTTTAGTTTTGTTGTTGTGTTTTTGTGCTCTCAAAGTTAAGTGGCTAATGTAGGGTTTAATTGATCGAATTGGGAAGAACTATAGTAGCAATTTCAATTCTGAAAGAGGTGATTTGCTCACTTCCTATAGTTCCACGAGAGAAATAGATTCTATTTTTCTCACAATTTTGGTCAATTATGGCTTCCTCTACCTTGATGGTTTAGACAATCAACGTTTCATCCTTCCAGGGTTTGGATGTATGCCAAATTCAACATGTTTCTAATTCATGGGGTATGAGTAAGATGGGTTTTGAAGTTGGTAGTTCTTCTGGCTTCAATGGATTGATTGGAACGAATGATAGGTAAGCCAATTCCTGGGTTGAGGTTGTAAAAACACATGGATGTTTGCATGAGGGAATTGGGCTTTTTTTTAGACCACCATAAATTGTTCATGAGGGAAAGATTGTGAAATTAGATGAGGATGATGTCTCTGAAGAAATCCATGTGACATTTGAAATGGAAAAATGCTCTGATTGGCTTTGTTTAGGTCCTACTCCACTTTTCCAAGTGATAGGGAGATTTATTGATGCAAAATGGAAAGAATATAGATCCATTGAGTGTGTTTTGTTGAAATCTAGATTTAAGTGACTTAATGCAGTTATGAGGACAAGAGGAACATGGTACTGGACAAATCTCCATGGCCTTTCTTGAGCAAAATGTTTTTCTCAAAGCTTGGACTCCATATATGGATCTTTCAAAAGAGGAGTTGAAAATGTACCAATATGGATAAAGTTACCTAATTTAAAGTTTCATTATTATTCTGCTAAAACACTGAGTAAGTTGGCAAGTTTCGTTGGAGTGCTGTTGTATATAAATAAGCAAACTGCAGCACAATCTAGATTATCTTTTGTTAGAATTTGTGTAGAGGTTAGTATTGATGGTGAACTGCCCAATGTTATTCCATACCTCACAAAGGATGGGTCAAAAGCTTATAAAGATGTCATTTACGCGAATGGATTTCCCCAAAATGTAATCACTATAGCAAATTTGGTCACAGTAATCATGAATGCCTTTTGAAGCCTAAATAGGTTGCTAAATGGATTCCTAAACAAGTTAAACTTACTGAGAATGGATGTGGTCAAATCCCACTTGAAAAGAAAAAGACAGTTGAGAATGGACTATCCTAGGGGTAGGGAGCTAAATCACCTGATGCTAATGATTCTATTGTTGTTCATGATGTTGCTAGAGAAATAAAATTTGGTGAAGTCATGAGATATGACTCTAGGGCAGTCCTCTAGTAGTACCTAAAAGGATTATTTCTAAGAATCTTTTTGAGATATTAGAAACTGCAAAAGCTGAAGTAACTCAGCAAGTGGATGAGATTCCTCTTGAATTGTTGGAAATTATAGAACCTAAAGCAACTCAGAAAATGGATGATCTAAATGGTTAAAAAAGGTAAAGTAGGTAGAGGAAGAGGTGGATTGAAAAGAGGTAATGGAGAACATGGCATAGAGAGTAAATCCTCTATTGTTGCCGTTTCTTAATGAATATTATTTGATGGAATATCAAGGGAGTGAATAACTTCTATAAACAAGTAGAAGTAGTTGAAAATATTAAAACTTATCATCTTGATATTTTTTGTGGTTGAAACAAAAATTAGAAAGGAGAACTTTCATAAAATTTATAGCAAATGTTTTAAAAATTAGAAATGCTATCATAATACTACTAACAGTAATGTAGGAAGAATCTGATTTTGTTGGAATGATAATGTAGTAAAAGCCCAACTAGTTGACATGTTTGATCAAATGATTACATGCTTTGTACAACATATTAGTTGGAAGAAATGTTTCCATGTTTCTTATGTTTATACTCACAATGTTATAGAGGATAGAAAACCCCTCTGGAATCAAATGATGAATATGCATAACAGAATCAAGGATTTCCCTTGGATAGTTATGGGTGATTTCAATATTATTAGATACAACTTTGAGAAGATTGGAGGTGACAATGGGGACAATAAAACTTGCCATGGAAGAGTTCAAAAATTGTATCTATAGCTGTGACATTGAGGATGTACCTTATAAGGGTCATCTTCTAACTTGGTTAAATAGTAGAGAAGGCTGGGATAGAATATATTGTAAATTGAATAGATTGATGTGCAATGGGGTTGGATAAATGAATTCCCAAATATAAAAGTGGAATTCTTAGCTCCTGGAATCTCTGATCATAGTCTTGTTCTAGTTTATATAAAAGAAGGTTTCAATATAGGGTTTAAACCCTTTAAATTTCATGCTTTTTGAATGAGGCACCCAAGTTTTGGTGATATATTACAAGCAGCTTGGCAGTAGAAAGTTCATGTAATCCCATGAGACAATTATGTTTGAAACTGAAGAATCTTAAGGAGGCACTCAAAGTTTTAAATAAAAAAAATGTTATAGTAATATTAGTAGTAGAGTTGTGAATGCAAGGAAGGAGTTATATAATGCATAACAATAACTTCAAAATTGACCTTTTAATTTATTGCTTCAAGAACAGGGAAAAAGAACTACATCAAGCTATATGGATTTGTTGTGGGCTGAAGAAAGTTTCCTTGAGGATAAATCTAGAAAATTCTAGCTAAAAGTTGGAGATAGAAATACAAAATTCTTTCACAAGAGTGTTAAAATTCACCAACTGAGAAATAGGTGGTTTCTATTCAGAAGTAGGATGGAACACAAACTATTGATTATCAGGAAGTTAAAAATATTGCAGTAGAGTTTTATCAGAAACTTTTTACAGAGTCTAGAGTTTTTTCAAGGTAACATTATGAGAAATTGCAGAAGTGTATCACAAAAAAGGTTAATAGTATTCAACAAGAAAGACTACAAGAGGCTATTTCAGAAAGTTAAATCTATGCTGCACTGAAATCCATGAAGAAAGATAAAGCTCCTAGTCTTGATGGATATCCAATGGAATTCTTTTACAGAATTCGGGAATTGTTAAGAATGATTTTATTGAAGCTATCTCTTTCTATTTTAGGGAGGAAGATATGTACTATCTTGCAAATAGTAACTATTATTTCCCTTATATCAAAAATACCAAATCCTTTCCCATATGAAGGATTATAGCCAATATCTTGTTGTAATATCATTTACAAGTGTTTTTCAAAGGTGCTTACTAAAAGATTAAAATTAGTATTACTTGATCTTATTAGTTTAAAGCAGAATGCTTTTCTTAGGGAAAGATGAATAACTGAAAATATATTATGAATGCATTCCTTAGTGAGGGGATATCACAAAACAGGTAGAAAACCAAGATATGCTATAAAAGTTGGTCTCATGAAGGCTTATGATATTGTGAGATGCAACTTTTATTCGCAGTTATGGAGATTGTGCAGCTTTTTGTCATGTTCATTAACTAGGTAAAGAAAGGTGTTTGTTCAACAAAATTCTCTTCAAACTTAAATGTAGCATTGGTTGGTTATTTTTTCTAGTGAGAGGGGGGGCTGAGGTAGGGAGATCCTATATCTCCCTATATTTTTCTCCTTGCTATGGAAGCTTTTTCTGAGATTCTGGATGCTAAATTGATTCAAGAAACTAGATTTGATTTTCATCCTAATTGTAAGGATTTAAATATTAGTTATATTATATTTGTTGATGACTTATTCCTAGTCGCTGTTGCTTCCAAGAAATCCATTACAATTTTATATCAAGCTATGATAGAGTTATCTGATATGTTAGGGCTTCAACCAAATGTTGATAAAAGTGAAATGTTTTGTGCTGGTATTGGTAGGTAGGAAGTTGAAACATTATAGGGGTGAAATTTGGACAGCTACCTGTTACATATTTGGGAATTTCTCTCATTAGTACCAAGTTGAGTTTATCTGATTGTAAAGTGCTTCTTCATAAACTGAAGGCCATAATTCAATGATGGAGTTCTAAAGTGCTCACTGATAGTGCCAGACTACAGCTTATAGAATCTGTGCTCACTAGTATACAATTATTCTGGGGTAGCATTTTTATTCTACCTAAAGCTGTTATCAAGACCATTGAAGAAATGATGTTAGCATTTTTATGGACTGGCACACTGAGGATCACAACAAAGCTAAGGCAAAATGGTCTGATGTCTGTAAACCTAAAGAAGAAGGTGGAATATGATTAGTGCAGCTAGGAGTATGGAACAAAGCTCTGATGTTGAGATACATTGGAAAATTTGTTTTGAGGAAAGACTCTCTATGGATAGCTTGGATTCACTCTGTCAAGGTCAAGAATCAGTCATTTTGGAGAATTCAAATTCCAAATGACTGTTCTTGGTTTTGGAGGAAGTTGTTAAAGCTTAGAGATATTGCAAATGACCAAATTACAATGATTATTGGAATGGCAAGGATACATCCTTATGGTTTGATAAATGGCACCCTAAGATTTCTCTTTTTGATACATATGGACAGTTGATTATCAGACAGTCTTAATAGCAACTGTGATGCAAAAGTTGAGAAAATCATTGTTGATGGAAAGTGGAAATGGCCTGAAGGAAGAAGAAGGAACTAGGCCATGATAAATATGATGAGGTCCATGCCAAATACATTTCCTATTCATACCTCAACTTGACCAAAAGGATGAATTTGTTTGGAGATGTGATAAGTCTGGACATTTATACTATCAAATCAGCACTTAACCTTTTCATACTGCCTTTTTCCAAAGTGATATGCTATGATCTAGTATGGTTTAAACAGCATATTCAAAGCATTCTTTTGTTCTTTTGTTAGTATGTTTGAATAGATTACCAACAAACGATAGGCTTTATAAATGGGAAATATTGACTCAACAGTAGTGTCCTCTATGCAGCAAAGAATTTGAATGTCTAGACCATTTATTTTTTAAATGTGGTTACTCTTACTATATTTGGTCTAGACTACAAGCTATGGGGAAGTTGTTCAAAGTTGTTTATACTTGGAAAGAAGAACTTGATTAGTGGTGTAAGTATGAACAGGAAGATGATCTTCAAGGGATAGTTATAAAACTTGCTCTTGGTGCTACTGTTTACATCATTTGGAGGGAAAAGAATAGAAGAATTTTTACTCAGAAGATTAGACCAGCTGAAGATGGTCCTCAAGGAATCTTGTGATTAGATAAGATGCTATGTTGCTGGTTGGAGAAAAATGAGAAACACAAAAGAAAACTGGGAAATTAGTGTCATTTGGAATTTTGACCAAGCTCTTTTTAGAAGTTAGTCTATTATGTAATGTTGTAGCTCCGGTGTTTTGTTGGAAATCTGGAGATGTTCTGCTGTGCTAAAAGCCATTTCCTGTTTGTAACCTTTGAGACAATTCCTTTTTCAATCAATAAAATTCCAAAGTATACCTAAAAAAAATTAAATTAAGCAAAACAACCACTTCCTTTTTAAATAAATAAATTAAAATAGTTTAAAATAACCAAAGAAAACTAAATTACCCCAATTATGCATACGTAACCTAAATTAAACCTTATCAAAAATTGTTTATCTAAATTAACATAAATTAACTGCATAACACAATATATACATTTAATAAAACAAAAAAATTAAAAAAACCTAAAAATATATATTACATAAAAAAAAATCAGAAAAAAATCATAGAAAACAAAAATTTGAAAAAAATTTAAACATTATATAGAAAATAAACCTGAATTTAACATATATATATATAAATAAACTATAAAAATATAAAACAGTAAAATTAGTGGAAAACAGAAAAAATAAGATAAAGAAAAGAAAATACACACTTAAAAACATTATATCAACATAAAAACATTAAAAAATATAAATAAAACAAAAAAGAGAAAACAAAAGTTGAAAAGAATAGAAAAAGGCACAACAAACACAAACTAAAAGAAATTATAGTATTACCCAAGCAAATCAACATAAATTTAGCATATATTAAACCAGCAAAATAAAAAAAAATCATATAAAAACCTAATATATATGCACAATTAACATAATAACCATAAAATATTAACAAATTAAACCCTAAAACAGAAGAAAAAAATATTGAAAAATCAAAAAATCTAACCATATGAGGGAGAGTAAGAGAGATGAAGGCATATGGAGGTTGCTACCTAATGGAGGTTCTGGCATTAGCTAGTAGTTGACGTGGATTAATCAAAGTACTAAATTAACACTATCACACTCTCAAGTCATAAAGCCTCTTTACTACACTTAGACTATAATCTCACGCAAATATATATACGTGGTAAATTTGTAATTGGTGGTGAGGAGTATCGATCCATGAAAATAGAATGGTGATTACTAGAATTTCTAGTATATGAGTACTATCTAAACAACCGATTCAAATGCAATTATGCTAAGATTATGATTAAAATAACGAACGATAAATAAACAACTAAATTATCAAATAAGTTAACACAAGTAAATAAGAGGGATTGGGCTACAGTTATAATTTCTTTACTAGATGAGGTCTTCTAATGGGGTGACATTCAATAGGTACAAATGAGATTTCCCTCCCAATTATGAACCAATTCCTTAGTCCAACTCATGGTTCTATTATAATATACTCATGGAGTTCAAGGAAATAATTAAGGAAGCTAGCATCTTGACTCGACTACTAACCGACCTAACCATGTTTTAGAAACAAAGTAGTCGAACAATTAACACTCAACACTCGTATGTTGAGTTAACCTCACAAATATGGCTCGAAGGTGGTACATTCTTCTCACCAACATTACAAAATTCTAATATCCACCATTTAATGATCTATCCACTTGGAATCACCTGCATATGTGCAAAGTTCACAACCTTAATAGTTTAACTACACATACTTAGGGTAGTACAAAATAAGGAAATATAAAGACAAACTATAACTACTACTAAGGTAAGAACTATAAATAATATCAACATAAACATACTAGTCATAATGCAAGAAATGTAAATAAGCATAAAAATGAGATATAATTATACTAAATAAAAGTTAAAAGAAAGGCTACCAACTGTCGTGGAGAAAGTTCTGAGCTTGCATTAATTAAAAAGAGTAATTTTAAGAATTAAAATACTGAAAATTAGAGAAAAAGAGTAATTGCTACAAATATTACTAAATATAGCAAAGTTCTTCTATTTCTAAGGCTACCTTATCATAGACTATCTACAACTAAAACTATGATACCCTACACTATATACCCTTTAGGTGTACATTTTAGGGTAATTTGAAAATCCCTCAGCCATGATAAAATAGCACATCTATCTCTCTGAAATCTTCTTTCGGACAGCGGTGACGGATGTTTCTTCTTGGATTTCATCACTGTGGTGTCCAGTTGATAACCGTAGTGGTGAATAATATGTTGTGACATTCATGACTACTGTGTGGAGGTCTTGAAATCTTGAATAGCTTGGTAACCACAGAGGTAAGTTTCTTCTTTGGAATTCATCACCGCAGTGTTGAAGCTCTTGCAGCTCAAACTTTAGTCTTCAATATTCTTCTAGTTGCAGCTCTAGTCCTTGCTTCTTCAATCCTTCAAATTGCTACCCAATTACAAATACTCCATATAATATAACCAAGAATCACTAAGGAAATATGCACCTAAAACTAATAAATGTGAATTAAACCTATTTTAGTGTATGAATACTACCAAAAGTCATCTAATGTTACTCTAAAATTACTAAAGCTACTGCTAGACATAAAATTCAAGTAAAAACATATAGGAATACTTAATATAGGACATACTCAAAATGGCATGATTTTTAGAGACAAAATAAATCTATTTACTAGAGTTATCAGTAGCTTCAGCAATGGCAGGTTGGTGGTAGAGATGAGAGATAGTGAAGAAGCGTAAGAGATATAGGCAAGAAGAGTTAAAGATAGTCAGAAGGAGGTAGAAAGAGCTATAGGAGGAGATGAAAGAAAGCGAGAGATGAAGATTATAGCAAACGATATTAGCAACATACCACTTAATTAGCAACGAGTTTTGTGTCGAATTCTAAATGAATGGCGTAATCATGTCTCCTTGACAGGTTAGCACCTTTGCGATGAACATTTTAGTTTGTGACAAAATCAGTGACCAATACGTATTAAATAGTGTGCAATTGTTTTAGACTTAACTCCACTTTGCAACCCCCAACTTGTACATGATTTTCACTTTGGCCCCCTAAACTTTTTTTTGGACACTTTACACCCCAAACAATCTAATTTTTCCCACTTCATTCTAAAATCTAATTTTGTCAACAAAATTAACGGTTGTTCATGCACTGTTAAATTAAATTTGTCCATTAATGGTGCGTGGTATTCACGCACCCTAAAATTATTAGTTTTGTTGATGAAATTGGAATTTGGATTGAAGTGAGAAAAATTAGAAAATTCGAAATGTAAAATGTTCAAAAAAAAATTTAGGATACAAAATAAAAATCGTGTACAAGTTTAAAAGTATAAAGTGAAGTTGGGCCATTGTTTCATTGGCCGGTGAGACTGTTTTGCGATGCATTGAAATTCGTCAAAAAACTTGATTTGTGATGATTGGAAAAATAATAATTTCAAAAACTTTGAAATTTAACACATAAAATGAAAATATAATTTTCATTTCAAATTCTTTTTTCAAGTATATGTTTAATAATTGTGTGGTTTTCTTAATTTTGAAATCATCTATTCTATTATACATATTTATATTTTGTAAAAAAGTAGAACAATCATTATTAAATTTTATAATTGCATGTAAAATTGTTTAGTATATATATATAAATGTTCGTTGTAAGTGTAAGGTATCGATTGTCCCTAACTTTAGGTATTGACTATGCCTGGGGACAGACATAGGCAGCTGACATGCACCTACTCTTATATACACATAGATTAATGATATAAATAACAATCCATATTTTTGTATTAACTAATGTTTACTTTATTTTGCCAGCCTTCCATTATAATGTAATGTGGCATGATCATTGCTGCTGATTCATTTCATCCCCTTTGTGGATAATATTGGAAAAAGTTGATATGTGCCATTTTCTCTTAAGAGCAGCATCAACCTATCTAAGTTGACGTCTCAATCGTACTTAAAACTAATTAATTTACAACTTTTTGTTCCATACCATTTAAATTAGTATTTTAGTTTCTTTTTATGTTCTTCTAGATTAATTAACTACAACAATAATTAATTATGCATGTGATGTATACATGACGTGAAGCCGACCCAATTCCACTGAATAAGGGTCGCAATCGCTTTAAAATGATCATTAGGCTTAAATGTTATTCTTAGCTGTGGTCCAATCTGATCACCTGATAAAATAAAAGTGTTATTTATTGAATCAAGAAATTTATACTAATAGGTGAGAGAAAAAGAGATGGACAATGGGTGACTTATGTGTTTAAAAGGGAAAGGAAGAATAACCCACTTTGATTTATCAATGTCGGGACCAATGGTCCACCTAATGTGTTAACATCGTTCTTTAATTTTTCAGTCTCATGAGTTAAGTGTATTACTAATTAATTAAATAAATCAAACAAAAAGAATTAAAGAGATTTAATTTTTGTTCTAATCAGCTGATTATTGTCTATTTTACACTATTCATTTAGGGGCGCATCAATTTTGGTGGCTGAATTAAGTACAAAAATTTGTATAACTAAAGCAGCACTTATCATGCATTAAGGCACCTTCAAAGAAAATGAGCTGAATTTTACCAAAAATATTTGTACAAATTGTTTTACAAACTGACTTGGTCCCTTGGATTGTCAGCTAAATCCTGGTCATATAAAGGATAAAGAGAGATGTAGGAAAGTTTAGAGGCTTACTCCATTTAGCAGCTCTAACTTGTATTTGAATTTCACTTTGCACCTCATACTTATTTTTTAGATATATTGCACCTTGAAGTTTAAGATTTATCCATTTCAATCAAATTTTTAACACCCTTACCAAAGTTAATAGATATTCCAACTGTACACACCACGTACCTAAAATAGAACATTCGTCAAAATTTTGAACATTAATTAAAAATTTGACCAAAGTGGGACAAATATAAGAGTTACGGGTGCAACGTGTCCAAAATTTAGAATTGAGGGTACAAAGTAAGAATTGATGATAAGTTATAGGTACAAAATAGAATTAGTCATAACTACTATTGGTACAATATGCCCCCAAATAAGCACGTAGTATGCACTTAAATATCACGTTAATTTTGGTAACGACGTTAAAAATTAGATTGAAATAGGATAAAATCTGAGGTTTAGGATGAAATATGTCCAAAAAAGTATAAAGTGCAAACTGAAAATTCAGTACAAATTTAGGGATGCAAAGTGGAGTAAAGCCAAGTTCTGGCCCAAGTCTTAGGATAATATATATACTTAAATTCCTCTTTGCACCCTCCTTGTTACCATTTTCATGTTGTACTTCGAAACTTTTTTTTTTAATTACGTTGCACTTTAATATTTTTTTTTTCTTGCTACTTCGGTTCAGTCATTACTGGGTTCAAAAAAAGAAAATTCAAGATGCAATTGGGAAACGAAATAAATTGGGTGTGCAGAGATGAATTATCCCAAAGAAAAATAGAAGGCTAATTTAGAGAACAAGTTGAATTAGATAAGAATAGTCTAAGGACAATTTATTGGAATTCCAACAAGGAAATGAGATTTACTTTAACTAGTTGAGTTTGGCGATTGGCCATGAGAAAAACTGAAAATTTAGGTGCGCTAGCAATATATACGATTAGACAAGGAGGAGTTTAGGTACCATTCATTGGAGTTCTAAAAAAATTGTAAGATAAATTATCGTAAATTCTTATGTGGTATGGTTTTAGATTTATGACCCTCATGTATTTTAAAAATATACCTTAAATCTCCATGTGAACTAGACCAAATGGTAAAACGGGCGGAAAACAATAAGCAAATGGTTTGGTTTAAAATTACATTCTTACCCCCATATTTTAATTAGGATAAATTACTGTAAACCTCCAATATAGTATAGCCTTTGGACCCATAACCTCTGTATATTTTAAAATATACCCTAAACTCCCATATAATTTGGACTGTGTGAGCAAACAGATAAAAATTATCCAAACTCACGGTTTTGATCAAAATTATATTTTTACCTAATATTTAATTTAACATCAAACTTTCAGATGATTCATTTTTTTTTTTTAGACATTTTACCTCGGAATTTGTATGATAAAAAAATGAAGAAAATGATATGTAGTTTATTATTACCATTAAAGATTTGGAAATTAATACTAAAAAAAAGAACTATAAAAAAAATACCTTCTCTAACGTTGTAGTTGTGTTTTATAGTTTCAGATGACAAGTATAACAAATTTAAGTATAGATTTATATAAATAATAACAAGGATAGGTTGGGAATAAAATATTAATTTTATGGAAGGAAAACGAATTTTCAAGCAACTTGCAACAGAGGTGTGTATGTAGTAAATGCGGTTAATTTCAATGATTTTCGTCTGTTTTACCGTTCAGTTTAAACCATATGGGAGTTTAGGATATATTTCTAAAACATTTAGGGCTATGAATTTGTGGGTCATACCACATGACTATTTACTATAATTTACCTTAAACTTTTTTAGAGAAAATTATACTTTTCATTAAACACTCGTTTCGCAGCACATGCTTTTCAAAAATCATTAATTTGGACGATTTCTGTCTACTTTACCTTTAGACATATATTTTAGTCCGAATTGAGAAGCCAAACAACTTATATCAACTAGTTGATATCCTTAACTGTTAAAGTAGACAAACCATATAGCGATTTAAAGTATATTTCTAATTAAAATATATGGGGGCTATGGGTCTTGGGGTAAGTATCAGTTAACTGATTGTTCAATTGGTCAAATAATTTGGTGGTCAAAATTTGGAAATGAGTCCTAAAATTATTAACTAATTTTAATTTCAAATTGAATTCAAAATAAAATCTGATTCGAATTGGTAGTCGATCTCGAATTTAATTAACCATATTCACTAATTGAACCCATTGACATTGGACTAAAATTCTTTATACAAAAACTGAAAAACCTATCTAATACAAAATTTAACTAACAATAAAATAGTCCATAATTTTATCTTATCAAAAATATGTTATACTTGAATGGATACAATATTTTCATATTTATAGTAAGATATATATATAGATATATAAAGTATATTTAAAGAACTGTAAATATATAAATTGTATACATAAGTGTGTTTGTATTTGTGTGTATATCATATAAATATATCATTTGTGCGATGTATATATATATATATTTGTTAAGAAGTGTCCCAAGAAATTGACAAATGTTCGAGACCAATCCGAAACAATCCAATAACAAAATAATAGATAGAGAAAATAAAAGAGACACCAGATTTACGTGGTTCGGTCGAAAGACCTACGTCCACTGAAGGCGAGAAAAATTTTACTATACGAGAAGAATAAAAAAGCTTTAGGAGAGTGCTCCTAAGCCTACAAAAGCACTAGTACAAAAACACAAGAAAAGCCAAAATAAAGACAAAAGACTTAATGACCAATATGGCCCAATAGCCCACTAAGCTTTCTTATGTTTAGTGCTTGGTGCATAAAGTCCAAAGCCTAAGGTCTCTATTTATAAGACCAAGGCTACATAACTCTCCTTAAAATAATCAATGTGGGACAAAAGCCACATAATAAATCTTATTTATAGGCATGTGCCCACATCTACAAAATAGTAAAATAGCAAACTTGCTCCACCTCCTCCACAAAAGCGTCAATGGGCTTAATCAACAACAACGAATGCCAACCAAATCCAAGCATTGCTTGAACTTGTAAACTGGAAGAGGTTTCGTAAACATGTTCGCAGGTGTATATCTTTGGTATTGAATATATTTTCGTGACCGAGGCTACATGCCTAGGTGCGATAGTATTAGTGCAATTCAGTTGATCCCACATTGATTATGCTTAGTCCTCTCTTATGTAGCCTTGATCCTGTAGTCAAGTGAATTAGACTGTGACTGTCTCAATACACATCTAGATGTGTATAAGACTCAGGTTATGACATGTTTGTCAGGCGAGTGTGCCACTATTTTTCCCAAACTCCAAACAAGTGTTTGAAGTACCTTTCAAGTATCTAAGAATCCATTCACAGCCTGGCAATGTTCTTTTCCAGGACAAGACATATACCTGCTAACTACACTAACTGCTTGTGAAATATTTGGACGTGTACAAACCATCGCATACATGATACTGCCGACTGCACTAGAATATGGAATTCGTGCCATAAAACCTTCTACCTCACCTGATTGTGGTGACTGAGCTGAAAGTCGAAAATGACTTGCAAGAGGAGTATTCACAGGTTTAGCATTTTTCATACTAAATTTCTCCAAAACTTTCTCAAGGTAATGTTTTTGGGTCAGGAACAATTTCATAGCTCCTCGATCTCTCTTGATTTCCATGCCAAGAATCTTCTTAGCTGCTCCCAAATCTTTCATCTCAAATTCACTACTCAACTGTGCTTTCAAAGTGTGAATTTCTACAATTGATTTTATGTGCTATTGATTCATGTCTCTCTCTCTGAAAGAATCATCATTTAATTTTTGAAAATATACACAATTGTCATACATGCTCCTTGAATAACCATGACCCAATATAAAGGAATCAAACCTCTTATACCACTGTCTTGGAGACAGCTTCAATCCGTACAAGGATTTCTTTATACAGCATCTAGATCTGTATAAGAGACAATTAAAAATCCCTGAGGTTGTCTCATATAAATTTGTTCTTCAAGTTCACCATGTAGGAAAGCTGTCTTGACGTCAAGTTGCTCCAATTCCAAATCATACATGGCAACTAAGGCAAGCAAAACACGAATAGAACTATGTTTAACAACAGGTGAAAACACATCATTGAAATCAATACCGTGCACCTGACTATAGCCCTTTGCAACCAATCGTACTTTATACCTTGTATCTTCAACCCCTGGATAACCTTCCTTCTTCTTAAAGACCCATTTGCAATCAACAATTTTCTTACCTAAAGGCGGCTTCACAAGAACCCAAGTTTTATTTTTATAGAGAGACTCAATTTCTTCATTCATTGCGACCAACCACTTAGCTGAATTATCGCAAGAAACTGCTTCAAAGTAGGTGGAAGGCTCACCAATCCATCCGTTTCTCCAGCGACTGACAAAGCATATGCAACTAAATTTGCATATCGCTGCGGTGGTCGAATCTCCCTCCTTGATCTATCCTTGGCAATGGAATGTTCCTCCTCCTCTGGTTCTTCAATAGACTCTAATTCATCTACTGAATTTTTGTGACTGGAAGAGGCTAACTGAGTAGGATCAGAACTACCAAACTGTAGCTCCACTTGTTTCTGCGTATTATCATCTGTATCTGAACACAAGAACTAGAAGTCTCCTTTTTCGAAGATATCATAGAAAGTTCATCAAATGTAACATCTCTACTAATTACAAATTTTGGGGACTTGGGATCAAGACACCATAATCTGTAGCCTTTCACCCCAGAAGCATAACCAAGAAAAATGCACTTTTTAGCTCTGGAGTATAATTTTTCATCATTTACGTGCATATATAGTTGCTGGATGGGCTGAAAAACTGTACTTCAGAGTAATTAGCATGTGTACCAGATTGACACTTCTAAAATCATTCTTGAAATCAATAGCTTTTGTAGGCTTAGGAGCTGTCTCTTATACACATCTAGATGTGTATAAGAGGGCTTTACGAACACCAAAGACTAAACATAAGAAAGCTTATGGGCTCTAGAGCAGGGTTGACAAACGTTAAATGCCACACCATTTTTGCTGAGGCGTCATCCTAATCAGTATGGTTATGTGGCTTTTGTCCCACATTGATTATATTAAGGAGTTTCTCTTAGTCTTGGTCTGTCTCTTATACACATAGGCTTTGGACTTTATGCACATGCACTAGACATACTATTGCTGAGGGACTGTCTCTTATACACATCTAGATGTGTATAAGAGACAGATTGTTATGGCATATGCGTTTGGGGCACATGAGCGATGTTCTTGACTATGTTGACCAAAAAGGGATCTCTTTGTGGGCCTTAGGCACCCTTAGATGGAACACGGGCTGGCCCCCAAAGCTCAGAATGGATGGGAATCTAACAAAGTACCTTTTGTACGGTGGATAGCTGGTGAACTGAAGCTGACTCTCTTTTGCTTCCCAAAAACACAATGTTCACAAAAATCCATCGCCCTGGTACTCTGCCCACAAAGAAGTCCCTTTTTGGTCAACATAGTCAAGTCTTTCTCGCTCATGTGCCCCAAACGCATATGCCATAATTTAGTGATGTCAGAATCAACAAAGATGATGAAGAGACTGCTGCAGAACCTGTCTGTTTCTCCTACAAAATATACAAAGTACCAGACCTGCAAGCTTTCATAATAACAAGAGCACCCTTACAAACTTTCATAACTCCACCTTCAGCTGCATATTTGCACCCAAGAGATTCTAAGGTGCCTAAGGAGATGAGATTCTTTTTCAAATCAAGAACATGTCTAACATTAGTGAGTGTCCTTACAATACCATCATGCATTTTAATTCGGACTGTACCCTTACCAACAACATCACAAACGGCATTATTACCCATCAAAACAATTCCACCATTACAATGATTCATAAGTGAAAAATAAATCTGACCGAGGCCTGTGATTATACACATGAAATTGTTCCTGACTAAATCCAACATTACCTTGTTCATCATGACAAAGAAAATATTTCCATCACTCTCAGTTGCAACACTAGCCTCGGCAGTATCAATGTTTTTCTGGTTAGATTTCTCCGCATGCTTATCTTTATTTTTTAACCTGAAACATTCGGATTTAATGTGCCCCTTTTTACGACAATAATTGCATACCATATTTCTATATCTGGATTTAGATCTAGATTTTGATTTACTACTGTCAAAGTCTCTCCTTTCAGATCTACCCCTGGCAACCAAGCCTTCAGCTTGATTTCTACCTATTTCCCCAGTTATATCCCTATCAATTTGCTCTTTAGATTTTAAAGCAGACTTAATTTCACGATACGAGATTGTTTCTTTACCATAAATCATAGTATCACGAAAGTGTTTAAATGATAGGGGAAGGGAACATAACAACAAAAGGTGATACTATGATTTATGGTAAAGAAACAAACATCTATATTCCCCAAATCCATAACAATGGAATCAAATTTATCAAGATGTGAGAGTATAGATGTACCTTCAGTCATCCGAAGCATGTAAAGGGTTTGCTTTAAATAGAGTCGATTCTCAATTGTCTTCTTCATATACAAAGTTTTCAATTTATCCCACATACCTTTGGCTGTCATCTCAGTAGCGACCTCCCTTAAAACCTCATCAGAGAGATTTAAGATAATACCTGATCTGGCCTTTTTATCAAGGTCCTCAAAATCCTCCACGGACATGCTTCGGATGATGAAGGTAACTCTATGAAGTCTCTTATACACATCTTGGATCAGATGTCCATCTTGAGTTGCCACATCCCGAAGTTGACACTCCGGTCAAATTTCTCTACATGGGTCTTTGTTATCGTCATAATGTCTCAAAACTTTCCTGGAAACTCTGATACCAGTTTGTTAGGAAGTGTCCCAAGAAATTGACAAATGTTCGAGACCAATCCGAAACAAACGATAACAAAATGGCGAATAGATAGAGAAAATAAAATAGACACCAGATTTACGTGGTTCGGTTGAAAGACCTACGTCCACGGGCGAAGGCGAGCAAAAATTTTACTATACGATAAGAATACAAAAGCTTTAGGAGAGTGCTCATAAGCCCACAAAAGCACTAGTACAAAAACACAAAAAAAGCCAAAATAAAGACAAAAGACTTAATGACCGATATGGCCCAATAGCCCACTAAGCTTTCTTATGTTTAGTGCTTGGTGCATAAAGCCCAAAGCCTAAGGTCTCTATTTATAAGACCAAGGCTACATAACTCTCCTTAAAATAATCAATGTGGGACAAAAGCCACATAACAATATTTTATAAGTAAAATTATAATATTTGTTTATAAGATCATATTATATAAACATTATATTTATTTAAAAAGAAGATATAACGTTGCAAATTAAGTATTAAAGATTTTCTTTGAAATATCTTGAGTTCTTCAAACACCGAATTGAATCTGAAAATCGATTAATTCAGAATTACAAAACTCAATTCCGATTTCGTAATCGATTTTTGATTTCAAAATTCGCTCGGACCAATTGGTTAATTGAATTCCAATTACCAATTTCGAAAATTTAATTTGAAAGTAAAAACGGTATAAATTCGATTAACTGTGTTCGTGCTCACCCTATATGAGTCGGAAAACTACACTACACCGAGTTTTTGGTAATTTACCAAAAAATGTATTACACTTTAGAGGAATTTTGTAATAACCCCATCAAATATTTAAAATTAACTCATCAATAATTTTTGTTTTAAATATGTTGGTAACATGAAATTTCTATCTTTGAATACGTCAAAGCTTAGTTTGAGAGTTTAGGAGAGAAAATAGAAGAAGCTAAAACACAAGTTACGAGGGAAAAGAAGAGAATATATATAGTTAATAACTTTCTCAATCTTTGTTTGGGAATGAGGGAAATAGAATGATTTTAGATTCATGAGGCATTATTATAACTTTGTTCTTGAGAATTTGAAGGGCAATGTTGGCATACAATATTAAAAACAAATTACAAGGCATAAATTAATTTTCCTTCTTTTTTCTGTTTAATTTTTGTTGAGAAACGTTTAGCATTTAATTCTCTCATTTCTTTCATTATCTTTTATTTTCCTTTTGCTTAAAAGTTCCAAACAGAAGAAAAATTTCCTTCTTCCCTTCTTTTCTTTTCTTTCCTCTTCTCTTCTCTTCTCTAAATCATCCATCCAAACTAACTATAAGTACCACTTAATTTGTATGAAAAATTTTAACTGAAAAAATAATTAATTTACTAAAGGAAAAAGACCAATTTTATCTCTTATCTTTAGAGTATCTATCAATTTACTCCCTTAGCTGTCACAAAACAAATTGGTCCCCCACTCTTAGAAAGAATTAACCAACCAAAGTCATGTGACGGAAATTATGGACTAACTAACAAAGCCGTTAATAACACATATACTTACTAGTTAATGGCAACGTAATTATCATGTAACTAACTCTGTGAGTTTGTTCATGATTTGCCATTACATGTCTTACATTGGTTAATTTTTTCATGATTTCAGTCACATGCCTTCATTGTTTAACTTTTTTTTTTTTAAGATGAGAGGTCAAGCCAGTATTTGTGATAAATGATGGACCAGATTGATCAATACTTTAAAAATAAGGTACTAAATTTGTCTTTTTCCTCTTTGCAGAATTTGTGAGTATCATAATAATATCATAATAATACTCACTCAGTTTTTCTCTACTTCACACACACGCACTCATAAACAAACGTACAATCTTTCCTACACACACATACAAAAATGCATTTCCTTCTATCACACACACTTTCATATATAATTTCTTTCCCACACACAAAGACAAACATATGCATTTTATTCTGTCAAACATATTTTCAAATGTGTATCTCCTTTTACAAGTTACATTTCTACTATCTCAAACATATAAACAACTCGCATTTCCATACACTAACTTCTTTCTCTCACACATACACACATTCACACATTCTATATTAATAAAGTAATTTATTGTATTAAAAATGATATATGAAAAATTAACCTAATATAAAAGGCAAAACATAATATTATTATTACATTATATAATATACATAACGTAGAATACTTTAATACAGTGCCCAAATTTAGTTGATAAAGAAACAAATATAAATTTGTAAATTTTGCAAAATAATACTTTTAGCACTTTATAAAGTCCTAAATTTATAATAATTTTAGTTGAACAAGACCATGGGTTTTTTCTTGAAGATCAATGTCTTTCTATGGGTAAATCATATAACAAACATAAACCATGAGATGACTCTGTAGATATTTGTTCGTTCTTTGCCAACTAAAGGTCTTAATACTAAAAAAAGAAAAAAAAAAAGATATCTTTGTGCAAACGTATGGGAAACTTCTTTTATTATTATGGGTAAAATGCAATTTATCCCTTCGTGGTTTACCAAAAAAGCGCTTTACTTTCCTATGATTTTGAATGTGCAATTTATCCCTTTATGCTTTAAATTTTTTATTCGTATTTTTAACAAAATCAGAAGGTGTCCAAGCTCATGTAGACTTGTGGAATGTCATATTTATTCTTAACCAAATGAAGTGTATTGCACTATACATTGAGGTAATACAAAAATTCACAAATTTTTGGGCTACTAAATTGAAAAAATAAAAATAAAAGACCTCATCCTTTCCCCTCCTTACCCTACATAGCCAGGCACCATTCTCCTCTCCCCAACCCCAGTCACAAATACCACCCATCCCCAGTCCATCCCTACCCCTGTTCCTGCCTCTCTCCCTCTTTCTTCCCTACCTAGATCTAGTCTTCCCATTCCCATTCTTGCCATCCTTTCTCTCTCTCTCTCCTCTCTCTATATATATATCTTTCTTTCCTACCTAGATCTAGCTTTCCCATTCCCATTCCTGCCATACTCTCTCTCTCTCTCTATATATATATCTCTTTCTACCACCTGATTCCAACCCTCACCTCCTTCATGCCACCCTTAGCCTATCTCCAATGACTCCTCCTTTCCTCCTCATTATCTACCATCTTCCATCTTCATTTCTAATAATATGTTTGCTAATCTCCATATTTTCTACTTCAAAAGTTTAGTTAATCCTTTTCATTTTCTTGCCTTTTTTTTTTTTTTTTTTTTTTTTTTTTGTTTTTAGGCAAGTTTTTTACTAGTAATAATAGTATGTAGGTTTTCTAAAGCCATTGATCATATCGAAGGAGTGAACATGAAGGAGTAAAACTAGGAGAGAGATTAGAGTAGGGAAGGAGAGAGAATGTGGGCTGTAGGAATGAGGGTGTAGGGGCGAATCAAGATAAGAGAGGGGAGAGGTGGAGGGGCGAGGATGTCGGGAATGGGAGTAGGAGTGGGAAGGTAGAGGAAGGGCTAAGCGGGGATAGGGGAAAGGTGATGCTTTGGAAAGGTGATGCCTAAAAATCTTATTTTTGTGTCAAAATGTTTTTTAAACAATTCTAAACGTGGTAGAGAGGCACGTAAAAATTGCCGTAATATTTGATAGTTTTCCTCCATCTTGCAAAAAAAAAATAGTATACAAGGGAGTACGTTGTATATTTCCATACTATAGATTGGTAAATTTATAATTCGGCATATCACATAGGGGCAAATTGCTTTTTACCCTGATATTGTTTCAAAGACTTGATACAAAGTTAGACATCTAAATGAACATAAACAAGTTGAACGTTCTAGTATTTAAACTTATTTATTATTTTAGCAAGTTTATAATTTTGTTATTATCTTTCAAGCTAAATTCAATTGAGTTTTTCTACTCAAACTTGAATTAAGTTCAAGTAGCTTGATTTTTTTATTATATATTAATTTTGAAAATTTTAATTTATCTACTGAGTTCGAGCCAAATATAAAAATTAGTTGCTCCATGGTCCCTAATACATATTTTTAGATATAGTTTGACATTATAGATTTCCACGTAGAATGCATGAAAATACTTTAATACATAGTGGCTTGTATGAGTATATAAAAATTGATATAATTGAGTTATATAGCTGTACCGAAAACTTTTCATTTTTTTCGTCAAGATATCCAAAACTTTTCTTGTTTGGAAAATAGATAACACCCATACAGTAAACTCTTACAAGTAGTATCATACATACACCTTTCTAAAATAGTCCCATGACTACAGTAATATTTGAATATAATTATGAAATTCTATATGATTATCTAATTTATTAGTATCTTTCATCAGCATCCGTAATCTACAATTAAAATTTTGGATTTTAATTGCTCCCGACCCACTTTTTAGCTTAGGCTTATGCTTACTTAGCCCATTCCTACAATAAATGGGCATCTATAAGTTTCTCACTTAGCATTATTAATAGACCGAGCATATAAAATCTGTTTGATATTAAACATTTTTTTTTTTGCATTTTTAACATATTTTTAACAGAAAGTTTTGCAAGTTTACTCTTACAACTCAAATAGAAAAAAATTAATAAAAAGACAGAAAATATAAAAGAAAATTCTGTTTCAACAAAAATGTAAAAAAAATAAAAAGACCGAGTGTTAATGATGTCAATGATCCCTAAGATTTTTGCTTACGTCACTTTGGTCCTAAACTTTTACTTGTACCTGTTGAATCTTCCAAATTTGGTCCTAATAAATTTTTTCCCCCTATTTTTTGTATTGTGTTCAGTACATCTTCAGTTTAGTCTACTTAAGAGTAACTAAAATTTAGAATTTGTATAACTACGAAATAAAGCAAGAAGCAAATATAAAGGGATGAAATTAAGATTTTGCAGAAAAAATTAAATGAGAATTTACATTTAATTTTTTCCTTGCTTTGTTTTCGAGGCTTGCATTCTTCTAAATATCTTGAGTTTACAAGAATGTTGGAAAAATAGGTTTCTTTTAACAAGGAAAATTAGAAGTCAAGAAATAAACGAAAACTACTTTTTTGAATATTTCCGAATACCAAATAATTTAAAAATAAATTAAAAATTGAGAGACTGAATGAGTTACTTTAAAGTTTAGTGACCAAAACAATACTTATTAGACCAAAAAGTTTACAGACCGTTTATGCAATTAACCCAACTTTATGAATTTCATGTTTGTAGAACGTAAAATATAAATACTGGGAAAAAAAAAATTGACAATACACATTTATTCGATAGCATGATAGTTTATAATTATGAACACTGTATTTAACCATACTAGAAAATCAAATAACCTAAACGAAGATATTTAAAGAATTATATTTCTCTGATTTGTGCTTCTTTTCAAAACAAAGAGAGAGAATTATTCCACCTTTTTTTTTTCAAGTCTGTGGCCAAAACATGGAATAGTAAAAAAAAAAAAAAATCTTTCATTTTTTCCCCCCATTTTGATTTTTGATCAAATAAAACAAATAGAAGGGTCTAATGTGCATGTAAGTAACCCATGAGGGTTCTACCATATAGTCTACGTAGTTACTGGACCTTCCTTTCGGAACTTTGAAGTTGCAGTACTATTTGAATTCACATGCATTTTCACAAAAGTGTGGTCCAATCTTGAACTTTTCACTGTGGTGTCAGCCCAGTCGACATCTTCAAGTTGGGCTTTTCCTTTATCTGTTTAAGCAAGTCATTGTAGCCATCCTTCCACTCTTTCATTGTCCCGAGTTGTAATTTCCAATTTTTCAGGGAACAAATTATTGTAGCCAGATATTTTTATTTTGCTCAAACATGCTAATAGTTGTTTCTTAATTAAAAAAGCCTTTAATTTAGACTAAAAGGTCTATTTTTTAGAAAACTGATCTCCCCACTCCAAATCGATAACTCTTATTGATTTAGGAAATACTATTAGCCAATATTTAGTAGTTATTCCTGAGTAAGATAAAACTTCTCATTGTAATTGATGTATAATTTTCTTAAAGGTTGCATTTTGATCAGTGAATTTGACTTGTAGGATTGATTTGAAACGAAAGATTTATATTGGGTAGAATCGATATGATATAAAAGTTGGGTGCATTTAGAATTCACTCATTTAACCTTTTAAATCTCATTCTTATTTGTTGATAGATTTTAAATTTCACTAACAAAATCTATTAATTTGTTTAGATCAATCTATAATGGATTTGATTTAAAATCTAAATCCCTCCATCTAAACAAGCACAAAGAATATATATATATATATATATAGACACACAAAAGCAAAAAAAAAAAAAAAAAAAAAAAAAATTTAGTGAGCTCTCTATGTTTTTAAGAAAACTAGGGGTTGACAAAATGCTATCTGGGAAATTTGCAATGCACAATCAGTGAGTTTTGTTATCATTCGCAAAGCAATTCAAGATGAAGTTACACCTTATTTATTTTCTTTTAAACTTCCGCCAACCCTTTTTCCTCCCTATCAGTACGATACTTGTCACATGTTTGGAGGACTCTGTTAACTGTCATATGGAGGGTAGAAGTATAGAGGTCTCTATTTTAATATATATTAGCTTTTAAGCTCACGTGAGCGTGAGCATGTCCGGACGTTGTGATATATATTTTGGTAAATGAATATCTAGTTAAGAATGTACATTCAGATGAATTTCAATTAATTAAAGTAATGGGTAAAATAATTTGAAACTTGAACACTTAAAATTTTAAATTCATTCACAAAAATTTCATATACTTGACAACAATATTTAAACTAAGATGTTATTTTAAATAGATCATCTATAGAAAGACTAAAGATACTGGTTATGATCCAGAAGTTGATGTAACTATCATTCTGCTTCTTGCTTCAAATTCTCAAATCAATATAATTAGTTGTCATAAGTAATACTAGTGAAGAATCCCAACTTGAAATCTTTCAACATTTGAAAATTTAGGATCAGGTTCAAGGATTCCAAGTAGTTAATAGTTATCACCAACTATTGAAACTAAAATGTTATACACTACACAAAGCATGTCACGAAACAAAAGCTCTATATTAACTATTCAACCTAAGTAAGAACAGAACATACAGAAATCTAATTCAAGTATGCAACAACTTATGATCATTACCCATATCTAATCAACCAATCTAATCAAACTCAACAATTAGGTAAAATTCTAGCAAAATTATTAACTATGTCAGCACCAGATTAGAAACCAAAAATCTAATAAAACACCTATATATATTACCATGCACATAAAGGCAAAGGCCGAATATCTGACCAAACATCACTGATCATTAACAAAGTCAAGATGTCTGGATGCATATAGAAATAGCAACATCAATGCAAAAATCTACAAAATAGTTTGTAGTAATCTCATAGAAATCAAAAAGTACTTCTTATCCTGGATAATCAACACACCACCATTAATCAATTATCAATAAACTATTGTCCAGTCAAAAGCATTCTATGCTTGCTCTTATGCACCATAAAATCCAAGAAATAACCAATACTAATCAAGTTTTTGCTGTCCAAGAGCAAAATACTATTGTCCAGTCAAAAGTATTCTATGCTTGCTCTTATACACTATAAAATCCAAGAAATAACCAATAATAATCAAGTTTTTGTTGTCCAAGAGCAAAATCTTGAGCATGCACAATACAATGAAAAAAGTAGCATCCTCAACTAGAAGCACAATCGAGTTGAACTAAATTTCAAAAACATAAGAACTATGTCTATATGATTTGAAGCAGAACAGGCCACAACAAGACAGAAGGAGCATGACAAATTAGCTGTGGCTACCTTCCTAGTTATACTAGAATTACCAACGGCTACTTCCCTAGTTCCATCCTAGTTCAAATGAATGATCTTTGTAAGTAACAAAATATTAAAAAAAGAAAAAAGAAAAATTGGATCAAAAAGTGAAAAAAAATTAGATGAAGAATTTTTTTAAAAAAATTACTCATTCAAATAAGCTAAAACAGGAGAACAAAATTTAAGGAGAAAAAGTAGCAGTTCAGACAAATGATCTGTAAGCAACCAAAAAAAATCAAAAATGGAAAAAAAGTTTGGATCTAGAATCAGAAAAATATATATTCATTCAAATATCCTAAATCTGGAGAGCAAAAATTAGGGGAAAAAAGCAGTAATAGTTAGGACAAATAATCTCTATAAGCAACAATCTTATAAAAAATCTTCTTCACTTCATAAAAAAATAATCAAAGTTTATAAAATTAATATTATTTTAAACCAAAACCCATAATCAAACTAAAAAATTAACCCAAACTATAACCTCCCACATACATAAAAATATTCATATAATTAATTATCTTTATCATTAAAATCAATTGATAAGATTATTTTTTCATGCTAAATCATATGATAAATTAGATTATTTTCTAGTTAAACTTGATGGCATTAAAAAAATACAAACCTAAAATATCATCAAATTAAGACTATTGTTAAACTTGATATCATTAAACATATATGAACACAAAACTATTCCAAATTTTCAAAAAAAAAAAAAATGTCATAATTGAGAGAAAGCACAAATAAGTAAATAATATTAAGAAGAAGAATAAATATAACAAATCAAGAAAACTAGAACTACATCTTCCGCTGTTGTTGTAGCCAAATTTAAGCATGCCTGTATCTCATCCTCTTCTTATTGTATCCTGGATTAAACTCTTCTTCACTCCCTAAATAATTTAAAAAAAAAAAAAAAACAGATTTTTTACCTTTCAAATACATTTTAAAGTTTAAAAAAAAAGCAAAAAGTTTTTTGTAAATAGAAAAAAAAAATCACATGTATAGCATAGTTTTATGACATAATCTTTAACTTTGTATACTGTATTTTTATTTCGGTACAAATTTTTGGTTGCATGTGATTGTGTGTGTTTTTTTCTATTTACAAATGTGTATTCTACTATTGTTAAATCAAATAAGTAGAATAACAAATAAACATTAAAAGAAAGAAAGAAAGAAAATCTTAACATCCCATATTTGCCTATTCACAATAGATTCGGGCAAATAATCTTTGTAGCAACACAAAAAATAAAAAAAAATTAAAAATAGACAAAAAAAAAAAAACCAAAGAAATTATTCATACAAAAAAAAAAAAACAGATTTTTTAGTCTCTCAAATCTTTACAAATATAAAAAATAGATAAAAATCGAAAAATGATTCATTAAAAAGAGAGAGAGAGAGAAGAGAAAGACATTTTAGCCTCCGAAACTGTTACACATAAAATAAAAAAGTGGAGAATTTGTGCAAAAAAAAAAAAGAAAAAAAGCATGGCATATTTTGAAGATATGTATGCAACAGGAAAAAAAAAACCAAAAAATAATATCAAAAATCGAAAAAAACATAGATCTAGAAGTGAAAAATGTATACATTCAATCAAATAATCTAAAACTGGAGAGCAAAAATTAGGGAAAAAACAGTAGTACTTATGACAAATGATATCTGTAAGCAAGAAAAAAAAAATTGAACATGGTTTCAAAAAAAATCAGGAATCCCTCCCAAAAAAATACTTAGATCAAGAATTAGAAACCTAAGTCTTCTTCACTTCCCAAATTGGAGAAAACCAGAATGTTTTAGCCTCTTAAATCTTTATGAATGTAAAACAAAGTAAGAAAATTCTGCCAAAAACAAAATTACATATAAAGCATATTTTCAAGACAGTAATCTTCAACTTTGCATAATAGATTTTCATTCCAATAGAAAATTTTTGGTAGAGGAGGAGGAGAAGGGGAAGGAGGAAGAGAAAGGGAGGCAAAGAAGTCGAGAAGAGGAGTAAATGGAAGAGAGTGGCAATTAGGAACTGGGAAGGCAAAAGGAAGTCTAGAAACTTCTACCCACTGTCTCTATTCTACACCAAATGACCACTTTGCCCTCGACAATGCAAATAAAGACCAAAAAGCATACGGGACAAAAATACCTTAAGTGTGTGGAACTCGCACTTTTATATATTGTAGATATTGTATCGATTTACAATTAATCATATCATCAAGGGAAAGTATTTTCTGTAAGAAAGTAAATAAGTGATAACGAAACCAAATTTAAAATTTTTACTTTCTAATATGGATTACCTTAATTAATTTATGCGTAGTATAAGAAAAATATAGAGATTATACCTTAGAATCACAGTAAAATCTCCAATCTATTTGGGATGTCGATCCAGGAGTTACAAGTCGTACAAACGTCTAGCCTCTAATGGTATCCACATACATAATTAAATCAGTATTCTTCACAAAATTAATTGATGTAAACAACATAATGTTAACTCCTAAATAATTCAAACGTTTTTCCAAACGTTTCCCAAACATTTTCAAACGTTTTTTTTAATATATTTTCATGGCTTTTCTTTTATAATTCTTAATAGTCGAGCAAAACCACCCAAGTTTGGGTTAAGGGTATATCT
Source organism: Cinchona pubescens (assembly GCA_025175665.1). NCBI lineage: Eukaryota > Viridiplantae > Streptophyta > Magnoliopsida > Gentianales > Rubiaceae > Cinchona > Cinchona pubescens. The sequence goes on along the minus strand of JANKKI010000074.1, from coordinate 582,181 downwards.
ATAAGTATAAAACTCTTAGGAGTTCTAATATATATTACATATTAGCCTCTAAGATTTATAACTTAATATAATTAAGTCCAAAAAGTTAATTTATCTTATAAATTAACCCATAAGTATGTCATACTTATCAAATAATCAATTTAATCTCGAATTAATCATATTTAAATATGTTACCCTTTAGGTTTTCAATCACGTTGGCAATAAGTATAAATTATAATTATAAATTAAATAGAATTAGATAAATTAAACAACTTTAATTTATCATTAATTCACTAATTAAATAGTTTATACTTATAAATCAAGATTGACTTCTAGCAAAGCATCATGACAACTTAAGTGTTAAGATATGTCTAAGTGGTTCGACTTTACCTCTCCGTGATTTATTCCTGTATAATTATTATCTTTCCACCACACTATATCCCGATTAATTTAACAGTATAGATATAATGCTAACTCTTATTAAATTAATCAATTTACTTCTTTCCAACATGCAACTCGCTTGAAATAGAATTTAAGACACTCTTAATTCTATTTTCACTTTGCGCAAAGATTTTCGAATTGTATTTCAAGAAGTGGCCATACTGAAATATACTCTCTCATTATAAAGGGTGGTGAATACTATATTGGTCATATTTTATCTTTTCATGATTCACACTATACCCGAATTCTACAATACATGCGACTCATTAAGACTAACAATTAATAGAGCCAAAGCATAGTAATCTATAGTCAAGATAAACTCATGGCCTGAAATCCAAGGATCATTACACTAAGATATCACAAAGGGATTAATCCACTGGTATTAAAAAAATAATCCATATGGAATACTATTAGCGGGTCAATCGGATGCACTTATTTTTAATAAGCATCCACATATAGTTATGTGCTAATCTACCTATGTCAAACATTATGATTAGGGATATTTATGAATAAAATAAACTGTTTAGAGAAACAAATCATCATAACTACTTATGATTTTTCTCATATATATATCTTATTTGAAAAATGCCATATTATATAATATACGTAAATATAAAAGTGTAATTTATCCTTAAAACAAATTGGCTTTAGGGCATACATTAACAAACTTCTACTTGCATATAAGCCAGTCATTCAGGTGCTTAAAATCGAATGAGTTAACATGACTCTCATTTTTCTTCTAGGACAAGCTTTTAGTGAACGGTTCAACACTATTATCATCAGTGGGGATTTTTTCTATCTTTATTTCATTTCTATTAATGATTTCTCTAATCAAATGATAGCACTGTAACACATGTTTTTGTTGGATCACTGATGTGACCTGGGTTCCTTTGCTTGTGCAATAGCTCCATTGTTATCGCAATACAAAAGTATAGGATCAATAATTGAGGGAACCACTCCGACTTCAACCACAAGTTTCTTGATCCAAACCACTTCTTTTGCTGCTTCTAAAGCTGCATTGTATTCATCTTCTGTTGTTGAATCAGTCGTAGTATCTTGTTTAGAACTCTTCAAACTAACTACACTACTATTAAGAGTAAATACTTGTATAGACTGCGATTTGCTATCATTCTTATCAGACTGACAACTAACATCTGTGTATCTGCGAACCGTTAACTCTAGCCCACCATAAATTATGAATAAATATTTAGTCCTTCTTAAGTAATTAAGAATATTCTTGACTGCTATCCAGTGGTCATTCCTTGGGCTAGATTGAAATATGCTCGTAACACTTAGTGCATAGGAGACATCAGATTTAGTACATAACATAGCTACATTATAGATCCTAGATAATCTGTAATCATACATTTAAAAAGACATAAGTTCTTTCATTTTAGAATAAAAGATAACGAAAGAACACCAGATGAATTGCCTTCAAGGTTTACCATATCAAAAACCCATAATCTAATGTAATTCTGCATATAATCTCTATCATACAACCTTGCATGAAGCCAAACTACCAAAAACACTAATAGTTTAAGATCCTATCAACTTTTTCCACTTGCAACCACAAAAATGTAAAAACAATAACTATGAATCACTAAAACCACGATGGGGGAAAATGAAAGGCCAAATAGTAATAAATAACCTTAAGTGGAAAGGTGATACTTTTCAAAAACCAGCAATTGGCAAAAAACCTTGAAGAATAAAGAAACAAGTCTACAAGCAAGAATAAATTGCAATTAACACATGATTAAAATTGAAATCACTAACACCTAAAAAAAGACAAAGCTTTTACTCAAAAATAGAGCAAGAGTCCAAAAGTTCTGAAATTGAACTAAACTCGTGTCGGTGAAGCTATCAGTTACCCAAATGCAATATCTGCCAAAGAAGAAAGAAAAAGATTATAAGTTGTAAACAAAATTGGGAAAAACATTAAATGAAAGAGGAAAAATCGCAGAAAGTAAAGGCCAAAACCAAATTTAGATAAGCAAATTTAACGGGAAAAAAAGCATTAGATAGAAGAAGAGAAGAAGAATGGAGAAGGAGAGAATTGAGAAGCAAATGGGTTAGTTTGAGAAAATGAGGAAGTAAAACTGAAAGGGTGAACAAAGGTGGGGAAGCGGGGGGTACACGAGACCAGAAAATTTGGGAAAAAAATCTATCCTCATAACTACCCTCTTATCATCCAAACAGTGAAGAATAATAAATAGAAAGGGCACAACAGTTCATAAATCTAGCAAACCAGCTATTCATCTTTGTACCACAAGCACTAAATATCCACAACCAGCTGAAAATGACCACAAAACCGCACTGATTGGACTAGAAAATCAGTAGCAAATAACGAAACCTCCATGTGAAGCCCAATTGAAATGGCAATATAACAATTAAATATGACCTAAAAATAGCTCACAAAGTTACAAAAGGGCACAACAGTCCAAAGACCAAAAAAAAAAAATGCTTTGCACTCTTGAACCTACGGCATTACTTGCTCAACAACCAGTTCAGTAATGATCAAAAAATCATAATAGATTGGTGATCAAAACCCCCAAAAGTTGAAGCAAAAGTGTTTTGTATTATATAGGTAGCATTCGACTACAGAAAATAATTTGTCACATTTGAATTAGTGAATGAGATAGTCTCAAGTAGTTGCATATGGACTTTTTTTTTGCCTTATTCTTAAAAATAAATAAAAATAAATAAAAGCACAAAACTTTTTCAAATCTTAATGCAATTGAGTAAACAACTTCATGTAGCTTAAATGTATTATCATTGAGTTGAGTTACAAACTTCAAAGCTAGACTGACAACATTCAAAAACTTAAAGGTGACTACTTAGCCAAAGATACACAAAAGGCTAACTAAAGAGAAATGAAAGGTAGTCAGATTGATTTTTTTATGAAAAACACACTAGCTTTAGGATTATTAAGCCACAACCATCATATTGGGCAAAAAAAAAAAAAAAAGCTCAATAAATTAAGCTAAGCAATAACTTAATTAACTTAATTTGTAGGAGAAATGAAACACAACTAAGTTCAATGCTCAAAACATGTGGAAATAATAAGTAATTTTGAGCTATGTTAAAGACCAAACCAGCACCGGAAAATTGGTGAAATTCACTACAAGTCTACACCATAGATTGACATGAAGCAAATGCACTGAAGACAAAGCATGTGAATGGCCACAAGGTGGTCGCAGTTTCACTCGAAGATGTAAATGCCTTCTTTCTGAAAGCTTGGTTAGGCGGTTGTCCAATGGTAATAATGGACAAATAGCACAAAATGGACCAACAACTACTCTAACCTGCTAGGAGTTCACAATGTTAGGCAAAGAAGGACAGGCCCACCATTGTAAAAAGACCAATTTAACACTCATAATTTGCATAATTCCACTAACTAAAATGAGAGTGGATGAAAAAGGCACTGTAGCAAGGGATTGACACTTTAATTTTATACAGTAAAGATATGAATCTGCCAAATTTTATCCCTACTGTAAAGTACCCATTAGTAGAAATCCATAAAAATCTAAAAAAAGAAAATTATACTCTGATTATGCTGAAAAAAGTCATTCTAGAAAAGAAAAAAAAATCAAGAACAAAAAAAAAAAAAAAATTAGTAGAAAAATATTCAACAACAAAACAAAACAAAACAAAACAAATAGGTAAAATAAAAAGAAATAGGGGATAGTGGAAAATATATCTAGCAGCGGTAGAGGGCGGAGGAGGCGAGACTGGGGTTGATGGTGGTGGCGGCTTGAGTGAGTGAAAGTAAATGGGAAGAAAGAAAGGTGGGGAAGGAGAAGATAGGGGATGGTATTGAAGGAGAATGGTGTGGAGGATGTTGGATGGTGGTGGCGATTGAAGGAGAAGAAAGGTAGAGGATGCTGCTGGATTAGGGAGAAACGAAATAAATATAGGTTCGATACTATCAATTAATTGGGGATAGGGTACATCTCAACACATTGCAACCAATTTTTTGGTTTGTATTTTTATTTTTTATTTTTTACAAAAAATAGCAACAGAAATAACGGTTGCTAACTAATACCAATATGTTTTTTTTTTCCTTAAATGGTTGCAATTGAAAAATCCGTTGCTAATTTTTTAAAATATTTTTCCAACAGAAATTTCCATTACAATGATTTTGAAGAAGTATCTTTTTTTAAAGTCAAAATTGGTTGCTATATCCGTTGCAAATGTCAACAAATTTTTTTCGTTGCTAAATTCTGTTGCTAAAAGGACTTTTTCTAGTAGTGTTTCTCTTAAAGACCCACTTGGATCTTATGGATTTAATCCTTTCAAGTGGATTGACGAAGGTCCAAATCTTATTGTCATACATGGAATCTCTTTCAGACTTCATGACTTGTAACCACTTCTAAGAGTCTTTATCAAATAACGCTTCTTCGTAAGACGTAGGTTCATCATTTTACAGGCTAGTGATTAATACATCATTGTGCCCATTTACAAGAAACTCGTATCTCTTTGGAGCACGACGTATTCTAATAGTCCTACAAAGAGATTGTGTATCATTAATTTCATTTTCTATCACATCATCATGTGATTGAAGTTCTTGTTCCACTTGTTGATCAATGCTAAATTATGTTTCTTGAATTTTTCCAAGATCTATTTTGGTCCCACTTGCATTTTCAAGAATAAACTCTTTTCTAGAAAGACGGCATGCTTGAGATAAATACCTTTTGCTCAATGGATTATAAAAATAGTATCCAAATATCTCCTTTGGATACCCCACAAATAGATATTTATATGACTTAGTTTTAATTTTGTCAGATTCTACCCCTTTCACATAAACAGAATAGTCCAAACCTTCAAGGATGAAAGTTTAGGTTTTTTCCAAACCACATATCATACGGAATTGAATCAACAAATTTTAAGAGAAACACGGTTTAGTAAATGGGAAGTAGTATTGAGAGCATAGCTCCAAAATGATCTGGGAAGCTTTGGAAAACTCATCATTGATCGAACCATATCTAATAGAGTTCAATTACATCTCTCAGATATGCCATTTAGTTGATGTGTATATGGAGAAGTCCATTGAGGTAGAATCCCATTCTTCTTAAGATAATTTTGAAACTCTTGGTTTAAGTATTCCCTGCCTCGATCAAATCGAAATATTTTGATACTTTTACCTAGTTATTTTTCAACTTCATTCATGAATTTCTTGAACTTTTCAAAGGTTTTGGACTTATGCTTCATCATGTATACATAACCAGATATATAATGGTCATTTGTGAAAGTAATGAAGTCTGAAAAATCACCTCTAGCATTGATTGACATAGGACCACAAACATCAGTATGTATTAGCCATAGTAATTCACTAGATCTATCACCCTTTCATGTAAAAGGTGATTTCGTCATTTTATCAAGTAAACTAGATTCACATATATCATATGATTCATAATCAAATGATCCAAAATAACTATTGTTGTCCTGTGTAATTTGGTAATGTGTTTCTCATTTATAGGACTAAGCCTACAATACCAAAGGAAAGATTATTTCAAATTATCAAATTTAGAAGGAAAGATTGTTTCAAATTATTTATTTTAGATCTTTTAAACTTTACGTTGAGAATTGGATTTTCCATGTCTAGAATATAAAGACCATTAATCAAAACAACAGTTCCACACAATGCCATCACGTGAAAAAGAACAACATTTATTCTTTTACATAATGACAGAACTATCAGTTCTAAACATGGAATAGAAATAATATTTCTAATAAGAAATAGAACATAATAACAATCTTTATGTTCTAAAACAAGGCCAATAGGTAAAGAAAGATAATAAGTTCCTATGGCTAAGTTAGCAACACTTGTTCCATTTCCTACACATAGGTCCACTTCTTCCTTAACCAACATTCTACTTCTCCTTAGTCCTTGCATATTTTTACAAATATGATATGCAGATCCGGCATCTAATACCCAAGAATCTAACATTAGAAGTAGAAATAGTGTTCTCAATCATAAACATACCCAAAGTAGAAACTTCATTAAGTCTCTTCTACTTCAAGGTATCTATATAAATCTTGCAATTCTTTTTCTAGTGCCCATCCTTTTCGCAATGGTAACAAGTACCCTTGGTCTTATCATTTTTTATTATGGGTGCTGGTTTCAACCCAATCTTGACTTTCATAAAACCAACTTTGGATTTCTTTTTCTTCTTATTAGAAGAATCAACAACCAACACTTGTTTCCTTTCCTTCTTGATGGTTGTCTCAGTAGTTTTTAGCATATTCAATAGTTCAGAAAGAGTTGTGGACAACTTATTCATGTTATAGTTTATCACGAACTATGAAAAATTATTAGGCAGAGATTACAAGATTAGGTCAGCATTTAACTCGTGATTTTGCTTGAATTCTAATTGTTCTCATCTTTCAATTAGTCTGATCATCTTCAGTACATGAACAGCTACTAAAGTATCCTCTACTATTTTACAACGAATAAATATAATTCTTTAGAGGTCTCATACCTCTCATTCCTTGATTTTTCATCAAACAATTCTCTAAGATGAAAAATCATAGAATAAGCATCTATATCATTATGCTGTTTCTGAAATTCATAACTCATAGCAGCCAATATGATATAAGTGACAGTATCGTTGTCCTCTATGTGCTTAAGGTAAGTATTTTGAACTGCTTCATCAGCACCTTCTGCTGGGACATCAAGAATGGGCTAATCAAGGACATAGCTAGTTTTCTCATGCTTGAGAACAATTCTCAAGTTATGTTGCTAGTCCAGAAAATTAGGCCGAAATTTTTTTTTAATTGAATGACGAATGTAATGGATGTCAGCTCAATTCGAAGGAAATTATGCGAAAGCTTTATAGAATTATTATGGGCGAAATAGGGTTCCACTGGGAAACCATGGATTTTTGAGTTTTTTCCATTGGTTATTGGCTGTAATTGTTAAAGGGTTAATAAAACGAATCGCACTTTTACCACTAAACTATACACGCCTATAACAATGCAATTGTTGTATACAACTGGACTCCTAAAACAGTTTCTCTCTTCCAAGCAAAGAAGATTTTCAGCCCCAACGACAAAGGAACCCACGGGCCAGGCATTTTCGGGGAGTCCAATTGGTGTTCTTGTTTCTGTATTCCTAATTTATCTACTAGACTAATCTGGTTGGTTCTTTGTGCCTAGATTTGGTATAGATAGGATGTAAATTGATGTTGCTACTCATATTCTACTATATATAATAAAGATAGTATAAGAATTTGTTATTTATGCATAAACAAAACCAAAAATAATATGGATTTCATTTAATTTGGTTTTGCTCCCACTATTGATAACCCTGACATATTGATTCGGGAGATCTCACAGAAACCCTAGGGGGTTAGGATCCTATCTAATTATTTTGATCTTGGGTGTACCTAACAAACCAAAACAATTCTGAAGGGTAGGTAATACTTACATATTACAAAACTTTGTAATTTTTATATAGTTAGGTATCAACACTTAATAGCACATCTTATGTGACTCTTAACCTTTGTCTCAAAGACATACAATCTTGAGTGAGCCCAATAAATTATATGCTTCTGTTAAGTCATACCCATTTCAGAGATCTCATCTCATAGTTTAAACATGTTCAAGGTAGAGTAACCTTGAATTAGCCTAACAAGTTAAATCTAAGAAGAACTCTCGTTTAATGCTATAATAATGGAAGGCAACTTATTTATTGACTTAATATTAATTTGAGAGATTTTCCTTTGAATGACTTATTTGGTCTTATCAAATTGCACAGAATATTATTGTATCAACATATAATAAATAAAACATGCATAAAATCATGAATCTTATGCAATTTTACTAAACTAGTTTCCTTGAGTTACAAAGGAAACTAGGTGGTCAAATCCTAAGGGTAATCTTTAACTCTTGAAAATTTTCTTCATGGTTGTACCTTTGCACCGTCTCTATTATCTTGTACATTACAAATATAATTTTATGTAAACATTTTAGATATTCAACATTATCCTATTTCTAACCTGCCTCTATGTACTTTGCATGATTGGTCAAGAAGTCTCAAGTTATATTCGAGGGAATTGAGATGAGAAAAAAATTACTTTCAGAATGATAGAGAAAGGCATGATACACAGGGCCGATTTAAATTTTACAACCATTTAATTTGAACCAAGTAAGCTATACACAATTACATTGATCTTAAGTCCATACCCATCCAGCGTGCTATTATATAATTGAATAATTAAAAAAAAGTATAAATTCCGCATTTAGTATTTAATCATGAATCACTATACATCATAATTCCAATCTCATTAAAATTATATTTTTTGAATTATTTATGAAAATATTTTTTGGAGAAAAATTATTGTTTTCCAATCTCATTAGAAATATAATCCTTTAAATAATAGAATTTCAAAAATTATATTAGAAAGTATTTCCATAAATTTTTAAACATTTATTAAATTCCAATCTCATTGAAAAATAATAAATTTCTAAAATTTAAATAAAATTTATAATTTTGATGCCTAATCTCATTTGAATTAAATAAATATTTTTGAAGGTTTTATATTTTCTAAACTTTAATCAAATTAAAATAAAAAGAGTTTCTAAATATTGACAATTAATTCTAAAAATATTTGTCAAAAATTACATTAGTGGTTTCAAAAACCAAATTTAGAAAAACCGTTAATTTGAAAATATAAGATTAAGTGTCACTAAAAATAACTTAACTTATTTAGCACTTTAGTCATATAAAATAAAATAAACAAAATCTCATGTTGGAAACCAAGACAAAACGAGAGATTTTTTATTTTATTTTATTTATCTTTTCTCCAGTATTTTCAAAATAATACAAAAATTCATATTGTTTGAAAAAATTCAATATTTGTGACAACTAAACAACACTACATAATAAATTAATTAAGCATGACTCTAATATCACTGTAAGAAAGTAAATAAACAGATAACACAACAAAATTTAAAATTTTTACTTCCTAATACAGATCTCCTTGATTAATTTATGCATAGGTACAAGAAAAGTATAGAGATGATACCTTAGAATCTCAGTAAAATCTCCAATCTGTTATGGAATGTTGATCCATAAGTTGCACAAACACTCAACATTTAATAGTATCCACAAAGATAATTAAATCAGGAATCTTTACAAAATTAATTGACCCAAACCATGGAGTGTTAGCTCCTAAATAATTCAAAATTTTTTCCATAATGTTTTCAAATGTTTTTTTATACGTTTTCACGGCTTTTCTTTCTCTAATTCTTAATACCCGAGCAAAACCACCCCAAATTCTTCTTCTTATATATATATATATATATATATATATACATACACCATATATATATATATATATATATATATATATATATATATATATATATACACACACACACATGTATATATGTATATATATGTATATATATATATATACACACACATATATATATATATATATGCGTATATGTATGTATGTATACATATATATGTATGTACATACATATATATGTATACATACATAATACATATACGTATACATATATATATATATACGTGTGTGTGTATATATATATACATATACATATATATATATATATACATATACATATATATATATAATCGAAGATCTAATCAATTTGGGTTTAAGACTTTAATAAGTCTAATCAGTTTGGATTAAGGACATATCCATAAGTATAAATTCTTAGGAGATCTAATCAATTTGGTTTTATGACTTTGATAAGCCTAATCGGTTTGGATTAAGGGCATATCTATAACTAAAATTTTTTTAGGAGTTCTAATATATATTACATATTAACCCCTAAGATATATGACTTATTATAATTGACTAAAAAAATTTAATTTATCTTATAAATTAACCCGTACGTAATCCCATACTTATCAAATAATCAATTTAATCTCGAATTAATCATATTTAAGTGTGTGACCCTTTAATTTTCCAATCACGTTGGCAATAAGTATAAATTATAATGCTAAATTAATTAAGATTAAATAAATTAAACAACTTTAAGTATATACCTCTTATTTTTCATTAATTAACTAATTAATTAATTTACACTTATACATCAAGATTGACTTCTAGAAAAGTATCATGACCACCCCAGTGTTGAGATATGTCAAGTGATTTGATTTCATCTATCCGTGATTTAGTTCCCGTATAATTATTATCCTTCAAGATAGTATATCCTGATTAATTCAATAGTATAGATATAATGCTAACTGTTAACTATTGTTGAATTAATCAATTTACTTTTTTTCAAAATACAACCCATTTGAAATAGAACTTAAAACACTTTTAATTCTATTTTCATTTTGCGCAAAGATTTCTGAATCGTATTTTAAGAAGTGGACATACTGAGATGCACTCTCCCATTATAAGGAGTAGTGAATCCTATATTGGTCATATTTTATTTTTTCATGATTCGTACAATCCCCAACTTTATAGTATGTGCGACTCATTAAGAGTAACAACTAATAGAGACAAAGTATAGTAATCCACAATCAAGATAAACTCATGACTTCAAGTGTCCAAGGATCATTACACTACTATCACAAAGAGATTAATATACTGGCATTCAAATAATGATTTGTATGGAATACTTTTAACAGGTCAATCTTGTTGGTCTCAAAGCAACCTAAGAAGGGGGGTGAATTAGGTTTCTAAAAAATACTTTTAGAAAGATTGAACTTATTGAGATTTTTCAACTAGCAATTAATATAATAGAATCAATGAAGTTGTGAAGTAAGAAAGAGAGGAAATTAAACAATACTTTCAAGCTATCAAGCTTGAAGTATTAATTCACTAGAATGTTTCACATACTTGGTGAGCCAATAATCTTTACAAAGTAGGGAAATTCTTGCTCACACTAAAACTCTTTTAGTAAGTAGCCAAGAATTTTACTCACAACCTCACTTTCGTACAAGATTATCACTCCACTCAAAATTGAATTGCACTCTAAGCTGCACACTAATGTAATATAGCACTATAGCCAATTTGTACTAAAATTTATTTTTCTAAGGCTTGTATTGGACAATGTGTAGGTATTTATAGGAGCAATAAATAAATGGTGGTTGTAACTACTTCCCAACGGCTAAATAATAAATGCACAAAAAACTAGCCGTTGAGGTTTCGGACGTCTGAGCTAAGTATGATGCGTTCGACACAGTCCGATCTCCGTGTAGTAGGTGAAGGACATCGTTCCATCGTCTGAACAGAGTTTTGGACGGTCGTGTTCATCCGAAAGAAACTTCGTTCGGACAGTTGTATGCGTCCATAGAGATGCATTAAGAAACTTGCTTTCTATCTGTTAGTTCGGACGATGAAATGCATCTAAGAAACTTGACGTAGTTCGGACGGTGTACTGCGTTCGAAAACCCTGTTTCCAACAGATAAAGTAATAGACATGCAAAACTTGTTTTTAGAGTTTAGTGCTTATGTCATCATCAAAATAAGGTTTAGAAAATATCAATCTCCCCCTTTTTGATGATGACAAACAGTCATAGAATAATTATTTGATGCGTAAAATTAACAGATATGAGTGATAACGAATCATTTTGTTTTGCGATATATTCCTACTCCCCCTTTTGACATCATCAAACAAAGCTCTCCCTGAGAAAGTGTATTTAAATAACCAATAAGAATTAATATCAAGGTTAAGCTTGGATCATCATCAACACCAATAGTAAAAAGTTAAAGTAATTCATAAAATGATAATGAGAGCAAATCCAACTAGTCAAAGGAAAAAAAAATTCAAAGAAATGTCAAAACTAGAATACATATTATCATAGAATCTAAGTCGAGTCATTTTTCTTCTTAGAGCATTTTTCAATCTTGCGGCGTTTGGAAGGAGCGTCATCATCAGTAGCCTTACTATTTTTATCTTCTTCATTACGATGTTACAGGATGAAATTGAATGTGTCATCAACGTTCTCATCGTCGCCTTCATCTTCATTGGCATCACCTTGATTATTTGTGTCATCTTCGTCATCCTCATGAACATCCCCTTCTTCGGCATCGTCATCACTTATACTTGTCGGTAGAGGAGTCGAGTGGATACTGTGATTGAATATTGGCAAATTGAACCTGAGCTGAATCAGACAAGCCCAAGCTAAGTGCCTCTTGGAGGATCAACTGACGAGTTTCAAGTCACTTTAACTTACGATTAGTGCGACGTTGAAAGGAGCTTACTTGAGTGCTCAAAGAATTGAGAAGGTCACAAATTTGAGAAAGTGAAGGTTTGGAAGAAGATGGACGTGTATCATGGACTGGTGGAGGTGTTTGAAGGAGGAGGAGAAAGGTGAACTTTCTCAAACCAAGGTAGAGGCCTGGGATTTTGAACGTTTAATATCAAAGGCTGACTTAGTTAACCATTGCACATTAAAAAAATGCAGGCCTTTTTGATCAATATAAGATTTGAGTCAAATAGGGAGAAAATTGTATATCTTAGGGAAAGATACATCAAGGAAATCAAATACTTTGGTAAGAAATTTTTGAAAGGAATGTTTCGTCGGGTATCAGTTAGAAAGAGTTCTCACAGGGAGCAGAAGAGTTACCCAAAGCCAAGAGGAATTCCTTTAAAAACACAATAAAATAGGTAAAGCTGCATTTTTTCGGGCTCAGTGCAATGCCCATCTGTTGGTAACAAAAAATTTGTGACAAGAATGTACAGAATATTCAGTTCAGGAGTGAGCAATGTAGTTATGACTTCTGAGGCTTATATAGAAATTGATGTTAAAAATTGCTCTGACCTCATCAATGTCAAAGCGAGTGTTAAGAGCAGGCCATTTATCTAAAGAAAAGAAATAAGAAAAATCATTTGCATTTGAGACTTCATATTCAAAAATATTATTGATAATGTTGGAGGAAATTTCAAGATTTGTGCTGTTTACATGAGAAACTAATGTGCGAACAGTGGGGCCTTTTCTAAGATTGGCTGTGAATTGAAGCACCATGTCATGATAAATGGGTAAGTCAGTATGAACTAAGTGATCCCAATTTTGTTTTTCAAAACACGATTTGACAATGGGAAGATTAAACTCATCGAAACTTAGACTCTGAGAAGCAGGGCATTGAACGATTATAAATTTGCTAAGAAGAGATGTATACCGTTCGGATATCTTGACCTCGATTAATTTTGGTAAGATTGGATTTGATGAGGCTTGAGGATTAGCAGACGATTCCCCACGCATCGGAGCTTTTTCTTTTAATTTTTGTCCACGAGTTGCTGTTGAAGAACCTCCACGGGATTTGACCATTGTGAATGAAAGGAAAAAGAAAAAAAAATTTAATATTTTTGAAAGTTTGGTGGGAATTTGATGAAATGAGATGGTAGATGGGTGGAATTAGGTGCAATAATGGTGATGAATACTTTGGGAATGACAATTTTCCAAACAATTTGTGTAGAGAAGGAAGAAGTTGGAGGAATTTTTGAGGAGAAAAATTTCCCAGAGATGGTTTTAGTGGTTAGGGTAAGTCCGAAAAGGGGGAAAGTGGATGGTTTTAATCAAGCAGAGAGACCGTTCGGACGTCTGAAGACTGTGTGATGATGCGTCCGAAAGTTGGATGAACGGACGGCCGATAGAAGAGCTAGTGTGTTCGATATTCTTTCGGACAATGGGAAGCGTCCGGTAGAATTCCAGTGAGTAAGTGAAGAAATTGAGTAACATTCGGATGATCAAAAACGTCTGAGGTAGTGAGGAGATTTTCGGACAAGTGAGATCATCTCAGAAAGAGTGTTGTTCGACGATCGGGTGCGTTCGAACTAAGAGATTATGCCAAATTGAACTGTAAAATCCCCAAACATTTTCTGAGAGATTCAAAATGATCTAGAGCCAAGGGTTTTGTAAAAATGTCAGCCAGTTGATCTAGAGTAGGCACAAAATCAACAAGTATTTCCTTTTTACAAACAAGATCTCTAATAAAATGGTGTTTAACATCAATGTCGTTTGGTTCTAGAGTGCATAACAGGATTTTTTGTGAGATTAATTGCACTAGTGTTGTCATACCTTATAGGCACACAATAAAAAATAACACCAAAATCTTTTAGAGTGTGTTTCATCCACAGATCAGTTGAGTGCAACAATTTCCAACAGCAATGTATTCGGCTTCAGTCGTAGAAAGAGAAATAAAATTTTATTTTTTGCTAAACCAAGACACAAGACAATTACCCAGGAAATGACACGTACCACTGGTACTTTTTCTATCAATTTTACATCCAACAAAGTTAGCGTCAGAATAACTAATTAAATCAAATGTAGAGGACTTAGGATACCACAGACCAAATTCATTGTACCTTTCCAATATCTAAAAATCCTTTTTATAGCTATCGAGTGTGATTCTTTGGGGCAAGATTGAAATCTAGCACATAAACATACAAGAAACAACAAAGATAATATCTGGTCTGCTAGCTGTCAAGTAAATTGGCTTCCGAAGGATACCTCTATAGTGTTGATCATCAACAGAATTACCTCGATTGGAAATCTTGTTTGTTGAAGTGCACATAGGCGTACCAACTTGTTTGCAATCTTCCAAATCCGAATCGTTTGAGTAGCTCCTTTGTGTACTTGATTTGTGTAACTAAACGTTCCTTCCTTTGATTGGTGAATTTGTAGTCCAAGTAAAAATTGTAACTTTCCCATCATACTCATCTCAAACTCTTTTTGCATTAAATGTGAAAAATCCTTGAACAAGCTTTCATTAGTTGCTCCAAAAATAATATCATCAACATAAATTTGAACAATTAACAAACCATTGGAATTTGTTTTTGTAAAAAGATTGGTGTCAACTACACCTCTTTTAAATCCATTTTCAATCAAGAAACCACTTAATCTTTCATACCAAGCTGGTTTTGGAGCTTGTTTCAAACCATCTAAATGTTTATAGAGTTTGAAAGCTTGATTTAGAAAATTTTTATTTTCAAAGCCCAAAGGTTGTTCAACGAAAATTTCTTGATCAATAAAACCATTTAAAAATGCTCTTTTGACATCCATTTGAAATAATTTGAAATCATTAAAACATGCAAATGCAAGAAACATACGAATGGATTCTAATCCAGCCACGGGTGCAAAGGTTTCATCAAAGTGTAATACATTCTTCTTGAGCATAACCTTTTGCAACAAGTCTAGCTTTGTTTCTTATGATTTCACCTTTATCATTTAATTTGTTTCTAAAAACCCATTTTGTTCCAATTACGGGATGAGAAGATGGTCTTTCAACTAAGGTGCATACGTTATTTTTCTCAAATTGACTAAGTTCATCTTGCATTGCAATGATCCAAGATTCATCATTTAAAGAAACATCTACATGTTTAGGTTCAATGAGAGAAAGTAATGCACAATTACTATTCGAATGTTTATGAGAACAAGTAGTTACCACATAAGATAGATCACCTATGATTAAATCTTGAGGGTGACTAGAGACGAATCTCCAAGTTTTTGGAAGATCTTTTGGAGTATCCTCATTCTTTTCTTCTTCATCATTACTTGATGGTTGTTGATACATTGCTTGATGTGATCTCTTGATGATCTTCATGGATATTGAGCTTCTCGAGCTCCTTTTGAATACCTACATCTTCATCTTCACATAAATTCTTTGAGATAACATCATTAGCTTCATCAAAGGTAACATGTACAACTTCTTCAATCAAGAGCGTTCTTCTATTGTATAATCGGTATGCTTTCTTGTCACTAGAATATCCTAGAAAGATCCCTTCATCCGATTTTTTGTCAAATTTACCAAGATTTTCTTTGATTAAAACAAAACATTTGCAAACAAAAACTTTAAAATAGCTCACAACGAGTTTTTTACAAAAAAGGAGTTCATAAGGAGTCTTGTTTAAAAAGGATCTTAATAAAACTTGATTCATGACATAACAAGCCATGTTAACGGCTTCAGCCCAAAAATATTTTGGTAAGTCGCATTCACTAATCACAGTTCTAGCAGTTTCTTGAAAAGTCCTATTTTTCCTTTCAACAACACCATCTTGTTGAGGGACTCTAACAACCGAAAATTCATGTGAAATACCGTTGTGATCACAAAATTCGGGAAAACCTCCAAATTTAAATTCGGCACCATTGTCACTTTGCTTAAATGAATGATCTTTAAATTCAATAAATTTTGAATTTTGGAAAATAATTTTACAAATTTTTCAAAAGGTTAATTTTTGTGAACAAGAAATAATACCCAAGTGTACCTAAAATAGTTATCTACAATAACAAAGACATATTTGCAACCATCAAGACTAGCATGTTGAGTAGGTCCAAACAAGTCTAAATGCAACAATTTTAAAGGTTTATGAGTGGACACAAAATTCTTTGGTTTAAAAGAAACTTTAACTTGTTTACCAAATTGGCATGCATCACAAATTTTATTTTTCAAAAACTTTAGTTTTGGCAAACCTCTTACCAAATCCTTCTTAGCAAGTTTTTCAATTAAATCCATATTAAAATGACAAAGTCTTCTATGCCAAAGCCAAGGATCATCTATGGAAACGGTAAGATATTTTACATTGCTATTGCTAATTTTATCAAGATGAATCATATAAACATCATTGTGCCTAGTGCCCTTAAATAAAACAACATGATTACTTTATCAAGGATAAGACATTCGTGCTTGGTAAAAAACACAAATTTTTATCACAAAGTTGACTTACACTTAATAAATTGTAGTTCAAATTATCAACAAGAAGCACATTCTTTATCAAGGTTTCACCATTTTTATCTACATCACCAGTGCCGATTGATTTTGCTTTATTGTTATCTCCAAATGTTACTTTTCCACTGTTTTTGCATTTTAGATTTGTGAAGGGAGAAGCATCACCCGTCATGTGCTTTGAACATCCACTATCTATAAACCACTTAGCATTGTTGGTGATGTTAAGTACCTACAGAATAGATCAATTGATAACTTTTGGTACCCACATTTTCTTGGGTCCATTTGAGTTAGTGAAATTGCTATTTATCCATGCGACTTTCATTCCAAGTTTCTCATTTTTCTTGAGATAACACATATTCTTGACATGTCCATGTTGTTGGAAATATCTACAAATAATATTTTTATTTCCATATAAAGAGGATATTGATTTTACACAAAACATAAGTCATCCCTTCTAAACATAATAAAATTTTTGTTGATTAATACATTTCTATTTCTTTTCAAATCAACAACATTTTCTCTCTTTCTAGTCAAGAGAACATTCAAATCATCCAATCTTTTCTTCAAGGAGGCTTGTTCTTCCTTGACCTTTGATCTCACATGCATTCTTTTCTTCAAGTCACAATTTTCTTGTGATAGCCTATAATTTTCATTCACAAGTTTAGAGTTAGCATTCAATAGAGCATTTGAATTCTTCACTAACTCCTTATTTCTAGCATATGTATTCCTTTAAGTTATCATGCAATTTCAAATGAAAGCTTTAAGATCATTTGCATCATTGGAGTCATAGTTAGAATTTACCTCATCATCTCCAATGGCCATGAAGGCCATTTGTGCTGACTCCATTTCTTCTTCAACTTCTTCTTTGGAGTTGCAATCATCCCATGTGATTTGAAAGTTATTGAATCTAGGCTTTCTTCCTTCCTTCTTTTTCTTGGAAGGACACTCATTTGCAAAGTGTCCGAGTTGACCATATTCAAAGCACTTTTCATTTTGCTTCTTCATTTCTAGCTTAGTCTTTCCTTTGAAATTATTTGAATTTGTAGCTCCACCTCTTCTCATTCTCCGTTTGTTGATGTAATGTTTAAGAAATCCTTTGGTGATGAGTGCAAGATCTCCTTCATCAAAATATTCGTCTTCTAGATTGATGGAGCCATTTTCATCATCTTCTTGAGAGGTCTTTAGAGCAATGCTCCTTTTTGGTCTTGCTTCTTCATCATCCACCACTTTGGCCTTCAACTTCAATTCATAAGATGTAAGAGAGTTGATTAGAGATTCAATAGGCATTGAATTTAAATTCTTGGCTGCCTCTATAGTGATTGTTTTGGCATCCCATTCTTTGGATAGAGCATTTATGATTTTTCTATTCTTGTCACCCAAAAAAATCTCCTTACCCAAGGTTTCAAGATCCTTAATGATGTCATTGAACCTACAATACATATTTTGTCAATATTTTCATGTGGTTCCATGTTGAAGGACACATACTTGACAACAAGTAAGGATTTTCTTTTGCTCATGAAAATCGTCGCTCCCTTCATGGATTTCCTTCAATTTATCCCAAATTTCTTTTAGCAAAAATGCATCCCTTCACGCGAGTTGATTCATTATCATCCATGGCATTATATAGCACATTCATGGCTTTTGCATTTAACGTCAAGTTTGCCTTGTCTTGTGGAGTGAGCTCATTCCTTGTCTTTTCTCTTCTTCTATTTGTGTGATCATCAATGATAGTAGTTTCAAAGGGACCTTCATTAACAACATACCACAAGTCAATATCAATAGCTTGCAAAAATATTTTCATTCTGTCTCTCCAACTAATAAAATTTGCTCCATTGAACATAGGGGGCCTAGTAACGGATTGACCCTATAAAAATAGAGCATTGTTGGTTGCCATAATAGTTCTTTTCTCAAAAGCAATTTAAGCAATAAAGTGAGACCAAAGCTCTATTAACACCAATTGTTGGTCTCAAAGCAACCTAAGAGGGGGGGTAAATTAGGTTTCTAAAAAATACTTTTAGAAAGATTGATCTTATTGATGTTTTTCAACTAACAATTAATATAATAGAATCAATAAAGACATGTGAAGTAAGAAAGAGAGGAAATTAAACAACCAATACTTCCAAGCTATCAAGTTTGAAGTATTAATTCACTAGAATGCTTCAAACACTTGGTGAGCCAATAATCTTTACAAAGTAGGGAAATTCTTGCTCACATTAAAACTCTTTTAGTTGTAGCCAAGAATTTTACTCACAACCTCACTTTCGTACAAGATTATCACTCCACTCAAAATTGAATTGCACTCTAAGCTGCGCACTAATACAATATAGCATTATAGCCAATTTGTACTAAAATTGCTCTTTTCTAAGGCTTGTGTTCAATGTATTAGATGATCTTTATAGAATAATAGAGCAGGTATTTATAGAAACAATAAAAGGTGGTTGTAGCTTCTATTGCACATATTTGAAGGCTAAATAATAAATGCACAAAAAACTAGCTTTTGAGGTTTCGGACGTCCGACCTAAGTATGATGCGTCCGACACAGCATCCGATCTCCGTGCAGTAGGTGAAGGACATCGTTCGGACGGCTGTGCATGTATCCATTCCATCGTCTGAACAGAGCTTCGGACGGTCTTGTTCGTCCGAAAGAAATTTTGTTTGGACAGTTGTATGCGTCCGTAGAGAAGCATTAAGAAACTTGCTTTCTGCCTGTTAGTTCGGACGGTGAAATGCGTCCGAGAAACTTGACATAATTCGGACGGTGTACTGTCCGAACACCTTATTTCTAGCAGACAAAGTAACAGACCTGCAAAGCTTGTTTTCAGAGTTTAGTACTTATGTCATCATTAAAATAAGGTTTGGAAAACATCAAATCTGATGCACTTATTCTCAATAAGCATCCACATATAACTATGTGCTAATCTACTTGTGTCAAGCACTATAATTAGGGATATTTACGAA
The DNA here is from genome assembly GCA_025175665.1 of Cinchona pubescens. NCBI lineage: Eukaryota > Viridiplantae > Streptophyta > Magnoliopsida > Gentianales > Rubiaceae > Cinchona > Cinchona pubescens. The sequence goes on along the minus strand of JANKKI010000074.1, from coordinate 562,148 downwards.
TAAAACGATATAACTATTTAAAGAAACACATTATCATAACTACTTATGATTTTTCTCATATATACATCTTATTCAAAAAATGACATTTTACAAATTATACATAAATATAAAAGTGTAATTTATCCCTAAAACAAATTGGCTTTAGGGTATATACTAACATTTTCTAGTATGTATAAATTTAACATGATAACTTAGATATGTGACCTACAACATCACATATATACATAAATTTGAAATTTTGTATTTATTGTTTTAGAGAAATGTATAGTGTATGAGTGGAGCCACGTGTAGTTGAGGGTGGGTAATATGCCTCTAGTCTTCCACAACTTAGAAAAATATTGCAATATAGCTTAGAGAAGTTTAAAATTTTTAAATTTCATATAATTTTCCCCACTTAAATTTCTTAAAATTAGTGTCTTTTCATGCATTGCTCCCTAAAATATAACATATATTTAATTTCCTATTTATCACAAAGTATTTTTATAAATATTACACATACAAAATATACTATTAATGATCATAAAAAATATTCATAATACATAAATACCATAAATTATTTATTATAACTTGATTACCCATAAATTTATTTAAGTTCTAAGTCATTCAATTTATTTAACTATATTTCTATTTATCACTAACACAATTTTTTCTATTACTATATAATAAAGAAAATTTGCTTCCACTGATCATAGAGTTTTGGCACCATCCCAAATATAGCACATAGGACAATGGGAAAACTATTAAAATATACTTTGTTGTTACCTTTGAAGTTAAGCTTTTCTTTAGAAAATATTTACTAAATTAGGGCTTAAATGATTAATTATGTTATAAAACTACTATTTAGAACTAATAATATTATGTTATATCACTAATGATTGAACTAGAAAATAGTGGTAGAAAGCAATATAATGTAAACTAGAGATAAAGAAATTCTTATTTTTCTTCTTCTTTCATTCCATTCACCTAAGCCTCTATTTATAGGTTTAAGGTTCACCCTTTATCATAATATTATTTGATGACATTACATGAGCATATGTAGGTTACATGAGTTACATAGGGTAGTGGGAGTTACATGGAATAATGTAGAAGACCATGGAGTGAATCATGGGGATAATGGGAGTTACAAGAATTGATATATAGATCCTGAGGTAGATCATAGAGAACATTGGTGGTCATCCAATAAATGATTCATAGCACCCCCCCTTGGATGTCCATATTTAAGAAAAATGCCTCGCAAAAACCTTATTAGGAAAAAACCCAGTGGGATAAAAATCTAGTAAAGGAAAAAGAGTACATTTTTTCAAATATGACACTACCTTGTTAGAAACCATACCAGGAAAACTCAATGGGAAAAAAACCTTGGGTAAGGAAAAAAGAGTACAGTGTATAATTACTCCCCCTCTTGAGTACATCATTTGATATCTTTCTGTCGGCACATTCCAATCTTATGAACTATCTTTTCAAATGTTGAAGTCGGTGGTGACTTTGTGAATAAATCTACTAGATTATCAGTTGAGTTAATTTTGTTGAACACTAATCTTACCATTCTTTTGAAGATCATGAGTGAAATAGAATTTTGGTGACATGTGTTTCGTTCTATCATGTTTGATGTATCCTTCCTTTAGTTGAGCAATGCATGCTACATTATTCTCATACAATGTGGTGGAGACTCCCTTGTCCAAATGCAAACCATATGTTTTTCGAACATGATGGATTATAGATCTTAACCAAAAACTCTCTCGACTTGCTTCATAAATTGCTAGTATCTCAACATGAATGGAAGACGTGGTGGTTATGGTTTGTTTCATTGAATGCCAAGAAATAGCAGTACCACCATATACGAACACAGAACCCGTTTGTGATCGGGGATTATGCAGATCAAATGTATATCCAGTATCTGCATAACCTATAAGATTAGACTTGAGTGATTTATAATAAAGACCCATAGCTATCGTACCTGAAAATAATAAAATATATATTTAACACCATTCCAAAGCTTTCGTGTAGGTGAAGAATATACCTTGCTTGCCAATAAATTTACCGCAAATCATATGTCAGGGCGTGTATGACTAGCAATATACATTAATGCTCTCCAATAGTACTAATATATGGTACTTCTATACTAAGTAGTTCTTCATTATTTTCATGAGGTCGGAAAGGCTTTTTATACATATCAAGTGATCTTACAACCATAGGTGTGCTCAACGGGTATGCTTTATCCATATAAATTGTTTAAACACTTTAACAATATAAGTTGACTAGTGGCAAAAGATACCATTATCAAAATTCTCAATTTGTAAACCAAGACAAAATTTTGTCTTTCGAAGATCTTTCATTTCAGACTCTTGCTTCAAATAATTAGTAGATTTTTGGAGCTCTTCAAGAGTTCCAATAAGATTCAAATCATCAACATAAACAGCGATAATGACAAATCCTGAAGCAAATCTCTTTATAAAAATGCATGGATATACAAGATCATTTTGATAGCCTTCTTTTAACAAAATATTCACTAAAGCGATTATGTCACATACGTCTACAGCTTGCTTTAAGCCATAAAGAGTTCTAGATAACTTAATCGAGTAAAGATCTCTAAATAACCTGATCATGCCCTTTTGGCAATTTAAAACCTTCCGGGAGTTTTATACAAATGTCATTGTTGAGTGAGCCATACAAATAGGCTGTAACAACATTCATGAGACACATTTCAAGTTTTTCACATGATGTCAGACTAAGTAAATATCGAAAAGTTGTTGCATCCATTACAGGAGAATATGTCTCATCATAAGCAATACCAAGTTTTTGGAAAAAACCTTGTGTAACAAGACGTGCCTTATATCATACAATTTTAATTATCTTATTTCTTATGTACAAAAACTCATTTATATTTCATGTGTAGCACATCTTCAGGTGTGCGTATCACTGGTCCAAAAACTTTCTTTTTAGTCAATGAATTCAATTCGGCTTGAATTGCCTTTTTCCATGTTGGCCAATCATCTCTAAGTTTATATTCATTTACAGACTTAGGTTCAAGATCCATTATTATTATCCATAATAGTATTTGCCATTGCATATGCAAAAATATCATCGACGTTTATTTTATTTCGATTCCACCTTTTACTGGTCATGATATAATTTATTGAGATCTCATGATTATCACTATTTTTAGGTAATCATGAATTTCTTCTTGAAATATATCATTTCATGTCTGGAGACTCTTCAGGAGTCTTTATTCTTCATTTTAACCATCTTGATTATTTGCTCATTTTCTTTTACTTGAAATTTTATCTTTGGAACCGATTGATTTACCACGTTTCAGACGTGTTTCAGACTCATTAGTAATGGTCGCCTGTCTTTCAGAAACATCAATTGTAATAGAAGCATTTAAAGCTGGTACATGAGATTTAGTAACTCTCTTTGGGTCAATAAAAGCATCTATCAATTGATTTGCTAAATTTTGCAAATGAATTATCTTTTGAACTTTCAGTTCACATTCTTTTGTACGGGTATCAAAATGAGATAATGATAATTCATTCCAACTAATTTTCTTTTTATCCAGCTTTGTTTTCTCTTTCCTAATGTTAGAAAAACTAATTCATCAAATTGACAATCAGCAAATTGAGCCTCAATAAATTTCCAATCATTGGCTCACAATATTTAATTGTAGATGGAGATTCAAACTCAACATATATATCGAACTTCCTTTGAGGGCCTATCTTAGTGTGTTATGGTGTAGCAACAGGAATATAAACCGTACTTTCAAAAACTCTTAAATGGGATATATATAGTTATTGACCATGAACCAATTTTAATGGGGAGAACTCATAATAATTTGTTGGCCTTATGCGAATTCACATTGTCGCGTGCAAAATAGCATGTCCCCAAATAGAAATTAGGAATTTTGTTCTCATATGTAATGACCTAACAATTAATAGCACAAGTTTTATAAACCATTCTACCAGACCGTTTTGTGTATGAACATAAGGTACAGGATGTTTAGCACTTACTCCAACAAACATGCAATAGTCATTAAAAGCTTGTGAAGTAAATTCATTAGTATTTTCAAGACAAATTATCTTAATGAAATAATTAGGAAAATGAGCGCGCAATCGAATTAACTCTCCTAATAATCTAGCAAACGCCAGGTTACAAATTGATAATAAGCATACATGTGACCATCTCATTAATTCATAAATTAAAACCATAAAATATAAAAATGGTTCACAAGGTAGGAGAATAGGCCTGGCCTACAAATATCCCTATGTATCATTCCAAAAATACCAGAGATTCAGTTTTGACTTTTAATGGCGATGACCTAATGATCAACTTGCCTTGAGAATAAGCAGCACATGAGAATTCATTAGATCGTAATACTTTTCGACTTCTTAGAGAATGGCCACATGAATTCTCAAGAATTCTTCTCATCATTATAGAACCAGGATGGCCCAACCGATTATGCCAAATAAAAAATTCATCATGATTTGTAAACTTATGATTTACAGTTATATATAATTCAACTACACTAATATGTGTGTAGTATAATCTGCAGGAATAAGTATAAAGGTAATTTTTCCAACATAACTTTATTTCCAAAAACAATACTTGTAATATACAAGTATTTAATATTGCCTTCACATGTAGTCTCAATATGATATCCATTTTGGCGAATATCTTTAGAACTCAATAATTTCCTTTGAGATTTTGAAGAAAATAATACATCATCAATACAATTTTTTTCACTCCAGGCAAGTTATAGCTGCTCTTCTAGAGTCTTCAATCAATTTGGTACTACTAGATATAGTACTAACTAGGTTTCTTTCATTACTAGATAAGAAAATTATTTCTTATTTTTAAGTATGGAATGTGTTGTTGCACTGTCTGCCAGACATAATTTTTTGTCATTGATCATTGAAACGTCCATATTTTTCACCAAAAGTTAATGAAAAAATAAATCCAAATGAGATGTTTTTTCTTCTTAAGTACAATATTTACAAAATACAAGAAACATTGAAAAACGAAATCAACGATAAATATTTTATTTAAAAAAATATCAAATGGAAATTTTTTAAGGCATTAGAGTAGTTAACTAAAATGACCTATTCTTGGACATTTCCATCACTAAACAAGTAACTAATATCACCTTCAGGGTGATTGACAAAGAAATCAGCAACATCTAAAGAAATAAAATCAGTAAAGCCATTACCACCAAGACCATGGTCAACATCATTACTAATAAAATTGGTCTCTATCTTTTTCTTTTTATTCTTCAATGATTCTTGATAGAGATCAACAAGATGTTTGGCGTACGATAGGTATGAGACCAATGGCCTTTCATGCCATATCAGTATTACTCATTATCCACTTTTCTTTTATTTTGGTTTCCATCTTTATCATCACTATTCTTCCATTTCTAGTGGTAAGTTGTGTTTTTGGCATGATCACCGTGATTATTAAAATAGTTTCGACCACGGCCTCAATTTTGTCTCTTCTATTATTAGAATGGATGGATAAGAGATTTACTTCAAGAAATAGAGCAGCACCTGCTGGATGGGCCTCATGATTTTCAACAAAAACTCATACGCTATTTTGTTCAGTAATAAGGAAAAAAGAAATCAGTTCAGAATATTTCTTAAAACCCTTTTCACGATATTACTGTTGTAGGAGCACATTAGATGCGTGAAAAGTAAAGAATATTTTCTCCAATAAATCCTCATCTATTACTTTTTCTCCACATATTTTTAAATGAGAACTAATTCAAAAATAACTGAATTATACTCATTTACAGTTTTGAAATCTTGCAAATGCAAGTGCATCCAATCATAATGAGTTTTTGGAAGAATAACCATATTTTGGTGTTCATACCTCCTTCAAACAGGTCCACAACATGAAGGGATCTTTTACTGTTGGATACTCAGTTTTCATCCCTTGTTTAATATGGTGAAGGAAAAAAATCATTGTTTTGGCATTTTCTTGATTAGTGGCTTTACTTTCTTCTTTAATGGTTTCTCCAAGACTAGTTGCATCTCGATGAGTTTCAGTATCTAGCACCCATGATAAGTAATTTTTTTCAGTGAAATCAAGAGCCACATGAGCTCAAGTTTTGCAAGGTTAGCCATAATGATAATGAAACAGAAAAAATAAACAAAACTTACCCAACTTGCTTAATGGAAGTGTTGAGAATTCCCAATAGAAGTGTTGAGAAATTGGCTTAGAGATTCGTGCTGATAACGTGTTATAAAATTACTATTAAGAACTAGTAGTATTATGTTACATCACTAATAATTAAACAAGAAAGTAGTGGTAGAAAGCAATATAATAAAGTAGAGATAAAGAAATCCTCATTTTTTTATTCTTTCATTCCATTCACCTAAACCTCTATTTATAGGTTTAAGGTTCACTCATTCTCACAAAATTATTTGGACATTATATGAGCATATATAGGTAACATGAGTTCTATAGGATAGTGGGATTTGCATGGAGTAATGTAGAAGATCATGAGGTGAATCATAAGAATAATGGGAGTTACAAGAATTGATGTGTAGATAATGAGATAGACATAGAGAATATATGTGGACATTCACTAAATGATTCTAAAGATAACAAATTAGTTTGTAATTTATTCTTTTAGCCCCTTTTATCTCTCAAACGCTTAAAATACCGAAAGTACATATAATGCGTATAAACTACAATTAAATTAACTTGTTAGATGTATTAGACATTATTTGGATTTTGAAAGCAATAAATTCTCCTACTGTTGTCTAACATACATATTTGATTGTGGCTTTTATAATATACGTTTTAGCTTCGTGCGTTAGACTAACTTTATATATACTACATCTATATAAAGTGACAAACTTATTAATATATCAGTAGATTTAGAAAACAAGGAATGACATCCGACAAAATATCTAAAATTAAAAATTAATGATTCACTAAAATTTATCACTTATAATGACTTTAACAAATGATTTTAAATTTATAATATTGTAAATTATTTTCCCTCTATGATAAACAGGTAACAATGGCCAAAAGATAACGAAGAGCATAAAGCTTTTAGGAAGAAGACGAAATAATCTGATAATCACTCACAAAGGGTACCAAATTTCAGGCCGTTATACTGTCCTCCCAAAATATATATATATATATATATATCAGGCCAGTTTTATATATATCAGGCCAGTTTTTCTTCTATTTCTCTTATTTTTGTAAAGTCAATTATGGAAAATCAATCACGCAAAAAGTGCTTCACAAGGACTTGTATGGAATTTGAAAAAAAATTCTTTGCTATTCACTTCATATTGCTGAGTATTTTAAACTATTGGATGATTGAAAAATAATAAAACTCTCTTACTTTTCGATTATCTTAAGTATTATCATTACCTAATCTATATTAAGAAGTAAGTATATAAACTTACTCGGGACTTGAGAGTTTCAGTAAACGGAATGTATAGACAATAGAGCATATCTCATTTTTATTCGTTTTGCCTGATTTTTGTAATTCATTACTCGTTGCTAGTTTAAAATATCAAAAGGAGGTCAAAGGCGTTGCATGTCTCAAATTACTAGCTGAACAAAATAGTAGCATATCTAAATTATGTCATATATATCATCGATGGTTAGTGTTTCTAGTATATATAAAATTTACATGAACCCCCCTCCCCCTAAAAAAAAAAAGAAAGAGAAAACTTACGTATACAGCCTCATTGAAAATCATTAAAAAGACCACAAAGTCAAGATGAATTGTAAAAGTCAGTCTACATGGTAAAATTTAGGGGCAGGCATAGGATTTGAACCTTGGGGGGAAAGACTATATAGACTATTCAGATTTCGGAGGCAATGCTATATAGACATATATTTATGGAGGCAATTTTATAGTATTTGTAAAATTTTAGTGGTAGAGTTTAATTTTTGATAGGGTGTTATTGAAATTTTAAGATATATATATATATATATATATATGTCTATAAGTGTATGTATAATTTCAATATATTTGTGGGTAAGGCTATATAAATATATACTTGAGAAATAGTTATATAGATTTTCTGAAATCTTAGGGGGGCAAAATCCATTTTTTTATTATAGTATAATAATACTTCTTAAAATTTTAAGTAAGGTGTTAGAAAATAGAATTTTTAAAATTTCGGGAAGAGGGATTGCCCTTCCCCGTTCCCTATTAGATATGCTCATGATAAAATTATATTGAATCATAAACTCTTGATTTTAAATATTTGGTCAAATTTTATTTCTTATTTTGCAAATTTAGTATTACATCAGTGATTTTATCATTTTGTATAAATGTACTGCATAGTATACATAAATTAAAATTACTACCTAAAATTACTACTTGACCAAGGTAATGTGAAGTGCTGTGTAAGTGATGTAGATTATCATAGACTAATGAATCCATAATATTATGACATGAATCCGTTCAAGTAAGAATTTCCTGTTAAAACCCATCTGACTCTGTCTAGCTAATGGGCTTCTATCCAATTATTTAGCAGAAAATTTACTTTCCAGAATAAGATTTTGACTAAAATAAAAGAGCTTATTAATTAACTAGTACCAGCGAATAAATCATGCTTGTAATTCTTGGGGGAATTTCGAAATTTAGCTAAAATTACAACCCTTTCATGTTAATTTGCTAATAGGTTTACCATTATACCCTCAATGCACTTAGGTACAGTACCTTTGGAACAAAAGTTAAAAGAAAGAGTACTTCACTTTTAAGATTATTCAGCAACTAATAGTCTAATAGCTGAATAACCAAAAGCAATTAAAGGGGAAAAAATTGAGCTTGTAAACTTTTTTAGAATATATCATTTATTAAAAAACGTTTTAGTATACTTGCAAAATATTAACAAATAACAGACGGAAGTTTCACGGTCCCATTAAGTAAGCAACTATCATATTCTGCTTTAAAAATTAGGGAAAATCAACCTAATAGTCCCTCACATTTCACTTTTGTACTTTTTTAGTCTCTCACATTTAAAATGATGCATTTTAGTCCCTCACAAATTCAAAACTACCATTTTGGTCTCTCGACACAAGTACATGTATATTTTGCCCTGAAATACTCGTATGCGTATCAAATAGTACATTTTTCATAAGTAAAATTGGCAACACTTAATACAAATTTTAAATGTTAAACAATACTATTTAAAATCTCTTCCACCACTACCCTAAAATTCTCATCCACTATCACCACCACTATTTCCTTCCCTCATCGCTTTTCCTCTGCACACCAATTCCAACAACCTCGACCTTCTTCTTTTTTAGGACAATTTAGCATTTAAAATTATGTATTGTCAATTTTGCACTCAAATATGTTACATTTGATACACATGTGAGTATTACAGGCTAAAATATGCTTGTATTTGTATCGAGGGACCAAAATAGTACGTTTTGCATTTGTGAGGGACTAAAATGCATCATTTTAAATTTGAGAGACCAAAAAAATATAAATATAAAATGTGATGGACTATTAAGGTCATTTTTCCTAAAAATTATACAGTATAACTTTTAAGCATATGGTATTATATTATACAAACGGTTTTAATGGATTGTAGAAATTTTAAATAAATAACATATATTAATGTTTAGTGTTCAAGAAAACCTAGGTACGCAACTAGAAGTCTCTAGCAATCTTTGAGAAAGACGGATTATTTTTCCTACTCTCATAACTCCTCTTAGCTATTTCCCTCATAGTACATGTGAACGAGAGTTTAGGGTTCAATCTAGTTTTAGAATTGAACTCTTGACAAAAACGCCTATGACTGCTCAAAGCTTCTTCAATGGCTGTCTTTGGTGTTCGATTTAGTCTTTCCTTTACAGCTTCTGAGCAAAGCCCGCAAACCCATTTACCCGAATAAGAATTTTTCACTTGAAGAATGTATTCTTTGGTGCATTCTTCATGAAGGCCACAGCAATTGCATTCTTCCTTCATGACCTCATCAATTTCGAGAATGGCTTCCAAGTCTTTGCCCAGTTGGTCTATTTCACTTGAAACATCTGACACCACCTTTCGAAGAATTTGCCCATTTTGGTCAGGAAGTGAGAAAAAGTTAACCAATTATCAAGCCATGCAATAAAAAAAAAAAAAAAAAAATCAAGCTATGCATGACATAATATAGCTATAACTATGTATAAATTGCGAACAAAATAGTAGCATCACTCATTATCATGTTAAAAGTCACAAACGTCTATATAAAAACTCGGATTGTCATTGTATCAGATGAGTTTTTAGTTTACTATATAAGCGTTTAAAAATTAAGGAGTACTTATAACTAAAACTTATGAGGTTTAGGATCGGAGAATGACGGCTAATGTAGGATGATTTGAGATAATAAAGAGTTATTGGTTAAACGTATTGCAGACTATTCTATACGTAGCTTTCCTATTTTCTAATAGTAATATATTGGAACAACAAATAACCTATTTTCTATTAGTACACATTGGAACAACATATATATGATTGTCGAAGTTCAAAACTTCTAACTATATTGGTTTAAGTTTTTTTCCCCCCTAAGTATTTAGAGAGAATAAAATGTACGTACAAGTAAGAATTGATATTATCACTAAGTTAAATATTACATGTAAGAATTGAGGCTAAACTAATTAAGGCAATCCGACTAACTTACTGGTCATCTCATTCTATAAAATTAAGACATGCATAAATAGGATAATGAAATATTGGTATATATCTTATAGAGGGTATGGTTAATTAGTTGAAAGTTGCATACCATGATAGGAAAGAGACATGCTTCTCCATAAGATGATTTAGTTGTCATTTCTTCTTGGAAGGAGATCAGCTTCATTTGAGAGACAAAAAGCAAGTGAAAGTTAATATCTCTTTATGGATGTCCACAACCATTTATAGGATGAAAAAGGGATGTAATAAATGAAAGTATGTGAGGGTTTCAATTTGATAAAATCAACAAAAAAGAACAAGAAAGATTGCTAGGAGAATTGCTTTCATAAATCTAGCTTTTCATGTTGAGAGGGACCTTTACCGGTCGGAAGATTTGTACGCTGAACAAAGTAAAGTTTGATGGTGTAAACCACAAGATACAAATATCTTTTTTCTTCGTGTCTTGCAGTTTACTACCAAGCCTACTTAAATTTTTTCAACATTACAAATTTTCCAAACTAGACATGGTAAAGGTCCTTCTCAACATGAAAAAATATATTTATGATGTGATATCGCTTATTTGTATATTGTGGTTTACAAGATTAAACTTACCTCAGTTTTGGCAGTATTTTTTAGACTTAGAAAGATGAAGTTGGCTTTATAGCTGTGCAATTAATGTGCAAAACGCACAGCTATGATTACGCTGCCATTTGCAAATTGCAACAAATGGATGACAAAAATGTTGCATTCTTCTAGAGAATGTATAATAACTCAATCTATTATGAAGTCCAGCTCTGAGATATCAAGTGTATAGAAACGGCTCGTGAGGATTCACAAGTGGTCAGTATTGGCATATTGCAATCAACTCTGTGAGACCTATTCTTTGTTGCTAAAGATATTAGTGTTACAATTAACCTAGCTAGTTTTGCATATATAGGTAGGCAATGTGTATCATGTGACTCCTTATAGATATTCTGAGTATGAGTTTTGTAAAAAGCTGCAGTTTAACAAGATAAAGCCACAGGAAAGTTAAAAAGGTCTCAAATGTGGATAATGTAGTTAACCATGAGAGTTGTTGGATTGAAGCTAGGCATTCTTTGAATAGTAATGACTATTTCAAATGGTGGTTGGCCTTCTGTAATACTAATATATCTATATAAAGTGATAAAGTGACAAAATTATTAATGTATCACCAGATTCGAAAAAGAAGAAATGTATCTAAAAACACGAGTTGGTGATTCACTATAATTTTGTCATATATCGTGACTTTGACAAGTGATATTTAATTTATGATTTTATAAATTATTTTCCCTTTAATACTTATCAAAAGTCTAAAACTTGAAGAGTAGCCGAAATTTGAGGGTAGGAGCGGGGGAGCTCATGAATATTGAAAAATTGTATTTTGTGAGTGTCATTGATACAATTATGATTCACAAGTTAATTTTTAGGCGTTTTTCTTCTAATTTTCTATCGTAAAATCATGGCTGTAAATTTTTTTTTTCTTTTAGCTCTAATTGAAGTATAAGCAAAAGAGATAAAATGCCACTGGAAGAAAATTGTGCAGAAAAAGGAAATTTAGACAAAATTTTCTATTATTTTGTTATTTTATAATGAGATGATTTTATCTAAAATAGTAAACGTCGAGTATATCAAACAAATAGATATGACCCGTTCGTTGAATGCGACTTTATTTATTTATTTAAATTAAATAAACAAATTCAATGAGGAAAGGCAAAAAACTTTCTATGGCCTCCAAAAAGATATTGTACGCAAAGCCGAGTACTGAATGATGTCCAAATTTTATGAACAAATTTCCAGTTCGCTCTTTCTTTTCAATATATTGGAGTTCATTTATGACATACAATCTGCTTCATTGCAACTTTAAGAAGTTATCTGTGTGTTTGACAATAACTATCATTTTAGACAAATTACATTGTTTCAAATTATCTATCGCTTTGAAAAATAAAAAAAATATTAAATAATATTTTTTTAACTTTTATCCTTAATATCATATTAATTGAGGAAGAATTATGTAATTGAAAAAATAATTATAAAAGGGTAATTAGTCATTTAAAATTTTTTTTTTTGTAAAATTAATACAATTTAATAATTTTTCTAATACGTATACATCAACCAAATATAATACTTAATTTGAAACGAAAGGAGTAATAGATAATATTTGATTTGATCACACCGGCTCAGTCAATAAAAACGCACAATAGACACGAATTCTTGAGAACTGGTATTCAATTCAACAGTACAAAAATCTTGGTTTCTTCATATATTAGAAGTTTATGTTCCATCAGAATGTTAAAGTGAACTTAGAATTCAAAATACCCATTCAGAATTCTAATTTCATACAACCTTTACCAAAAGGGTAAACACCATAAAAGCATTTGTGAAAATCAAGCACAACCTCTAATAAAAATATGGATTCTGGAAATCAAATTCACTTCCACATATCAGATAAATTGCTTGAAGAAAATTACAAATAAAAATTGATTTCCAATTAATTATCATTTTGAATACATGTTCTGTAACCAAACTTAAAACCTGCACCCCTTCAAAACAAGCATCCTGTGATCATAAAATATAAACAAGGTTTATCAGCATCACAAAAACAAACAAGATACAACATAAAGGAATTCATAAAATGAACTTGAGCCGATAAGAAACCAAAACACAGATTACCATTCAACGAAAATGATGCATTGATAACAATTAAATAAAGTTAAAATACAACTTGAATGTATGTGAAACAATCTGCAATTGCATAATTACTATAAAGTTGGGTAAGCCAAATAGTGCATTAATTGCAGTCAGATTGGTTGATGATGGTTATCAATTAATCGATGTCAATTGCATAACTACTATCAAAATGTATAAGTAATTTTGCAACTTATCCAATGCAACAACTGAAGAATGCACCTTGTAGTGATCCGTGCTTGGCTTGGCAAACATATTAAATGCTTAATGCTTAATCTGACAGAAAATTGATTTTTTAAAACATATCCAATTAGATATAAGATTTGATCTATATAGCAAGTTATCTAATTTAATATTACATAAAAAGAGAACGTAGATAAAGCTGTTTATGCAGGTCATGAGAGTAGAACTTTAATGCAAAAGGAACTATAAAAATACTTTATGCTCCAGATAAAAAAAAAAAATGTAGAGCTTCTTGCAAGATATTTAAGTATTTATAGTTGAAAATTCATATAATTAGAGTTACCTTTCCTATGAGGGCAAAGTCAGGCATCAAAATGCTCAAACTGAAGCAAATCAAAAAAAAAAACCAAAACGAAACATAATTTCACCAACTCAATGGCAAAGAAATACACATTCACAACTTTGTATTGCACATTCATGTTTATATATGAGTAATAAAAGTTTGGTTTCAGTTCACTTGCTAATTTAACATTTAATATACCCGTTTTACAGAAAAATTCATTAAAGAATAATGCACTGATTTCCACAGTGGGAAAATTTTTCCCGAGAAAAAATGTACTTCAATTTTAATTAAAAAAAATTACCTTCAACAAAATTTCAGCATTGTTGGGCAAGGATTTGATAGGTCCCATTTGTGAAATGGAGTTGAAACTAATGACAGATGAATCAATCCCCAAATATTTGGAAACAAAAAATTTTAGTCATAGTTCTAAAAACATATCAAAAATAAATATTTATTTAGAAAAAAGAATATTGGTTTCTTACATGGTCAAGGGAGTAGATTGTAGACGTGAGAAAGGATTGGTCTGAGATTAATAACCTTTCTATGTAGTCAAATCCTTTATGGCTGGTGAGGAAGGTAACCAGTCTAATATTTAATCCTGTATCATAACTGATGATGCGAAAATATTATACCCAATGACAATATTACACGTGACTCCGAGCCTGGGTCTACTAAAGGTATTTTAGTAATTTTACCCATGTGGTTCAAATGGGCCCGACTGGGTCAAGTATTATATATTCGACACACGGATTGATCCAAACCATCGATTTCAGGTATAAATATCACAGTGATAGCCAGATTCAAGGAATTACTTTCCTAATTATTTTTTCTATTGATTCAACTGTTCTGAATTATTATTGAATTTTACTCTCTGGTCTAAGTACTGATACACAGCGTCGGAGCCTATCCCGGGGGACACAACCCCGCCCTTTTTATTTTCAGGTGATACGGACGTGAGTACTATGCGCGGTGTCCAACTTTCACTTTGGACGACACTGCATACGGGCTAACCCAAGCTCAAATTTTTTGTATCAACATTTGGCACCGTCTGTGGGAACCTCCTTAGTTGAGGGGCTTGTGGTGATGTAAAATAAAGGGGCCAAAGATCCCACATTAGTCGATAGTTAAGAAAGAGTCTAACTTATAAGGCAGGGGGCCACCCCTCCCATGTGAGGCATTTTTTCAAGGGCAAAATCGTGAGGTTCCTGCCACATGAGCGCACGACAAATTCTAGCATCAACATAATGGCGCCGTCTATAGGACCCTCGGACTGTACACAAGACTCTTCCTTAATTGGAGGGCTTGTGGTGATGTAAAGTGGAGGGACCAAAGATCCCATATTGGTTGAGGTGTAGCTAAGAAAAAGTCTAGTTTATAAGGTAGGGGGCCACCCCTCCCATGTGAGGCGCCTTTTTCAAGGGCAAAACAATGAGACTCTTGCTAAAGCGGACAATACCTCACATGAGCGCACGACAAATTCTAGCATCAACATAATGGTTGTGGTGATGTAAAGTGGAGGGACCAAATATCCCACATTGGTTGATAGCTAAGAAAGAGTCTAGTTTATAAGGCAAAGGGCCACCCCTCCATGTGAGGCACTTTTTCAAGGGCAAAACTATGAGGCTCTGGCCAAAGCGGATAATACCTCACATGAGCGCACGACAAATTCTAGCATTAATATAATGGCACTGTCTGTGGGAACACTGAACTAAAATTCAATACTAGGACATGGCACATAGCACGCATAACACTCACAAGAACAACGCCGACAAAGGCAAAAAAATTTCAACTCAACATCACTCCGATCGATCCCGCAGAGAGATGGATCAGCAGGGGAAACACAAAAAGGATTCTAGTCCCCGGGTTGAAGATTGAGCTTTTGACAAGGATGAAGAGATCCATAAGTTGAGGCAGCAAAATGCTTTGCTAAAGGATATGGTCATAAGACAACAACTGGAGCGTCACCTCTCTCAGGATGAAGAGCCTCCACGCAATTCAGGTGGCAATCCCCAGATTGTCCATTCCTAGTCTAATGCCAACAAGGGGGAAAAGAGCACCCAAGGGGAGAGAAGGCGAAATGAGTAAGGGACACATGAGCTCACTTTAGTCGAGTCTGCCTGGCGGGAGCATGCAGGCCTATCTGACTGACATGAATCACGAAAAGAGACTTCGTCAAGATCCAGTAGTATTAGGGAAAGAAGCCTAGGTGAAGATGCATCTGTTGCTCATGAGAAAAGAAAACACTAGGAGAAGGATCCGTACTGCTAGTCCCAAAAAGAAAAGAGGACTTGAGGTTGGAGGAACTGCAAGCCAGAGTGGATAGAATTGATGAAAGTGAAGGAAGGAGTACCAGATACAAGTATTCACTTCCCATGATATCATGCAGGAGCCCTCTTCCGAGGAGATGGCAAACTTCAAACTTTGACTCCTATGATGGGAGTACTAATCCATGGGAATACCTAGATGCTTACCACTCCAAGATTTTCCTTCAAGGAGCGTTAGATGCCATCCTCTACCGAGGGTTCCCCGGAACCCTTAAAGGCACCGCCTCAGGCTGGTTCAGAGGATACAAGAGGGGTGATAATAAAAACTTTGATGAACTGGTAAACTTGTTTTTGAGTAAGTTTGGGAATAAGAAGAAGATTCCAAAGACAAGAACACATCTGCTTACTCTTAAGCAGAAGTTAGATGAATCACTCATGGATTATGTGAATAGGTTCAAGAAAGGGCCGATTGGAATCCAAAGATTTACAGAGAAAATGCGGATCATGGCTTTCTAGACCAGGGTGAAGCCAAGAAAATTCTCCTTTAACCTCAACTTCAAACCTCCAACCACTCTCACTGCTCTCTTCCTTAGAGCAGAAAAATTTGCTTAGGCTGATGAGGGAGAAAGGAAGAATCTGAGAAAGGCCAATGAAAAAATTAGTAAAGTAGAACCTGCTAAGAATAGCAATGTTCAGGATAGATTATCTGTAACCGTGCCCTATAGGAGGAGTCCCGACACCTTCTAAAGTTTATACTTTACTCAATTCTACCCTGGCTCATATTTTAGCTGTGGTTGAGAAAGAGTCTTTTGTGAAATGGCCAACTCCAATAAGGAGCAACCCAGAGCATAGAGACAAGAAGAAGTGGTATTGCTTCCACGAAAACCATGGGCATGATACTAATAATTGTTTTTTTTTTTTGAAAAATGTAATTGAAGAGCTTATCTGAAGAGATTACTTGAAACAGTTAATCCGAGATTAAGAATGAAGTAGGTAGTTTCCAGCTGAAAATCTAAGGAAGTTGTTACCAACTAAACTCTAAAGAGTGGTACACCTAATATCTTGTATAACTTTTCCTATACTTTCTTAGGCCATGCTTGACCGTGTTTGAGGTGAAATCTGCTTGTGGACCTTGTAAACGTTTTATTCTGAAGATTCAACAAATGAAAGTTTTCTAAGTCTTTTTATCCTTTAAATAGTGTAATTAACTCTCTACAATAAATAGTTCAACACAAAAGAGGTTGAGCAATAAGGATCCCACATACTCAAGTTCTTCAAAGGCACTTGTTCTTCAGGACCCAAGCACTTTCCGGGGTCACATCACCTCTTTAGAAGCGAAAGCTAAGTCTCACCCCAAGAGTGAGACTTACCCTTTCGAGGGTCAAATATCTCATCCTCCGGGATCACCTCACCCTTTTGGAGGCAAGTCTAAATCTTCCCAACTGAAAGCTCCTCCAAGCTAAGTCTCACCCCAAGAGTAAGACTCACCCTTCCGAGGGTCAAATATCTTATCCTCCGGAATCACCTTACTCTTCCAAGGGCAATTCCATGGACTTTTAAAGTGAAGTACCTATGTCATACATACTCTCCGGAGTAGGAATTACCCTTTTGAGGGTAATTCCATGGACTTCCAAAGTGAAGTACATATGTCATACATATACACTCCAGAGTAGGACTTACCCCTCCGGGGGTAATGCCAATGTCTTTCAAAAATAAAGTAGTTGGGCCATACCAACTCTTCAGAGTAGGACTTACCCCTCCGAGGGCAATTCCATGGACTTCCAAAGTGAAGTACTTATGTCGTACCTATTATCCCGAGAAGGATTTATCCCTCTGGGGAAAATTTCATGAATTTCCAAAGTGAAGTACCTATGTCATACCTACTCTCTCCAAAAAATGTGAAAAACTATGCCCCTTGGATGTATACGAGAGAAAATCACGTTCCATGTGTCTATACGGTAGAAGATCCCAGACATCACTAAGCATGGGTTGCTGAGTTCAATCTAACCCGACACCCCCTGCATCAACTATGTCTTTCTTGCTATCCTAACAGGTTCTATCGTTGTAGTAAAAAAAAAAACTAAAGTATCAATAGTTTCCGGTGCAACATTATTGTTAATGTCCCAATCATCATCAATTTCTTATGGTCATCCCAGTCATCGTCATTGAGGTCAAGGTTGATTGGAAAAGTTACAGCATCTGTGTTTAAAGAAGAATCATGCTCGACTGAGAAAGAGGGCATATCATTACCACAAGAAAATTGTGGTTTATTTTGGATGTTGTGGAGTTGGGGTCTATTATCGTAAAATTTTTTATGATATTGTTCTTCTTCGTTGTGGTCTTTAAGCCTAAGGATTAAATTTGTGGAGTAAAATTTTATTCGACCTCAGACTAATTATGAATTTGAAGCTTAGTTCCTTGGGGGTGTTTAAGTCCAGCCATGTATTGATGGGATGAAGGCACGGCTGGGGTCTACAGTTCAAGTTACGTGGGATCTTTGCTTAAGAAAAAGTGCACGTCTTTTTTTAAAAAAAAAGAAAAAAATTAAGTTATTACTTGGGATGTCGTGGATAAATTGAAGTGGTAAAAATAGTACTGTACTATTTTGGCACAATCGTTTTGATACCAGAGTACCCTGGACATGGAATTGTAGTAGTCCTAAAGCAATCCAAAATCCTAAAATCATGGGATACTCAAGTAAGGAGTTCCACAGCAATAGAACTCCACAGTAGTAAGGAATTCCACAGTAATGGGGAGTTCCACAGCCGTAAGGAACTCCACAGCAGTAGGGAGTTCCACAGTAGTAAGGAACTCTCCATAGCAGTAGGGAGTTCTACAGCCGTAAGGAACTCCATAGCAGTAGGGAGTTCCATATCCATAAGGAACTCCACAGCAGTACTCTACAACAGTAAGGAGAGTTCCACAGCACTACTCCACAACAGTAAAGAACTCCATAATAGTAGGGAATTTCATGGCACTACTCCGTAGCAGTAGGGAAGTCTACAACATGGTACCTGTGACAGAGAAATTCTAAGGATATTTTACTCCAAGGAAAATTCTATACAGCAATTTAAGCTTTGACTCAGGTACACTTTAGTGTAATTAATTTTTTTATTTTTCTATATCGGTAGATAAATTTTTTAAATAATTCTCAAATAAATATTAAAAAATAATTTTCTAAGACATGAAATTGGCTCCGGTCAATGCTACAGCTCCGGCCGGATTGCGAACACAACATTAATTACTTGGCATTTTCAACCCGAAAAATTTTGACTTGAGACTGGGGGGCAAATGATGATGCCAAAATATTATACCCAATGACAATATTACACGTGGCTCCAAGCACGGGTCTACTAAGGATATTTTAGTAATTTTACCCATGTGGTTCAAATGGGCCCGACTGAGTCAAATATTATATATTCGACCCACGGATTGATCCAATCCATTGATTTCAAGTATAAATATTATAGTGAAACGTTAGATTCAAGGAATTACTTTCCTAATTATTTTTTCTATTGATTCAAGTTTTGAATTATTATTGAATTTTATTCTCTGGTCTAAGTACTGACTTGAGTATCGGAACCTACCCCGAGGGACACAGCCTACCCTTTTTATTTTCAGGTGATCTGGACGTGAGTACTAGCGCGGTGCCCACATTTCACTTTGGACGACACTGCACACAGGCTAACCCTAGACTCAATTTTTTTGTATCAACAATAACCAAAGCATAAGAAGTCAATTACACAAACTCATCCATGCATTGAAAATTTTCATGGCAGTAATCAAACAAATAAATGCGAAAATAACTACAATTAATGAACTTCTGTCTACTTGGTTTACCACAAAATAGAGCAAACTAAGAATACAAATACAAAAAGAATGGTTTCCCTATTAATTGGTATCAAGAGGACACAAAATTTTCCAATCCAAACATATTTACTACCCTTCGCCTAATATGCATTCAGATTTCAAATGATTAACATGCTTACTGCTATTTAGCTAATGCAGTTTTTTTAAGAATTGAATACAAATCCCAAAACCCATTTTCACAAATGTCAAATTTCATAAAATATCACTATTTGCATACAAGTTTTAACAACACAAAATTATAGGCATTTCAATGTCAATTCCATATAAAATAGCGCCATAAAAGAAGAGAAAGTGCTTTCGAACATATAAACAACTGTTGACCTTTTGAAGACAAATAAATTTGTTCCAGATTACAACCAACAGTACCAAACAACTTATTTCTTGGTTTCTTCAAATTTCTCCCACCGATAATTTCAAACTTCTCCCATCACGCCTACTATATCGATAAGTCCAATAAGAAATAACTTACAAAAAAATACCTAAAATTCCACATCCTCAAACATTTGACTTTAATAAGTTAAATATTGATAGGAAAAACTAATTGAATTAAAAACAAATTGTCCCAAACTGAATTAAAAACAAACACATCCACCATGTACTAAACAATTGCTTTACCACAGATCATGCATGTGCATGGATTATGATATTGCCTTCCAACAACATTATTTACAACTTGAAAACTAAAATATTAAAATACATCTTATTGAAAATTTACTCTAATAAATAAGAATCGTACAAAAAAGGGCATTTTGCAACAAAAATTAGCAACAAAAAAATTCGTCACTAATCTACAACGAAATTTGGAATGAATCAAAATTTGTCACTTTTGCATCACTCAATGCGAGACAAAATTTAGCAATGAATGGTCGTCACTTGTTTCATCACTCATTTTGTGACAATAGTGCTTTCGTTGCAGAATTCGTTGCTAATTAACGTCGCTAAAACCGTTGCTAACTTCGTTGCCGCTTTTGCGACGATTTATCGACAAAAACCTTGTAGTTGAATTTGTGAATAAGTTATGTGTTTCGCATGTCGGGAAAGTTGTTAGCAATGAAGTTGCTTTTCGTCACTAAAATCGCTGCTAATTTTCCAGAACTATCTAAGTATGTTCTGTACCTCGATCATCGTAGATTTGAAAGCATTTCTATATTTATGTTTTTTTTTCTCCTTTGTCAACCATACATGAGGTTTATACAAATAATTTCATTTTTTTATGCGGCTCAATGCATGTTATCTACTAATGAAGTCATGTTAGTTCATGATATTGTAAACAATTTTATAAGATATTTGTTGTGATAGTATATAAAAAGTTGGAAAACTGCTCGAACATCTATAATGATTAGATACATTGCGTGGATACCATTTTTATTTTTAATAATTTAATTAGTATGTATGTAGAAATTTATGTCTAAAATTATATATATAATATACTTTTCAAGGTATTCATGCATTTGGTAAAGTTTAGTGTAGTAGCCGTTGATTGGTATTTTATTAATAATGTTGGAAGCAATTATTTTTATTTTTAAATCATGGATTTACATACTTTCTTGTGTGTATTTGCAAGGATTAAATGGAACAGAGTAGAAAATGGATGTATAATAAGAACTTCTAGAGACCTAATCGTAGAGGATGCACAGACGAATTTTTTTCAGGTGTGGAAGAGTTTTTATTATTTGCAAGTGGGAAAATATAGGATGAGCCCCAAATTAGGTGTCCATGTGCCAAGTGTAAGAATCATAAATTTCAACTTCCAAATAAAGTGTGTGAGCACTTATACAGGTCTGGATTTGTGGAGAATTGTTATAATTGGACTTTTCACAGTGAAGAGTTTCAGTAGTGTGATGTAGGGCACGTGAACGTTCTAATAACCAAGACTTTCAATGACTACAACTAGTTAAATTCCTTTTAAAGGATGGTGTTTGATGCAGTCGAGCGTAACATTCCTTTAGAACAACAAAGTAGTAATTATGAGAAAATGTGGGAGCTTGGAACCGATACTAGCCAGTCAAGGCCTTATGAAGAACCATTTATAGGTAATACAACTAACGAGTCTCTATGTTATCATTTTTGGGATGTTCTAAAGGTAGCTGATGAACCATTGTGGTTAGGTTGCCAAAACCCACTCTCAGTTATCAGCCAGTTCATGAATTCTCAATATTAAGCCTGAGAATAACGTGTCTGAGAACTGCTTCAATTCAGTGGTACAGCTAATGCGAGAGACGATGGCAGAGGACAACATAATGCCCAATGACTTCAATGAGGTAAAAAAACTAGTTAAGAGCTTGGGGCTTCTAGTTAGGAAGATAGATATATGCCCTGATGGATGTATGTTGTATTGGAAGGACGACGAGGAGGAAAAATCTTGTAGGTAGTGTAAACTTCCTAGGTATAAGGCCAAACTTGGTCGCAATGGGAAGTCTAGGCCTATAAAATAATTATTTTACCTCCTGATGACAACAAAATTACAATTATTATAGGCATCGCAAGCTACTGCTCTGCATATGACTTGGCATGCAAATCACCATATAGAAGGACTAATGTGTCACCCTACAGATGCAGAGGCCTAGAAACACTTTGATAGGACTCATCCAGATTTTTTAACGGAGGCCCATAATTTCTAAGACTAGGTTTGTGTGCTGACAGATTTGCACTGTTCGGTAAATCTAGAAAGATTTATTCTTGCCGGCCGATTATCCTCACACCATATAACCTATCTCTTGAATTGTGCATGAAAACACCTTATATATTCCTTTCACTAATTATACCTGGGCCTCAAAACCTTAAAAAATTTATTGATGTGTACTTGCAACTGATGAAAGAAGAAATACGACAATTTTGGTACAAAGGTGTGCCGCTACTAGATGCAACAAACAAGACTATGTTTCAAATGTGGGCTGTGTTCCTATGGACAATTAATGATTTTCTAGTGTATGGAATATTGTTTGGGTGGAGTATTTGGGTGGAGTACAGTCGGACTTCTTAGCTATCCTATATGCATGGAGAGATTGAAGGCTTTCAGGTTAAAGCATGGTAGAAAGGAATGTTACTTTGACTTTCATAGACAGTTTTTTTCTAGTAAATCTTCTGTATATAAGGCAGAAGAAAGAGTTTACCAGGAACAGGGTTGAATGAGTCTATTCCATGATCTACCATAGAGTTTGTCAGGAAACGAATTTTATTCGCAAATAGAGAGCATTGATGTGCACTTGACAACCCTCTACGCACACCTGATGGATATGTTGATTTTCACAAGTGGACGAATATATTTTGGGATTTATAGTACTGGAAGACAAACCTTGTTCCACATAACCTTGATGTTATGTATATAGAGAAAAATGTTTTTGATAATATCTTTAACACTGTTATGGAAGTTAGTGGGAAGACAAAGGATAATTTAAGCGTAAGGAAAGGTATGTGAGAAATTTGTGACTGTCCAGCACTAGCTGTAGATGCTCGATGTATTGGCCTAAAACCTAAAGCAATGTATACTTTAATGAAGGAGCAGAAGAAGTCAGTGTGTGAATTGTTAAAAGAATTGAAATTTCCAAATAGCTATGTATCAAATATAGGAAGATGCATGGATTTGAATGATTGTAAGTTGATTGGTATGAAAATTTATGACTGTCATGTGTTCATGGTGATAACTAATCCCAATTGTTTTCAAGGAACATCTGCCAACTTTTGCATGGGCAGCGCTAGCGGAGGTCAGCTTATTCTTTCGAGATATCTGCTCATCGGCTTTAAAGGTATCCTACATGGAGAAATTAGAGCACGATGCTCTCGTTATCTTGTGTAACTTGGAAAGAGTATTTCCACCAACACTAATTGACTCAATGGAGCATCTTATGATCCACTTTCTATGTGAGGCAAAAGTGACTGGTCTAGTGCAATATCGGTAGATATACTCATTTGAGAGGTTAATTTTATTTTCGTTTTAAACTTTTGCCAAATCTAGGTCATTGAGAATTATATTATAGTTGTGCTTAATTTCTATGACAGGTTTTTATTTCACTTGAAGAAGAAAGTGAAGAACAAGGTATCTATTAAAGCATCGATTTACAATGCCTACATCGTTGAGAAGGTAACAACATTGGCTTGTCACTATTTTGAGCTGCATGTGGAATCAAAGAGGAAAAGAGTTGGAAGAAAAAATGTGGTAACATTTGATCCTAATGTCTATTCATTATCAATTTTTAATTATTCAGGTAGATCCAATAGTGCAGGTAGTCGTTGTTACTTGAATGACGAAGAAATGCATGTACTATTCAGACGTACATACTGATGAACTACCTAGAAGTGGAGCAGTATGTTTAGTAAGTACATATAACAAATTAATTGATTAGTTATTTCATGTTTCAATTTATGTAGCTTAATTAATTGAATTTCGTATTTACATAGATGTTTCAGTCTTCATGTGGAATTAGGTCTTATAAGCAAATTAATGCCCTCTGCATCAAACAATTTGCACAGTGGTTCAAACAACTAGTACTACTAATCGATTACTTTTTGAAGGATTAGTAACTATGTTCTCTTAGTTAATTAAGTTTTAGTGTTATATTTTTATTAGATTTTATGCAATAATGAATTGGTTCGAGAACAAGGTCTTTGTACCATCTGGCCTGGGGACCTAGTTTAAAAGTCAGGTGTTGATTCTCATCGCTAACATATTTTGTGAATGGGTATAATTTTCACACTCGGGAGTATGGTTCTGGGAAAGGGAGTGTTAATAGTTGTGTATGCATGGAGGGTATACTAAATGACATCTACAGCGTGATTGAGGAAATTATTGAGTTAGATTACATTGGTCTCATAATATGTGTAGTTTTATTCAAATGCATGTGGTACGATCCTATAAGAGGTACCAACATACTTTGCAAGTACAACTTGGATGAAATTATTCAAAAAAAAAAAAAAACGATATAGGAATTACGAATCATTCATCCTAGCACAATAGGCAATTTAGGTGTATTAAGGTTTGAATTCGAGTTTAAAGTAAGATCGCATAGATTGGTTGGCTGTTTGCAAAACAAGAGCACGTAAAAAAATAGAGGAACAGTGGAAAGAAACTGCTTACCCACAAGTCGAGGTTATCCGACCAATAGACCCTGACATGCATGACATTCCAATGCTTCTCGATCCAAGTGGTGAAATGGTTTTAGTGGATGATATTGAAATCTATTTATCTCAATTGGGACAATTTGAGATTGGTGATGTTGAAGAAAAAGAACTTGATAATGAAGACGAAGATGATGTACAGGAAGAAGACAAGGAGGATAAAACAGATGATTTTGATTTTGACTGACTTTCTTGTTTTATTATTTCCCATGTTTCTAGATTTTAATTATATTTAATTCAAAATTTGTTGCTGAATTCAAATCAAACTTCAATTTTTTTTTTTTTTTAATTTTCAATGAATCAAAAATTTTTTTTTTTTTAAGTAAGATGGTTAACCAAAAATTAAATACATCAAAAATCAAAATATAATTCAAGGGTAGAAGTAATTTAACTAGTTTTTCTTGATATTTTAAAATTTTTAAAGAATGAATAATGTGACTGGGGGTAAAGTGTAATTGTTTTAGTTTAGAGAGTAAAGTGTAATTACTTACCTAGTTCACGGGGGCAAAGTGTTATTAACCCATTTTTTAATAGATAAAGTAATGTGAGTGATAGTGTGGACTAAGGGATACATGGCCATTACTATAGACCTGATCTACCTAAGATTTCCTCAACAAAAGCTTTAAAAGAATAACTCACACTACATCATTCAGAAAAAGAAACAAGAAAAGCATAAAGAAAAAAGATTAATTTTTCATACACTATCAGTAAAATTTTCTACATCATCTAGTGCGGATGCATGCCACATATGCAGTATTTAAATTTCAAATATCATTTTTGCACATATGGCATGCATTTATACCCGATGGTATAGAAAATTTTCTACATTGACGGTATGCATAAGATTAGTCCAAAGAAAAAACCTTATAACCCTAAATTTAGCACCCACTATTTAACGATATAGATAAAAGATTTTTTTGCAAGAGGGATAAAAGGATTTTTGCGAGGGGGCAAAAACCACAAAAAATCAACCACATGATCTTCTTGCGAAAAATCTTTTTTTATTTTTTATTTTTTATCGATAGATCTTAATCTGCAAAAACCTTGTTGGTTGATTCATCTTTCTAATCTCAGTGCTTCTAGTAGAATTTACAAGGTATTCATTTCATCTCTTTTTCATTTATTTATTTATATTATGTTTTTTAGGTTTTGTTTACTCAGGGTTTTGTCTTTTAAATTTTGGGTCTTGATTTACTGGATACGCCTAAGATTTGGTTTGATGAAAGAAAAAGGTATTTTTTTTTTCCTTCTCATCCCACCATTTCACTGTATAACGATGAAAAAATGTAGATTAGGGCTTTGTTTGTTGCCTATAATAATTCCGATGGCTAATCAAATTCTCACAGATGTTTCTTTTAATTATTATGATATTGATATTTTAGACCCTGTCTAAATGAATCTGCAATTCCATATCTTTCAAATACCTGCATGAGTAAAGTAATTGTTTCACCACATCTTAGAGTAAAAGTAATCCTTGTTTATTTCTATCCTAAGTCAATTCTATATTAGAGGGAACAAGAACATAGCAGCTGAGCAGCCTAGTTGTATGATGAAATTTTATAGGGCAACATCATCTAAAATTACTTATTAAACGACTAGTTCATGCGTCTCTTTGGGTTTTATCATATTCCCTATCATGAGTTAACCAACATACATTCACTAGGTGGTAGCAAGTTATGCAACAAAAGCACATGAGAATAGGGCCTAATGTGGCAACACACCAATTGGTCTCCATACATGCATTCCAAAACTGACAAAAGAGGTTAGTATGTTATTGTCCTCATCTCATTAGTCATAATTCCTCACACCTCTTTGAGGACAAAAAGGTTTAGACAAAAAAATGATTTTGATTCTTTAGCAAAAGCTCTTGGCTCTTGTGTTGTGCTTGACATTAGATACACAAATTTAATGGCAAATTTTACTAGTACTTTTTACTAGGCTTCAACTTCTTTACTAGTGGATTGTTTGCTTTTGCAATAGAGTTTTGTTTCTTCTCTTCAATTTGATCTTTTGTAGTTGATAGAGCTGTTAAGTACGAATGAGTGCCTGCTCTTCATTTGTTTAATTTTTATTTCAAATGTCTTATTGCACTAAAATATGCTGTATAGACTACTATACATGTTATTGATTTTCATGTGCTCATAAGTGATCTAAAGGTTGGTCGTGCAGCTATTTAGATGCACCTTCTAGTCTTTTACTCCCTATACAAATAACGAAAGGGACTTAAACGTGAATGTGAATTATAAGTATAGTGTGCTGAAAAAAAGAAGCCACTAGAGAAGAGTGTTTGTGGGTTAGATTAGTGTTAAAATTCTGCACAAAAACAGTGCTGAAATCTAGAGTTGCCACCTACTTTTTTATAACATGAGAATGGCACCATTTTCCAAAAATCTATTTGATAATATTAGATTAGTAGTCTGCAGCTGAAAAGAGGATTTTATGAAAGTTGCATATTTGAGTAAGCACCTTTCTATGCATATTTGCTTCCTACTATAGATAGTCAACAAAGATTGCTGATTTAACTTACTTTACATGTGAATATGATCAAGCCAATGACATCCAACCTTTCTATGCATATTTGCTTCCTACTATAGATAGTCAACAAATTGCATGGTGTTATTAGTATGATTGCTGATTTAAGACACTATTTTGATGGGTAATAAGTTTGGGTCAAAATCAGAGAAAATTCATATATTTATATTATATATTACATGCTATTGCAAACAAGGATAAAATTATGACTTGGTTTGCATATTTATTAGCTGATTTTAATATTTTGATGTCGATTTGTTCTTTTTTTATCTTTGAATTATTTACTCCATTTATCTCTCATTGCCTTTACAGCTTTAACTAGTGGAAACTCTGTGTGGTGTCATTAGTTTAGATTCTTGCTATAAGATATTACTTATATTGATGCACATTGATTAGAATCTATGAGCATATTTGAGTCATTCTTGGCACTTCAGGTCCCATACTGACTCAGAGGACACGGTTAGGGGCAAGCCAGTATGACCCCATTGGGTTCAAGTCCCGAGCAGTCTCCTACTCCTCCTTTGGGTTCTGGTTCTGGTTCTAGTTCCGTGTCACTTATTCAGTCAGATCCAAATACCGACAACACCGACCCAAAGGGCTACTGATAATCACTAATACTTGCAAGCAATACCAGATATGTTACATCATTGTTATGAAAAGGAGAAGGTCGACACGTGAACTGGCAATGATGTAATTTTTTGTTCTATTTTAAACTTTTAGCACATTTATCATGAGGATCCCTTACACGAGTTAGAGATATACAAGATATTTAAGAAAAAGGCAGGTGACGAGATGCGCGATGCCGTCAACAAGGCCGAAAAGAAAGCAAAAAAGCCTTACTGGATGCCTAAGTCTGCTTGGAAGGCACTACAAGAGGCACTACAAGAGGAGCGGGCAAATGATAAATATAAAGTGAGGGTCGAGACAAACAAGAAGAATAGGGCGTCTACTACTAACTAGGGTATTGCATATGTAGACAAATCCATTGACGTCGTCAAGCACACGCGAAGACTGGTAAGTTTTTTATATTCATACTACAATTTTTACATTAACTAATTAGATATTTTTACTAATTTCTACCATTTTCTTATTTTACTAATTTCTACGCGCATTTTTTCCCTTTTAGCAAGCAAAGTCTCCAGAATGCAAAATTGAATTCCCTAAAATTTTTTGTGATTGCTATCAAAAGAAAGATAAATCATGGATTGGTTTGTGAGCTCCACAAATACTCGATACCTTCTAAGAGTTATTGGCGGCCAACCAGACATAGCAGGCAAAGAATCTTACCGAAGATGCAACATCTCAGTTACCGGTTAATGAGAGTGAGGTGTGGGTTAAGGCTGAATGGTCGTGTTTTTGGGATGGGTCCGATGGCACAACCCTATGTTCTTGGGGCTAGTTCCACAGCTGCTACATCTTCCAGTCTCTCCCAGGTAGACATTGATCGGGATGCTAAGGTGTGCCATCTCAAGGAAGAGCTTTGTAGCAAGGACGAAATTATAAATTCCATGAGACAGAAGCTAGATGGAATCACGGAGTCATTATATGATTTTTGTCAGTAGTTCAACTCATTTCTACATCAAAATCAGTCTAATGTTTCGGGAATAGGACATCAATTCCCAGATTTAGGTTTTTATTTTTGATATTATATTTTATGTACAGTGAACGCTCTTTTGTATACTATAATTGTATTTAATACACAATTTCATAATTTGTTACTTTTTAATTTTTTTTTTAAAAATCATTGCTAAAAAATTAAATTTTTTTTTTAAAAAAATCGTTGCTAAATTTGTCGCTAAACATATTTAATTATTCAATTAAATAACCAAATTTGTTGCTAATTTTTTCCTATGTTCCAATGAATAAATATCATCACTAATGTCATTGCTATCACCATCACAAAACTCGTCGCAATACTTGTTGCTAAAGTTTGCTGCCATATTTGTCACAACATTCGTCGTGATCTCGTTGTTGACTAGGTGGTAAAACTCATTGCAACACCTTTGTAGCTAATTTCGTGGCCACATTTGGTGCAAATAATATTGCTAAATTCGTTGTTAAGTTCGTGGCTAATTAGCAACAAGAGGAAATTTTCGTTGCTATAGTGTTTGCGACGGCCGAAAAAGTGACATATTTTTTTTTCGTTGCTCACTCTGTTAGCAATGAAAAAATATACTTTTTTTCATGTCTAAATTTGTCCCAAACGTGCCTTTTTTTTTTTTGTAGTACAAGTTGCGGGAGCATTGCTGTCGACAATCAATAATTCTAAGGTGTCTATGTAGTCAGGTCCAAAATGAGCAATGCATACTCATCATAAAAGAATATTCAACTCAATCCAGTTGATATGTGCCAATATATTCAGCAAACGAAAGTATTTGAACATTACAATAAAAATTAACATGAACGAATTTGAAAAAAATAAATAAATTTTGTATACAGGTGCCTATCACCCTTTGGAATTTTATTTGTCACTTTATATAGATGCACTAATTATTATTTTTTTATTGTTGTCATTTTTTACTTTATTGTTTATTTTAATTATCTGGCATAAGTCAATTCAAATTTTGGCTTTAAAATTAAAATATTGAATTAAACTCACAACCGGTTTCATAGGGGTGAAAAATGTGGGTGCCTAGATTACCTGTAGAGTAGTCTACCCTTTACTTTTCTCAATAGAACTCCCGAACCCAAATTTCTAGTTTTTTGAAAGACCACGAGTCATCTAGTTAAGGGTATAAATGTATGAGAATGATCAAATTTTGATGACTCGGTACCCTATAGGGAATGCTAGATTACCCTATAGGTAAGCTAGGCACATTTTCACCCCCGGTGAAACTGGTTGCGAGTTTAATTCAATCTTTTAGTTTAAGGCTAAAATTTGAATTGATTTAGGCTAGACAATTAAAACAAACAATCAAGGAAAAATGACTACAATAAAAAAAAAAAATACATAGTCCTATGTCCCAATAATGGGCTCACATGAATTCTAAAAAGAAAACAAAAAAGAATCAAATAAATAAAAGAATAAAAGAATAAAATTAAACTAAGCTTTTTGTAAATTCACGATCTCATGTGAAAACATACAAAGAACATATTTGTGAGAGAATTTAGAATAGGCCAAGAAACATATGAAATCACATAAGCATGAACAATGATTTTGTCTCATATCATAATATTTTACAAAAAATAAATAAAGACTTACAAATTTTTACGAATTTAGACATTTGGACTGGTGAGATCCGGACTCCAATTATGATGATTATGGCAAATCCTTCTTTTCCTGACGAAAATTGTGGAGTATTCTAACAAAATTTTACTAGTGTATGAGTTGTGTGATTGTGAGGGAGTGAGAATAATATTGAGAATGAGTATGTCAATCATGTCTAAAGCAGAGAGGAATAGTAGGGTATTTATAGGGTTTTGGGAACCAAAGATGGAGTTAGAATAGGATGGAGATAGAGATGAAGATAGGGATTGACATGATAGTAATAGAGATAGAGTAGAATAAGGTGGTGATAGAGATGATGATAGGAGTAGGATAAATATATTTGTTTATATTTTTTTTAAAAAAAATAGGTGTCTACATCATAAATTAACTCATTTAATATAAGGAAATCCACTTCTCAAGAAAGAAATATATTAATAGAATGGAATCAAGATAGCCTACTTAAAAAACAAATGCAGAATTTGGAATCATCTCTGAATAAAAAACCTTACAAACATGTGTTAGTATAAATGAGTATTTCAAAAGAGTTTCTATCCCACATAAGAAAATCTAATCTACCTTACAGCACTTTATATTAATTAACACTTTAGTGGGCTTGTGATGACAAGAGAATTAGTGGTGAGCTCGCGTGCATGTGAGGAGGGCCGAGTTGGACCAATCCAAGTTCAAACTGGCGGATTTTCCCCCCTATGCGTGGGTTAGATACAGGCCCAGTCCAATTTTACTGTTTTTTAATTTGGGCTCACTAATTCCGAATTCCTGATAAGTAGGCCAGAAAACGTTATCGTTCTAAAAATTGTCCTATAAATACAACCCTTCGGTTGCTCCAGAGCACTAATTTCTGTTCCAAACAACTTTTTCTCTTTCTCTACACAGTTGCTGGTTCTAAAACACTTTGTTATTCTTGCTCCTTCTACTCAGAGAGGAAGGCTTGTTTAATCATAGTGGAAATATTTCAGTGATGCTGAAATAGTTTCTTTGGGAAAGTACAGCTCCTTGCACGACTCAAGCTGTTTTGCTATGTTGTCAAAAATCCAACAATCTAAAGAAACTATGGCCTCCAACACTGATACTGCAAACCTCGTTCCTACTAACAATGTTCAAACTTCGCAATCCGTTGCTGTACCTATTTCAGCAAGTACTCCAGTCACCCTTCCATTTGCTAAACCTTTTCCAGACATTTCCAAAATTGAAATCTTTGCAAACGAAAATTTCAAACGGTGGCAAGAACGTGTGTTTTCACTGCTCGATGTCCATGGAGTTGCACATGCGTTACTCCATCCACAGCCTGGTCCAGATCATGATGTCAAGACACAAGAAGCATGGTAACATGCTAATAAGGTATGTCGCCATACCATTTTACGGACTATATCTAATGAATTGTTTGACATGTATGCAGCTATAAGGACCAAAAGCGGTTTGGGAAGCATTAATTAAAAAATTCACTGCAACAACTAAAGATGCTACCAAGAAAAAGTTTGTGGTAGGAAAATTTTATCAATGGCAGATGATTGATGACAAGGAAATGAAGGTCCAGACCAATGAATACCTGAAATTGCTTGAAGATTTGAAAGTTGAAAGGATCTTGCTGCCAGAGAAGTTTGCTGCTGGGGTGCTGATTGAAAAGCTGCCACACGTGGAATGACTACAACAACAACCTGAAGCACAAGCAGAAACCTTCATTGTTGAGAAACTAGTGACACATATACTGATTGAAGACACCAACAGAAAGGAGTCTGCTAAGGAGATGACCCTCAAAGCAAATATGGTACAAATCAATAATAAGAGGTACAAAAATAAGTCCAAAAACTACAAGCCTTATAATCCCAACTTTAAGAAAAAGAAAGGCATTTGTTTTGTTGTGGAAAACTAGGTCATCACGTTGCTCAATGCAGGTATAGAAAGAAAAATGACAACGCAAAGGCTAATGTGAAAGAATGACAAACTTAGCTGAAGGAGATGAAACTTATTGCTGCAGTCATTTCTCAAGTGAACATTGTAGCCAATGTGAAAGAATGGGTGGTAGACCTGGGGCTACTCGGCACATTTGTGCAAATAGAGAAGCATTTACCTCCTATACTCTAATAGGAGATGATGAAGAAGTGGTCTACCTTGGAAACTCAAGAACTGCTAAGGTCTTAAGAAAGGGCAAAGTTCTCTTGAAACTTACTTCAGGAAAAACTTTAGCCCTCAAGGATGTGCTACATGTTCCAACTATTAGAGCAAGCCTTGTTAGGAAAAGTTGGGGTTAAAGTGTCATTTGAATCTGATAAGATTGTAATGACCAAAAATAATGTGCTTGTGGGAAAGGGCTATTGTAACCAAGGACTTTTTGTTTTGAATATTTCAAGTGTTATCAATGAAAATCCATCTTCTTCTGCTTATATTGTTGATTCAATTTCTTTATGGCATGCTAGATTAGGACATGTTAATGTTTCATATATAAAGAAAATGCAATCTCTAGGCTTAATACAACTGTCTGGCTTAGATTCAACTAGTATAGATAAATATGAAATATGTGCAGAAACTAAAATTAATAAAAGGACTTGTTTCTGTAAATAGAGAAACCAAATTGCTGTCTTTAATTCATACTGATTTAGGTGAATTAAAACAAACTATGACTAGAGGTGGTAAAAAATATTACGTGACCTTTATTGATGACTTTTCTAGATTTACTAAGTTGTATTTCCTTAGAAATAAAGATGATGCTTTTAATGCCTTTATTTCCTACAAAAGTGAGGTAGAAAATCAACTTAGTAGAAAAATAAAAAGAATTAGATCAGATAGAAGAATAAAATATTTATCTTTGAATGATTTTTGTGAAAAGAAAGGAATAATTCATGAAATAACACCTCCTTATTCACCTCAATCTAATGGAGTAGTTGAAAGGAAAAATAGAACACTAAAAGAAATGATGAACTCTATGTTAGTAAGTTCTCAAACACCTGATAATTTGTGGGGTGAAGCTATTTTATCTACATGTCAGTCTTATAAAATAGGATTCCACATAACAGAACTAGCAAAATACTTTAGGAATTATGGAAAGTTTATAAACCTAATTTTAAATATTTAAAAGTGTGGGGATGTCTTGCCAAAGTGTTATTGCCTGAACCTAAGAAAAGAAAAATAGGTTCCAAAAACTTCTGATTGTATGCTTATTGGATATATTGAACATAGTGCTGCATATAGATTTCTAGTTTTAAAAAGTGATGTACTTGACTGCAATAAAATAATTGAGACAAAGAATGCTAAATTCTTTGAACATATTTTTCCACTGTCTAATAAAATTTCTCATGCATTTGTTGAAATAAATAGAGAAATAACCTCTGATGAGGAATTAAGAAGGAGCAAAAGGCCTAGAAAAGAATTTTCTTATGGAAATGACTTTCAAGCTTTTATCGTTGATAATGATCCTTTAACTTATTTTGATGCCATATCTTTTTCTGATGCAAAATTATAGAAAGAAGCAATAATGACTGAAATTGACTCTATCAGATAAAAAAATAAAACTTGGATTTTGGTTGATTTACTGCCTGGTGCAAAACCTATTGGTTGTTGGTTGTAAGTTTTTCAATAGAAAACTTAATCTTGATGGGTCTGTAGATAAATATAAAGCTCGATTAGTAAGTAAAGGATTTTCTCAAAAATAAAATATTGATTATTTTGATACGTTTGCACCAATAACTAGAATTTCTTCTATTTGGGTTTTATTTGCATTAGCTTCCACTTATAAACTCTTTGTTCATCAAATGGATGTCAAAATGGAGTTTTTAAATGGTGATTTAGAAGAAGAGATTTATATGATTCAACCTGAGGGATGTGTTGTTTCTGGACAAGAAAATAAAGTTTGTAAATTAATTAAATCTTTTGACAGCCTTAAACAAGCTCCTAAACAGTGGCATGAGAAATTTGATCAAGTTTTAATAACATATGGGTTTTCTTTTGTTGAGGTGGATAAATGTGTTTATACCAAAGTTTAAATAGTGATTATGTAATAATCAGAACTTATATGTTGATAACATGCTTATATTTGGTACGAGTTTAGATAAAGATTTAGGTGAAGCGAATATGATATTGGGTGTTAAAGTCATAAGGAGAGGAGATGGTATTATGTTATCACAGGAACATTATGTAGAAAGACTTCTTAAAAAGTTTGAAAATTTTGATGTGACACCTAACACACAATTGAAAAAGAATCGTGGTGACCCAATTGCTTAGTCTAAATATGTTCAAATTATTGGGAGTCTGATGCATTAAATGAATTTTACAAGACCTGATATAGCTTGTGCTGTGTGTAGACTGAGTAGATACACTCACAATCCCAATCTAGAGCATTGGTCTGCTTTAAGTAGACTAATGAATATTTGAGAGGTACCATGAATTAAGGTATCCTATATAGTGGATTTCCTATTGTTTTAGAAGGTTACAGTGATACAAACAGGATCACCAATTCAGATGAGACAAAATCCACAAGCGGTTATGTGTCCACCCTTGGTAGTGGTGCAATAGCAGCTGGAAATCAGTCAGACAAACGATCATTGATAGATCAACTATGGAATCAGAGTTCGTAGCTTTGGAGTTGGCTGGTTCTGAGACTGATTGGTTAAGAAACTTCTTAGCTAACATTCCTTTAACTAAGGATTTGTTGCCTCCTGTGTCCATACACTGTGATTGTTAAGCGGCAATTGCTATTGCTAAGAATAAATCTTATAATTGTAAAAGTCGACATATGAAATTGAGACATGATATTGTAAAGCAACTACTTAGAGATGGAATAATTTCCATTGACTATGAGAAGTCAGAAGTGAATTTGGCTGATCTAACCTAAGGGAAGAAAATTGGTTCTTCTAACCTCGAAAGAAATGGGACTCAGGTCTACAAGATGTCAATAGAAATAGTAACCCAACCTATGTAATTGGAGATCCCGTGAAATAGGTTCATACGGGTAATAACAAATCAATATTAACACTGAAGCACTTTAAGTTGAGTCCCTCCTAAGATAAGTGCTTTGATTTGCTGCTACAATGTGTGAGATGAGTTAAAAACTCTTAATAAATTTATATTCCTTAGAGATGGTGTATTTAAAGCAGTATACATTTGATGAATTCACCTATATGAGAGTGGAGTGGGGCCTCTCCTATAAGATTTTTTGGCCAAATCTTTAGAGTTCTCATGAACAAACAGGCAAGCGCATGGCCTACCTGCTCAAAAACGCGTTGAACAGTGAAATTGTGGGTTAACAATGTGATTGATGAAATGTCTGACATACAAGGAGAGTTGTTGGTTCATAGAAATGTTATATTTCACCAATAATTCTGTAAGACATGTTTTTATCAATCTAAGCTTGGTTCATGGTCCAAAAGACACCAAACTGATGACATTTACACCCATATAGAACCAGCAATTCTTTACTTATTTTCAAACATCTTTTGAAATATTTGGGGGATTGTTAGCATAAATGAGTATTTCAAAAGAGTTTCTATCCCACATAGGAAAATCTAATGAACCTTACTACACTTTTATATTAATTAACACTTTAGTGGGCTTGTGATAACAAGAGAACTAGTGGTGGGCTCGCGTGCATGTGAGAAAGGTTGAGTTGGGCCAATCCAAGTTCAAATTGGTGGATTTGGCCCCCTGCGCGTGGGTTAGATATAGGCCCAATCCAATTTTGTTGTTTTTTAATTTGGGCTCACTAAATCCGAATTTTAGTTTTACTAAAATTACCATACTTATAACTTTACCTTTTTGGATAGAATAACCGAGATAGAGTTTCACTTGGTCAGCCCTAATTACCAGGTCTTCACAACGTATCCCTCAATGTTCATTCCTTGATAAATAGACCAAAAGACTTTAACGTTCATTCCTTGATAAATAGACCAAAAGACTTTAACGTTCCCCTCAACATTCATCTCCTAATAAGTAGGTCAGAAAACATTATCGTTCTAAAAATTGTCCTATAAATAGAACCCTTCAGCAGTTGCTCCAGAGCACCAAGTTCTGTTCCAAACAACTTCTTCTCTTTCTCTGCACAGTTGTTGGTTCTGAAACACTTTGTTGTTCTTGCTCCCTCTGAGGAGATTGGAAGGCTTGTTTAAACTTTGTTGTTCTACTTTGTTGTTCTTGCTCCCTCTGTTCAGAGAGGAAGGCTTGTTTAATCCTGTGGAAATATTTCAGTGCTGCTAAAATAATTTCTTTAGAATAATTTCTTTAGGACAGTACAACTCCTTGCACGACTCAAGCTATTTTACTATATTGTCAAATAATCCAACAACATGTACTTAACTTACAATTCTTTAGTTACTCAAACAGCCATATGCCTTCAGAAGAAGGTTTATTATTGACATTCTTCGATTCACTAATGTCCTTTCTTTTAACATTTTAAAATCAGCGGCAGAATACTCTTCGGATAAAAATCCATATCGAAATGTAGCCATGATGAATTCTAGGGAGATCAATATCATTTTCCTAGAGAGTAGAAAGGTAAAAAAATAATTGATGGGCGGTTGATTTTCTTGATGATGAAATTATGGGCCAATTGGAGAGGGGGCAATACACCCTCAGAGAACTCTTGTCTCTCTCTTCGTTGCCTCGTAAAAAACTTATGCCAACATAAGTTTCAGGGCCACACAAAACCATATGAACAATATGACATATATACCTCTTTATCCAACGGATGAGATATTACTCCAAACTGGAGCCCCAGAATTTTGTAGTAAAGAATGGAGAGTTGTATGCACTTGATGGACAAAATTGAACCACCAAATAGTAAAAGATCACAATCACTACCAAAATATGAATAAACACCTAAATGCAACGAAAATCGGCTAATAGCAATATAAAGTCAAAATCAAACTTTAGCTATGAACAAAAAATGACAAAAGAAGAGAAATGGGCAGAGTATGGTTAACTATTTCAGTTTTAGACAAAAGTAGAGGAATAAGACAATGTGTGCCAATCATGCTTCTTAATTTGAGGTCATAGCAGAAAGGATTTAGACAAGAATTGAGCGTGATTTGAAATTGAAAAGATGGAGAGGCCATGAATTAGGGGAGAAGGGATGAATCTATTAGCTGTGAATTAGAAGTGAGTTAAGGGATACGAGAGCTAAATATGTGGGAGAATTAAGAGAACGAATATAATACAATGCAATTAGGTATCAGATAAGAAAGAGAATTGGAGATAATGTATGCGATATATATATATATATGAGATATGGTGGAACAATATACAGAATTATCTATGGAAGCATATTTTGTTAATCAAATGTAGATGCTGACATTTCAGAAGCTTTGTAATCTCTATCGTCATTTTCTTGTTGGCATATGAAGAAAGAGAGAAAAAAAAGTAACTAGATTACCATCAAAATTTGAACTGTTTTCATATTTAAGAACAAAATGCGAAAGTATAAATCATATGATGATGTTTATAGATGTTCCTCTACATATTTATGTAAATACTGTATAAATATTTATAATGTTTAGTTATTATAAAATAGTGAAAATGACACACCATACGTGTGTGCAAATAAAAAAAAATAGAATGAAGGAATTTAAGAAGGAAATTAAAAAAAAAAAAAAAACACTATTTGTTAGTGGTTAATGAAATTTGTGAAAAGTTAAAGGTGCATTAGTAGAAAGTGAAAAACTATTATAACACAAAGGTTAGTAATAGTAATGATATATGGAAGAGGAATTAGAACCAAGTACTTATTACTGCTACATAATATAAAATTAGATAGATGAAAAATAAGTTAATTAGCACAAACCAACATAGAATTTAACTATATTTCGAGATTTTATTTATAGAATAAAATTTTTAAAGGATAAAATGAAACACAAAGTAAAAATATTAAAACAAAACATGTGCCATCCAAAAAAAAAAAAAAGAATAGTAGTAAAAGTTAAACCCTTTTATAAGACAAAAGGTAGAGGCACTAAGATCTTTTCTAAAAATTGAGGAAACGGGGGAATGACCTCTTAAGAAATTTCTCATAACATAATAGGAAGGAAAAATTACCTTATTAGTCTTTCATCTATTTCATTAAAACCAAAGTCATCCCCCAACTCTAATTTTAGCTAGATTAGTTTCTAAACTAAATTTTTGTGTCCAACTTGATCCCTAAATGGCGGCTCTACCCAAATCAGTAGTTTATCACCAGATCTCTTCCACACCTCATTAGTCATTTTCTACACTATATCTCACTATACAACTTGCTCACAAAACTCTACTCAATGGTCCGTAGTCCAATTTTAAAGATCACCTCATTAGTCTTCTAACTTTATGTTTTGGGTAGAGCCACCATTTAGGGATCAAATTGGATACAAATATTTTGTTCAGGGACAAATCCAGCTAAAATTAAAGTTTGGGAACTATTTTAGTTTTAATGAAATAGTTGGAGGACTAATTAGGTGATTTTTAAAACATAAAAATTGTTAGACTAGATGATTTGATGGTTATGACCTAGTGAATACAGGTAACAATTAAAAAAAAAAATTATTTTTTCGGCGAAACCACCATTTAGAGATCAAATTGGATACAAATATTTAGTTCATAACTAATTCACCTAAAATTAAAGTTGGAGGATCATTCTAGTTTTAGTGAAATAGTTGGAGGACTAATGATGTGATTTTCCCTAATAGGAACAAATATAGTCCTTTAAATATTAAAAAGGGCATGCCCACACATCCCTCCTCACCAGCCAAGCCACTATTACAACTTGTGGCTTTGAAGTTGAACAGGATTTAGATTCTTGACTTCAACGCAATATATAAAAATATTCAAGTTTCAATTGACAAAAGAGTTGTTAGGGATGTAAAAAAAACAAAAACAATTGGACACTCTAGTATTTAAATTTGTTTAATTATTCTATAGAGTTTGAAATTTTGTTTAAGATTGACTTGTTTATCTTTGGGGTCAAATTCAAACGAACTTTTATCAAGCCAAACTCAAATCAAGCTTGTGTAACTTGGAACTTTTACATGTAAATTTAAAATTTTTAACTTATCGAGCCGAGTTTGAGCCCAATACAAAAAAATAACAAGAGTTGTTATCGAGTCGAGTTCGATTCGAGTATCAAATTAGGTTGAATTCATATACAACCCTAAGAGTTGGCCACAATTTGATTTATTGGAAACTAACTTATAGGTTAATTTACTGTTTTCAACTACTTATTAATCCTAAAACTTTTATTTTTGTGCTAATTTACTCCTTCAGTCTCCACTCTCCACCTAGAAAGTAATTTCTGCAACCTTTTATGGCTGAGCCAAGGATAGGGATATGTATCGGTTAACCAATTGGTTAATTGATTAATAAAATCGGTCAAAATTTGAAAAAGTGTTCAAAAACTTTTAACCAATTTCAATTTTAAATTTAATTCAATAGAAATTTTGGTTAACCAAATTCAAATTTAATACTTAATTTTGAATTCAATTAACCAAATTCAACTCGAGTTAGTAGGACCCATAATATGGGACTAAAATCTTATACAAAAACCTATTTTTTAAGCAAAAATTTTGCTAATTTTATTTTTTGCCACATAATTTGATATGTTGTGTGATTTTTTATTGATAAATGGCAAAGAAAATACGTAAAAAAAAAAATATCATGTAACTTAATTGAATAATAATCAATATAATTACGTACAAAACTATAATATCATGCAACTTGCAAGTACTAATAAATTACATACGTACCCCAAAACTATTTAATGTGATTTCTGGATACTAATTGAATAATATAAGTATGAATTAGTGTATAAGAATATAACAATCGTACGAATTAAGTTAAAAATTAAAGCTAATTATTGTAATTATCAATAAACATACTTTTTAGTTGAATAACAACATTTATATTTTTAGTGATATACTATTTATATATCAAAATATTTTAATCAAATTTTATTTTTAATTATTAAATTCGATAATCAGTTAACCGAATTCAAGATACATCTCTACTATTTTCGAATTCATTAACTACATTCAGGAACTCAATTAACCCAATTCTAACTAAATTCAAAATTAACCAAATTTATTAACCGAATTGAATGCGAGATTGGCCACAAATTTGATTAACTGAATAATTGCACATCCCTAGCCAAGGGCCATGATTGAAAACAAACTTCTTTTTGCCAAATTAGGAGAAAATGAAAACATGAAATTAATTATTGTCAACCACTTTTTGTACAATCGATTATTGTATGCATTTAGGCCAAATAATATAAGCCAAAGAATGGAATGTATCAAACACTAGGTTAGGGCTTGTTTGTGAATTCTGAATTCTAAAGTCTGATTGTAAGCTCTGAAAGTACTAATTACTGAATTGATAAAGTTATGTCTACATAGTAATCAACTGAATTCAATCTCTGAATTAATATCTCACTTCATACATATGTTAATTTATTATAAATAATTATCATTTATGTGTATGGAAATTAAGAAAATGAACAATTAAGGGATGGTGTAAATGTGTGTGCAAGTGTGATAGCGTGGCATATGTGTGTGACAGAGAATGTGTATGTGTGCATGTTATAAAATGTATATGAGGGATG
The DNA here is from genome assembly GCA_025175665.1 of Cinchona pubescens. NCBI lineage: Eukaryota > Viridiplantae > Streptophyta > Magnoliopsida > Gentianales > Rubiaceae > Cinchona > Cinchona pubescens. Next base: position 520,736 of record JANKKI010000074.1, on the reverse strand, counting down.
GTGTGAATGTGTATATGAAAGAGTATGAGAGAGAATGTCTGTGAGAAACTGAGTGTGTATGTCTATGTGAGAGAGATAATATGTATATGAGAGGGGAGTGTGTATTTTTGTATGCGTGAGATTGTGTGTGGCCAAGTAAGGGAAAGTGCTGTGTGAATGAGTGTGAGAGAAAGTATGTGTGTGTAAGATTATGTGTTTGTGCATTTATTTAAAATTTAGCAGATTAAGTGAAATTTTTTCACTTACAATTTTGAATACAAATTATATAGTTCTTAATGTTTTAAGCAATAAGAGAATTTTGTTATCAAATATGTTGAATTCAAAAAACTCTTAACCAATTAATTTTTTGCATTAAATTGAGTTATCAAATAGGCCCTCAGTATGTTGTACTTGTAGTATTAAAATCTTGTCCATAATAGCAAATTGGCCCCGATCAAGCCTTGTCATGTAGTGTTGTTGACATGCATTCAAAGTACATGATTATCGCCAGGGGTGTGCAAGTATTTGATTAGTTGAATTTGTAACTGATTTTTTGGTTAATAAATTAAGTTAATTTTAATTTTGGTTAGAAATTAGTTAACCGAATTCATGAATACGGTTAATGAATTCAAAAATGGTAAAGAGGTTTCTTGAATTCGGTTAACAAATTACTGAATTTCAATAATTAAAAATATAGTTTTATTTTAATATTTTGATATATAAGTAGTACATCACTAAAAATATAAATTTAGTTATTCGACTAAAAATATATTTATTGATAATTATTATAATTAGCTTTATTTTTAACTTAATTCGTCCAATTGTTTTATTCTTATGCATTAATTTATATTTAGTTATATTATTAAACTAGTATTCATAAATCACATTAAATAGTCTTGCGATACGTTTTTTACTAATATTTGCAAGTTACATGATATTATAGTATTTGTACATGATTATATTGCTTATTATTCAATTAAGTTACATGATATAGTTTTTTTTACTTATTTTTTGAATTATTTATCAATAAAAATTCATATCAAATTATGTGGCAAAAATAAAATAAAATTAGGAAAATTTTGATTTGGAAAATTTTGCTTGAAAATAGGTTTTTGTATAGGATTTTATCCCAATGTTAAGTGTCTAGCTAACTGAAGTTGAATTTGGTTAATTGAATTTAATAAACCGAGTACTGAATTTAAATTTGATTAACTACTGAATTGAATATGAAATTGATATTGGTTAAAATTTTTAGAACCCTTTTCTGAATATTGACCGATTTTATTAACCAATTAATCGATCGGTTAACTAATGCACAACCCTATATGACATTAGACTTTGGCCTTTTAGTTGGCTTACTTATCTCAAAGGGCCAAAAGACCTCATAAAACTCCAACATAACTATGTATACCGTATGTTTCGTAAGATCCTAAACAAAAAAATATAGTACACATAATAATCTCTTTGAGAGCCTTTTTCTCTTTATGAGAAATCTTACTCCTCAATGTAAGAGAATAGCATTTATTTATTTAATCTCAGTTCTATTAATTATAGTATTTATTTACCTCAACATTGATCAATTTAATGAGAACAACTTTCTTATAGCTTTTTTCAACCTAGATTTTAGATCTAACCTAAGAATGTTGAGAACCCTAATTTTACTATAGTGTAGAGAGTGTGAGGTCTCTGCAAGATGATCCATTCACCTTGCTTACTGAATGGGAGGAGGTGATAAACCAGCAAGATTGTTCAAGCTTATCAAGGTTAGTATCCTATCAGTACTATTATTTTCTGGGTCACTTAATTTTCTAACAGTCTTTTGTTAATGCCATGTAACTATTAGACCATTCGTGTGTGTATTTCTTCTGTTTTTCTACATCTTGTTTTGCATTTGCCTAGTTCTGCTGCTTGGTTTTTGTGTCTTGAAATTTGGCTTATCTATTTTTTTTCCTTTTTGGTAATGTTTGCAATTCATCCCTAATAATTGAGTTAGGAACCCTAAGATCTCCTTAAGTATGGCTGATGAACTAGTGGAAGATGTGAAGAAGTTTGTGCTATTTGATAAGGAAATGGGAGGATTAGGTTGGACGAGACGGATATGACTAAAGAAAAGACTAAATGTAAACTCAACCTTGTAGGGAAAGTCATTGGAGAAACGGTGCTTAACTTCTCAGGGATGAAAAAATTTGCTGTCAATCATGTGAGAAGATACCATAGGAATTTGCATGTGGTGGAATTGGGTACTTACTCAGTTGACTTTAGAAACAACTGCAAACAAGTTTATTTTTGAAACATCATGAGAGAGGTCATGAACCTCAGTAACATGGATGGCATTTCCTTTCTTGGATTTGCCATATTGAGGTACAATTTTGCAATCCGCTGGATGCCCAAACTTGTTGCAAGAATCACATTTGCCTTCTAACTTCTTGGCAATGGCTTTTCCTTTCATAGCAAGCTTCTTATGTTCTTTTGTGGGTTTTCTCTACTTGTTCAATCATATTTATTTTTGCATCAAAAGCTGAAGGGATTGCTTTCCTTTCGGACACTTTGTTGTCTTCTTCTATCCTTAACCTCAAAATAAGATCTTCAATACTCATCTCCTTACATTTATGCTTATGGTAGTTCTTAAAGTCCTTCCAAGATGGTGGAAAATTTTTAATGATTATCGCCAGTTGGAAAGATTTACTAAGAACCAATTAGTCAAATACCTTTGGCATGAATATCATGCAAGATGAGTTGAAGTTTTTCAACTTGGCTTACTAAAGCTTTTGAATTAATCATTTTAAAGTCAAGGAATTTGCCGACTATGAATTTCTTTAAGCTAGCATCTTCAGCCTTGTACTTTGGATCCAAAACTTCCCATAGTGCCTTAGCACTAGGAATGGACCTATACACATCATAGTGTATTATTCAAGCCTTTCAAAATATAGTTCTTGCACACGAAATCACTATTATTCCATGCATCCACAGCAGTAGCCATAACAACGGATCAAATTCCTCTCTTGAGGGCTCAGGTGCATTCTCAGTCAAGAGCTTAGCCAAGTTTAAAGTGGTTAGATAGAATATCTTTTGTTTCCATCACTTTAAGTTCAACCCATTGAACTTCTCAGGTTTCTCACCATACATCATAGAAGGTGTAAGTGGAATTCTCACCTCAGATGACGTAGGTATTGAAGCACTTACAATAGTTGCCATCTAAAACCAATACAATAACGAATAAATATTAGTTATAAATGAAATTTTGATCAAGAGTAGATATAATGAGCAATCACCTATATTTTTTTAACAAATAAAAAATGTTGGTTAACTAAATGCTAATGATTAGCAAAGAAAACAAATAATATATTACGCCTTAAGATTGTTAGAAAACAATGATATTATTTATAATCTTTGTTTAAATATAATTATATGCTATAGAATAAGTCAATAAACATATAAATACTTACTTGATGAAAATAAACTCGATCAACACAAACTAATAAATATAGTTATTGCCAAAGATTTAACCCTTTGTCTTAAGGTATAATTGCGCATCACTTGGTACAAACGGATTCTATACAATCACCTCCCAGGATTTCAGCAACTCCACCCTTGTAAGTTGTACAACTTAACAGGGTCTACAAACTTTTGAAATATTTCTCAACTTTTTCTCTACCAAACACAATTCTTAAAGCTCCAGAGTAAGAGTAGAAGATCAAGAAAGAATGAAGAGTAGAATAGATCAAGAAAGAATGAAGAGTAGAATGAAAACTTTTGAACTTGAAGGCATAATCCCAATTTCTGTACACCACTTCTATATATAGGATTTTTGGAGTCAATGAATAAATACAATATTAATACATGAGTGAACATTTAAAGTTCATTAATACACATAATTCATGAACACAACATTAATAATACATGAATGAATCTTTATAATTAATAAACACATCATTAATTATCTATGGATATAAATCCACAATTCATGAATTTATTAATGAGCACATCATTAATAAGTCCACAATTCACAAATGTATACAACATTAATTACACATAGATGAATGATCATCCAATTAATGTAATACATAGTTCATGAACACAAAATAATTCATTGAACAAATTAGTGTCATTAATGTTTATCACTTTGAATTAATGTCTTATTCATGAACAGGAAAGTAGCTGATCAGACAGGGACTAAATTGGTAAATAAATTACCATTCAAAGGTCACTGTGAACAATTTCGGAGTCGTTCACCAATTCCAACAGCTCCGAGATGCTGTTAGTAGAGCTAATGGTCTGAAACACATAAGGCTAACTGCATACTTATTATGGCACATCTGGGAGCAGAGAAATGCAAGTCAATTCAATGAGAATCCAAACCATCCCTATTTTGTTATTCAACAAGCAGTTAATGAGTGTCTGGAATTTGAGGAGGTGAACATTAAGAACTAGGTAGGGAGCAGGGATGAAAGAGGAAGAGGAACACCAGGACACTCAGAAATGCAAAGCCAACCACATGAAGAAGGCACCATATTGATAAATACAGATGTTGTAGTAAAGGACAGGAGTGATCCAGTGTGATATAGAGGAGTAGCAAAGAACTTGAGAGGGGAAATAGTTACAGCTGGGGAGTCAAAGAGAGAAAACATTAATCACAACAAGAAGCAATCTTAACCATCAGGCATGCACTAATCAAATCATGCGAGGTAGGTTGGAAACGAATCCATGCCAAATCAGATTACAAAGGGGTATTGCAGAGAAATTCATGGAGGATGCTGAAATACGTAGCGCTCTTGAAAATATAAGTAGTCTTGCTAATATGTTTCATCAGTGCTCATTTTCTTTTGTTAGAAGAAATTGCAATTATGATAGTCATTACTTAGCTAAATTTGCTTGTAAGCTAATATAAGATGTTATATGGAAGGACTCCTTTCCCCTATAGCCAACTAGAGCCTTACAAGAAATTGTATAGGCGGTTGCGTCTTTTGCTATATGTATCTTTTGGTGAAACACAAATCATTTTTTTTTCTAGAAAAAAAACATAATAATCTTAGTAAATTCTAGAACTCAGATTCTTTTTATCTTTGAATCTTTACTCAAACATGAAGTGTTTCCTAGGTACAGCCCTTACCACCAGGTAACTGGTCTATATGGACAAAGGGTGACCTAAACAAGTTAAGAAAGAATTGATCCGATACCAACTAAAAACATGTCGGATGATTGAAATAACATATTCGATTCATGTATGACATCTTTTTTTGCTTCAAACAAATAAAAGTATTGAGTAATAATTACACAAACAACCTTGTAAATGAGAAGGATTCCTTTCAAACTAAATCCTGATATGAGCTCAGTCCTAATGTTGCTATTCCATTATATATATTTACTCTTTCTTTACAATCCATTTATGGTCTCATATAGGAGTGGATGTTCATGCGGCGGGAAGGGCAACCACACCTCTTTCTCCAAATTCCAAATTTCTATTTTTCCTCTGGAAAATTTTTAAAAATTAATGTTATACTATTATAAAAATTAAACTTTGCCCCTAAAATTTTAGAAAACGTGTAAAATTTCCTCCAAATATATATTTATATAATTTATACACTAATAGTTTCCAAATTATATTATATTCCTTGATTATTTGAAAATTTTCAATATCACCCTCATAAAAATAAAGCTTTAATCCCCTAAAATTTTAGAAACATTATAAAATATCCTCAAATATAAGCCTATATAATTTCTATCCCTCTCAAATACTTCAACCCCTACTTCTGCCCCTGGTCTTATAGGTGAACTTGGTCGCTGATGGAGTCTTTGCTCCTAGTTGTCTTTTGCTCATTGCATAGTTTTGGTTCATAGTGAATGAAAAGGTTTAACAATTTTTAGAAAGGAAAAAAGATTTATGTAGCCTGTATCCGAAATTGATCCAGTCCAAATTAGCGTCAGGACAAACGCGGCCCAATTAGGGCCATAGACCCGAGTCATCCAACTACTGGGTTTTGCTTTATAGATTAATACTAGTATATAAATGCCATAATCTGATCCAAGCCCACTGCCTTCACTACAAACGACGTCGATCAGTAAGTATTTTCAATCTTCTCATCGGCCAGCAATTCCATTCTCCAGTCTCCACCTTCACTTTCCTTTTTCCTATTCACAAAACCTCAAGAATCACAACCAAACCTCAAAACAATTTGTGGGTTCTTTAAACAATTCAATTTTCTCCCCAAAATTTTAGTTTTTTCTATTTATAGAATTACTCAAAAATACCTCAAAGAAATCAAATGATCTATTAGCTCCATTCAGAGTCTTCAAGATAAAGGTATAACTTCTCCTCCAAGTGGTACCACTTCACTTTGATTCCTATATATACGTATTTAGGGCTACTATACTCACCAACATAAATGAAATATCTTGGAGAAAAAACCCTTTTAACTATTCATTCATATATCCAATTTTGGTTTATATTATTTAGGGAAAATTTGTTTCTAGTAAATGAGGGATTTAGCATTAGTTTGTTATTCTTTTATTGATAATGTGAGTCTCTGTTTGCAATATTGGATTTTATTATTTTGTTTGTTGAAAGAAATGTTCCCATTTTTACCTGAACTTTTTAGATTTTGTTTCTGGCTGGATAATGGATGGGATTCTGGAATAGTGACATTAATTTTTTGGAAATTTTTAGTTCTTAAATTCCAATAATTAATTGGGGAATTTGTTGGATTTGATTTGGTTTTAAGAGAATGAATTGTAAGTTATTATGCATAGGATGAAGCAAAATGGTAATTGAGAATAGCATTTACACTAAGGTAAGCACGAACTCGGTTAATCAAATTTGCAATTATTTCACTTCTACTTTGAAATTTTGAAATTGGTTAATCAGAATTCGGTTAATAAATTGGTCCAACTAAATTCTAAAATTAGAAATCAGTTACGAAATTTGAATTGAGAATTAACCAATTTCTAAATTTAATTCAATATTTGAGGATTTCAAGACCTTTCAAATAAAATCTTTAAAAATTAACTTGCAACATTATATTTTCTTTCTATATAGATATAACTTTATATAATATAATCTTACGAACTAATATAAATTTTACTTGTAAAATACATATATAGCCACACAAATGATATTGTATCTGTATACACCAATTTATGTATTTACAGTCCTGTTATATACTTTATATATGTATAAAGTATTAAGAAAACATTGTATCTATTCAAGCATAATTTAGTTTTGATGATATGAAATTATAGACTATTTTATTGGTACTAATTGGATTTTGTTTAGATAGGTTTTTCACTTTTTGTGTAAAGAATTTTAGTCCAATATTAATGGTTCTAATTAATGAATATGGTTAATCGAATTCAAAATCGATTACTAAATTTGAATTTGATTAATCAGATTTTATTTTAAATTCAATTCACAATTAAAATTGGTTAATAATTTTAATACTCATTTCTAAATTTCAAATGAATTATTTGATCGTTTAACTGATGGATACCCCTATTTTACATGACCATCAAAGCTTTGGGATGGCCTAAGTTATTCTGATGGTCGTTGTTTTTCTTTTTGTTTATCTTAGGTTATTCTTTCATGATTTAGGAATTTAAATGGATGTCACGTCTAAATGTACGTGTGGAAATGTGTACATAGACTCATCTCACTAGGGTAACGGTGATTGTGATGGTGGTGACGGTACTAGGAGAAGTGTGGAAGACAATGAAATGAACGTAGGTATTGAAGGCAATAATGGGAGTAAATCTGGGATGTCTGAATTTAGGTCTCTTTCCCTTGGTCTTTTTGGGTCTTTCCCTTCTCCTTAGTAGTAGGTACAATTAAATAGGAGTAGGTTATATTGTTGTTATTAGGGAAAAAAAAAAAAAAGAGAATCCGACTGTAGGAATGTTAATGGACTTGATAGGAATGTTAATCCTTGTTCATAGACTCTTGGTTCATAAACTTCCACATCACTCCACATGACCCCACTTCACTCAAGTAGAGTGATGTGGAACTATATAGACCAAGGAGATAATGGCACTATATCATGAACCTAGTCCATATAAGAATTTTCCCTTGAAAGTAGTTGGCTGCGATTGAATAAAGATTTTGATGAACTAACTGAAGAAGATGTTCTTGGAATGATATTTGACTCTGATGAAGAAGCAGGAATGTTGTATGAAACTTATGCCACAGTTATGCTAAATTATCTACATAGTCCAATTATGACCACTTAACTAGTATTTGTTATAAATTGTCCATTAACTATTTTTATGAAGGAATTCACTTATTATTGCCAAACTATTTTTTATTTCAAATTAGTCACTTAACTTTTAAAAGAGTATACTAATAGCCATTATATAAATATTATACTCAATCATCCTAATGGTCAATAGTAAACTTTTTGAAAATCCTCAATGGGTGATTTAAAACCAAAAATAGTTGAGTAGCCATAAGTGAACCATGAAATTGTAGAGGGTAATTTGAAATGTAAAATAGTTGAATGGCCAAAAGTAGGCTATGAAAATAATCTAGTGACCATACAGGTCTTTTGCCCATAGATAAATTAGCAAAGAATGATAAATTTTGTAATAGTAGTAGTACTTTGTTGAATTAATCTTGAAAAATTACTAGTACTTATACTCTCGAATTAGAAAGAATACAGCGTCTTGATATAATTAGATTTTTTCATTTAGTTAATAATATTATATTGTAGTTGAAAAATATATGTGCTTTAAAAAAAGAAATTTATAAATAAAATATAAAAAGAAATATTTAAATAAAATTTGCAAAATAAAAATAAGGCATGCTACTTTGTAAAATAAAAAAATAAAATAAATGAACAAGTGTGCATCATGTAATAAATATATATTTGTTCATCTAAAATATTAAAAAAAAGAAGATATAATGAAAGTTTTTTTAAAGTAAAAAAAAAAAAAACTATTACAATAAAAGATTAATTCAAAAGGTAGTTTAGACATTTCATACTTTATCTAATTTTGTGGGATTATTAATACCGAAGACTCCCATGAGATACATAATATCCCATATAGTTTATGTAAGGGGGATTAAGTTAGTTAAGTGGGATGATAATCCCAAATTTAAAATCCAAGCAAATATTGGATGATAAGAAATTACTTATCCAATCCCATAAGAGCCATAGGTAGTTGAGGCCTTGAGGGTGGGCATATGCCTCATCCTTAACTTTGGAAAAATTGCAAAATAGCTTAAATAACTTTATAATTTTTTAAGTTCTTGTAATTGGCCCCTCCTTTAAATTGTTTAAAATTGATATCTATTCCATGCATTGCCTCCCATCACAAAACATTTATAAATATTACATATACAAAAGATGCTATTTGATCATAACAAATATTCATAATGCATAATTATCATAAGTTATTTATTATAACTTTATTTCTTGTAAATTTATTTGAGTTATTCAAGTTATTTGATTATATTTTTTTATCACTAATATAATTTTTTCTATATTAAAGAAATACTGCTTCCACCGACCACAGGTTCTAGCTCTGTCCCTGATATAGCACATCAGAGAAAATTATTAAAATCAAATTTGTTTTCATCTTTTAAGTTAAGCTCTTCTCTAGGAAAGGTTTGCTAAATCAAGGATTAAATGATGAATTAGCTTATAATTTATTATTTGAACCCCATTTGGTCTTTTTTTTGCTAGCTAACTATCGATACCTTGGTAGAGGGTGTTACTCTCAAAATTTATTAATATTTTAGATAAAAGTACATGGATGGGAATTAGGCCAAAACCTCCCGTAATTACATAAACATGAAGTGATAAAAAATAAAAATAAAAAAAAAACATTAAACAATTTTTTTAAGTGAAAGAAGGCCAATCTCATCTAGCCTAAGTAATCCTAGCAAATTGTGAGTAAGTATCTAAGGCTCCAAATTGAAGATCTGTATCAGCCGAACCATTTCCCATCCTAGCTAAAGCGTCAGCCACTGAATTAGCTTCTTGATGCGTATGCTGAATCTCAAAATTTCTGAGTGCTAGCAAAGACTGTATATGATGAACTATTAGATTGATCTGCCAAGAAATAGAGGAACATCTAGAAATCATCTCAAATAGCACTAAAGAATCCATTTCCAGTACTCCATCATAAGGGTCGAGAGATAATAGCAATTGAAGCCCTTTCAAGAAACCCATTGCCTTAGCATATAATCTTGTTGCATAACCTAATGAACATGCAAATCTGACAACAACATGACTTTAAGACTCTCTAAGAATCCCACCACATTCTGATTGACTAGGATCACCTATGGAAGAACCATCAGTATGCTAGTTAATTTTAAAAATAGCTGGCGAAGGAGGTTGCCATGCAATGAAAATAAACTGTGGGCTCTTGATGCACAAACACACCATAGGCAAGTTGACATGTACCATTTAACCCTTTACCATGTTACTAGCATCAATAATTCCAGACATAATATCATTAATCAAGCACATTAAGGAGGGAAGTAAATCATCAAGTACAAACTTATTCCAGGCAGCCTATAACTTCCAACAAATAAGCGTTGGAACCAGACTGAAAAATTCACTTTCATCCTTGTTCTATGCGGCCAGCCACCAATTATATAACCAATACATTAAGAGGCTTGTGTACAATGACAAGACATTCAATGTGACACTAAAAAGAATGCCAAATTGAAGATGAAAATCTATAAGTTGAGAACTAATGATCCATAGTATCTAAATGCTCACATGCAAGACATTTAGAAGGATCGTGAATACCAAACTTTGTGAGAACATCTAGAAAAGAAAGAAAGCTGTTAAGCAATTTTTACGATGAAGATGGACATCTTTATTGGAATCCTTGCCACTCCAAATTTTCTTGCTTGACATGATATTATTCTTGTAGAGCCTAATTTGTTGATATGCCTCTTTAACCAAAACCAGATGCTTGGATTGACAAATTACCTCATCCGCCTCATTAGAGAGAGTCAAGAGAAATTTTTCCTTGATGTTAGCCGAGACTTGAGAATGAAGGAAAGTTTGATTCAAGCCATGCATGTTAGAAAATACATCCTTGATGCATATATCTTCAACCAAATGCTTGTCTTCTGTGTCAAGAAAATGACCCTCACCCATCCAATTTGAGAACCAAAAAGAAGATTCATCATTGTTAACTAGGGTTTGAGTGGAATCCAGAAGATTTCTACCACCTATTGCGTGCGACGCCAAACAGCAAATCACGACATACATTGCTATTCCTATATCTCCTTCGCATGAATTTAGACTACAATGAAGGGGAATTGTGGAAATTCCACCATAATTTGAGCGAAAATGCGGCTTGATAATATCCCCCAAATCTCTAATACTGAGGGCATCTTCTTGCTCCGGATACCAAAGCTTCTTCCAACTTCTCCAATGCCTCCTACTTCCAAACTCCGATTCCCCTCCAAAAAAATTAGCCATATGCTTTTCAATTTGTAGAATAATCGGCTTGGGAGGATCTTGAACGGCCAAAATACGTATAAGGATCGATTTTAACACATGTTTAACAAGAATTGAATGACCCTCGGTGAGAGTAACTTTTGCTTATCCAGAAAAATGATGCTGAATTTTCTCTACCAAATATTGAAAATAACCGATCCGCGTACAGCTATTATGAAGAAGTGGAAACATGGTAAGTTTAATGCCAAGTAGCTGCTTCAATAACCCTACTTGTCTCGACTTCACATTTCAAGAGGTGAATGGACTTGGTATCCCCTCTAGTAAAAATGACCATATTATCTGGAAAAGCAAGATGAGATATGACCATGCTGTTTCTCAGCAAAGCATAGGAAACAATCTTCTTTTGATTCCCCAAATTATTCAGACCCCTAGAAAGCACCTCCAAACAAATAATAAAAAGCAGAGGTGATAATGGATCACCTTGTTTAATGCCTCTAGACGATTTGAAATAACTAGAAGATTCACCATTAATCAACAAAGAAAACCAAACTGCTCCTCATATTAGTTAACACCAAATTAAAAAATGACATATGGAAGCCAAACTTGAGAAGAAGCCGTTCAAGAAAAAGCCAAGAAAAGCAATCAAACGCCTTCATCAGGTCAAGCTTGAGAACAACATTATTCCCACGAGCCTTTTTGTCAATGGAAAAAAACATCTCCTAAGACAATAAAATATTGTCTATCATTGTTCGCCCCTTGACAAACCTTGCTTGCTCTAATGAGATAATTGTTTGGATACAAAACAATATTTAAAAATAATTGTTTGGATTGCAAATAATAAATGCGTATTATTTACTTTTCAATTTTTTAATTATAAAGAATTTGAATAAACTAAAGTGATTAGACATGATGGTCCAGTTATTTTGTTTTCCAAGATTTGATGAGTTTAGAGGTCTGAACAATTAAATTACAGTCTGAACCATACTTGCCAAACACATTAGATAGCTTACTGGCAATAATTTGGTGGATTATTTTTGGCAATTCAGTCTAGGGAACGGAGCTCTGAATTTCGCATGCATTGTCAATATGTACAGCAAAACTAATTCACCTCTTGTCAAAATATTTACCACCGAAGAAGCTGTATAAATGTAACTACTAACAGTTTTGGAAGAATTAAACTTTGACGTTTTAGATATTAGAATTTTTTTGAATATGCACTTCATTTATTGAATATCGAAAAAGAAGTAACCATTTGCGAATGCAAGTGGAAAAAAATAACATACATGAATTTGGTTTTTTTTTTTTTTTTTTTTCAATAAGTTCAATTTGATTGATTAATATGAAAATCAACACCAAACCTTTCAAGTCAATGAAATCAAAAAATAAATTAGTACAGCGTGATAATAAATCTCAATTAATTGTACAACTTTTAACCATTTCTCAAAATTTAATAGCAAAATGACATGAAAACCTATGCCTAAACCCAAATTCCATCTAGATTGCGGAGAAAACTCAACATATCCAGATGAACTAGCCAATAGGCATGATACAACATGCAGCAAATAAAAAATAAGAAAAAAAATTTAATAATAGAGCATTTGAAATGGTAGATCTGCGGGGAATAATTGAAGGGCATAATGAGGTTGAAGTAAGAGAGGAAAAAGAGGAGAAGAAGTATCTCTGCGATTTGCTTTGATCGTTTACCAACATCACAATTTATAGGCTTCCAATGGAGTGGATATTTATAATCTCTAAAGAGCGTGAATCGAGTGGATTTCTTGACCAAAATAGTGTTGTCTGAAGGAATATTTGTTGTTTATCTTGTGAAGTTGAAGTGAAATGGAACATTAAGTTGTCTAAAAAGTGAAAGATGGGCTATAATACAAAGAGTCTGTCAGACATTTGGATAATTACTTTGCAAGTTACCATTAGCAGAAGATCAGTGGTTCGAACTTCTAATTTTAAATTCTTGACAGTAACGACTCATTCAACTTATCGTTCAGTTATTGGTTTAGCTACATAACTACTTTGGCAATCCAAACCCAACAATAATTATTAAATTTTTTCAATATAAAAAATTGATGAGTCATATTAGATGAATAGTGCAAATAACATATAAGACAAAACATGAATAATGTGTAATATAATTTGATGAATAATCATCATTTGACCAAACAACATTTAATATTGACCAAATAATATTTGGCAAATAATTGCCACTATTTAGTAACCAAACGGAGCTATATTACTTCTATTTCTCTGATCTTTATACATGCAATTGGAAAATCAATCACAAATATAGTGCTTCATAAGGATTTGTGTGAGACTTAAATAAAAACATTTTTTCAGCAACACGAAAGGAATAGACAGGAGAAACATATCTCATTTTTTTTTCCTTTTGCCCAATTTTTGTAATTCATTACTAATTACTAAAACCGATTAAAATATCAATAGGTGGCCATAGGCTTTGAATGTCTCAATTGGGACTGTGTTTTCTAGTATATATAAATTAACATGAATCCCCCTCCAAAAAAGTAAATTACAATAAACCTCTTTTGGTTTGTTTTCGTTTTGTTTTTGTTATTTTATTTTATTTTATTTTATTTTTTTGTAAAATGGATATAAAGTTAAAAAATTAATGGTTTTATGCTAAAAGTTCAAAATACCCCTAACCTTAATGCCCTTTTACTACCCGAAAACCCTTCTGCTAGGAGGAAGGGTTGTGTTATATTTTATATTAAAATACATATTAGCCTTGTTTAGAGGCTTTAAATATCTAAAATAACCCTTTAAAATAAAATATTTTCAGTCTCCTGACGGTCACTTAACGGAATATTTAACGATTTCACTTTAACCCAAACTACAAGGGGTTAGATTGTATGTTTAAAAACCATAAAGGAGTAACGTGAACATTAACCAAACCACAAGGGGGTTCTTTGTAATTTATTTCCATCTAGTCCAAAAAAATAAATTAATAAATATGAAACTTACATGTACAACCTACAAAATCACATAGTTATCCACATAAGAATTACCACCTCAAACTCAAATGCTAAAGACCAGAATTTTAAGTGATTGTGTACTCGAGCTAACACTTTTTTTCAATCCTTTTTTGAATACACATTAATAGCACTAAACCCCCTTGAACTATACCATTTGTTGCATTTTGTCCCCTCTAACTCGTTTTATAAGCACTTAATCTTTTTTATGATTGGACAAAAATACCCTTGTTAAGTAATTGTTTTCCTTTTTCAAAAAAAACTATTCTTTTCCACATCTAGATTGTATTTCCCTTGCTTCCTATAAACGAGTTTTTTCTTGTTCTCCCTTCTCACTTGCCATTAGCTACTTCCTTCGTTTTGCTATAAATATTTGTACACCTAAAATAAATTTTTTATTTTCTTTAACTAATTATTTATTTTGTTCTCTTTGTTTATGTTTTAGTTCCTATTATAAGATAGGATATATATTTGCTATATTGATAAAGTATTTTTTTATCTAAATTAAATTATAAATTATAAAAATATATATATAAACAAGTTGGATTTATAATTCGTCAACTATATTGAAAATAAATAAGCAAATTAATCAGCTAGTAATATTTTTATTTGTTTTTTTAACATAAGAGAATTACAAATATTATAGTTATTTTATCTATTTATTTGTATTTTAAACTAATAAATGATTTATTGAGACTCAAATTTTGTATAAGATTGAAATCTATTTTCCATATATGTATTTAAATAACTTAATTAATAGTTTAAGTATACTTTGATTTAACTGACATATATCCTATTATAAAGGAAATTGTAATTAATTTATAATGATAAAATTTATGAAACAAACGAGTTATAAAAAATAATTATTTAAATCAAATAAAAAAATTTATATGTCCTAATTATACAAATAATAACAGCATAGGAAACGAACTAGCTATTGGTATGAGAACAAGGGAGAAAATTCAAATAAATACTATTTTTTTTTTTTTTTTGTAACTCATTTGTTTCTTATATTTTATTGTTGTAAATTCATTACAATTTCCTTTATAATAGAATATATATTAGTTACAAAAAAGTGTATCTAAAATGTTAATTAAAATAATTAAATACATATAAAGATATTAGAGTTTCAATAATTCAATATTTTGAGTCTTAATAAATCAAATACTAGTTTGAAAATTAAAATAAATATATAAAAATATTTGAAAAATAAGGGTTAATAATTTATCAATGTAAAAAATCAACATATAAAAATATTAATAGTTGATTAATTTGCTTATTTGTTTTCACTATAGTTGACTACTTATAAATCTAATTTGTTTATATAAGTTTTTATAACTTAATTTTAGATAAAAAAAAAATACTTTATTAATATGACAAATATATATTGTTATAGTAAGAATTAAAAAAATAAATAAAGACATCAAAATAAATAATTGGTTAAAGAAAATTAAAAAAATTATTTTAAATATACAAATATTTACAATAGAACAAAGGAAGTAGCTAATGGCAAGTGAGAAGGGATAAAAAGAAAAACAAAAGAAGAAAAAGGAAGAAGGGGAAAATGAAAAAAATGTGAGAAAGAATAGTTCAAAAAAGAAAAAGAAAAACAATTACTTACCAAGAATATTTTTGTCCAATCATATAAAAATGAGGGATTAAGTGCCTATAAAATAAGTTGGAGGGGGCAAAGTACAACTAAAGGTGTTGTTCAAGGGAGTTTAGTGCTATTAACCGCTTTTTTAAGTGAGAAAAACTTTACAAAGAGTTATGAGAAATCATCTGACTCTGTCTAGCTAGAGAGATTCCAAATATTTAGTAGAAAATTTATTTTCCAGAATTAGATTTGAGTCAAATAAAAGTGTTGATTAATTAACAACTAGTAAAATAAATCATGCTTGTAATTCTTGCAGGAGTTTTGAATTTAGCTAAAGTTACAATCCTTATGTTAAGCCCTTAGTAATTAATTTTGACCATTAACCAAACCACAATTCTTCAATAACCAAAAATAAATAAAGAAAAATTAAGCACTAAGGGACTGCTTGTTTCACGTTATTGAATTGGAATTAGAACTAGAATCGGAATTGGATTCATGACTATGGGTTTTCATGTTGTGGAATCATTGAAATAACTTGTACTTAATAAATATTATTGGGAATTGGTATCATATTAAATAAATATTATTATTTATATTTTTCATTTTTTCCCAAACCTTCTTCTTCTTTCTTCTTGTTTGCCTTGTAAACAATCACCCTTGACCAGTGACCGCCAACCGTTGACCAGATCTTCTTTGTTTTTGTAGGAAACAACTTTATGTAAATATACGTTACGTATTTAGAGTCTTGGACATTGAACTAATCAAAACTAAAAGAATAGAACAAAAAAAATAAATTACCTAAAAAATAACAAGAAATATTGAAAACTCTTATATTTTCCATCTCCTTTCCATCTACCATACCCACAACCCAAAAAAAAAGAAAAACTTTTATTTATCTACTTGTTCTTTTACTTTAAATGAGTGGATAACAGAAGCTGTAGCAGTAGATCTAGCTTTGGCTATTCATTTTTGGGGCATTTTTCATTGATTTTGGGAGAAGAGGAAAAAGGATAATAGATGCGGAAGGGGTTTGATACCATCGAAATAAAAGTAGGAGGATGAGATTAAGAGGGTTGGCTGAGATATTGGAAGAAAAAGACGATAGGAGAGGCCGTAGGGGAGGTCGGCAAGAGAAGGAGCAGGGGTGCTAAGCGATGGTGAGAGGGATAAAATTTTCTTTTGTTATTTTTTTTTCCGACTTGAAAATCATATTTGGTAATCAACCAAAACCTCCCAAATTAGTTGGGTATCAAAAATTGCCAATCTATTGGATTCATTCCAAAATTTAAAATCCCATTCATATTATCTAAGCAATTGGTATGGGAATATATCTAATTCTTGATTCTAATTCACTTTAAACCAAGCAATCCCTAAACTTATTTATATTGTGTTATGAACATATCAAGTATGAAAATTATTTTAGTGTAACACATAACATATGCATAGTTATGTGGTTCCATTAAAAAATTATTCCGTTGTATTTTAAAACTTATATAATATAAATTTTAAAAGTATATGATATTATTTGTAGAAATATAACAGGATGGTTCTGAGTGTAGAATTTCCAATTGGTAACATATAGTATTAACGTTTAGTGTTCACAAAAGCCTAGGTACACATCTAGAAGTTCTAGCAATCTTCGAGAAAGAAGAATTATTTTTCCTACTCTCGTAACTCCTCTTAGCTATTTCCCTCATAGTACATGTGAACGAGAGTTTAGGGTTCAATCTAGTTTTAGAATTGAACTCTTGACAAAAACTCCTATGACTGCTCAAAGCTTCTTCAATGGCTGTCTTTGGTGTTCGATTTAGTCTTTCTTTTACAGCGTCTGAGCAAAGCCCGCAAACCCATTTACCCGAATAAGAAATTTTCACTTGAAGAATATATTCTTTGGACATGCATTCTTCTTGGTGGCCGCAGCAATTGCATTCTTCTTTCATGACCTCATCAATTTCGAGAATGGTTTCCAAGTCTTTGCCCATTTTGTCTATTACACTTGGAACATCTGACACCACCTTTCGAAGAATTTGCCCATTCTGATCAGGAAGTGAGAAAAAGTTTAACCAATTATCAAGCCATGCATTGATCAAACTTCTGACCAAAATAAATAAATAAAGCCATGCATGAAACAATACAGCCATACGTATATAAATTGCGAAAGAAAAAAATAGTAGCATCACACATTATCATGTTAAAAGTCACAAACATCTATATAAAAACTCGGATTGTCACTGTATCAGATGAGTTTTTAGTATAGCGCATAAATGTCAAAAAATTAAGGAGTACTTGTAACTAAAACTTAGGAGGTTTAGGATTGGAGAATCACGGCTAATCTAGGATGATTTGAGATAATTAAGAGTTATTGATTAAAGGTATTGCGGACTATATGTAGCTTTATTTGATTCCTATTTTATAATAGTAATATATCGGAACAACGAATAACCTATATTCTAATAGTAATATATTGGAACAACATATATATGATTGATAAACAGCTTCTAACTATATTAAATAATGGTTTAAGTTTTTTTTCCTAATTATTTAGAGAAAATAAAATGTACATTCAAGTAAGAATTGACACTATCACTAAGCTAATATTACATGTAAGAATTGAGGCTACACTAATTAAGCCAATCCGACTAACTCGCTGGTTCTCATTACATAAAATTAAGGAGGTGTTTGGTTTATGGATATGAGAGGGGGGAATGGAAATCAAAGTTAATGATACTCATAGATGGTGTTTGGTTGAACTTTATGGGTTCAAGATTTGGGAATGTAAGTGTTAGAAAATACTTACTAGGTACACTTGTGGTATGGGTTTCTAGAAGTTGAATAACTGATTCGAGAACATAAGAAACCTATTCCTATGCTGCTCATAACTCATTGTAATAGTGGAGTCTCATTATGATTCTCATTCCGATTCCGATTCCCGAATGTTTACCAAACACCTCCTAAGACATGCATAATTAGGATAATGAAATGATGGTATATATCTTATGGAGGGTATGGTTAATTAGTTGAAAGTTGCATACCATGATAGGTAAGAGACATGCTTCTCCATAAGATGCTTTAGTCGTCATTTCTTCTTGGAAGGAAATCAGCTTCATTTGAGAGACAAAAAACAAGTGGAAGTTAATATCTCTTTATGGATGTCCACAACTATTTATAGGATGAAAAAGGGATGTAATAAATGAAAGTATGTGAGGGTTTCAATTTGATAAAATCAACAAAAAAGAACAAGAAAGATAGCTAGGGGAATTGCTTTCATAAATCTAGCTTTTCATGTTGAAAGGGACCTTTACCGGTTGGAAGATTTGTGTGCTGAACAAAATAAAGTTTGATGGTGTAAACCACAAGATACAAATATCTCATTTCTGTGCTTGCAGTTTGCAACCAAGCCTACTCAAGTTTTTTTAACACACAAATTTTCTAACTCAGGGTAAAGGTTCTTCTCAACATGAAAAGCTATATTTATGATGTGATATCGCTTATTTGTATATTGCGGCTTATAAGATCAAACTTACCTCAGTTTTGGCCGTATTTTTTAGACTTAGAAAGATTAAGTTTGCTTTATAGCTATGCAATTAATGTGCAAAACGCACAGCTATGATTACGATGCCATTTGCAAATTGCAACAAATGGATAACATAAATGTTGCATTCTTCTAGAGAATGCATAATAACACAATCTTTTATGAAGTCCAGCTCTGAGATATCAAGTGTATAGAAACGGCTCGTGAGGATTCACAAGTGGCCAGTATAGGCATATTGGAATCAACTCTGTGAGACCTATTCTTTGTTTCTGAAGATATTAGTGTTAAAATTAACCTAGCTAGTTTTGCGTGTCTAGGTAGGTAATATGTATCATGTGACTCCTTATAGATATTCTTAGTATGAGTTTTGTAAAAAGCTGCAGTTTGACAAGATAAAGCCACAGGAAGAAGCAGTAAAGAGGTCTCAAATGCAGACAATGTAATTAACCGTAAGTGTTGTTGGAAACTAGGTATTCTTCGAATAGTTATGTCTATTTCAAATGATGATTCGCCTTTTTCAATATCACTATATCTATATAAAATAACAAAGTGATAAAATTATTAAGGTATTACCGGGTCAAAAAAGAATAAACGTATCCAAAATCAAGGGTTAGACATTCATTATGATTTTACCACACAAAGTGACTCTGACAAATAGTTCTCAATTTGTGGTTTTTTGTAAATTATTTCCATATAATACTTGCCAAAAGTCCAAAACTTGAACTGTAATGTAGTCTCACTGATACAATTATGAATTACAAGTTAACTTTTACGCATTTTTCTTCTAATTTTTTATCATAAAATCATGGCTGTAAAAAAATATTCCTTTAGTTTTATTGAAATATAAGCTAAAGAGAATTGGAAGAAAATTGTGCAGAAAAAGGAAATTTAGACAAAGTTTTCTATTATTCTGTTAACAGGGCCGGATTTTATAATGAGATGATTTTATCTAAAATAATAAACGTCAAGGGGAAATACTTAGGTAGACCTGGTATTTGACTCCACTTGTAGATCCTGTGGTGTAAATTAATGTTAGGGAATCTATGACATTGGATGTAAGAAAGATTCTATAAGATTTAATCTTAACCGTAAGGTCTACAGGTAAAACCAAAAATCGGATCTATATAAGTATTTTCCAATATCTAACAACTAGTTATGACCTTGTTCATAACTTGTTTGTTGAACGAGATTTTATTTCGGTTTGTAATATTTTTTTAAAATTAAATAAACAAATTCAATGGAGAAAGGCAACAAATTTTCTATGACCTCCAAAACGATATATGTACACAAAGCCGAGCACTGAATGATGTCAAAATTTTATGAACAAATTTCCGCTCATTCTTTCCAATATATTGGAGTTCATTTATGACATACAATCTGCCTCGCTGCAACTTTAAGAAGTTCTCCATAACTATAATTTTGACAAATTATTGTTGTTGCTTTAGAAAATTAAAAAATATTAAATAATATATTTTCAATTTTTATCCTTAGTGTCATATTAATTGAGGAATAATTATTTAATTAAAATATTTATTTAAAAAGGTAATTTAGTCAATTAAAACTATCTTTCTTTGTAAAATTAATAATTTTATAGTTTTTTTAATTTAAGTACACCAACCAAATGCGACACTTAATTTAAAACAGATGGAATAATAAATAATATTTGATTTGATCACACCGGCTCAGTCAATATAAACATGCGCAATAGATGCGAATGATTGAGAACTGGTATTCAATACAACTGTACAAAAATCTTGATTTTCTTCATATATCAAAAGCTTGTATTAGAATGCTGAAAGTGAACTTAGAATTCAAAATACCCATTCAGAATTCTAATTTTATACAACCTTTACCAAACGGGTAAACACCATAAAAGTATTTGTGAGAATCAAGCACAACCTCTTATAATCAAATTCACATCCACATATCAGATAAAGATTGCTTGAAGAAAATTACAAATAAAAATTGATTCCAATTAAATTATCTTTTTGAATACATGTTCTGTAACCAAACTTAAAAACGCAACCCTTCAAAACAAGCATCCTGTGATCATAAAATATAAACAAGGTTTATCAACATCACAAAAACAAACAAATAAGATACAACATAAAGGAATTCATAAATTGAATTTGAGCCGATAAGAAACCAAAACGCAGATTACAATTCAAGGAAAATGATGCACTGATATCAATTAGATAAAGTTAAAATACAACTTGAATGTGTGTGCATCAATCTGCAATTGCACAATTAGGTCAAACTCTACTTTACATTCTCAAGCTTGTACACGATTTTTATTTTATACCCTATATTTTTTTTAGATACTTTGCACTTTGAACTGTCTAATTTTTTCCATTACAATCCAAAATCTAATTCCATCAACAAAACTAACGAATTTAGGGCGCACGAAAAACACTTACTGTTAAGTTAAAATTGTCCATTAGATACGGCGTGTGTTGTTCACGTGCCCTAACATATGCCCTAAAACTGTTAGTTTTATTGATAGAATCAGATTTTGGATTGAACTGAGAAAAAATAGATATTTCGAATTGTAAAGTATCCAAAAAAAAAATGTATAACATACAAAGTAAAAATCGTGTACAAATTCGGAGGTGCAAAATGGAGTTAAGCCGCACAATTACCATAAAGTTGGGTAAGCCAAACAGTGTTTAGTTGCAGTAGATCGGTTGATGATGGTTATCTATTAATTGATGTCAATTGCATGACTACCATCAAAATGTATAAGTAATTTTGCAACTTATCTAATGCAGCAAGTGAAGAATGCACCTCGTAGTGATCCGTACTTGGCTTGGTAAACATATCAAGTGCTTAATGCTTAATTTGACAGTAAATTGATTTTCAAAACTTATTCAACTAAATATCAGAATCAGATTTTATCTATATGGCAATTTATCTAATTAATATTACGTAAAAAGAGAACGTAGATCAAAGCTTTTTATGCAGGTTATGAGATGTAGACCTTTAATGCGGAAAGGAACTATCAAAATGCTTTATGCTCCAGATAAAAAAAAAAATTTGTAGAGCATCATGCAAGATATTTAGGTATTCATAGTTGAAAATTCATATAATTATAGTTACCTTTCGTATGAGGCCAAAATAAACCATCAAAATGCTCAAATTGAAGCAATTCAAAAAAGAAAACCAAAATGAAGCATAATTTCACCAACTTAATGGCAAATAAATACACGTTCACAACTTTATATTGCACATTCATTTTTATATATGAGGAATACAAGTTTGGTTTCAGTTCACTTGAGAATTAAACATTTAATATACCCGTTTTACAGAAAAATTCATTAGAGAATAATACACCGAAAATTTTTCCAAGAAAAAATGTACTCAATTTAAATTAAAAGAAAAAAATTACCTTCAACAAAATTTCAGCATTGTTGGGGCAAATGTGATGGGTCCCATTTGTGAAATGGAGTTAAGACAAAACTAATGACAAATGAATCAATCCCCAAACATTTGGAAGCAAAATTTTTTAGTTACAGTTCAAAAACATATCAAAAAATAAAGATTTATTTATGAAAAAATTTCTTGGTCTCATACATGGTCGAGGAAGTAGATTGTAGACATGAGAAAGGATTAGAGATGGCAGTGGGTCGGGCCAACTAGTCGGTCCCACCGCTCGGCCTATTTTTTAACCGACCCGACTTGGACCGTAAATTATTGTAGCAACCCGGCCCTAGCCCAAGACCTTGAATAGGGTCAGGCCAGGGCTAGGGCCAGCCCATGGCCCAGCTTAGTCCGGCCCTTTTTTAACCGTAACCGGCTTCGGTCAACGGTTCAACCCGTTAAACCGGCCAACAAAATCCAACGGGCTAAGCCTGTGGGTCAACTCGTCGGGTCGACTGTTGGGGCTCGCGGGCCAACCGTTGGAAATTATTTTTTTTATAAGTCTTTTAATGACAGTTTTACCCCTCCAACAGCTATAAAACGGCTAGTTTTGAGGGGTAATGTTGAAAAAAATATCCTATAAATACCACACAATTTTTCCAACAAATCACACAACAATTTCTCTCTACTTTATCTTATTTCGTCTTTCTAATCTCCAACTCCATCTCCAAGTACTATTATAATTTCTTTCATACTTTTTAAATTATAATATATAGTACTTTAGAAATTTAAAATTACTCTTAAGTTGAGAACTCAATTGAAGATTTGGAGATTTATCCAAAATTCAAGTAGTGAAGTGCTCAAATGGAGTTCAAGTACTCAACTATATAAATTGAAATTCAACATTTCAATTTTCAAGTTAGTTTTTTCATACGTTTTAATTTATTAATTGTCTTTATCAACTCTCTTATTTTTTTCTTTATTATTATTTTGTTATATTCTTTTATTTGAAAATTTAGTAGCTTGCATCTTTAGTTTTCATAATACCACTTTATTTGTTTCTTTATTTAAAAATTTTTTTGATTACAAGAAAATGGAAGAAGGATCACAAGCACCCCACATCCTAATGGATGGTCCTAGAATATTTGTTGATTTATATGATATAGATAATCAAAATGAGCAAACACCTACTAAACAACCCACTTACTAAAATGAAAAGTCTCGTTTGGGAATTTTTTGAAAGAGATGAAGAAAATAAGATTGCTACTTGTAAATTATATGTTTCACCTATATCATTTAAGCACAAAAAAGGGAAAAACAAACCATAACACTTAATAGGCACATTAGTAAAAAAATATAGTGAAGCTCAAGAAAAATCAAAAATAGTTCAAACACAAATTCATACCACACAAGGTATGGTAACGAGCAATTTTAAATATTCACAAGAAAAAAAATAGAGAGGAAATGACAAAATGGATAGTTAGAGATAAACTGCCTTTGATGTTGAGTGAAAGTTTCAATTTCGAACAATACATGCACAAAATCGTGAACCCACAATTTTAAAAAGTTCATAGAAGTACTTTGAGAATTGATATTAAAAGAATGTACAGGGAAAAGAAAAATAAGAGACGATTGATAGCTACTATTGCATTGACTAATTGTAAAGTTGCCTTTAATGTCGATTCTTGGAAAGCAATCACAAATGAAGATTATTTTTGTATCACTATACATTAGATAGATGTAGATTGACATTTACAAAAATGAATTATTAGTATTCAAATTTTTGAACACCCTCACAATGCCCCCCAAATTACAAGATTGATTATTAATTGTGCCCGTGAATATGGTTTGCTTGAAAAGATTATATCCATTTCTTTTGATAATGCCTCAAATAATATTGCAGGTGTGCCTATGTTAAAAAATGTTTTCAAACCTGTTTTAGATGGTGAATTATTTCATAATAGATGTGCATGTCATGTACTTAATAGTTGTGTTCAAGATGGTTTAAAAATAGTTGACGACATTAATAGTCGAATTAGAAGTGCTATTTATTTTATCCGTTCATCTATTGCTCGTCAACAAAATTTTAAACGACTTTGTTTAGAAAATGGCATAAAACCTAAACATTTTGCATAATAGATGTACTCACTTGGTGGAATTCTACTTGTTAAATGTTATCAAGTACTTTTGGTTATGAAAAATTACTTTCCGCATTTTATAAAGAGTATATTGGTTCAATTAATGCAACTTATTTGGGCGAAGAGGATTTTAATTGAGCTAAAACAATGGTAGAAATTTTAAAGCAATTTGAGTATGCTACAAACTTGTTCTCCACTACTTATAGACCTTCCTCTCATGTTGTTTTACCTGAACTAAGTGTTATTAAAGTTGGTTTTTTTAATCATGAAAGCAATGAGTTTTTTGATTATATGATTAGCGCAATGGATGAAAAATTTGACAAGTATTATGAAAATATTCCATTGTTGTATTATTTGGCTTGTATTATTGATCTACGTAATAAAATGTATAAGTTAAATACTTTCATTGAATTTTTTAATAATCATAGCACCACAAACATCATAGACAAAAAGTTACTCATAGAAACTACTAAAAAATCTTTGTATGGATTATATGAAATATTACAAAGCAAACTCTCCCGCGCAGCATGGTGCATCTTCTAGTTCATTCATATCATATTTACAATATGCTATGCCTCATATAAATGTTAAAACACATTTTGATTCTCATCAACTACTCTTTGCTTCGAAAAGATCGAGAATTGAAAATACTAATGAAGTTGCTCAATATTAAGTGATTCACTACATACAGGAGACGATGAGTTCAATCCAAATTTTGATATTCTTTCTTGGTAGTGAAATCATAAATTTCAATATCCTATTGTATCTCAAATTGCTCAGGATTCATTAACGATTCTGATTTTTACGGTTGCATCAGAAAGTACTTTTAGTGCAGATAGAAAAGTTTTAGATGATAGAAGGGCTCGAATGACACCTGCAACTTTGGAAATGTTGGTGTGCTTAAATGATTGGTTAGACACTGAAGAAAGAAAACAATGATTAATGTGCAAGAAATCAACACGAAGATGAAGGCAGTTGTAGTTCACCAAATTGATATATAGTATACATGGATTTTAATGTTCAATAATTTTTTGTTTGGAGCTAAGGTTCTATATCCCCTCCTTATGTATGTAATAAATAGATTATTAATTTTATTTAAATTTTTAGATTAGTTTTATAACTTGTAATAATTGGAGGTAAGGTTCAATGCCCTCCTCCTTGTACTTTTTTTTTTATAATATTAATATACATGGTAGGGGTCTATGTCAAACCCCCCACCATCTCAAGGTGGTTTTTTTTCCTAATTAAATCTTTTTACTATATGATTAACAAATAATAAGTATTGATTTATACAACTAAGAAATAACTTGGTCAAATAAATACTAATAACTAATTTCGAACTTTGGTCTTTGAATATTAACTAAGAACTTTAGTTTCGAATAATAAGTATTAGTTTAGACTTTAAACTTTAATTATTAATAACTTGGTCTAGTATATAAGTACCAATTTGGATTAATAAAGTACTATTAACTAGTAAGTATAATTTGAACAATTACTAAGCTTATAATTTAATAAATTACCAATGAATAAGTTATTAATTTTATTAATTTTAAAATAATAATTAATTAGTAATAATTTTAATTATATAAATTATTAACAAGTAAAAATTTAAATTTTTCGAAGAAATAATTTTAAAATTTAAGTAAGAATTTAAATTGGAAGGCTAGCACGTGGGCTAGGGCCTGTGGGTCAACTCGTAGGCAAGTACGTGGGCCAGCCCGCCCCAGCGAACCGTGAGCCTAGACCGAGAACCGGTTATGGGCCTGGCCCAGCAGCCCGCCCGGCAACCCAGGCCCTTAACAAGTTATCATGGGCCTGAATCGGTAGGCTGCCGACCTAGAGACGCGATCCAATGTGTATAAGAGACAGGCACTGCCACCAAATAAAGGATAAATTTGAGATTAATTACCTTTCTATGTAGTAGAATCCTTACTGGCTAGTTTGGAAGGCAACCATTCTAATATTTAATATCCTCTGTCACAACCAAAGCCGTATATGAAGTCAATCACAGAAACTCATCCTGCTTTGAAATTTTTTCATGGTTGTAATCAAACAAATAAATGAGAAAACTAAGAATAGAAATCCCAAAAGAATGGTTTCCCTATTAATTGATATCAAGCGGACACAAAATTTTCCAATCCAAACATATTTGCCGCCTAATATGCATTCAGATTTCAAAATGATTAACATGCTTATTGCTATTTAGCTAATGCAGATTTTTTTTTTTTATTTTTTAAGAATTGAATACAAATCCCAAAACCCATTTTCACAAATGTCAAATTTCACAAAATATCACCATCTGCATACATGATTTAACAACTCAAAATCACAGGAATTTGAAAGTCAATTCTATATAAAATAGCACCACAAAAGAAGAGAAAGTGCTTGCGAACATACAAGCAATGGTTGACCTTTTGAAGATAAATAAATTTGTTCCAGATAACAACCAATATTACCAACAACTAATTTCTTGGTTTCTTCAAACTTCTCATATCAATAGTAGGCCGGACGTAGGAATTGTACCTTGAGGGGGTAAGACTTAATAGTTACATAATTATTAAGATTAATTTATATTTGTCTCAAAAATTTAGGGGGGCGAAATATAAATTTTATAAGAATACAAATTAAATTTTTAAAATTTTAAAAGGTAAAATTTCTAATTTCTAGAATCTTGAGAGGCAGTGGCCCCTAGGGGTGTAAACGAGCCGAATCGAGCACGAATAGTGCCTTACTCAAATTCGAATTCAAAATTTTTTCTGATACTTGAATTCAAGCTCAAACTCGAACGAGCTTCAAAATTTGAGCTCAAAAAATTTGACGTAGTTTGATCTCAATTTGAACTCGCTAGAAAATAAGTAAAATGACCTAGAATTCGAGCTCGAACTCGAGTAGTTCAATTTTTTCATAGGTAAAAGATGTAATTTTTCTAAAATCTAATGGACATTTTAATAATTTTACATATAATAAAAAAATTATATAATGCTCGAAAAGTTTGACGAGCACTCGAGCATATTATATAGTATAACTGTCTTCTTTTCAAACTTCTCCTATCACGCCTACTATATCGATAAGTCATTCCGGATCGATGTGTATAACAGACAGTTTTAACATCCATTGCTAATCCTAAAAACACTAGACTTATTTGAATTTCATTCTGACCTATCATTATTGTAGAAGTAGGATTTTTGGCAAGCAATAAGCACTTAAATAATACAATTCAAGCGTACCATCTTCTTTCTCATTTCGAGGAAAAGGTGCGGAAGGAAAAGGAAACAACGGAGGGATCCGAATCGGACCTAAATGGGAATGACATGAAAAGTCTCAATAAGAAATAACTTTCAAAAAATACTTGAAATTTCACATTCTCAAACATTTTGACTTTAACAAGTTAAATATTGATAGGAAAACCATTTGAATTGAAAACAAATTGTCCTAAACTTAATTAAAAACAAACCATGTACTAAACACTTGCTTTACCGCAGATCAGCAGGTGCATGAATTATCATATTGCCCTCTAACAACATTATCTACTACTTGAAAACTAAAATGTTAAAATACATCTTATTGAAAATTTACTGTACATAAAAAATAAAGTTACCAGAGCGTTGTTGTCGACAATCAATAATTCCAAGGTATCTATGTAGTCAGGTCCAAAATGAGCAATGCATACTCATTATAAAAGAATATTCAACTCAATCCAGTTGACATGTGCCAATATATTCGGCAAACCAAACTATTTGAACATAACAATAAACATTAACATGATGAATTCGAAAAAAATAATAAGTTTTGAACCGGTGCCGATCAAATAAAGAAGAAAGTGATTCAACAGAAAAGACATCTAAACATCTCAGTTTGTGTTTAAACCAACCCAAAACATTTTGGCATAATATTAGAACTTCACTATCAAAGCAACCAAGAAAAAAGTTCTCCTTCCTTTTCTAGTGATATTAACAAAAAAAATGACCACTTCTCTCTTGTCTCCCACCCCATCGTGGCCGATTCCCACTTACAAAATTAAAAAGAATTAAAAAAAAAAAAAGAAACAAAAAGAAGTAACTAAACCTTATCACTGCAACTAATTAGAAATAAATAGAACAAAATTCAACATAATTCATACCAAACGTACAGTATACTTGCAACTAAACCATATCACTAATCAAAATTCAAAAAATACAAAATTCATGAACACAAATATATTTTAAATTAGCGTTAATCATATTAATATTCAAAATAGTTATTCCACTTAATTATTCAGACAAATCACCAGCCATGGTTCCACTGTCATTCGGTAAACAAAGAAAGAATGAGGCCTATATTGCACCTTGTGAATTACACATATTGTTGGGTGATAAAGTCCAATGTCTAGCATAAGTTACAAAATACATTCATAAGGAAGCCACGATTGATGATCTAAACAAATAGACATGCACTCAAAATAAAAATGAAATCTACCAACCAATCTAATCTCTAAACCAGACTGTATCCAAACTCCAAGAATATCAAGAATTCAATTGAGAAACATGCAATAACCAAAATAAGGATATTATAAAAAGTTCAGAGAAAGGCGAAGCTTACCTCATCCTCAAGCAGGAGATGTTTGAAGATCTCATGAATGACAAAAACGAAATGTGATTGAAGAAATGCTTCTATTTTTCCAGATGCAAATTAAATAAAAAATCACTTTTGAAAAAAAAAAAGGATAGGACGGATTTAAAAGAGGAAACCGAGAGCAAAATCAATTGGAAACATAGAAGAGTTAAACCAAAAAAATGTGTATAAATGTGCTTGTAATGTTCAGAAGTTCACATTCATATAGTCCAAAGTTTGGTAAGAGCACACGTACAATCCAACAAAAATAGTGGATAGAATTTAACTCATAATTAATGCAGTTATTCAATCTAACATGGAAATAAATGAGAAGCTTTAACATATGAGAATTTACCAAAATTGAGAATTAACGTCAATTTGTATTTAGTGCTCTATTTTTTAACAAAAACAAGTATAAAAAAAATTAAATAAAAGAAAAAAGAAAAAGAATCTAGGCCTAAAATGGGGTTGAGAAAAAATGCGACAGTAGGCCTAATTAAAAAATCTAGCAAAAAAGGATTTTTCTAATAATAGGAATGCCATAAGATATTTTATTTTTGGTGTACCGAGTCACCAATGTAAGATCAATCTTATACACTTAAACCTTTACCTAAATGACTCCTGGTCTTTCGAAAAAAACTAGAGATTTGGGTTTAGGAGTCCTATTGAGGAAAGGGAAGGGTAAATTACTCTACAGGTAACCTAGGCACCTTTATGCTCACCCCCGATGAAACCGGTTGCGAGTTTAATTCAATCTTTTAAATTTAAGGCCAAAATTTGAATTGGTTTATGCTAGATAATTAAAATAAACAATAAAATAAAAAATGACAACAATAAAAAAAAAAAATACATAGTCCTATGTCCCAATAATTGGGTCACATGAATTCTAAAAGAGAAAATAGAAAAAATAAAATAAATAATAGAATAAAATACATTAGTTGAAATTAAACTAAGTTTTTTTAGCAAATTCACGATCTCATGTGAAAGCATAGGAAGAACATATTTGTAAGAGAATTTAGAATAGGCCAAGAATCATATGAAGTCACATAAATGAACATTGATTTCGTCTCATATCATGGCATTTTACAAATAAATAAATAAAGACTCACAAATTTTTGAAGAATTTAGATAGTGGGAATGGTGAGATCTGGACTTTGATTATGATAATTATAGCAGCTTCTTCTTTTCCTCCTTACGAAAATTGTGAAGTATTCTTCTAACAGAAGTCTGACTTTCACTAATGTATGAGTTTTGTAATTGTGAGGGAGTGAGAATGAGTATATCAATCGTGTCTGAAGTAGGGAAGAGTAGGAGGGTATTTATAAGAGTTTTAAGAACTAAAGATAGAGTTAGAATAGGATGAAAATAGAGGTAAAGATGGGAATCAACGTGATAGTGATAGAGATAGAGAAGACAAGGATAATGATAGAGTAGAATGAGGTGCTAATAGAGATGATGATAGGAGTAGGATAAATATAAGGGAAATAGATATATTTATCTTTATTTTTTTTAAATAATAGGTGTCTACGGTTCCCTGTATAATATGGGTTTTGTAGAGCACGGACAAAGAGTTTCACTATTTCAAATTCTTCTGTAGGAGAGTGAACTTGAATAGCCATGTATCTCCATCTCTGTGCATAAATTTTGGGGCTTTGCTTGGTTTCTTGAAAACAGACAACATTTCAAGCCTGTTTGGAGCATTATCTATGTCGTGCTTGTAGTTGGCTCATGAAACAAGTAGTAATGTCATCCCAGGAATGAAGTTTGGAAGGATCCAACTTCATATACCACTCTAAAGTACTATCAGACAAACTTTTCTAAAATAGTTACATCCTCAATTGCTTATTTCCAGCATAAGACCCTAAGTCATTAGTATATATTCTCAAATGCATGTAAGGTTACCATTAATATCATATTTTGTAAAGTCAGGCATTTTGAACTTCCCCGGTACTGCAATTTGTTTTTACATACGAATTGAATCCTTGCATGGAGGGAACAAACTCCTCCAAAAACTATAATTTCAAGTGCAACCCTTTAGCATCTTCAGACTGGGCTAAATTAGTCTCACCTATCATTGCATTGTCAGTAATGGCTGGGAGAATAAGTGTAGTATTGATGACAAAAGGAATTTGATTGTTAGGGATTGGTATTTGGGCGGTTGACATGGCAGGAGTGGATTTCAAATTTTGCCATTAGGATTCATGTCTTCACTGGGTGGAACAGTATAAGATTATAGAAGCTGTGGGAATAACATTAGTAGATTTTGACCAATGGAGGATTTAGGATTTGTAGCTTGTGGTCCCATTGAAAGGCATAGACCCATCATGTTCATGAAGTTCTCAAATTTTGAAACCATGTTATCTACTTTCTGTTGCATCAAGGTAAATTCAACTCTAGAAATTGCCTCTTGGGCAGTTAAGGATTCAGGTGTTTGACTAGTAGGAAAACTTTGGTTGGTGTATTCAATGGTCATTATTTGCTTAGCTCTTGATTGAGTAATGATGGGATCACGATTTGGAAAAACTTTCTTACATGAAGCTATCTTGAAAATGGAAACTTTGGAAGGAAAAATAAATAAAAGAAAAGAAAATATCATAATTTATTGAAATGAGCGATGTGATCAGCCAGATGTGATGCAATGCATGCAAAATAAAAGAAAAACAAAACAACGAGTTAGTAACTCAATTAAAAAAACATAAAGAACATTATTTTTACAGGGGATTTTAAACAAAATCCTATTCCTAAATAATACGCACTAAAATGTAAGAGGTACAACTTTTTCTTTTAAAACAAAATCATGCTATAATTATTTGGAAAACATATTTACAAAAAAAAAAAAAATAGATTTTTTTTAATAAAATAATAACATGCATAAATTTTTTAATATGCAAAAAGGAAATTAAAGTAACCCCTTATGAACTTTTTTTAATTTTTTAGACCTTTTTTTTTGGCAATAAAATAAAAATACAACTAAAAAGAAAAATAAAAAAATTCATTATTTGCTTCACTTATATGTAACATGTGCATAAAAGTAAGCTATATGGATCATGAGGTTAAGGTTCACTAATGCATTCTAAATTCAAGGTTTAAGACTCCCGAACCGTCAGACTCTCAAAACTTAGCATTTTCATCAATTCCAAGGGTCCCAGGTCGGTGGTTCAAGTTGGACCTAGTCGACACCGATACAGACACTTTGCATCCATACCTGCGCGTCTACATGTGTTTCGAATCCAAAAAGGAACTGAAAGTGAGACGGCACCCATTGGGTTTTGCAAATGAGTGATATGTCATGAGGTGTCTCCTAGAGACGGAGTAATTTAAAACCATTCAAACAAGATGTTTATAAACAACAATTAACAAAAACAACAAAAGAAAAAAAAATTTAGCTAATCAAATGAAAATGGAAATAAAACAGAAAACATGCAAAAAAAATCAACTCAAAATGCCTTAACATTAAAAGAATAAATATAAACATTGCTCGAACTCTCTAACATTCTCAGTAGAGTCGCCAAACTATCGCGCTCCATTTTTAACAAAAACAAGTACATAAAAAATTAAATAAAGGGAAAAAAAAAAAAGAAAGCCCAAAATGGGATTAAGAAAAAATTCAATAGTACGCCCAATTAAAAAAATCTAGGAAAAAAGATTTTTGTAAAAATAGGAGTCAGCACTCGGTATTAGATTTTTGGTGTAACGAGTCACCAAGATTGGCTCATTCTCATATACTTAAACCCTTACCTAGATGACTTCAGGTAGATCATTCCTTTCAAAAAAATTAGAGATTTGGGTTCTAGAGTCCAATTAAGGAAAGGGAAGGCTAGACTACTCTATACGTACCTAGGTACCCTTTCACCCTCGGTGAAATCGGTTGCGAGTTTAATTCAATATTTTAATTTTAAGGCCAAAATTTGAATTGATTTATGATAGACAATTAAAATAAACAATAAAGTAAAAAATGACAACAATTAAAAAAAATACATAGTCCTATGTCCCAATAATGGCTCACGCAAATTTTAAAAGAGAAACTAAAAAAATCAAATAAATAAAAGAATAAAATACATTAGTCGAAATTAAATTAATTTTTTTGTAAATTCACGATCTCATATGAAAACATACGAAGAACATATTTGTAAGAGAATTCAGAATATATCAAGAATCATATGAAATCACATAAATGAATAATGATTTATCTCATATCATAACATTTTACAAATAATAAATAAAGACTTACAAATTTATGACGAATTTAAACAGTGGGAATGGCAAGTAGATCTGGACTCTAATTATGATGATTATGGCAACTCTTTCTTTTCCTCCTTATGAAAATGGAGGAGTATTCTTCTAATAGAATTTCACTATTGTATGAGTTGTTTGATTGTGAAAGAGTGAGAATGATATTGAGAATGAGTATATTAATCGTGTCTGAAGTAGAGAGGTGTAGTGGGGTATTTATAACGGTTTTGGAAACTAAAGATAGAGTTAAAATAGGATGGGGATAGAGGTGAAGATGAGGATGAACATGATAGTGATAGAGATAAAGAAGAGAAGGATACTAATAGAGTAAAATGATGTGGCAATAGAGATGATAATAGGAATAGGAAAAATATAAGAGAGATAAATATATTTATTTATATATATTTTTTAAAATAAGTGTGTACATCATAAATTAACTTATTTAACATAAGGAAATCCTCTTCTCAAGAAAGAAATGTATTGACGGAATGGATTCAAGATATCCGGGTTAAAAAGCAAAAGCAGAATTTAGAATCATCCGGATTATACATTTTCTACGAATAAAACCATACAAACATATACTTAACTTACAATTCTTTAGCTACTCAAACAGCCATATGCCTACAGAAGAAGGTTTGTTACTGACATTCTTCAATTTAGTAATGTCTTTTCTTTTAACATTTATAAAAAAAATCAAACATTACTTAAAGAATTTAAAGAATTTGGTGGAATTCTAATTGTTATAAAGAAGTATTCTTTTTTTTTTTGGGGGGTTTAATTGAGCAAAAAAGAATTAGACTAATAGCAACAGCAATAATAACAATAATAACAGTAGCAGAGTACTCTTCAGATAAAAATCCATATCGAAACACAGCCATGATAAGTTCTAGGGAGATCAATGTCATTTTCCCAGAGAGTAGAAAGGGAAAAATAATAATTGAAGGGAGGTTGATTTTCTTGACGAAGAAATCATGGGCCAAACGGAGAGGGGGCAATCAACCTTAGAGAATTCTCGTTTCTCTCTCTGTTGTCTCGTAAAAAACTTATACCCGCACGAGGGCCACACAAAAGCATATAAACAAGGGAAATATTTAGGCAGACCTGATGTTTGGTCTCACTTGTAAATCTTGTGGTGTGGATTAATGTTATGAAATTTATGACATAAGCTGATGTAAGCAAGATTTTATAAGATTTAATTTTGACCGCAAGATCTACAGGTGAGGTCAAAGATCGGGTCTATGATAGTATTTTCCTATAAACAAGGGTTAAATACATCAAATCCCTCAAGATTTGGGCTGTTTTGTACTATATCCCTTAATGTTAATTTTTTCTCACTTTGCCGCTTTGACTAACGGTCAAATGTAACTCCGCAATTAGTTTTTTCAAAAGACAAATTTACTCCTAAAGATCAATTGTGATAAACCCCCTTAAGATTTAAGTGAAATTTCACCCATTCAGGTAAGTTTTGTAACATTTAATACATTGGGATAAAAATAAAATTCAATAATATTATCAATATTGTTAAAAATATAAATATGCTCCAGATTAATTATTAATATTCTAATTCTCGAATATATACTTTCTTTAATATTTAAAATTTAAAAATATGATGAAATAATTAATTTTAAAGTTTTTGATGAATTATTAAAGGCATTTCATCTAAATTATTTTTAATTTAAGTTTTTATTTAGATAATAAAGTTCCTTCATATAATTTAAGTATTAGTTAAATTATATTAACAATCGAAAAAAGTAAGAAGAAAATTATTTTAAATAAACATAAAGAAAAGCAAAAGGAAAATAGACTAATATAACTTTAATAGATGGTTATAAGTCTCATATATTTAAAAATTATTTTTACATGAACATAAAATATAATAAAAATACCAAAAAATACCGAAAGTGATAGAAAACTTTTATATTTAAATTTTTGTCACAAGTATTTTTAAAGAATAACTGGTGTTGGTAGATATCATTATATTTTCAATTTTTTATTATATTTTCAATGGTTTTAACAATATTTTTATATTGATTAATGACTAAAGTAGGTTAATTGATACAAAACTTGAATTAGGGATTTAGACAAACTTAAAATGACAAATATAATAAACTTTAAGGGGTTAATTTCTAAGGGTAAATCTGTCTTTTTTAACTTTTTAATAGTCAAATTGCTGATGGAAATTGCAATGGTACAGATTAAAAAAACGTTAGAAAATGAGAGCTAAATATGTAGGAGTATTGAGAGAATGAGTACAATACACATTCCGATTTGGTGTCAGATAAGAAAGAGAATATATGTATTGACTTTATTATATATATGTATATGTATATGTATATGTATATCATATATATATGGCGAAACAATATACGGAATTATCTATCGAAACATGTTTGGTTAATCAAATGTAGATGATGACATTTTAGAAGCTTTTAATCTCTATCTTCATTTTCTAGTTGGCAAATGAAAAAAAAAAAAAAAAAACTCAATTATTATCAAAATTTGAATTGTTTTCATATTGAAGAACATAATATGAAAGTATAAATCAAATAATGATGTTATTGATGTTCCTCTACATATTTATGAAAATAATTTTTATAAATATTTATAATGTTTAGTTATTATAAAATAGTGAAAATGACACACTTTACGTGTGCACAATAGAAAAAAAATTTAGAAGAAAAGGATTTAAGAAGAAAATTTATAAAAAAAAAAAATTATTTGTTAGTGGTTAATAAAAGTTGTGGAAAGTTAAGGTGCATTGGTGGAAAGTGAAAAGCTATTATAGCACGGGGGTTAGTAATTGTAATGATATATGGAAGAGGAATTAGAACCAAGTACTTATTACTACTACTTAATATAAAATTTGATAGATGAAAAATAAGTTAATTAGCACAAACCAACATAGAATTTAACTATATTTAGAGATCTTTATTTATATAATAAAATTTTTAAAAGGTAAAATGAAACACTAAGTAAAAGTATTAAAACAAAACATGTGCCATCCAAAAAAAAGAAAAAAGAAAAAGAGAATAGGAGTAAAAGTTAAAACCTTTATAAGACAAAAGGTAGAGGCACTGAGTTTTTTTTCTAAAATTTGAGGAATTAATCTGACAGGGAATGACCTCTTAAGAAATTTCTCAAAACATAATAGGAAGCAAACATTACCTCATTAATCCTCTAATTATTTCATTAAAACTAAAATGGTCCCCTAACTCTAATTTTAGTCGGATTAATCCCTGAACTAAATTTTTGTATCCAATTTGATCCCTAAATGGAGGTTCCGCTCAAAACATAAATTTTTGAATTTTAACCGGTGTTGACTAGGGGCACAACCGTCAAATTATCCGGTTCTATAATTTTTATTTTTTAAACATCACCTCATTAGTCCTCTAACGCTTTCATTAAAATCAAAAAATAGCCCTCCAACTCTAATTTTAACAAGATTAGTCACTAAACTAAATATTAGTATCTAATTTGATCCCTAAATGGCAACTCTACCCAAAACATAAATTTTTTTAATTTTGACTACTGTTGACTAGGGGCATAACTATCAAATCATCTAGTCCTATAATTTTTGTTTTTATAAATTTTTTTAGACTTTATAAAAAAAAGATAAACCATATTACTTAGATTAATGATGGTCTAGTAGTTAAGTGCTTGAAATTTTATTTTGTTGCTAATGAGGGATCGAAACATACTACCACGCTCTATTCCTTTTTTTTTTTTACCAATAATTTCATTTCATTTAAACCAAAATCCTAAAAATGTCCTTAACCTTTTTCATACACCAATGCACCACCAATGCTACCCTTCCATTCCTCACTAGTGAAGTCTTCCCACTACCCTTTGTCTGCCACCACCATCTCTTCCATCCCAATCTCCCATCTCTCCTTTCTTACTGTCCTCACCCTCTGCTGCAACCATTACCAATTCCAATCCCTCTCAATCCCATCCCCTTTGCCATTACTGCCACCAATCTCTTCCTTCCCTATTACCCTCTCTCCCTTCCCACTACTCCAACCACAGTAAGTCCATTGCAACTATCACCACTTATCTCCCTCTCGCATCCCATCTCTTCTACCCCGTAGCCGGACTTCTATTTATATCTTCCATTTATTCCTTCTGAAACACTATATCATTAACAATCTTTTTGATATTCGATATGTAACCAATAACTTTCTCACAAAACTCTACTCGATTTCCTCCCCTTCTTCCTGCTCCTCCTCCTTCTCCTTCTCCTCCTCTTCCTATTCCTCCCAAATCTGGCGGTGCGAGCTCAACGGTAATAATGTAATTATCTTTCAAAGGAAACTCCATAGATCAATTTTGGAATTGAGGATGCAATCAAAGTTATCTTTGATTTGTAAAAGCTATCATATTAGTATCATCAAGCTTCTTGGCACTTTCGTTTCTAACGATCATAGGACTAGATGATTTGATGGTTATGTCTATAAAAAACAGCAATTAAAATTAAAAAAAAAATTATGTTTTGGGTAGATCCGCTATCTAGGGATCAAACTTGGTACAAATATTTAGTTCAGGGACTAATCTGGCTAAAACTAAAGTTCAGGGACCATTTTGATTTAATGAAATAGTTGGAAAACTAATGAAGTGATTTTTAACAAATAAAATCATAGGACCAGATGA
Organism: Cinchona pubescens; assembly: GCA_025175665.1. Classification (NCBI taxonomy): domain Eukaryota; kingdom Viridiplantae; phylum Streptophyta; class Magnoliopsida; order Gentianales; family Rubiaceae; genus Cinchona; species Cinchona pubescens. Next base: position 482,256 of record JANKKI010000074.1, on the reverse strand, counting down.
TTTGGTGGTCATAACCTTAGTCAACACCGATTAAAATTTAAAGAAATAATATGTTTGGGCAAAACCGCCATTTAGGGATCAAAGTGGATACAAATATTTAGGTTAGGGGCTAATTTGGCTAAAATTAAATCTGGGGGGACTATTCTGGCTTTAATGAAATAGTTGGAAGACTAATGATGTGATTTTCCCTAATAGGTATAAAAGACAGATACACATTTAGATGTCATAAAGAGACAGGTTTAGGGCTATACATCCCTTATACACCAAGTAGGCCGCCACTACAACTTGTGGCTTTGAAGTTGAACACGATTTAGACTCTTGACTTCAATGTAATATACCAAAATATTCAAGTTTCAACTGACAAAAGAATTGGTAGGCATGTAAAAAACCAAAACAACCGGACACTTTAGTATTTAAATTTGTTTAATTATTTTATAGAGTATGAAATTATGATTAAGATTGGCTTATTTATCTTTTGAGTCGAATTCAAACAACCTTTTGTCGAGCCGAACTCGAATGAAGCTCATAGAGTAACTTTGAACTTTTGCATGTAAATTGAAAATTTATAACTTATCTTAAAGAATTCGAGCCAAATACAAAAATTAATGAGACTTCTTATCGAGTTGAGTTCGATGCGAGTATCAAGTAGGTTGAATTCATTTATAACCCTAAGAGTTGGCTCCAATTTGATTCATTGGAAATAAACTTTTATTTCCCAAAGTATTGTTTTCAACTACTTAATCCTAAAACTTTTATTTTTGTGCTAATTTACTATTTAGTGTCCACTCTCCACCAAGAAAACAATTTCTACCACCTTTTTCGGTTGAGCCAAGGATAAGAGTATGCATCGGTTAACCAATTGGTTAATTGATTAATAAAAATGGTCAAAATTTAGAAAAGTATTTTAAAACTTTTAACCAATTTCAATTTTAAATTTAATTTGATAGAAATTTCAGTTAACCAAATTCGAATTTAGTACTTGATTTTGAATTCAATTAACCAACACTCGAGTTAGTTGGACCCAAAAGATTGGGCTAAAATCTTATACAAAAACCTATTTTTTCAATCTAAATTTTCCTACTTATTTTATTTTAGCCGAATAATTTGATATGTTGTATGATTTTTTAGTGATAATTGGTAAAGAAAATATGTTAAAAAAAAATTATATCATGTAACTTAATTGAATAATAATTAATATAATTATGTATAAAACTATAATATCATGTAACTTGCAAGTATTAATAAAATATGTATCCCAAAACTATTTAATGTGATTTATGGATACTGATTTAATAATATAAGCATGAATTAATGTATAAGAATATAACAATTGTACGAATTAAGTTAAAAATTAAAGCTAATTATAATAATTATCAATAAATATATTTTTAGTGATGTACTATTTATATATCAAAATATTTTAATAAAACTTTATTTTTAATTATGGAATTCAGTAATCAGTTAACCGAATTCAAAATATCTCTCTAATGTTTTTGAATTCATTAACTGCATTCATGGACTTGATTAACCCGCATTCTGACTAAATTCAAAATTAACCGAATTTATTAACCAAATTGAATTCGAGATCGGGTACAAATTTGATTAATCGAATAATTGCACACCCCTATACAAGGGCCATGATTCAAAAAAAAAAAAAAACTTCTTTTTACCCAATTAGGAGAAAATGAAAACATGAAATTAATTATTATCAACCACTTTTTGTACATTCTTATTGTATGCATTTGGGCCCAATAATATAAGTCAAAGAACAGAAATGTATCAAACACCAGGTTTAGGGCCTGTTTGTGAATTTTGAATTCTGATGTTTGAATTCGGAAATCTGATTGTAAGTTTTGAAAGTATTAATTGCTAAATTTATAAAATTATGTGTATTTAGTAATCAATTGAATTCAATTTCTAAATTAAATATCTCACTTCATACATATGTTAATTTATTATAAATAATTGTCATATATGTGTATGGAAAAGAAAATTAACAATTAAGGAATAGTGTAAATGTGTGTGCGAGTACGATAGAGAAGGTGTGTATCTGTGTGTTAGAGAGAATGTGTGTGTGACAAAGTGAGTGTGTGTCTGTGTGTGTGAGAAAATATGTGTGTGTTAGAAAATATGTGTGTGTTATAAAATGTAAATGAGGGATGGTGTGAATGTGTGTATGAAAGAGTATGAGAATGTGTGTGAGAGACTGAGTGTGTATATGTGTGTGAGAGAGACAATGTGTATATATGAGGGAGTGTGTGTGTTTTTATATGCATGAGAAAGTGTGTGGGCAAGTAAGAGAAAGTGTGTGAAAATGAGTGTGAGAGAAAGTATGTGTGTGTAACACTGTGTGTTTGTACATTTACTTAAATTTCAGTAGATTAAGTGAAAATTCTTTTATTCAAAATTTTGAATGCGAATTAAATAGTGCTTAATATACTAAGTGATAAGAGAATTCTATTATCAAATATGTTGAATTCAAACCGCTCTTAATCAATTAACTTTCAGCATTAAGTTGAGTCATCAAATAGGCCCTTAGTATGTTATACATTGTGCTTGTAGTATTAAAATCTTGTACAAAATAGCAAATTGGCCACGATGAGGCCTTGTCATGTAGTACCGGTCATGTGCATTCCATGTACAAGATTACTACTAAGGGTGTTCAAGTATTCGATTACTAGAATTTGTAACTAATCTTGTATTCAATTCGGTTAATATATTTGGTTAATTTTAATTTTGGTCAGAAATTAGTTAACTGAAATCATGAATACAATTAATGAATTCAAAAATGGTAGACAGATTTTTTGAATTTGATTAACCAATTACCAATTCAATAATTAAAAATAGAGTTTTATTAAAATATTTTGATATATAAATAGTACATCACTAAAAATATAAATTTAGTATTCGATTAAAAATATATTTATTGATAATTATAGCTTTATTTTTAACTTAATTTGTACAAGTGTTATATTCCATACTTAATTATATTATTAAATTAGTATTCATAAATCACATTACATAGTCTTGCGATACATATTTTTAATAATATTTGCATTAATAGTTACATGATATTATACTATTGTACGTAATTATATTATTTATTATTCAATTAAGTTACATGATATAGTTTTTTTACTTATTTTTTTGAATAATTTATCAATAAAAATTGATATCAAATTACGTGGTAAAAATAAACTAAAATTAGGAAAATTTTGTTTGAAAAATAGGATTTTTGTATAGGATTTTGGCCCACTGTTAAGTGTCCAATTAATTCGAGTTCAATTTGGTTAATCAAATTTAAAATCGAGTACCAAATTTGAATATGATTGATTAACTAATGATTTGAATTTGAAATTGAAATTGGTTAAAAGTTTTAGAACTCTTTTTTAAATTTTGACCAATTTTATTAACCAATTAACCAATCGGCCAACCGATGCACAGCCCTATATGACATTAGACTTGAGCCTTAGTCGGCCCACTTATCTCAAATGCCCAGTATACCTCATAAAACTCCAGCGTAACTACATATACCATATGTTTCATAAGATCCCATAAAAAAAAAAAAAGCGGAGTACACATAATAATCTCTTTGGAGACCTTTTTCTTATATGAGATCTACTTTACTAAGAACATAGGAGAATAGCATTTATTTATTTAACCTTAAAATATCTGTTAATTCCAGCATTTATTTACTTCAACATAATATCAATTTAATGAGAACAACTTTCTTATAGCTTTTTTCAAACTAGCATGGAGTACCCTAATTTTACTATGGTGCAAAGAGTGCGAGGTTGCAAGATGATCCATTCGCCTTGCTGCCTTGCTTACCGAATGGAAGGAGGTTAAACCAGCAAGATTGTTCAAGTTTATCAAGGTTAGTATAGTACCCTATTAGTACTGTTAGTTTCTGGGTCACTTAATTTTCTAACAATCTTTTGTTAATGCCATGTAACTATTAGACCATTTGTGTGTGCATTTCTTCTATTTTTCTGCATCTTGTTCTGTATTTACCTAGTTCCATCTTCTAGAGTTTTTATGTCTTGAAATTTGGGTTTATCTACTTTTTTGCTTTTTTGCTCATGTTTGCTTTGAAATTCATCCCTAATAATTGATTTAGGAACCCTAAGATCTCCTTATGTATGCCTAATGAACTGGTGGAAGGAATGAGGAAGTTTATGCTATTTGGTAAGGAAATTTTTTTTAGGGGGGGGGGGGGTTAGGTTTGGACAAGATGGATGTAACTAAAGGAAATGCATAATGTATACTCATCCTTGTAGGGAAAGTTGTTGGAGAAAAGGTGGTTAACTTCTCAAGGATGAAAAATTTTGTCAATCATGTGTGAGGATACCCTAGGAATTTGCAAGTGGTCCAATTGGAGGCTAACCTATTTATGTATATCTTCTAGTCAAGCCATGAATTGGAGAAGACTATATCAGGGGGCTCATGGATAATAGACAATCAAATGCTTGTTTTGAAGAGATGGGAAGAAGGAATTGAGATGAACAGAAAAGCCTTTTCCTATGCATCAATATGGGTTCAGGTGTGGAAGTTGCCAGTCAACTGGGTGATCAAAGAAGTAAGATACAAGATAGGCAACCTACTTAATAAAGCAACTAAAGTTATATCCCCAGGAGGAGGGAAAGAAGGTAGGCACAACAAAATCTTTGTCGAGATAGACATTACCCAACCCTTCTCAGGAGGACAAGTATTTGGATTGAGTTTAGGTATGAAAGGTTTCCAGACTTCTACTATAAATGTGGGAGAATTTGATATGGTGACAGAACTTGTGTTGAAAAAGAACTACTAGCCAAATTCTAGAATGAACCACAATATATTTTAAGATGGCTACGAGCAGCTGGTAATTCCAATTCCAATGGGATAGGGAACAAGGAAAAAGGTAAAGGATTGGTTGAGACAAGATTACAACAAATTGAAGAACAGAAAGAACATGAGAGCAATAGAGAGATGGAGAATGAATTTCATGAAGGGGAGGGACTTAACAAGGGATGAGAGAAATGACAAACCATGGAGAACTCAATTGACAATGGGAAGGAGAATCAAAACAGAGAGGTTGATCAAACAGGAAGCATGGCCCCACTGCTTGATAAATTATCATCAAAGAAGACGAAATAGGGAGGAGTAAGCCTATGCAAGAATCTGCCCAAACTATAAGGAGAAGGAAGAAAGAGGTATAGGGAGAAAAACTAGACAAGCAATGGGGACTACTATAGGATTTCGATGCATAGAAATGGTAATTTTTGACAGGATTTCGATGAGCACAACAAGAGTGTAACCAGCACATTAGATGAAAGAAATGGTATGAGCAAGTGGGATCAAGAGAATAAACATAAAGGGGATACAGAAGATGGAATGATCATGGAAAGCCAAACAATTGGCAACAAGCACTTGACAAATAGTAAGAAAGACAAAGAGGAGTAAAGTGGTCAAGGCAAGGAAAGCAACACAAAAGGACAAAATAGACAAGAAGATGACACAAGGATAAGAATCAGGATTGTGCCGAAAAGTAAAAGGCAGCCTTTGATGGAAATAAGTCAGGATAAAGTGAATATGAATAGGAATGGGAAAAAAAGGTTTTAACTTGTAGATGAAGTTAAGATTAAGTCATGGAAACAACTTCTGAACTGAAAAAACTATAACATGGTGAAGAAGTCACACTTTCCTGAGGTTAGAGGGACCAGTCCTGAATGGTCGCCCAGGCCTAAATGAGAGTTCAAGTATAGAATTGTTGAGGGGTGGGGTGCTCCTTGATAGTTTCCACTTTGAAAGAGGTGTTAAGACTCCACTCTCCATGTATCTTTTTTCTCCGTGAAACCAAAAATAAAGCAAAATATATGGAAAAGCTAAAAAAGGATAAATTTTGACAATGGCATGTGTAAAGAGGTCTAGTGAAGAAATTTGGGGATATGGCTTTGTTTTGGAAAGATAAGATGGAAATTCTCCAATTAGAACAAACTACATTACACTAGAAGCTAAGGTCAAGAACAAAGATGATGATGAAGCTTGGTGGTTCATAGGAGTTTACGCAAGCTCTGATGACTTGATTAGAAGAGAAAGTGGAAAGTCCTGTGGGGGGTAGATGAATGATGGCTGGGGATTTTAATGATATAATAATCTCTAAGAATGAAAAGTGAGGTGGAAGGGAAAGAACTGAGAGTAGCTTCAGAGATTTTAAGCAGATGATCAAGGATAATAGCTTAGTTGATTTAGGTTATGAAAGAAAGCCACGAACATGGTGCAATAATTGGAAAGGAGAAGGGGACATCAAATAAAGACTTGACAAAGCCTTGGGTAGCATAGAATGGGTCCAGAAGTTTGAGAAAGCTTTTCCTTGTATACATGTGCAGAATGAAGCATCAAATATGTAATCCTTATCATTGACACCTATCGTGCTACTGTGAAGAGGAGGAAAAGATTTTATTTTGATAGGAGATGGCTCCAATATACTGAAATAAAGGATGGGAAAAGCCTGGAAGATAAATATAATCGGGAGCAGAATTTTCAAAGTCAAAGAAAAGTTTAAGACAATTAGATTTTCTCTATTAAAGTTGAAAAATGGTATCAACTTGAATGCTAGTAAAAAGATCAAGGACATAAAGAAAAAAATTAAAGGAACTAGGCGACGAGCAGTGGAATGAATTACACTAAAGGGAAAATTGCAGAATTAAAAATCCAACTCAGCAAAGCATATAGAGATGAGGAAATATTTTGGAGCCAGAAGGCCAGGTTTAAGTAGTTAAAGAGGGAGACAAGAATTCAACTTTTTTCATGCTTGTGTTGATTGGTTCTACCATCTAGATGTGTAAGGAATGCCATAACCAAGCTAAAAAGGAGTCTGGGAAGTAGTGCAAGGATGATGATGAAATTTTGGAGAAGATTTCAACTATCTACTCTAATCTTTTAACTACTAATCAGCCAAGTAATCCTAAAGAGATACTTAGTGGGATTCCAAACTCAATCACTAGGTAGATGAATGAAAAGCCAACAAAACCAATAGAAGAAAAGATATTAGAGAAGCCTTATTTTTCATGCATTCTAATAAGGCATCATGTCCTGATGGTATGCCTACTTCCTTTTACCAACATTTCTAGCGTACAATCTAGAAAGATGTAATAGAGGTAGTTAGGAGCTTTTTTCATTCATTAGAGATATGCTTAATTTAGTGAACGATACTATTATCACACTTATCCCTAAGATTGACACCCCTACTTCCATGTCTCACTATAGACCATAAGCATTGTAATGTCCTCTATAAAATCATTTCTAAAGTTCTGGTTAATAGGCTTAAACATGTTCTTAAAGCCTGCATTAGTGTTACTCAATCTGCATTTGTCCCTAGTAGACAAATTCTTGATAATATGATTATCACTCATGAATGCATTCATTACATGAAGTCTAAAAAAACATGTCAAGATGGCTACATGGCATTAAAATTAGATATGTCTAATGCCTATGATAGAGTGGAGTGGCAATTTCTTGAGAGTGTTATGGTTAGAATGGGGTTTTGTAACAAATGAATTGGTTGGGGGATGACATGTATCACTTCAGTCTCTTATTCTTTTGACCTCAATGGGAAAAGGAAAGGGTTTATCAAACCATCCAGGAGGGGATCAGATAAGAAGACCCCCTATCACCATACCTATTTTTTTTTCAGTCAAATGTTCCGTGCTGAGGGATTATCCAGCTTACTGAAACAAGTTGTGGATGGAGAAGGCAAATGGATTGCAGATTAGTAGACAAGGTCTAGTCTTGACCCTCCTTTTTTTTTCACAGATGATTCCCTCATCTTCTACAAAGCTAAAATTGAAGAAGCCATGGAAATCAAGACAATTCTGGGGAAATATGAAGTGGCATTTGGGCAGCTCATTAATCTAGAAAAATCTACTTTGTTTTTGAGCACGTCAAGATGGCTACATGGCATTAAAATTAGATATGTCAAATGCCTATGATAGAGTGGAATGGCAATTTCTTGAGAGTGTTATGGTTAGAATAGGGTTTTGTAACAAATGAATTGGTTGGGGAATGACATGTATCACTTCAGTCTCTTATTACCTCAATGGGAAAAGGAAAGGGTATATCAAACCATCCAGATGTGTATAAGAAGACCCCCTATCACCATACCTATTTTTGTTCCGTGCTGAGGGATTATCCAGCTTACTGAAACAAGCTGTGGACGGAGCCAAGGCAAATGGATTGCAGATTAGCAGACAAGGTCTAGTCTTAACCCTCCTTTTTTTTCACGGATGGTTCCCTCATCTTCTGCAAAGCTAAAATTGAAGAAGCCATGGAAATCAAGGCAATTCTGGGGAAATATGAAGTGGCATTTGGGCTACTCATTAATCTAGAAAAATCTGCATTTTTTCTGAGTAAGAACACTCCTAAATATAGGATAGCTAAAATAATAGGAGTATTACAGAATGTACAGGTGGTCTCTCAAGGCAAATACCTGGGTTTGCCAATGGAAATAGGAAGGTCAAAAAATCAAATTTTTGGCTACATCAAGGTAACAGTTGAGGCAAAGTTGCAAAACTAGAAAAGAAGTCTACTAAGCCAAGCTGGAAAAGAGAAACTCCTGAAATTAGTAGTATTAGACATGCCTGCATACACAATGTCTTGCTTTAGGCTATCAAAGAGGTTATGCAAGGACCTGAACAAGATGATGGCAAATTTCTTGTAGGGAAGTAATCAGTAATAAGAAGAACATATATTGGATAAGCTGGAGTAGGATGTTTGAAGTTAAAGGTAAAGATGGATTAGGATTCAGAGATCTGGAACACTTCAACTTAGCCTTGTTAGATAAACAATGCTGAAGATTCATGATGCAACCCAACCTATTAGTTAGCAAGGTAGTAAAGTCAAAATACTTCAACAAGTGTTCCTTGCTAGATGTAGTACCAAGTAATGCATCTTCCTGGATGTGGAAAAACTTTATGAGCACAAAGAAGGTGTTTCTGGAAAAATGAAAGAAAAGATTAGTGGATGGCAAGAACATAGATATTTGGAAGATAACTAGTTAACAAAAAAGACCACTGAAATGATACAATCAAGGATACCTCAAGATTGCGATATAGAGATGCTAAGTCAACTAATCATAGAAGAAAAGTGTAATTTACAGCTGCTGACCCAACTTTTCAGCCTTAAAAAGCAAAAGATATCATCAGAATTCTATTAAGTGTGTTCCAGAGAAAGGATATATGGTAAAATTCTAGTACCATTAACAAGATGGACAGTACACAGTCAAGATTGGGCATGTTGTGGCCAAATAATTGCAGTGGGAAGATAAGAGGAAAGGACCCTATTAGTATCTAAGAAATTCACAATATTCACATACCATGGTAATGTCACCCTTGCTGAGAATAACTATTCATCAAAAAATCTCTCTTGTATATCCAACTCATCCTTCACATGTGGCAAACGACTTAGGTGGTCTGCTACCTTATTCTCCATTCCATTTTTATCCTCGATCTCCAAGTCAAATGCGCTTAAGAGAAATATCCATCTTATCAGCTTTGATTTTGACTCCTTCTTTGTCATCGAGTAACGCAAAGCTGTATGATCAAAATAAACAATTACCTTAGTACAAAGTAGATAAGAAAAAAACTTTTTTAAAGCAAAGACAAGAGCAAAAGTTCTTTTTCTGTGGTGGAGTAATTTCTCTATGTGTCATTCAAAGTCATGGAAGCGTAATAAATTGCATGAGATGCTCTTAGGCCAACTCTTTGGCCCAAAACTGTGCCCACTGCATAATCACTTGTGTCGCACATGATCTCAAAAAGTAAGCTCCAATTAGGTGGTTGAATGATTGGAGTTGAGATGAAGAGATTCTTCAACTTGTCAAATGCCAATTTTCAATCATCATTAAACTCAAATTCCACATCCTTTTGTAATAATTTGCATAGAGGTGATGATGAAGTCCTTTATAAATCTTCGATAGAAACCTGCATGACTGAGGTAAGAATGGACTTCCCACACCTTGGTGGGGTAAGGTAATGATTGAATTAAATCAATTTGGGCTTTATCTACCTCAATACCCTTAGACAATACCACACGACCTAAACTCATACCTTGTTGAACCATCAAGTGACACTTTTCTGAATTTAAATTAAGGTTAGTTTCTATGCACCTTTGTAATACTAATGTAAGGTTATGCAAACATTGAATGAAGAAATCACCATATATAGTAAAATCATCCATAAATACCTCAATATTGTTCTCTCTCGACAAAATAAGAACATATGCTAACCATACACTTTTAGAATGCGGTTGGGACGTTGCATAACCAAATGGCATGCGACGATAAGTGAACATTCCAAACGGACACGTAAATATTGTCTGCTCTTGATCCTTGGGAGCAATAAGAATCTGAAAATAATCTGAATAACCACCAAGAAAACAATAATAAGCACAACCAACTAATCTTTCAAGCCTTTGATCAATAAAAGCTAATGGAAAGTGATCTTTGCGAGTTAGAGAATTAGGTTTCGTATAATCTATACAAACTCTCCACCCATTTTGAATGCAGGTGGGCACCATTTGATCCTCTTGATTACTCACCACTATAATTCTCGTCTTTTTACAGACCACTTGGACAGGGCTAACTCATTCACTATCCAAAATAGGGTAGATTATCTCCACTTCAAGAAGCTTGAGAATCTCTTGCTTGACTACTTCCATCAGTATCGAGTTTAGCCTCCTTTGCGGTAGATGAGTAGGCTTTAGCTCCTCCTTCATCCAATATGCAATGCATGCATGTGGATGCACTAATTCCCTTTATGTTTGCAATGGTGCATCCAATTGCCGTCATATGCTGCCTTAGAACTTTCAATAACTTTTCTTCTTGCTCATCGTTAGATTGGTGGAAATTATCATCGGAAAAGTTTTTCCATCTCCTAAAACAAATATTTGAGATGACTTGGAAGAGGTTTAATTTTGGATCAGCTGCCTGCACAACAAAGGGTAAGGATTTCTCTTTAGAAGTCAGTAATATGGTGTAAAATACCTTACCAAGTGGCTCCTCAATATCACTTTCCATTTGCTCATCTAATTCAGCCTCAAATTCTTCTTCAAAAACTTCATGTGCTAAAAAGTCAATAATATCAATAGAATAGATGGAATTATCTTCAGTAGGATACCTCATGGCTTTGTAAATATTATGCTCAAAATTTTTTTTATCAAATTCCATTGTAAGAATTCTAGTATCCACATGTATTTTAGTTTTAATACACATCTTTAGCTTTCAAAAAGGGTCTACCTAACAAAATCGGAATAGACCCATCCCTATTTTCCATGTCAAGAATATAAAAATTTACAAGAAAAATTAATTTATTGACTTGACCAGAACATCTTCAACTATGCCCTTTGGATAGGCTAATGATCTATCAGCCAAAAAATAACAGTACTAGTTTCAAGCAAAGGACCAATGGGCAAGGAGGTATAAACAGAGTAAGACATAACATTTATGGATGCTTCTAAATCTAACATGGCCTTTTTAAGCCTAGTATTATTTATTTTATAGGGAATTGTACACATACCTAGATCTATGCATTTTACCAGAAGATTCTTTGTAAGCATTGCTGAATCATTTTTTCCTATTGTATCTTCTCATCTTTCTTTTGTCTTCGCTTCTTTTTATGTGTACATAACTCCAAAAATTTAGCATAACGAGTTATTTGTTTAATAGCATCTAATAATGGAATATTTACCTTGAATTTGTGAAAAGTCTCACATAATTCTCTGTTATACAGAAAGGATCCTCTTTCACAAATTCTTTAAATGTTTCAAGGAATGGTGGCTCAGGCTCATATCCTGGCCACGAAATTGACTTACTTTTTCTTTCATCATTGTTGCCTGAACCAACTTCTTTCTCAACTTTGGTCTCCTTCTCATCGGCTTTAATACGTTTAGAAACTACTTTACCAGGTACCTCATCCTCCTAGCCACTCTCAACATAATTGCACTAGTATTTTCCTTTGGATTCACAATTGTTTGAGAAGGGAACTTTTAAAAATTCTGAGCTTCTAACCTGCTAATTGCTATTGCTATTTGCCCTATTTGGTTTTGCAATTGCTGTATACTGGCCTTGGTATCCTATTGAAATTGCATTGTGTTAGCGGTCAAAGAATTCATCATTTTCTCTAAAGACTACGAGATTGAATAGCTGGAATGGATTATTGTCTTCGAGCGAATGGTGGCCTGTATGGTTGGAAATTTTGTCAATTTTGTTGGGGGAATTGCTGTGCTGAATTTCCATTATTATCTGGGATTTGGATGATCCCTCCATCCAGGATTATACGTATTAGAATAGGGATCATTATTTGCTCAAGGTTGCCTTGGAAATCCTCCCGCTGCATTGACTTGTTCTTAGGACTTATCTTGCAAGGTTGGACACATATTTGTGGGATTATACACTCATTCAAACAAATTCCACAAGTTTGCACCGGCTGCGCAGTTCCTGAATCCAATTGACGGACAAAAGAAGTTAAACAAGTCATTTGTTGTTCTAAGAAAGAAACACTTATCTCATTAATACGTTTAAAAGGTTGTTCACATCTCTTATTCCAAACTTCTAAGAACATGCTACCATATTTGATATCAGTTCATGAGCAACTTCAATAATCAAATTATCTAATTCTCCTCCACTTGCAACGTCGATCATATTTCTCTCATTAACCAATAGTCCTTTATAAAAATATTGAATTAGTAAAGAATCACTAATTTGATGGTGAGGATAGCTTGCATAGAGTTTCTTGAAACATTCCAAATACTCATATAAGGACTCATCATTGAACTGTCTTATTCCACATATTTCTTTTCTCATATTAGCAATTGGGGAATCTGGGAAATATTTGTCCTAAACAACCTATTCATCTACTCTCATGTTGTAATACTCTCTAAAAGTAAATCGAATAGCCAGTCCTTCGCTTCATCTTTGAGTGAGAAAGAGAATGCCTTGGGTTTCATACTCATGCATAACACGTAGAACTTATTCAAATGCTTATTTGGATCATGACTTGGCAATCTTTATAAAGAAGGTAGAAGATGGAATAGTTCAGATTTTAACTCAAAGTAATATTTGCATCTAAATCAAGGTAAGTAATACAAAGAGGTTATTGATTTAAGTTTAGGACTGCCAACTCCCGAAGAGTTCTTTGCACCATGATAGTTTTACGCTGTATCTCTTGATTCTTAGTAGAAAGGAAGTCAAAAGTTTATTATTCCATAACTGTCTCTCTCTCAGTTGTTTCCCTAATCTGCGTAGCGTTCTTTGAATTCCATTCTAGATCAAATTGAAATTCAACTTGTCCAGCAGATCGTGTCATAGACATACACAATTAGCCGAAGAAATAATAAAACAAGAAAATAAAATAAAAAAGAAATTAATAGCACGAAAATAAATCAAGCCACCCCTCGGCAACGGCACCAAAATTTTGTTCATGCTGTCACATGTAACCAAAATTGATCAAATTCTCAATACTAATGTAGTAATGGAGAGTCCGAGTCGTTCATTAGGGAATGGAGTCTACCATTCGTCCTCAACTAAAGAGGGGAATTTTGAATAATTTTTTATACTAAAAACTATTACAAGAGTTAAATCTGTAGGAAATTCAATTAAAAAAAAGGCCTAAGAACAGTCACATCCACTATGGAAATTCTATTAGTAAATCATGGACACTAAAGAAAATTTAGCTTTATATCAAGCACTAATTAAAGAATTAACCTGAATTTCAATTCAAAGTTGATTCTTATATCTTTTCCTGAAGTTGGTTAATTTTCAACACGCAATCTAATTAACCTTAACTATCAAATTAATCTAAACACACACTAAAGATTAATTAATAGAAGTATTAAAAAACTAGGAAAATCAATTAGTCTAATATAACATAAGCACACACGGTTATGTCAATTAATTGATTATTTTCTCTGAATTCAATAACTCCAATTGAGCAAAGTAGTCAATATTCATCTAGATATAAATTGATTCAAATAATTCACTACTATGTAGTCATAGCAATTTAAAAGAAAATATCATAAAAATACTGTAGAAAAATAATCAATACTTGATATAAAGTGAATAATTTAAATGCAAAAGTTCATAACATTATAGAATCAACCATAGCTTCAATTCTCTCGACCAAAAAGAAAGGTTTAAGCACTATGGGCCATAAAAGAATAAAAAGCTGCTAAAGAAAACTCACGATCATCTGTTATACCTATATCCTATCAAGGGGTATTTATAGGGAATACTAGAGTTAAAATCCCTATCTACTAATAAGAACGTAAAAAAGTAGAAGCTGCTTGAAAAAGAGTCCAACTTGACAAAGAAATTTGCCTAAAATAAAAATTTTTGTAACCCTATGCTACTACGTGTACACATGCACACCTGAGTCTCACGCGTGTGCATGAGAAGCTCCTCCTCTCTTGACATACTCACTAGAAGTTGCGCATGTGTGTAGCTTTTGGGTGGCACATGTGCATGACTTCCAGAACCTGTGCTTCAAATTTAACTTTGAATTTAACTTTGATTGTGATCTCGATGCTAATGGAATTTGGAATGACTCAAACATTAAAATTGTAACTCTTTCTCTTAGCTTTCCAATGCATCTCAAATCAACTCAATCAGAGTTCAGACAAGAAAGTTGTGCTAAAAATACAAAACAGTGTCTAGATTTGCTCTATACTCGTGCACACTTCAGGTTTACGATCTTTTCATCCTTTTCAACCCTTTTCCACTTAAACCCTACAGAAACTAAGGATAAACCAATTAAGCTCATTATTAACTCAAATCTTGCTTACAATACACATAAGGGAAAATACGATATGATATATAAAACGTATGATATTTAATACTTATCAGACACCAGAAGGCCAGCTCGAACATTGATAGCCAAAATTCTAATGTTTCGGCCAAGCTATAGGGGTTGAACATTAAACAAAAAATTAAACACTTCATTTGGAAGTATCTCGATCAAAGCTTGCCTGTTAATGAGCTGATATTCAAGAGAACAAGAGTGGGGAACCCTATGTGTAAGCAATGTGGAGAAGAAATAGAGACAATTGAACATATGCCATTTTTCTTTAAGCAGGCTAAAGCTATTTTGAGAATGGCACCTCTGGAGTAGGTAGGGATCAAGAATGTAAGAGTACAGTTTTGGAGGTGGTGGGAGGAGATTTTGTTCGAAAACAATGATATTATTTGTGATCTTTGTTTAAATATAATTATATGCTATAAATAAATCATTAAACATATAAATACTTTTGATGAAGATAAACTCAATTAACACAAACGAATAAATATAGTTGTTGCCAAGAATTTAACACGTCTAAGTCTTTTGTCCTTAAGGCATAATTGTCCGTCACTTGGTGTAAACGCATACTATGCAATCGCCTCCTAGGATTTCAACAACTCCATCCTTGTATGTTGAACTACTCAATAAGGTATACAAACTTGTGGAATATTTCTTAACTTTCTCTCTACCAAACACGATTCTTAAAACTCTAGAGTAGGAGTAGAAGATCCAGAAAGAATGAAGAATGGAATGAGAAAGAATGAAGAATGGAATGAATAACTCTTGAACTTGGAGGTATATTTCTAACTCTTTTACACCACTCCTATTTGTAAAATTTTTGGAGCTAATGAATAGACACAACATCAATACATGAATGAACATTTATAGTTCATAAATATACATAATTCATGAACACAATATTAATAACGCATGAATGAATTTTCATAATTAACGAACACATCATTAATTATCTATGGATATAAATCTCCAATTCATGAATGTATTAACGAACACATCATTAATAAGTCCATAATTCATGAATAAGATATACAACATTAATTATACATGGATCAATGATAATCCATTTAATGTTATACATAGTTCATGAACACAAAATAATTCATTAAACAAATTAGCGTCATTCATGTTTATCATTTTGAATTAATGTCTTATTCATGTACACGAAAGTAGCTTATCAAACAGGGAGTAAATTGGTAAACAAATTACCATTCAAAGGTCATTGAGAACAATTTCTCATTCACCAATTCCAACAATCCCCCACATGAATGGAAATTGTCTAACTAGTACGATAACTCAAAGAATTCATAGAGAGAATTGAACTGAAGATCACTACATCAGGAGAGGTAGCTTTTGACTTTGAACATTTCTTATTGAAATATTACTAGATTTACTGACTAATTAGTGAATATGATGTCCTGAACTATTCAGATTTTAGTGTAAATCAAGACAACAGTACTCACACAGTTCTCTTCCTAGATATTAATTCTATTAGTTCTCACGGTTGTGTTCATTTTGGCAATGAATAAATAAACTTCTAGTCTCATGAATGTTTTAGAGAATTAAGCCACATAGAAATGACCACATTTCTTATTTATATAGGTGATTTCTTGTTAAGAGTATGCTGCATATACCCCACTTGGAAACCAATCTATGAGAATCATTAAGAGCTCAACTCATCCTTGTAACACTTCAGCTGGCACTCCTATCATCAAAGGAATAGGCAAGAAATAAATTTTTCTGAGTGCTACCAAGAGTGCAATATGACTTAGTTGTCCCTCTAAATCTTGATCTTGGGATCCCTAGTCAACTAAGTAGGGTTACCATCATAACACTCTTTCGTCTTTTAAAAGCTTTAAACCCATTACCCTCGATGACTTATATACAAGCTCTCTTATCAAAGCTTTGGTTAGTAGATTCGCAGTATTTTCTTTTGACTTTACATAGTAAATATAAATAATTCCATTCGAGAGCAAGTGTTTAATGGTATTATATCTATGACGTATATATCTGGACTTACCATTATATATGCTACTTTGTGCCCTTCCGATTGCTGACTAACTATTACAATGAACACAAATAGCTGGAACTGGGTTAGGCCAATATGGAATATCTTCTAAGAAATTCCAAAACCACTCAACTTCTTCTCCTACTTTATCAAGAGCAATAAACTCTAATTTCATTGTGAATCTTGCGATACACGTTTGCCTAGAGGATTTCCAAGACAGTTATGCCACCAAGCATAAAGATATATGGACTTATGGACTTGGAGTCTTTAGTGTCAAATGTCCAATTAGCATCACTATAGTCTTCAAATACTATCAGGTATCCAGTATAGTGAAGACCATAGTCTAAGGAGTACCTCAAATACTTGAGTACTCTTTTGATAGCTTTCCAATGATCCTCACCATAATTATTATTAAACCTATTTAGTTTACTAATAGAGTATGCTATTTTCGGTCTTGTGTAGTTCATAACACACATCCAGCCACCACCAATGATTACGGAATACTCCAATTGGTGTATTCCTTCTCCTTATCAGAACACATTATTTTAGTTAGATGTACACTCAAGTCTATTGGTGTTTTGACAATGCTATTATCGTCGTTAGAAATTTGTTAAGAATTTTCTCAACATAATGAGATTGGGACAATATCAATCCTTCAGATGTCCTAAAATTTTATTTCCCAATATGACATCCACAACACTCAAGTTTTTCATGTCAAACCTTTTAGTTAACATGGTTTTTGTAGAGTTGATCATGTACTCATTGCTGCCAAAAATCAATAAATTGTCTACATATAGGTATACAATGGCATAACACTTATCAGTGTTCTTTACATAAACACACTTATCAACCTCATTGATTTTGAATTCATTTCACAACATAACTTTGTCAAATTTCTCATGGTATTGTTCAGAAGATTGTTTCAAGCCATATAATGACTTAACAAGTTTACACACTTTATTCTCTTTCCTTTAACTACAAACCCTTCAGGTTGTTGCATGTAAACCTCTTCATCAATGTCACCATTTAGGAAAATTATCTAAACAAAGATTACATCTATTTGATGTATTTCCAACTTATTAATAGCAGCAATTGATATTAATGTTTGTATGGATGTTATTCTTGATACAAGAGAGTATGTATCAAAATAATCCATACCTTCTTGTTGCTTAATGCCTGTAACATCAAGCCTTGCTTTGTATTTATTAATAGTTCTATCAGTTTTCATCTTTCTTTTGAAGATCCATTTACAGCATAGTGGTTTACTTCCAGGAAGAAGATCCACTAGATCTCATGTATGATTTTTCATGATTGATTCAATTTCACTATTGACTGCTTCCTTCCAATAGACGGCTTCAGGGCAAGACATAGCCTGGGTGAAAGTTCGAGATTCATTTTCTAACAAATAAGCTAGAAAATCAGGACCAAGCGATTTCGTTATTTTAGCCCTCTTGCTCCTTCTTGGTTCAAATTCATCAACTTCTAATTGTTGATTTCCAATTGAACTTGCCTGGTTCATTCTTTTGAGTGAACGAACTTCTTGTGGCTCTTTAAAAAGAAATACGTTCTCAAAGAATATAGCATTCCTTGATTCCATAATGGTATTAGGATAAATATCCTCATTGCAGATTTATGCACAAGAAAGCAATATACACTACTATTATGTGCATATGCAATGAACACATAGTCAACTGTTCTAGGTCCTACCTTGACTTTTTTAGGATCGGGGAATTGCCACTTTTGCAAGACACCCCCACACTTTGAAATATTTGAAGGAAGGTTTTATTCCTTCCATAATTTATGTGGTATCTTTTCTAATTTCTTGTGAGGGACTTTATTTAGTATATGGTTGGTAGTTAGAATTGCATCCCCCCATAAGTTCTGAGGTGCTCCTAAACTTATTAACATGGCATTCATCATTTCTTTTAAAGTTTGATTCTTATGCTCAACGATGCCAATTTGTTCAGATGAATAAGGACCCGTAGTTTGGCGTATAATACCATGTTGGGAATAAAATTCATCAAAGATGCCTTATATTCTCCAGCTCTGTCACTTCTAATCATCTTTATCTTTTAACCAAGTTGATTTTCAACTTCAATCTTGTAATGTTTAAACATTTCAATACGTTCATCTTTGCTTTTAAGCAAATGGGTATAACAATACCTCATGCAATCATCTATAAAAGAAATATAATACTTTTTACCACCTATAATTTGTACATATTTTAAATTGCCAATATCTGAATGAATTAAATATATTGATTCACTGCTTCTTTGAACTAAATGTAAAGTGTTTGTGAATTTCTCTTCTACACAAATTTCACACTTATGGTTTTTGATAAAAACCATGTTTGGTAATAAATCTTATAATATTAACTTTTGTATAGAATTGTAATTCACATATCCAAGTCTGCCATGCCACATATCATAAGAATCAAGCAAGTATAGAAGAAGATGCATTATTATTATTCTTATCCTTGAATACAATGGTTATTACATTATAAAGATTTCCCTTTTCCTACAAACATATCATTCTTGGTAAGTACAAATTTATCTTGGACTTTCAAAGACCAATTTAAAACCATTTTTGCTCAACAATGCCAGACACTAAATTCTTTCTAATGTCAACTACATGAAATATATTGTTGACGGTGAAAAGCTTTCCAGAACTCATTTTCAAAATGAGGTTTCCAATGCCAACTACCTTGGAGATAGATGCATTTCCCATGAACAATTGTTCACCATCCACCTTTTGGTAAGTGGAAAACATCCCCTTATAAGACACAAACATGTCTTGCGGCACTAGTATCAACCTACCATTTTTCAAGGTTGCTTACTCAGTTGACTTCAAAAACAACGATAGACAAGTTTATTTCTAAAACATCATTTGAGAGGTCATCAACCTTAGTAACACGGATAGCATTTCGTTTCTTGGATTTTTCATGTTGAGTCACAATTTTACAATCCTTGGTTAGATGCCCAACCTTGTTGCAAAAATAGCATTTGCCTTTGAACTTCTTGGCAATGCCTTATCCTTTCATAGCAAGCTTTTTCTTATGGTTGAAAGTGCTTTTGTGGGTTTTCTCCGTTTTTTCAACCATATTTACTTTTGCATCAAAATATGAAGGGCTTGCTTTTCTTTTGGACACTTTGTTGTTCTCTTCTATCTTTAACCTTAAAATAAGAACTTCAACACTCATCTCCTTACATTTATGCTTAAGGTAATTCTTAAAATCCTTCCAAGATGGTGGCAATTTTTCAATGATTGCAACTACTTGGAAAGATTTACTAAGAACCATACTTTCAGCATGAATATCATAGAAGATGAGTTGAAGTTCTTCAACTTGGCTTACTACAGCTTTTGAAACAATCATTTTAAAGTCAAGGAATTTGTCGACTATGAATTTCTTCAAGTCAACATCTTTAGCCTTATACTTTTCATCCAAAGCTTCCCATAGTGCCTTAGCACTAGGAATGGACCCATACACATCATAAAGTGTATTATCAAAACCATTTAAAATATAGGTTTTGCACACGAAATCAGTATTATTCCATGCATCCATAGCAGCAAGCCACAACAATGGGATCGGATTCCTCTCTCAAAGGCTTAGGAGCATTCTCAGTTAAGAGCTTAGCCAAGTTTAAGGTGGTCAAATAGAATAACATCTTTTGTTCCCATCGCTTGAAGTTCAACCCATTGAACTTCTCAATTTCTTCACCATGCACAACAAAAGGTGTAGGTGGAATCCTCACCTTAGAAGACGTAGGTACTGAAGCATTTACAGTACTTGCCATCTAAAACCAATGTATAATAAATATATATTGGTTACAAATGTAGTTTTGATCAAGAGTAGATATAATGAGCAATCACCAATATTTTTTTTAACAAATAAAAATATTGGTTAACTAAATGCTAATGATTAACAAAGAAAACAAATAATAGAATTTTGCCTTAAGATTGTTAGAAAACGATGATATTATTTGTAATCTTTATTTAAATATAATTATATGCTATAGAATAAATGATAAAACATATAAATACATACTTGATGAAGATGAACTTGATCAACACGAACAGATAATAAATAGAGTTGTTGCCAAGGATTTAACCCTTTGTCCTTAAGACGTAATTTCCCGTCACTTGGTGCAAACGGACTCTATGCAATTGCCTCCCAAGATTTCAACAATTCCACCCTTATAAGTTGCACTACTTAACAAGGTCTACGAACTTGCAAAATGTTTTTGATTTTTCTCTATGAAACATGATTCTTAAACCTCCAAAGTAGGAGTAGAAGATCAAGAAAGAATGAAGAATGGAATGAAAACTCTTGAACTTGAAGATATATTCCCAAATCCTCTACACCATTTCTATTTATAGGATTTGTTGAACCAATGAATAGACACAACATTAATACATGAATGAACATTTATAGTTCATGAATACACATAATTTATGAACAAAACATTAATAACACATGAATGAATCTTTATAATTAATGAACACACCATTAATTATTTATGGATATAAATCCACAATTCATGAATGTATTAATGAACACATCATCAATAAGTCCACAATTCATGAATGTATACAACATTAATTACACATGGATGAATAATCATCCAATTAATATTATACATAGTTCATTAATACAAAATAATTTATTGAACAAATTAGTATAATTCATGTTTATCACTTTCAATTAATGTCTTATTCATGTACATGAAAGTAGATGATCAGACAGGGAGTAAATTGGTAAATACCATTCAAAGGTCATTGAGAGCAATTGCTCATTCACTAATTCTAACAGCTCCAAGATGCTGTTAGTAGAACTGATGGTCTAAAACACATAAGGCTAATTGCATACTTATTGTGGCACATCTGGAAGCAGGCAAATGCAAGTCA
Source organism: Cinchona pubescens (assembly GCA_025175665.1). Classification (NCBI taxonomy): domain Eukaryota; kingdom Viridiplantae; phylum Streptophyta; class Magnoliopsida; order Gentianales; family Rubiaceae; genus Cinchona; species Cinchona pubescens. The sequence goes on along the minus strand of JANKKI010000074.1, from coordinate 460,518 downwards.
ATTCAATAAGGATCCAGACCATCCCTATTTTGTTATTCAACAGGCAGTTAATGAGCGGCTGGAATTAAAGGAGGTGAACATTGAGAACAAGGTAGGGAGTAGGGATGAAACAGGAGCAAGAACACTATCCATGTAAAAAATGCAAAGGCAACAACACGAAGAAGGCACCATATTGATAAATACAAACAGATTGCTGCAGTAGAGAGCAAGAGTTATTCATAGGTTATGAAGGAGTAGCAAAGAACTAGATAGGGGAAATAGTTGTAGCATGGGGAATCAAAGAGAGAAAACATCAATCACCAAAACAAGATGCCACCTTAACCAATAGGCATGCACTAATCAAAGCATTCGAGGCAAGACGAGATAGAATGCATATCAAATCAGATTACAAAGGAGTTGTAGAGAAAATTAGGTCAGGCAACATGGAAGATGCTGAAATAGGTGGTGTTCTTGACGATATAAATAATCTTGCTAATATGTTTCATCATTGCTCCTTTTCTTTTGTCAAAAGAAATTGTAATTATGATAGTCATTAATTAGCTAAATTTGCTTGTAAGCAAATACAAGATGTTATGCGAAAGGACTCCTTGCCCCTGTGGCTAACTAGAACCTCACAAGAAATTGTATAGACAGTTGCATTTTTTACTATAAGTATCTTTTGGTGAAATACAAATCATATTGTTTCTGGGAAAAAAAAACCATAATAGTCTCAGTAAATTCTAGAGCTCGGATTACTTTTGTCTTTGAATCTTTACTCACTTAAACATCTAAGTGTTTCCTAGGTACAGCCCCTACGACCAGGTAATCAGTCCATATGGACAGTAGGTGACCCGAAAAGGTCAAGAAAAAATTGATCCGATACCAACTAAAAACATATCTGGTGATTGAAATAACCGATCCAATTTATTTATGACATTTTTTGCTTTAGAAAATAAAAAGTATTGAGCAAATAATTATACAAATAGCCCTTGATTCCTGTCAAACTAAATCCTAAAATGAGCTCAATGCTAAGGTTGCTATTACATTACATATATTTACTCTTTCTTTACATTCCATTTATTGTCTCATACAGGGATGGATGTTCATGGTGGGAGGGGCAACCGCACCCCCTTCCCCAAATTCCAAATTTCTATTTTTTCTCTTGAAATTTTAAAAAAAATTAATATTATATTATTATAAAAGTTAAATTTTGTCCCTAAAATATAGAAAATATATTTAAAATTTCCTCCAAATATATATTTATATAATTTTATACCCTAATAGTTTCCAAATTATATTATTTCCCTTATTTTTTTGAAATATTTCAATATCACCCTTATAAAAATAAAGCTTTAATCCCCTAAAATTTTACAAAAATTATAAAATCTCCCAAAGATATGCCTATATAATTTCTTCCTTCTCTCAAATATCAAATATCCAAACCCTACGTTCGCCCCTGGTCTCATAGGTGAACGCTGTCATTGATGGAGTCTTTACTCCTAGTTGTCTTTTGCTCATTGTACAATTTTGGTTCATAGTGAATGAAAGGTTTAACAATTTTTAGAACATAAAAAAAAGAAAAAAAATATATTTATGTAGCCCGTATCCAAAACTGATCTAGTCCATATTAGTGTCACAAAATTCTCGGCTCATTTTGGGCCATAGGCCCGAGTCATCCAAATGCTGGTTTTTGCTTTGTAGATTAATACCAGTAAATAAATGCCATAATTTGATCTAAGAATCCCACTACCATAGCTACAAATGACATCATTCAGTAAGTATTTTCAGTCTTCTCATTAGCTAACAATTCCATTCTTCAGTCTCCACATTTCCCTCACTACTAAAAATTTGTTAATTACCTGCATATTTTGCTGCGGATTATAATGAAAAATATCCGTAGCAAACAAGACTTTCTGCGGATTTAATTTGCAGCAATTTTATAATCCGCTGCAAAAAGTAGATAATAATTTGCTAGATTATAAAATCATGACTAAATTTGATTATAAAGATTCATTCATGTGTTATTAATGTTTTGTTCATAAATTATGTGTATTCCGCATCAAAATTTCGTCATAAAAACATGTTTAAAAGGGATTTTGATGGGGATTTTGCTGCGGAAATTATCCCTGTGTAAATTTCCGCAGCAAAATCCCTAGCAAATATCCCCAGCAAATTCCCCATATAATTTCCGTAGCAAAATCCCTAGCAAATATCCCCAGCAAATTCCCCATATAATTTTCGCAGCAAAATCCCCATCAAATCTCTTATTCCATCAAGATGTTCCCCAGCAAAATCCCCAAATAATTTCACAGAAAATTTTTGTTAGTATTGTTTGGTTTTTTCTTCCCCTGTACCATCATGCCACATTCCAGCAATTTCATGCCACATTCCAGCAATTTCATCACAAAGAGCAATTCGCATTGATCATCATGTCACATTCGAGCAATTTCATCTCAAAAAACAATTCGCATTGAAAGAAATATAATACGAAACAAATACAATACATATATAGCATTTAGTTATCTAAGCAAACCACAAAGGAAAGCTGCCTTACCATTTAACATCTCTATTCAACTTCTGAGCAAAAATTGCTACTAACATACTCAAATTGTTATTAATCCTATCCACTAGTTTAAAAGGACACTTAATAAACAAAAGCATGGTGGCCTTTATGTCCAAAATAATGATTGCCTCTTGGGTTCAAATCTGTTACATTCTCTTTGAGTTTGTTGATGACAGATGAATCTTGGAAAGTTATCTTGAGGCATACTATAGCATGTTTAGGAAATAGGATTATGTAATTCAAGAACTTCTCTTTCTCTTCCCCCGGGGTTGTTTTCCCGCTTCCTTTCTCGAGAACATGGATCCTAAGGATAATATACATGTATCAATACAAAGCAATAAAGTCATTAAAGTGGTACTAAATTCAGAAAATAATGAATGAAATTCAATCGAATATCTAGAATTAATGAGTTACTTATTTAATAGGATATTATCATGTGGAGTGATTTTAAAAAAATAATCTCAATTTTGTAATTTTGTAAATTTGTAAATAATTTTCTGAAACAAATAAGATTACCCACTAATGTGATAAAATATGACAAAACATTATTATAATTCTTTGGTTGCATTTACAATCACATATTAAACTTTGAACTAACATTTTACAATAGTCATGATATGTCTAGCATTACTCATGGCAATAAGCCAACAACTTGTTATTCATGTCAATATGATTGTATCACATTCTGTAGTCATTAATGAAATGATATTCAAGTACCAAAAGTAAAATAGTGCTCCATTTAAACATACAAAAGAGAAATTCCATTTTTGCCCTTACAGTTGAAAACTTTTTATCTGATTTATGGTTAAAAGTTAAAACAGTGATCCTTGCCCCTCGTCCAAAAGAATAGGCCATAGGGATCTCTGATGTCATTGTACAATTGTCTCCTTAACCATAATTTGCTCAAATTACCTATTCTCGGACCTAATTTTCTCGTAGGGGCTGTACCTGTCTCTTATACACATCTAGATGTGTATAAGATCCCAGGTTTCAAAAAAAAAACCTAAAAGATCATATTGACATTAAAGGCCATCTACTGAAAAAAATGGCAAGTTTGAAGGAAAATGACAAAATTTCAAAATGTCTTGGAGAAAAATTTCCCTCAGCTGATTTCAACAAAGAATTAAATCTCGGCCAAAACAGAAGTTTTGAAGTGGATCCGATATCATCTCGGGTAGCCCAATCAAAACATCCATGGGACATATTGTAATCAAAATACATCCATGCTCCGAAACTTCCATTTTGCCTAACCAAACTAATTACTTACTTAGTCTCCTGTTAAACAATTAATTTCTAGACAAATATAAGAATATAATTTCATGATCTTATTTTCCACTTGCTTATTATAGTAAAAATTTAGTATATGATAGTATAGGTGTTAAATATTGTCATTATATGGAAATAAATTAAAAATAACATAGCAAAAATCCTCGACAAATTATGGATAACAAACAGTTGAAAAAAAAATGTAAATAACACAACAAAAATCTATACGATAACAAACAAAATAAAAAAAATAAAAAAAATAAATAAAAATGCAAAAATTATAGCAAAAATCCTACATAAATTAGGGATAAAAAAATCAAAATAACATAGCAAAAATCTATACGATAACAAACAAAATAAAAATAAAAAAATAAAACTGCAAAAATCCTATAGAAATTAGGGATAAAAAAAATTGACAATAACATAGCAAAAATCCTACACAATTTATTGACAACAAATAGCTGCAAGAAAAAATAAAAAAATTGAAAATAACAAAATAAACCACTCACATGTCACTATGAGATAACAAGAATTAAAAAAAAAATTTCATTAAAAATTCTTGTTATCCAAATTTAGATGAGTCAATCACCTTGGAAATGGTTGAGGATGTGCACGGTTGCAGGTAGAGGAGATGGTGGCTGGACAAATCGAATCCAAGATGAACACCAAGTTCACGCAGCTTCTTCAAGAGGAAGGATGGAGCAAAATGGCTTGAGGAGAGAAAGAAATGAGGAAGAAGGGATGAAATTTACACATCTAATGTGGATGGTAGACAAGAAAGGTTTGAGGGTGATTGGTGGCTGGTGGTGCAGGAAATGGAGAGGAAAAGTGATTTTTTCAGGGGCTGTCTCTTCCACAATGCAGAATGAGCACATCTGCACTGTAAATTGAAATTTGCTGCGGAATTTTCCGCAGGAATTCCCGCAGCAAAATTGCTGCGGAAAGAAACTTTAAATTCCGCAGCAAATTGCTGCGGAAAATTTATTATTCCGCAACAAGTGTGCTGCGGAATTAATGTCCGCAGCACACGTACTACGGATTAATGTCCGTATAAGCAAATTGCTGCGGACATTAATTCCGCAGCAGCACGTGTGCTACGGACATTAATTCCGCAGCACACTTGCTGCGGAAAATTTATTCTGCAGCAAGTATGCTGCAGAAAATTTCCGCAAAAATTTGCTGCGGAATTTATTTCCGCAGCATATGTGCTACGGATTTATTTTTCTGCAGCAATTTTGCTACGAAAATATATTCCGCAGCAAATTTGCTATTGTCCTTAATAAACATCTTTCGATTTTTGTTACGTAATTTTTAAACTCATTGTCAATAATACGTTCAACTTCCTTTTTCCTATTCACAAACCTCAAGAATCACAACCAAAACCTCAAAAAAATTTGTGGGTTCTTTAAACAATTCAATTTTTCTCCCCAAAATTTTAGTTTCTTTCTATTTATTAACTCAAAAACACCTTAAAAAAATCAAATGATTTATTAGCTCCATTCAAACTCTTCAACAGAAAGGTAAAACTTCTCATCCAAGTAGTACTACTTCACCTTCCTTCCTATATATACATATTTATGGCTAGTATTCTTTCCTAGTCAACTGAAATACCTCGAGAAAAAACCTTTTCACTAGTCATTCAATATGCAGTTTTTTAATTTAGAGATAAAATTTGTTGCTAGTAAATTAGGGAATTAACATTATTTTATTGTTTTTGGGTTGATATTTTGATCATGTGAGTCTATTTGCAAGATTGGATTTTTACATTTTGCTTTTTTGAATGAGAATTTTCCCCATTTTTACCTGAATTTTTTAGATTTTGTTTTGGGCTAGAAAATGGATGGGATTCTGAAATGGTGATATTAATGTTGTGGAAATTTTTAGTCTCAAATGCCAGTAATTATTTGGGGAATTTGTTGGATTTGATTCTGTTTTAAGAGAATGAATTGTAAGGTTAGGATGATGCAAAATGGTACTTGAGAAAAGCATTTTACACGACCGTGAAAGGTTTAAGATGGCCTAAGTTATTCTGATGGTCATTGTTTTTCTTTTTGTTTGTGTTATGTTAGATTATTCTTTCGTGATTTAGGAGCTTAAATGGATGCCATGTCTAAATGTGCGTGTGGGAATGTGTGCATAGACTTATCTCACCAGGGTAACGGTGATAGTGATGGTGGTGACGATAATAGGAGAAGTGGAGAAATTATTACGTACATCGAATTTATTACACAGTGTCATAGATCATTTAGTTCAAAATGTTTCACATCATTCACTTGAAATAAAGTGAAATGATGTGGAGTATTTTGAAACAAGGGATCTGAGGCACTATGACATGAAACAGATCCACATAAGAATTTTCCAGATTTACGTCATAAATGTGGAAAATAATGAAATGAATTTAGGTATTGAAGGCAATAATGGGAGTAAATCTGGCGGTGCTGAATCTGAGAAATTTCTTAGATGGATCTAGTCTACGGTAAGTGGCATTTTTTTGTTGGTCCAAATTCACCCACATTATCCTTGAAGATGATTATTTTAATAGAGTAGATTAATGTGGATGAATTTGGACCAAAAAATAGATGTCACCTACCATGATCAGTCCATTTAAAAATTTATAACATCTGACCGTAGGAATATTAATGGACTTGAAAGCAACTGGCTACGGCTTAATAAAGATTTTGATGAATTGACTGAAGAAGATGTTCTTGGAATGATATTTGACTCTGATGAAGAAGCAGGAATGTTCAAACTTATGCTAAATTATCTGCATAGTCCATTTATGATTAAGGGTTAAATACAGTATACTTTCTTAAAGTTTGGGTTATTTTGCACTAAACCCCCTAATATTATTTTTTTCTCACTTTACCCTTTTGACTGACGTCAAAAAATGTAACTCCACCGTTAGTTTTTTCAAAAAAAAAAAAACAAATTTATCCCTAAAGGTTAATCGCGGTAAACCCCGTTAAGGTTAAAGCAAGATTTCACTTTGCCTCTTCATGTAAGTTTTGTATCCTTTAATACATTGGGATAAAAATATGAATCCAATAATATTGTCAATATTGTTAAAAATACAAACATGCACCAAATTAATTAATATTCTAATTCTCGAATTATACTTTCTTCAATATTTAAAATTTAAAATACGGTGAAATAATTAATTTTAAAATATTTGATAGATTATTAAAGGTATTTCATTTAAATTATTTTAATTTGAATTTTTGTTTATATGTATAAAGTTAATTCATATAATTTGTGTGATAGTTGAATTAGAAATTCATGTTAAATAAACATAAAGTAAAGCAAAAGGAAAATGGACTGATTTAACTTTACTAGATGATTATGGGTTTTGTATATTTAAAAATTTATTTTTTATATGAAAAAATAATATAATGGTAAAGATCAAAGAATACCAATAGTGTTAGAAAAAAAAATTTAAAATTTTTTCACATGTATTTAAATGAACCACTGATGTTGGTGGGCATCATTATATTTTTAGTTGTTTTGACAATATTTTAATATTGACTAATGACTAAAGTGGTTGATTGGCACAAAACTAGAATTAAGGACTAAAATGACAAATATATAAACTTTGTTATGAATTCTATAAAGGTGGATGTCCATTCATCTTCCTAAACTCATCGGTTAATGTGAAGACTTATTGATTCCCGTAAAGACTTATTGATTCCCGTGAAGGTTTATTGGTTCCCGTGATTCATGTATCATAGTATTGAACCCCCTAACTTGTAACCCTATAAATAGGAGGTCTTGATACCTCATTTGCAAGTCCTTTGTAAGTCTTGTATAAGTATTTTAAGAAGGTTTTTTGAAAGGGTTTTGGAAGCTTTTGAAAAGTTTATAATATAGGATATTAAAGAATTTCCTACTATTTCTCTGTTTACCTATTCTCTCATCTACACTTATAAATTTCCTACTTTAGTTAGTTTTGTAGTTAAGGTTAATAATCTTGACTTAGTTTTATAACACGTTATCAGCACGAGACTCTGACCAACTGAGATGGAATTTTAAATCAACACAACAAAGGTATGTAGAACTTTCAATACTACGCAAATATATGGAACTTTAATTATCATAGCCAAGGTACGATTTAAAATTTTTGGATACTCTCTATTACCATATTTTGTTTTATACTTTCAGTTATATCAACATAATATTATTAGAATTCATTTTAATAAGTTTACATCATGTCAAATCATACTAAACTTGAATTATCGGCTCTTGACATAATAAACTATCTATAATGGATTTTGACTGTTAAAAATCATTCGAATTCCACGTGTCCTGAAGGCACAATCAAAAAAGACAAAATGATATATCCAAGTATGACAAAACAAAATCTATGATTTTCGTTATTATATCCCTGAAATATTCAAAATTTTCCTATTTTTGACAAGATCCAGCAGATCTATGAGAAAAGTTATACAGATCATTTGTGAATACATATTAGAGAAAATATTCTCTACTTTCTTGCCCTAAATATGCTCTTGAAGAAGCAATACTGGCAAAGACTTTTAGAAAATATTCCAACTTTCATATCTTCTTATGGCTGAATAAAATAATGAGTTATTACTCAAATGAATCTCGTTCAATTAATTATGCTCCGTTCCCCAAAGTGAATGTGACAAAAGTTTAAATAGTACTTGTGGACGTGGTGATCGCCAAAACCAACATATTCATAATGGTTATTAGTAAACACTATTATGATTATAATACTACAACACACCACCAGAAGTGGTAGATTGGTAAAAATATAAAAGAGAAGATGTCAGTCGTACATTAAGAACGATATGAAAAATAAATGTTATCGTGATGCTGTGAAAGACCATTGGTCACGTATCTATCGTACGTTAAATAGTCTTTTTGAATTTTCTCAAGAATCATTGGAAGAAAAAGGAGAAAATAGAGAAACAAGTTTTCTCTATAATGATTTTGACCATAGTTATTGTGCTATTAGTTTCTTCCCTGAAGGAAGTATTGACCGTTTGGTTGACGATGAAAATAACTAAAAAAGAAAATGGCGTGTATTTTATTTAGTATGTCTTTTTACAATTTTAGAATTCTACATGTCTTGTTGTTTTACATAATTTTATTATCTTATATTGTTTTACTGTTATATTTATTTTGTTTAAAGAGAAATATATGGATATACATTTAAATGTATCTGAGGTATGAGAATATGTATATGATAATGTAACAATACATATAATATTCAAAAGTAAGAAATATTTTTCCACCTGAAGTTGGGAGAAATAATTGTTAATACTATAAGTGTTACTATAAAATTCATTATAAGCTCCGGTAGAGCAAATATATGTCTCCTTGAAGGAACAAAATGAGTTACAAATAATTCACTTTCTCTACTAAGTTTTAAAGAAATTTATTAAAGATATCCGCTAACATAAAGGATATCATTTTGAGACTATAAATGAGAAAATTATTGAGTATCTATGCAACATTAGAAAAGTAATGTGCTATGAAAAAGTTGCATATCTTTCTTTTGATTTGTACTATACAATCGAAGCACATGTTATAGTAAACCTGAAGTTTATTGATTCAAATACTTTTATTGTTTGGCAATGACCGGTTAGGCCATCCCGAGTCATTTATGATAAGTAAAAATTATTGAAAATTCACATAGACATATATTGGAAAACCAGAAGATTCTTCAATTCAATGAATTTTTTTGTGTTGCTTGTTCTCAAAGAAATTAATTATTAGTTCATCACCAGCTAAAATTGGGATTGAATCCCTTCCATTATTGGAATGAAATAAGGGTGAGATATATGGGCCCACTCACTCTTCATGTGTTCCATTTACATATTTTATGATTTGATAGATGCATCTACTAGATGGACACATATGTGCTTATTATCGATTCGCAACCTGGACTTTGCGTAATTACTATAGCTTAAATAATTCGGTTAAGAGCACAATTTCCAAATTATGAAATCAAGAAAATTTGTCTTGATAATACTGGTGAATTTATATTTCAAATATTTGATGATATTTGTATGAACATCCTGAAGTACGTGTTCATACACAAAATGGTCTAACAAAATTATTTATAAAATGCCTCCACAAGAGTCAGACATTACTTATGAGAACATGTTATGTTGCTTGCAGCAACATATATACGCATTAGGCCAACAAAGATTTTAAATTCTCTCCATTATAATTGGCTTTTGGTCAGGATCCAAATTTTTTCATCTCTGGGTCTTTAATTGTGCGAAATATGTTATTCCATCGCAACGTACAAAGATGGGTTATAAAAGAAAGTTGGGAATATATGTATGATATAAGTTGCCCTTTATGATTAAATATCTTGAAATATTATAAGGCACTTATATATGACATAATTTGTCGATTGGAATAAAAATATTTCCCAACATCAGGGGGAGAAGATAAGCATGTGTTGGGTAGAAATTTGAATGAAATGAATTATCATATTTTGATCCTCGTACAAAATATGTGAACTTAAAGTTCACCAAATAATTCATTTACAAAATATTATGAATCAACTGCCAGATTTATTACTGACCTAAAATGAGAAAAATCTCATATACCAACTGAAATGCTCCAATTGGTGTCCCAGCAGGATAGCCATCAATATAAATGATAGCTAGCCACGCATAAATTATGGTTGACTAAATCGGTTCCAAATGATAAAAGTCCTTGTCAGAGGAAAGGAGCAAATATTAGAGATGGTCATAAAGTGGAGATGGGTGCTCCTGAAGAGACCCTAGACATAACTAATCATAAAATCCCAGAAGTGGATCAGATATCTGATCTAAAAAGAGATCTCAATAAGTTATGTCACTGAAAAGGATGGAACTTTTGAAGATTGTTGTCGACAACATATTATTGTTTATAATATCAGCTGATATTTTGAATGAAAAACGAGGATCTTGAACGTAAATTTTGTGTCGAAGAATATCGACATAGGAATGATTGAAAGATGCAATATAAGAAAATTCGCATGAAAACTTTGGACCTGTAGTCCAAATTCCAAAATGATAGAGTCAGTTGGGTACTAATATATTTGTGCGAAAACGAAATGAAAAGAATGAAATTGTGCCATATAAAGCACACCTTGAAAAAAAAAATAAAAGTTTTCGCAAAAATTCGGCATTGATGATAAAGAGATTTATTATCTTGTGGTAGATGTAATCACCTTTTGATATCTAATTTGTGTGGCAATTCATAAAAATTGAAATGCGTCTAATGGATATTGAACATATTTTGTATGGCTCAATTGATATCGATATCTATATGAAAATCCCTGAAGGATTTAACATGCCTGAAGCATGTAAAGTTTCCCGGGAACATTGTTCCATGAGATTGCAAAATCCTTGTATGGATTAGTTCAAAGCAATCCAGGCGAATATGATATAATAGCCTTAATGAGTATTTCTTGAATAAGTGTTATAAAAATTATCTAGATCTAATTTGTTTATACGTTTTCACAAAAGGCACAAAATCAAAATTTGTGATAATTGTTGTATATGTTAATAATATAAATATTATTTGAACTCTTGAAGAAGTTCATTAGAACTCCTGAAGAGTTTCGTTAGAACTCCTGGAGAGATTCAATAGAATATTTTGATCTTGACAAAGATCTATAGTTTGAGCACTTATCGAACAAAAATTTTGTTCATCAATGAACCTATACCAAAAAGGTATTAGAATGATTCTATTTGATAAAATATATCCATTGAGTATTCCAATGGTTGTGAGACTGATTGATATCAAGAAAAATAATTTTTCGTTCTCGTGAGAATGGCAAAGAACTTATTGGTCCTGAAGTACCATATCTCTCAGTGCTAACATGTACTGTAAATTCGTTAGTACGATCTAGTTGTTCTTCGATACGAAAATATTGGAACGACATCAAGCATATGTTGGATATTCATTTGATCCAACATAAAGTTCGATTTCGAATGGCAGTTATGAAGAAATTGATATCATGGAGATCAAAATTCTAGTCACTACTTCTTGCAATTATTGTTGACATAATTGCAATACATGAAGCAAGTAGTAAATACATTTGGTTACAGTTATTGACCTAACATATCCAGAAGATATGTGTTTAATATTAGAAGTGAAACTTCTAATGACATTATATAAAGACGTTGCTGAATATGTTGCTTAGCTAAAGGGAGGCTATATTTCTCCGAAAATTTTCTTCTCTCATGATTTTTAGAAGAATGATGAAATTGACATCCAACGAAATTCACTCATGCGATGATCTAGCGGATTTATCCAAAGGTGATATCAGCAACAACATTTGAGAAGTCTGTTTGTAAAATTGTGATGCATCATCTCAAAGATATCAAGTGATACTTTATGAGGGGGAGGATAAGTACACACTGTACTCTTTTTCCCTTAGCCATGGTTTTGTCCCAATGGATTTTCCTGGCAAGGTTTTTAACGAGGCAGCATGCAAAAAGTGTACTATAAACATGGAATACGCACTATACTCTTTTTTCCTCTACCATGGTTTTTTGCCACTGCGGCTTTCCTGGTAAAGGTTTTTAACGAGGCGGTAATTCTTTGCGTATTCTTAGACGCATGGACATCCAAGGGGAAGTGTTATGAATTCTATAAAGGTGGATGTTCATTCATCTTCCTAAACTCATCGGTTAATGTGAAGACTTATTGATTCCTGTAAAGACTTATTGATTCCCGTGAAGGTTTATTGGTTCCCGTGATTCATGTATCATATTTATGAATTCCCGAACTTGTAACCCTATAAATAGGGGGTTTTGATACCTCATTTGTAACTCTTTTTTAAGTCTTGTATAAGTATTTTAAGAAGGTTTTGAAAGGGTTTTGGAAGCTTTTCAAAAGTTTATAATATAGGATATTAAAGAATTTCCTACTATTTCTCTATTTACTATTCTCTCATCTACACTTATAAATTTCCTACTTTAGTTAGTTTTATAGTCAAGGTTAATCAATTTTGACTTAGTTTTACAACAAACTTTAAGGGGTTAATTTTATATTTTCTTCCAGTGCTCAGGGGTAAAATGTCTTTCTTGACTTTTTAATAATCAAATAACAGATGTGTACTAACGAAATGGGCAAAGGGAGAAAAAAATAACATTAGGGGGTTTAGTGCAAAACAACCCAAACTGTAATGGGGTTTACTGTATTTAACCCTATGATTAATTAAGGATTAATTAAGGATTAATTACACTTTACCCCTTGAACCTATAAAATAATTGCACTTTACCCCCTGAACCCAAATAATGTACACTTTGCCCTTTTTAAAAGATTCCATCATGTAAATAATTATAAAAAGATGATGTGGATATTTGTTTTGACAAAAATGTCCTCCAACAATTTGTATTTAAAGTTATTCTACCTTTAATTAATTTAGATGTGTATGTTGAACACAATCTTTTTATTTTTTTATTTATGGACTATAAGAGAATTTTATGAATTGTCAAATTTCTTTAATCAACTCCGGGATACATTTTTGTGTGCATTTATAAAACTAAATACAAAAAGGAGATTTTTACAACTAATTTTTGTTCATTTTCATTTTGCATGAACTAAACATGTTAAACATAAATTACAAAATAATTTTTTAAATTAAAAGATATCTTATATAAGAATATAATTTCCCTTTCACAATTAATAATAAAGTGCAAGAAGAATATCTTTTAACTAAATAATTACATTTTTTTTTTTTGTATGACATCAAAACACATGAAATTTTTATTTCATTTTTTTTTAATTTTTTTACAAATTTTTTTGTTAAGTATAAAATGTGTTAAAATAAAATAAAATAATTTATATAAATAACTGAAATATACTTACTTATTTTATTTTCAATATGTTTAAATCTTGCAAAAAAAAAAAAATTGAAGAAAAAGTATTATAAAAGTTCACTCTATCAGTATTTAGCTTTACAAATGAAGAAAAATATATATAATTTTATTAAGGAAAATGTGATAAAAAAAATTCTATTATTCTTAGATGTCGAAATAAAAATATATTATATGGAATCATTAAAAACAAAATAAAAAGGAATATAATTTAACGACAAATGTTTGAAGGGTAATAATGTCAAAATAAATGTCCATATCATCTTTTTGTAATTATATATAGGGTTAAATACATTAAAACCCCTTAAATTTTGGGTTGTTTTGTAGAAAACCCCTTAACATTATCTTTTTTCTCACTTTACCCCAGGACTAATAGTCAACTTTAACATTTCATAACATCTAGGCCAACTAAAGGTCAAAAGACAATTTTATCCTCGAATTTTCAGTGAACTGACAAAAATATCCTTGATCTCAATCCAATAATATTTGCTTAATTCAATTATAGAGGTCAAAACAAAAAGTTCAAAATCTTGAGGAGCTAAACTAGAATTTCAGAAACTTTTGTATCCTTCTTCAAAAGCATAGAACGACGCGAGCGTTCTTCTCCATGTCTTTGCCAAAAAACTTTCAGCCTCCATTCTCCTTTACTAACAGTAGAACAAACCTCCAAGGCTACCTTTATCTTTCTCATTCACAATACACACACATCGTACACAATAAAAATGCACATAGAAAATACCATGAAATTGAAGAAAACCAATCAAAATTACTATAATCTCTTTTTCTCTACTCTTTCCTTGTTGAGCAGCTTCCAACCATGAGATTTTATATGATTTAAACTCGAATGGGTGTTGGTTAAACAATTCTGGGCCTGAATGAATACACATTAAACCCAAAACCGATCTAATTTTTTCGCATTGAACCTGTTCGACAAAATGCCTCAAAGAAGCTGGATGGTGAGTCATTAATTTCACAAGTTTTTAGCTTGTTTATAGGTCTATGGTGTGTTAATCCAGTTCAATTATATTCCTATGATTGTTTCTTAAGCAAAAATGTGGGGAAATTAGAGCCATATGTTGGATGAAAATGGCTCTCAAAAAGGCCCATTCATTTTGTTCTTGTTTAACCATTTTTGGATGATTTATGGGTTATTTTGACACCAGAAATTGGTTTTTAACAAAATTGGAGTTCAGCCAGATGAAAATTTATAAAAAATGTTGGCGAAAATTTTTTTCCGGTACCGGCCTACGGCTGCAAAGCCACCATCCTCACCAACTACTGCCGGAGCTGGGCAGCACAATCCGGTCTGCAACAGCCCCTAACGCTACTGTTTTGGTACTTAAGAGTGATGGCAATTTCGTCATTTATTAATTTGTAATACACATTTTGTTGCATTGGATTAATAGAAGGGACAAAGTTGAAAAAAGATAACGTTAGGGGGTCTAATGCAAAACAGTCCAAACCTTAAGGGGTTTACTATATTTAACTCATATATATATGATAAAATCTTTTAAAGGGGATAAAGTGTACATTTTATGATTCAAGGGGTAAAGTGCAATTGACGTGTAGGTTCAAGGGGGTAAAGTGTAATTAACCCACTAATTAATTATTTTTTATTTTAAATTGTTCACTAAACTATTTTTATGGTCTACTTATGGTCACTTAACTATTTTTTTTCTTATTTCAAATTACCCACTTAACTTTTAAGAGAGTATACTAATAACCATTATATAAATATTATACTTAGTCATCCTAATGGTCAATAGTAAACTTTTTAAAAAGTTAAGTGGGTGATTTAAAACAAAAAATAGTTGAGTAGCCATAAGTGAACCATGAAAATAGTTAATGGATAATTTGAAACGTAAAATAGTTGAATGGCCAAAAGTGGGCTATGAAAATAATTAATGACCAATTAAGCCTTTTGCCTATAGGTAAATTACCAAAGAATGATGAAATATGTAATTGTAGTAGTACTTTGGTCAATTAATCTTGAAAAATTACTAGTACTTACATTCACGAATTAGAAAGAGTATAGTGTTTTGATACAATTTTTCATTTAGTTAATAATATTATATTGCACTTGAAAATATATGTGCTATAGAAAAGAAATATTAAATAAAATATGAAAAAAGAAATATTTAAATAAAATAAAATAAAATATAAGGCATGCTACTTTGTAACATCAATAAATAAATAAAATAAATGAACAAGTGTGTATCATGTAATAAAATATGTATTTGTTCATCTAAAATTTTATAAAAAAATGATATAATGATAGTTTTTTTTGAAGTAAAAAATACAAGAAAATATTAATTCAAAAGGTAGTTTAAGCATTCCATGCTTTATCCAATTTGGTGGGATTATTAATAATAAAGACCCTCATTGGGGGTGTAATTCCCCATATAGTTTGGGGAAGGGAAATTAAGTTAGAGAAATGGGATTATAATTCCATATTTAAAATACAACTAAATATGAGATGATATGAGATTATTTATCTAACCCCATAAGAGCCATAGTAGTTGAGGATGGATAATATGTCTCACCCTCAACTTCGGAAAAATTGCAAAATAACTTAGAGAACTTAAGAATTTTTAAGTTCTTATAAGTGCCCCTCATTTAAATTGTTTAAAATTGATATCTTTTCATGCATAGCTTCCTATCACAAAATATTTATAAATATTACATATACATAAAGATACTGCCTCATCATAACAAATATTCATAAAGTATAATTATCATAAGTTATTTATTATAACTTGATTTCCCATGAATTTATTTAAGTTATTCAATTTATTTAATTATATTTTTATTTATCACTAACATAATTTTTGCTATATTAAAGAAATATTGCTTTCACCGACCATGGGTTCTAGCTCCATCCCTAATATATCACATCAGAGGAAAATTATAAAAATCTGATTTGTTTTCATCTTTTAAGTTAAGCTCAAAATGTTTGCTAAATCAAGGATTAAATTATTAATTAGTTTATAATTTATTCTTTGAACTCCTTTTTGTCCTTTTCCTTTTAGCTAGCTAACCACCGGTACCTTGGTAGGAGGTGCTACACTCAAAACTTATTAATATTATTCACAAAAAGTATATGGAAGGGGACTAGGCCAAAACCTCTAGTAATTACATAAGCATGAAGATAAAAAACAAAAAAAACATTAAACAATTTTTCTAAGTGAAGAAAGGGTCCAATCTCATCTAGTCTAAGTAATTCTAGCAAATCATAAGGAGTATCAGAGGCTCTGAATCGAAGATCTATATCAACCAAGCCACTTCCCATCCTAGGTAAAGCGTTAGCCACTGAATTAGCTTCCCGAAGCGTATGCTGAATCTCAAAACTTCCGAGTGCTAGCAAAGACTGTATATGACAAACTATTGGATTAATTTGCCAAGCAATAGAGGAATGTCAAGAAATCATCTCAAATAGCACCAAAGAATCCGTTTCCAGTTCTCTATCATAAAGGCCAAGAGCTAATAGCAATTGAAGCCCCTTCAGGAACCCATCACCTCAGCATATAAGCTTGTTGCATAACCTAATGAACATGTAAATCCAACAACAACCTGACTTTGAGAGTCTCTAAGAATCCCACCACATCCCCGATTGACCAGGATTACCGATGAAAGAACCATTAGTATTAATTTTAAAAATACCTTGTGGAGGAGGTTGCCATGCAATGGAAATAAACCATTGACAATTATTCGGGCTCTTGGTGCACAAACTCACCATAGGCAAGTTGACATGTACCCGGAGACCCTTTACCATGCTAGCATTAATAATACCAGCCATAATGTGATTCATCAAGCATGTAAAGGAAAGGAGCAAGCCGTCAAGTACAAACTTATTCCGGGCAGCCTATAAGTTCCAACAAAAATGCACTGGAACCAAACCAAAAAATTCAATTTCATCCTTGTTCTTTGTGGCCAGTCACCAATTATACAACCAAAATGTCAAGGGGCTTGTGTGCAATGGCAAGACATTCAATTGACACTAAAAAAATGCCAAATTGAAGATGCAAATCTACAAGTTTAGAACCAATCATCCATAGTATCTAAATGCTCACATGCAGGACATTTAGAAGGACCATGAATACTATAACTTTGTGAGAACATCCGGAAAAGGAAGAAAGCGATTAAGCAATTTCCGCACGACGATGGACATCTTTATTGGAATCCTTGAACTCCAAATTTGCTTGCGTGACATGATATCTTATTCTTGTGGGGCCTAATATGCTAACATGCCTCTTTAATTGAAAACTTACTAGATGTTGTGGATTTCCACATTACCTTATCTGACACATTAGAGAGAAACAAAATTGTCAAGAGAACTTTTTCCTTGATATTAGCCGAGACTTGAGAATAAAGCAAAAGTTTGATTCTAGCCATGCATATTAGAAAATACATCCTTGATGCGTATATCTTCAACCAAATGCTTGTCTTCCGTGTCAAGAAAAGGACCCTCACCAATCTAATTAGAGAACCAAAAAGAAGATTCACCATTGTAAACTAGGGTTTGAGTGGAATCCCAGAAGATTTCTATTACCAGTTGCATGCGACACCAAACACTGAACCACGACATACATTGCCATTCCCATATCTCTTTCACATGAATTTCGACCATAACGAAGAGGAATTGTGGAAATTCCACCATAATTTGAGTGAAAATGCCTTGATAATATCCTCCAAATCCCGAATACCAAGGCCATTTTCTTGACAAAGCAAGCTTTGGATAGCAAAGTTTCTTCCAACTTCTCCAACGCCTCTTACTTCCAAACTCTGATTCTCCGAAAAAAAAAATCAGCCACAAGCTTTTCAATTTGTAGAATAATCTTGGGAAGATCTTGAACCGCCAAAATATGTATAGGGATTGATGTTAACATGTGCTTAATAAGAATTAAATGACTCCCAAGTGAAAGTAACTTCTGCTTCCATCCAGACAAACAATGTTGAATTTTCTCTACCAAATATTGAAAATGACTAATCCACTTACAGCCATTTTGAAGAAAACAACCATGATAATGTAGTGGAAACATGGTGTGCCTAACATGGTTCAAAGTCGCGGTCGCGGTAACGGTCGCGGAACGTATCGTTAAAACAGGTTTCGTGTATACTTTATCACGGGGAATTATACATATTTCATTATACAAGAAGTTTAAAAACTAGATTGAGCAAATTATTTATAAATATTTTGTGATAGGAAGCTATGCATGTATAAGAGACAATTTGGGGAGTCTAAAATAGGAAATGACATAAATAAGATCTTTAAAATTCTTCCATTTACTTTTTGCAACAACTGCTTTCAACTGCTTCAATGCATATCTGGAACAAATCCATGTTCAATTCCTCAAATCTTGGCCGAGTTTCTTGATGCTGTATTACCATGCCCTCTCCCCCACTGATCTTCAAGTGGTTTGTAGCTCAAATATTTTTCTCTCATCTGAAGCAGATAAATTTACATGGCAGCCCACAGTCCGACTCGGAGAGGTAGCCTCCGTTCCGGTTCCGACTCAGCCGAGTCTTTGAACCATGGTGCCTAATGACAAGTAGCCACTCCAACAACCCTACTTGTCTTGGCTTCACATGTCGAGAGGTGAATAAAGAGCTTTTATTCAACTTAATCTTCTGCCCAAACCCATGTTCATATATATGCAAAAAGTGCCCATGATGCTAAATGGACTTGGTATCACCTCTAGTAAAAATGACCATATCATTTGCAAAAACAAGATGAGATATGACCATGTTGTTTCTCGATAAAGCATAAGGAACAATCTTATTCTGATTTACCAAATTATTCAGACCCCTGGAAAGCAATTCCAAACAAATAATAAAACGTAAAGGTGACCATGGATCACCTTGTTTGATGCCTCTATATGATTTGAAAAAACCAGCAGATTTACCATTAATCAACACAGAAAACCAACTGTTCCTCAGATTATTTAACACCAAATTGCAAAATGATGTATGAAAACCAAATAACTTGAGAAGAAGTCGTTCAAGAAAAAGCCAAGAAACTCAATCAAACACCTTCATCAGGTCAAGCATAAGAATAACATTATTCCCATGAGCCTTTTTGTTAATAGAAAAAACCATCTCCTGAGCCAATAAAATATTGTCCACCATTGTTTGTCCCTTGACAAACCCTGCCTGCTCTAATTATATAGTTTGTGGAAGAAAGCACGATATATGATTAGCCAAAATTTTTGAGAATATTTTATTGATAAAATTACTTAAAAGAAATAGGTTAGAAATATGCAAAAGTGCCTGGATTATCTTTCTTAGGAAATAATACAATCAGAACACTGGTTATAGCCTGAGGTATAGGAACTCCAATCAAAAATTGCTAAACTGCCCCCAAAAAATCCTATGCAATAATGTCCCAGCAAGATGTGAAAAATACTTCAGAATGATATTATAATGGAATATCTCTCTATCTTCTCTCTAGTTTCTCTCTCTAACTTTTTTTTTCTAATCACGTTCATCCATGGACACATTACCCTTTAGTCAAACCTTTTCTCCTAACTGATTGTTTGCACAAATGGTGACCGCAAAAAATCAGCTCATTGCATTAAAGAAATAATCACAGTTCACGGGTGAATCAGTGGTCTTTTTCACGGTGGAGGACATTCAGAGATTATCTGTGCCATTTAAATTTGCTTTGATTAGCAAATTTTTGAAAGGCAAACCATCCATGGAGGTTTTACGAAAGAAGTTCCAGAAAATTGGATTTAAGGGAGGTTTCAAACTAGGGTTTCTAGACTATAGACATATTTTAATTCGATTTGATTTAGAAGAAGATTTTCTTCATTGTTGGTGCAATGGTTATTGGACTATTCTTGGATATGGAATGAGGATCCTAAATTGGACGCCGAATTTTCGCCCTAATGTTGAATCACCTATGGTTTCGTCTTGGATTTCATTTTTTCATCTTCTGATGGTTTATTTTGACAAGATTACCTTTTTTCTATTACTCAATTGATTGGCAATCCGTTGAGTTCATTGTCAAAACGGGAAGATTGACGCATCGACAGCAACTATTAATCGTCCTAATGTGGCTAGGGTTTGTCTTGAGTATGGCATTACGAAGCCATTGCCATCTAGGGTTTACGTGAGCAAGGAGAAGGATGGAGGTTTCGGGACACGATTGTTTATGATGAGCCTCCTTATTAATGTTCTGCTTGTTGTAAAGTCAGGCATGCCTCTGTAGAATGTCAAATCAATAAACCACCAAGTCACTCCCAGCAAGAACTGGCGAAGATGAACACAATGGGGAAACAAAACGGTCAAAAGAATTTGGAAACCAAAACAGCAAAATGCTCAATCTAATGTTGTGGCTTCAAGATTAACTTTGGCTAAAAATCACCTATTCCAACACTTATTGCAGATTCCAATTAGGGTACGAAAGATTTGAATCCACTGAAGCAATCGATGTGACAGTGATGGAAAACCCTAGAATTCTAGAGTTTCTTTAGAAGATAAATTTTCGAATATCCATTTGAAAAACCGCTTTTCGAACATCTTCCAAAGAAGACAGTTTAATCAACTCCATATTCTAATCAACTGAAATACATCCAGGGATGCTATCAAAAAGAGATTCCATGGCCTGAAGATCAATCAATTCATCCATGAGGAAGGAATGAAAGAAATTGAACCCCTCAACCTTAATATCATCCATAGCTATAAGCCAAGCACCATCACCTCTTTTGATCCTCCTGATTGATAAAGCTATTCTTTTGTCTAGCAAAGTAGCATGAAAGAATTTGGAGTCGGAATCACCCTCACCCAACCATTTAATTTTGTTAGAGAAAGAGCTCTTTATTCTTAAGATGTGACAAAAATGCCGCAAGTAACTCTTCCCTAGCTACCTCTGTTTGAATAGCTTCATAATTTCTTTTTTTAGAATCCAAGTCTTGTTCAACCACCTGAATAGCTTCAAAGATATTACAAAATCCATCCTTGTTCCATTCTTTAAGTCTACCTTTGAGGTGCCAAAGTTTCAAACTGAAAGCCAGCATTCCTCAGAACCCATCATAAGCTAACTCTAATTATCTTTAACTGTAGTATAAAAAGAATGATGTCGTACCCACATATTCTGGAAATAGAATGATTTAGGCCCATTCTCGTTCAAAGTACTCAGAGACCATAACAAAAGGGTATGATCTGAAGTAATACAATTGAGATATGTGATTGCCGAATCCGGAAAAATAGACTGTCATTCTTGGTTCACTAAGATCCTATCAAGCATTTTCCAGATTGGACGATCCTATCTAACTCCTGACCATGTGAAATTACTGCCGAAAAAAAAAGATTCTTCAGCCCACATTTCATAATCATATTTTTAGTAATCAGCCATTGCTTGCCTATTTTGCCTCGCTCTACATGATTATTCAACTAGGGATTTAATTACATTAAAATCTCCCCCGATTTCCCACGAATCAGTCATAGAGGCACCAATCAAACATAAGGATTCCTATAAATCTTTATGCTCTGATGGAATGCTTTTAGCATAAACAAAAGTAATCTTCATTGACCCGATTCCAATTATCATGCAAAATTCCCAGATGAATGAACTGCTCTAAATTCTGTAACACATGCAAATGAAATAGTTTCCTCCACAAAATTCAAACTTTATTAGTCAAACTAAATGAATATAAATTAAAATGCAAGCTAGAGTAAAAACCTTATAACCTACTGGCATTTTCCATAGGCTCAAGGAGTACCACTAGGGAAATATTGTACAGTTTAATGATTATTTTGAGTCGCCTAAAAGATAATATCTTGCTAGCCTCGCGAATATTCCAGACTAAAACATTATTCATTAAGTAATGCCAGAGAAGGCTCCTTGAAGGCACGTGTTGCATGCCTTGTTAATATGGTTCTTGTAACTGAATAGATTTTCTTCTTACCCTGTGTTCATCCTATTACACTTAGTCCTGGAAAATAAGACAGTCATTTCCATATCAGCTATTGAAAGACCAGCCACCACTAGAGAATTCTCCATCACCGTCTACATACCATCAACGGCTGGTAAAGCAGTGCTTGAAACCCTATTCGAAAATTCATCTTTTGAAGAAACCCAAGAATTGCTAGGGTTTCCAATCACTGTCACGCTATTGCTTCAACCGACTTCAAATCTTTCTTACCCTCATTGGATGTGCAATAAGTGTTGGAATAAGTGATTTTTCAGCCAAAGTTAATCCAGAACCCCAAAATCAGATTGAGCATTCTTCTATTTTGGTTTCCAAACTCTTTCAATTGTTTGTTTCCCTACCATGTTCATCTTCGCCAGTTCTTGCTGGGACTGACATGGCAATTTATTGTCTGGACATTCTACAAAAGGATGCCTGACAATACAACAAGCAAAATAGTAAGAAGGAAGCTCATTATAAACAATCATCAACCAAAACCCTCCATCCTTATCTTTGCCCACATAAACCCTAGATGGTAATGGCTTAGTAAGGTCACACTTCATAGAAACCCTAGCCATATTAGGATGATTAATAGTTGCCATAGATGCTTCAATCTTCAATGGATTGCTAATCAATTGGCAGTAGAAAACAAGGCAATCTTATCAAAATAAACCACCGAAAGATCAACCAATGAAATCCAGCCTGTCTCCGTAGGTGGTTCAACATTAGGATGAAAATCCCAGCTTCCACTTTATGATCCTTATTCCATATCCAAGAATAGTCCAATAGTCTTTGCACCAACAATGACCAAAATCTTCTTCTAAATCAAATCAAATTAAACTATGTCTATACTCCAGAAACCCTAGTTTGAAACCTCCGTTAAATCCAATTTTCTAGAACTCCTTTCGTAAAACCTTCATGGATGGTTTGTCGTTCAAAAATTTTCCAATTAAAGCAAATTGGAATGGCACAGATAATCTCTGAATGTCCTCTGCGTGAAAAAGACCGTTGGTTTACCCTTGAACTATGATTTTTCCTTTAATGTAATGCGCTGATTTTTTGCAGCCACCACTTATGCAAATGAGTAACTAGGATGAGAGGGTTGCCCTTCAGTCGAAGGATGAAGGGCAGCCATGGATGAACGTGATCAGAAAAATAAGCTAGAAAGAGATACTAGAGATAAGGCAGAGAGATATTCCTTTATCAAACCCCCTTTTGTTTGTCAAACATTTAAAATATGAAAAGTATATATAAATTATAATTCATATAAACTACAATTAAGTTGACTTATTAGATGTTTTAGACCTTGTTGGATTTTCAAAGCAATAAATTCTCCTAATGTTGTATAGCATATATTTGATCGCGGTTTTATTGTAGAAAAATCATTTACAATTCATATTTGAAAGCCACATATGTGGCAATCTACTTATGTGATTAATAAATTATTTTTATTGGTTAATATTTTCTAATAGACGCCAAGTAAAATTTCAAATGTCACTTTTTATAGACATACTCTAGAGATATTATTTGTTTTAGCTTCATGCTTTAGACTATGATAATAATTAAACTAGTAACAATGGAAAAAAGACAAAGAAGAGCATAAATCTTTTAGGAAGAAGATGAAAATAGATTACTCATAAACGGTACCAAATGTTCAGTTCAAGACGAAGGATTTGGACAGTAAATAATCCCTTGTTATTTGGCAAACATTATTTGGGTCTTGACTTAAATGGTTTTTGGATAATGTTGACTTTTGAAATAATGATATAATTATTTAGATACGAAATAATTGTTTGGATTGCAAATAATGAATGCCTATTATTTGCTTTTCATTTTTTTAACTATAAAGAATTATAAACTATAGTAATTAGACATTATGGTCCAATTATTTTTCTTTCCAAGTTTTGGTGAGTTCAGAGGGCCGAACAACTAAATTAAAGTCCGAACCATACTTATCGAACACATTAGACAGCTTACTGGCAACACTTTAGTGGATCATGTTCGACAGTTGGTTTAGGGAACAGAGTTTCGAACTTTGCACACATTATCAACATGTATAGTAGAACTAATTCACCTCTTACCAAAATGTTTATCTCCAAAGAATTTGTACAAATGTAACTACTAACAATTCTGTGAGAATTAACCTTCGACATTTTATATATGTATTTTAAACTTTTTTTGAATATGCATTCATTTCTTCAATACCGAAAAAGAATTAACATTAGTGAATGCAATTGAAAAAAAAAACAACATGTGAATTTTATTATTATTACTATTATTATTTTTGTAATTTCAATTTGATTGATTAATATGAAAATTGACACCAAACCTTGCAAGTCGATGAAATCAAAAAAAAAAAAATTAGTAAAGCGCAATAATTGTTCTAATTAATTGCACAAGTTTTAACCATGTCTCAAAATTTAACACCAAAATGACATGAAACCCTATGCTCAAACCCCAATTCCATCTAGATTGTGGAGAAAACTCAACATATCCAGATGAACTATCCAACATAGGCATCATCCAACATGAGGCAAACAAAAAATATAAGAAAAAAAATTGAATAATAGAGCATTTAAAATGGTAAATCTGATACGAATAATTGAAGGGCAATATGGGGTTGAAGAGAGAGGAAAAAGTGGGGAAGAAGTATCTCTGTGATTTGCCTTAAAAATTTTTATACCGGCACCACAATTTATAAGCTTTCAATGGGGTAGATTTCTGTCTCTAAAGAGCATGAATCAAGTAGATTTCTTGACCAAAATAGTGCTGTTTGAAGGAATATTTGTTGTTCAACTCGCGAAGTTGAAGTTGAAGTTGAAGTTGAATGGAGCATTAAGTTGTCTGAAAAGTGAAAGATAAGCTATAATACAGAGAATCTATCAGATGTTCAGAGGATTACTTTGGAAATTAGTAGAATATTAGAGGTCCGAATTTCTAATTTTTAAATAGTAACAACTCCTTCGACTTGTCTTTCAGCCATTGGTTCAGCTACATAACTACTTTACACATCCAAACCCAATAATAATTGTGATTTTTTTCAATATAAATAATTGATGAGTCATATTAGATGAATAGTGTAAATAATGGATAAGACAAAATATGAATAACATGTAATATTATTTGATGAATAATCATCCTTTGACCAAACAGCATTTAATATTGACCAAATAATATTTGGCAAATAATAATTGCCATTATTTGGTAACCAAATGAAGCTATATTACTTTTATTTCTATGGTATTTATAAATTCAATTGAAAAATCAATCATGCAAACAATGCTTCATAAGGACTTGTGTGAGAATTAAATAAAAATATTTTTTCAGCAATACAAAATGTATAGACAGGAGAAACATATCTCATTTTTTTCCCTTTTCCCTGATTTTTGTAATTCATTACTAATTACTAAAACTAAAATATCAGTAATTGGTCATAGGATTTGAATGTTCAATTAGGACAGTGTTTTCTAGTATATATAAAATTAACATAGACCCATCCTTCCCAAAATATAGGTAAATTACAATAAACCTTCTTATGATATGGATTATTTTTGTAAAATTTATAGAAAGTTAAAAAGTTAATGGATTTATGCCAAAAGTCTAAAATACCACTAACCCTAATACCCCTTTACCACCCGAAATCCCTTCTGCCAAAAGTAGGACTATCAATGGCCCTAAAGGGCTGAGCCTGTGACATTAAAGTGAATTGGGTTGAGTTTGACCCTAAATTTTAGGCCTGATTAAATTGTGAACCGAGGTTGCACTTTATTAGGTTCAGCCCAAATATATATATATATATAATATTAAATTTATTCTAAATTAAATAATACAGCTTAATTTTATGTGGATAATGGTCAATGATTCTAATATTCTATTAACTTAACTAAACTCATATAACTAAAAATAATAACCTAATCTCATTAGTCAATTTAGTTGAAATGTTGGGCCTTGATGATATAGTTAATAGTTGTTTTTTGACATATGTAATACATACTATTCTATATTATGTTGAACAAGTGTAAAAATAAAATTTTTATAAATAAACCATAAAAATTTTTATTTGATAATGTGAGTTTGGGCCAACCTGATTAAAACTCGAAACTCGAATAATTTTGTGAGTCGAGTATGAGTTACATATTTGTGAGTTTGAGCTGACTCGATTATGGCCCGAAACCCAAATAATTTTGTGAGTTGAGATCTTTGGCCTTTGCAAAATCCGACTCAATGGCCTAATTGACACTTCTAGTTGAAAAGGAGAGGCTATATTTTGTATTGAAATACATAATTAATCTTGACTAGAGACTTTAAATGACTAAAATAACTCTTTAAATTAAAATATTTTCAATCTCCCGACGGTCACTTAATGGAATATTTAACGATTTCACCTTAACCCAAACCACAAGGGGTAAATTGTAGGTTTCAAAACTATAAAGGCTAATGTGAACATTAGCTAAACAACAAGGGAGTTCGTTGTAATTTTTCCCAATACAAAACATGAAACTTACATGTACAACCTACAAAATCACGTAGTTATACACTAATTAAAATTACTACCTGAAATGCTAAAGGCCGTTTTTAAGTGATTATGTACTCGAGCTAACACTTTTCTTCAATCCCTTTTTTATTGGGTTAATAGCACTAAACCCCGTTAAACTATACCATTAGTAGCATGTGCCCCCTCCAACTAATTTTATAGGCACTTAGATAAGTCTACCTCTTTTTTGTATGATTGGACAAAAATACCCTACCTAAGTAATTTTTTTTTTCTTTTTCCAACTAATTCTTTCCCACCTTTTTTTTCCTTTTCCCTTCCTTCCTCTTTCTTCTTTTATTTTTTCTTTTTCTCCCTTCTCAATTGCCACTATCCTTTCATTCTGCTATAGAATTTGTACACCTAAAATAAAATTTTTTATTTTCTTTAACTAATTATTTATTTTGTTTTCTTTGTTCATGTTTTAATTCTTATATTTGCTATATTTATAAAGTATTTTTTTATCTAAATTAAATTAAAACTTATAAAAAAACATATTTAAACAAGTTGGAATTATAATTAGTCAACTATATTGAAAACAAATAAGCAAATTAATTAGCTAGCAATATTTTTATTTTTTTACATTGATAAATTATTAACCCTTATTTTATTTTTATCAATTTATTTGGATTTTAAACTAATATTTGATTTATTAAGACTCAAATTTTTATTTATTGAAACTCTAATTTAACCTTATATGTAATTAAATAATTTAATTAATAGTTTAAATACACTTTGATGTAACTAACATATATCATATTATAAAGGAAATTGTAATGAATTTACAATGATAAAATTTATGAAACAAACGAGTTATAAAAAATAAATAGTTAAATAAAATTAAAAAATTTATTTTCCCTAAGTATGCAAATAATAACAGCATAGGAATTGAACTAGCTATTGGTATGATAAAAAGGAGAAAAATCAACTAATTCTTTTTTCTTTTTTTTTTGTGACTCATTTGTTTCTTAAATTTTATTTTTGTAAATTCATTACAATTTCCTTTATA
Organism: Cinchona pubescens; assembly: GCA_025175665.1. Taxonomy (NCBI): domain Eukaryota; kingdom Viridiplantae; phylum Streptophyta; class Magnoliopsida; order Gentianales; family Rubiaceae; genus Cinchona; species Cinchona pubescens. The sequence continues at coordinate 432,410 of JANKKI010000074.1, read as the reverse complement.
ATAGAATATATGTTAGCTAGATTAAAGTGTATTTAAAATGACAATAAAATATTTAAATACATATAAAGAAAATAGAGTTTTAATAATTCGATATTTCGAGTCTCAATAATCAAATATTAGTTTTAAAATTCAAATAAATAGATAGAAATAAAATTAAGGGTTAATAATTTATCAAAGTAAAAAATCCAACAAATAAAAATATTACTAGTTGATTAATTTGCTTATTTGTTTTCTACTATAGTTGACTACTTATAAATCTAACTTGTTTATATATGTTTTTATAATTTAATTTTAGATAAAAAATACTTTATTAATATAACATATTATATACATATATATATATATATATATTGTTGTAATAAGAATTAAAAAATAAACAAAGACAACAAAATAAATAATTAATTAAAGAAAATTTTAAATTTTATTTTAAGTGTACAAATATTTATGATAGAACGAAAGAAGTTGATAATGGCAAGTGAGAAGGTAAAAAGAAAAATAAAAGAAGAAAAAAGGAAGAAGGGGAAAAGGAATAAAAGGTGAGAAAGAATAGTTGGAAAAAATAAAAAAGAAAAACAATTACTTAGCAAGGATATTTTTGTCCAATCATACAAAAATGAGGGTTAAATACCTAAAAAATGAATTGTAGGGGGCAAAGTGCAACTAATGGTGTTGTTTAGGGGTTTAGTGCTATATAGTAACCCCTTTTTCTAAGTGAGAAAAACTTTACATCTAGTTATTAGAACCCATCTCATTCTGTCCACCAGAGATTCCAATTATTTAGAAGAAAATTTATTTTCCAGAATCAAATTTGAGTAAAATAAAAGTGCTAATTAATTAACTCCTAGTAAAATAAATCATGCCTGTAATTCTTGCGGGAGTTTTGAATTTAGCTAAGTTACAATGCATATGTTAATTTGCTAATAAATTGACCATTATACCCATAATGCACTTCGATGCGTGGGCATTTTTGGAACAAAATTATAAGATATACGTCATTTTTACGATAATTAAGCAACTCATTAATTCCTGAATCACCAAAAGTAAATAAAGAATAATTAAGCATCTAAGGGGCTGCTTGGTTTGCATTATAGAATTCGAATCGGAATTGGATTCATGCCTACGGGTATTCATGTAGTGGAATCATTAAAATAACTTGTGCTTGGTAAATACTATTGGGACTTGGTATCATATTAAATAAATGTCGATCCATGATTATTATTTACATTTTTCATTTTTTCCTAAATATTCTTCTTCTTTCTTCTTCTTTGTCTTGTAACCAACCACCCTCGACCGCCAACCGTCAACCAAATCTTCTTTGTTTTTATAGCAAACAACTTTATGGAAATATACGTTACGTACTTGGAGTCTTTGGCATTGAACTAATCAAAATTAAAAGAATAGAACAAAAAATTTACCTGAAAAATAACAAGAAATATTAAAAACTCTTCAAATTTCCATCTCCTCTTCCATCTACCATGCCCTCAACCCCAAAAAGAATAACTTTTATCGATCTACTTGTTCTTGTACTTTAAAGAAGTGAAGCAGAAGCTATAGTAGTAGATCCCGCTTTGACTATTTGTTTTTTGGGATATTTTTCATTGACTTCAAGAGATGAGGAAAGAGGAGAATAGTAGCAGAGGGAGTTTGGTACCATTGAAAGAGAGAAAGAGGATGAGATTAGGTGGGCTGGCTAAGATATTGGAAGAAAAAAAGGATAAGGAAAGGCCGCAGGAGAGGTTGGCGAGAGAATGAGAGCAAGGATGGTGAGATGGTGAGAGGAAAAAATTTTCTTTTTCTATTTTTTTTCCAACTTGGGAATCAAATTTTGTAATTAGCCAAAACCTCCCAATTTGGTTGGGTATTGAAAATTGTCAATCTATTGGATTCATTCCAAAATTTTAGGATCCTATTCCTATTATCCAAGCAACTGGTATGAAATTATAACTAATACCTAATTCCGATTCCCTTATACCAAGCGCCCCTAACCTTATCTGAAAATATCAAGTATGAAAATTATTTTAGTATAGTTACAAAATATTAACAAATAACATATGCATAGTTATGTGGTTCCATCTGGAAATTATTTCATTGTGTTTTAAAACTTGTATAATATAAATTTTAAAAGCATATGATATTGTATTATAGAAATATAACAAAATGCTTCTCAGTGTAGAATTTCCAATTAGTAACATATAGTATTAATGTTTAGTGTTCACAAAAGATTACCTAGGTACACAACTAGAAGTTCTAGCAATCTTTGAGAAACAAGGATTATTTTTCCTACTCTCATAATTTCTCTTAGCTATTTCCCTCATAGCACACGTGAATGAGAGTTTAGGGTTCAATCTAGTTTTAGAATTGAATTCTTGACAAAAACTCCTATGAGTGCTCAAAGCTTCTTCAATGGCAGTCTTTGGTATTCGATTTAGTCTTTCTTTTACAGCTTCTGAGCAAAGCCCGCAAACCCATTTACCAGAATAAGAATTTTTCACTTGAAGAATATATTCTTTGGTACATTCTTCTTGGAGGCCACAGCAATTGCATTCTTCTTTCATCACTTCATCAATTTCGAGAATGGTTTCTAAGTCTTTCCCCAGTTTGTCTATTTCACTTGAAACATCTGACACCACCTTTCGAAGAATTTGCCCATTCTGGTCAGAAAGTGAGAAACAGTTAACCAATTATGAAGCCATGCATTAGTTGTTGAAACTTCGGATCCAATAATCCGAATAATAATAAGTCATACATGACTTAATATATTATATAGCTATGACTATATAAATTGCAAAAAAAAATAAAAAATAAAAATTAGCGTCACACATTAATTATCATGGTTAAAGTTACAAACGTCTATATAAAAACTAGAATTACCACAGGATTAGATCATTTTTTAGTTTACAGTAAAAGCGTCTAAAAAATAAGGAGTTACTTATAACTAAAACCGGGGAGGTTTAGAATGGGAGAATAAGGCGCGCGGCTAATCTAAAATGATTTGAGTGGATAACGTATTACAGATTGTACGTAGCTTTTTTGTTCTCTAATAGTAATATATTGGACCAACATACATATGATTGATGAAGTTACAATCAGTTTCTGACTATATCTAATAGTGGTTCATGTTTATTTTCCTGATTACTCAGAGAGAATACTATATATACTATATAGTACTACACAAGTAAGAATTGACAATACCACTAAGCCAATATTACAGGTAATAATTGATGCTATCACCAAAGCCAATACGCCTAACTCACTGGCTCTAATTCTTTAAATTTAAGAAGAACATAATTAGGATGATGAAATGATGGTATATATATATATCTTATGGAGGGTATGGTTAATTAGTTGAAAGTTGCATACCATGATAGGTAAGAGGCATGCTTCTCCATAAGCTGATTTAGTTGTCATTTCTTCTTGGAAGGAAATCAACTTCATCTGAGAGACAAAAAGCAAGTGGAAGTTAATATCTCTTTATGAATGTCCACAACTATTTATAATATGAAAAAGGGATGTAATAAATGAAAGTATGTGAGGGTTTTACTGTGATAAAATCAACCAAAAAGAACAAGAAAGATAGGAGCATTGCTTTCATAAATCTAGCTTTTGATCTTGAGAGGGACCACCGGTAGGAAGATTTGTGTGCTGGAAAAAGTAAGCTTGATCGTGTAAGAAAATAGATATAAATATCTCGCTTCTTTGTGTATTGCAATTTACGAGACCAAGCCTACTTCGAACACACAAATCTTCCAATTGGTAAAGGTCCTTCTCAATATGAAAAGTTAAATTTATTGTTTATACTCGACTCACTTTTTGTGTCTTGTGATTTACAAGATCAAGCTTAGCATAGTTTTGGACGATAGTTATCGAAAACTCTTCGCACTCGAACGAATTTCGTATCGGTTTATACGTATCAAATATGATTCATTTGTGTCGTGAAACATGGCAATTCACGTTTCAAAACATTAAAGGTAATCTATGTTTCTTTATCTTTTTTCTAAATATTTTTTTAATTTTTTCATTTATTTATTAAGAAAATGAGAAAATACATTTTAAATTTATCTAATTAGAACTATTTAGTATTAGATTAAGTATAATGGTTCTTGAAAGTTGAGTATTTTTCTCTAGTCACTAAGAATTCAACATTTATTAGAAATTAATATTATTTACTATCAACTATCTTCTTATCTCTATGATGTAGCAATTTTTTCTAAGAAATAGCGTACCGACTAAGTTTACCTTGACGTATTTGATACTTTAAAAAATGGTGAATCGCGTTCCTATACTCATTTCACGTTTTTTAACTTATCGCGTTTCTGTTAACTGTGTTTTGGACGTTTATGTTAGACTTAAAGATGAAGTTTGCTTTATAGCTATGCAATTAATGCGCAAAATGCACAGCTATGTTTAAGCTGCCAGTTGCAAATTGCAACAAATGGATAACAAAAAATGTTGAATTCTTCGAGAGAATGCATAATGACATAATCTACGAAGTCCGGCACTAAGATAACAAGTGTATAGAAACGGCTCGTGAGGATTCACAAGTGGTCAGTATTGGCATATTGCAATCAACTTTGTGAGACCTATTCTTAATTTGTTGCCAAAGATATTAGTGTTACAACCCATCTAGGTTTGCATGTATAGGTAGGCAATGTGTATCATGTGACTCCTTATAGATGTTCTAAGTACGAGTTTTGTGAAAAGCTGCAGTTTAACAAGATAAAGCCACAGGAAAGTAAAAAAGGACACTCAAATGCAGATAATGCAGTTACCAAAGTGTTGTTGGATCGAAACCAGGTATTCTTTAAATAGTTATGCCTATTTCAAATCATGATTAATACTAGTGTATTTATACAAAGTGATAAAATTATTGAGGATGTCATTACATTAAAATAAATAAATAAAATAAAATCTAACTAAATATCTAAAATTAGGAGTTCGTGATTCATTATGATTTTGTTACGTGGAATGACTTTGACAAATAGTTCTGAATTTATAATTTTGTAAATTATTTTCCCTATAATACTTACCAAAAGGTCCAAAACTTGAACAGTAGTGTAGCCAAAATTTTACAGAGGGGAAAGTCTCATGAATATTGAAAATTTGTATTTTACGAATCTCAATGATGCAATTATGAATTACAAGTTAATTTTTACTCATTTTTCTTCTAATTTACAATCGTAAAATCATTGCTATAAAAATTTCATTTTTTTTCCTTTTAACTCTATTGAAATATAAGCAGATAATTTTAGTATCTAAAATAATAAACATTAAGTATATCTAACAATATAAACAATATACGGAATTATCTATCAAAACATATTTTGTTAATCAAATATAGATGATGACATTTCAAAGCTTTTTAATCTCTATCTTCATTTTCTTGTTGACACATGAAAAAAGAGAAAAAATAAAATAACTCGGTTATCATCAAACTTTGAAATGTTTTCATATTTAAGAACACAATACGATCAACATTCTTTATTAATGATGTTATCGATTCCCTTCCCCCTTCTTCGGAAAATTTTTACATGGATCCGATCCACATCAGGTGAGATGTATTTTGATCTATATTCATCCACATCACCTTGAAGAAATTTATTTTTAAAGAATTAGAGTGATGTGGAGACAGAAAAAGTGAAAATGGTACACTTTACATGTGTCCAAATAGAAAAAAAAAAATTGGAAGAAAGGAATTTAAGAAGGAATTTAAAAAGAAAATTTAAAAAAAAATATTTGTTAGTGGTTAATGAGAATTATGGAAAGTTAATGTGCATTAATTAGTGGAAAGTGAAAAACTGTTATATCATAGGGATTTGCTCTTACATTACTAAAACAGTACTGATATATGGAAGAGGAATTAGAATCAAGTACTTATTATTTAATATAAAAATTTTATAGATGAAAAATATGTAAATTAGCACAAAGCAACATAGAATTTAACTATATTTTGAGATCTTTATTTATTGAATAAAATTTTTAAAGGGTAAGATGAAACACTAAGTAAAGTATTAAAGCAAAGATGTGACATTTAAAAAAAAATTACGAGTAAAAGGTAAACCTTTTATAAGACAAAAGGTAGGGCCAATGAGATTATTTTTAAGACAAAAGGTAGGGGCACTAAGATTTTTTCCAAAATTTGAGGTAGAATTTCAACTGAGGATTGACCTCTTATGAAATTTCTCAAAACTTAAAATGAATTATTCCTCTGTTTTAAAATAAATGCCACTTTTAGTTAGTGCATACGGATTAAGAAAACTATTAAATTGTACTATTACCCTTTTACAAAAATTACAGATAATTTGATACAAAACAAGTTGTTTAAAACGACAGTTATTTTGAAATGAAAATACTTAAAATAAATTCTTTAAAACATCTAGATGGGACCCTGCCCCACACATCCCTAGGGATATTTCTTTGTTTGTGACGAAAAAAAAAAGGTTTGTTAAAGTATGAAGCTTATTTTTTAGTATTTTGAAAGTGGGAAGGTTGCATTAGAGGAAACAACCTATGTGTCGGATCTATGAAAGTAACCTAAGGGTCGTTTTCAGTGAAAGTGACTTTTATGTAGCTTTCTCATACCTTATATACTTTCTCTAAATGTAACATATTATTGACATTTTTAAAAAAAATTGCACATTATTTTGATATTTAAGGTGATTTTGTTTTGTTGAGTGTTTAAATTTTTTACGGATTTTTGTGGTTCAGAATTTAGAGTTTAGGGTTATAGAAGAAAAAGAAAATAAATTAAAATATTATAAACTAAAGCAAGTAGAGAAACGTGAAAAATTTTAAAATTTAGAAAGTACATAAATATTTAAAAGCAGATAAAATTCCTAGCATTGTGACCGGTCATACTACATTGACTGCATCTCCTAGGAGTATCAGGACACCTTGTATCTATTTCATTGTGAATCATGGTGTTTCATATTTTGTCGGGTTTCTTTGATGCCATCCTATTGGGAAAGATGCTTAAGGTGAAATTTGCATCTTTCCAATAGTCCTGATGTCGGAGCAATGTGACATGGCCAGAGTACATGTGAAGATAAGTTTGGTTGGTGCGTACTTCACCAACCAGTGAAGTTGGATTGATATCACAATTAAAACAATCTGCCATAATATGAGAATAGGGAAACTGAAGTGTTGTCCACTTCCCACAAGTAAACATTTTATCTTGTAAGTATTAACAATCTATTCATTTCTGCCTCTCCCATCATGCCGAAGAGCGGTTACAATATTGTATATGCCACGTTGATAGTCAAACTTTTGAACCGTATGGTTACGTGCAATATTCTCAATCTTGATGTATTTTTCCCAGATTTTCTTTGGTAAATAAAATCTAACTTGCTTCACAAGTGTACGATGCTTGTTGAAAATTCAATAGTCTTACGGAAAGTGAAATCAACACAAGCCTTGATTGGTAAATCGTGCATACCTTTGAGGACTTTGTTCCAGCTTTCTATCGTGTTTGTTGATAAAATACCCCAGTGATATCCGCCATCACGAGAATAAGCCCACTACTCTAGTAGGACATTCCTATTCATAATCTAATCATAAGGTTCTTGACTTATGTTGCATATTTGCTCCATGTATCAGTTGAAATTCCACGTTTTCTAGCATTTCTAGCCAGCCAACATAGGTCTTTCAATCTTTGATTCCTAAACTTTTTGGTAAAGTTACTCCTAAGCAACATGGAATAGATAGAAGCGATGTACCCTACATGGGGGTTTCCAGAATTCTAGATTGTTCATCGCATGGATGACACCTTTGTGGCGGTCCGATATGATACATACAGGGTGCACATCCCGGCAAACATGAACCCTTAGTTGGGTCATTTTTCAACCCCAACATTCATTGGTTTTCTCATCAACAAGTGCATATGTAAGTGAAAGTTGGTAATTGCCAGCATCGTTGCTGATTGTATAATAGTGGTTTCCCATTATAAGCACCTATTAAGAATGTGATATCTACACATGTAACAGGTTTACAGTATCATAAGGCTTGAATTGAAGGTGTAAATGCTCAAAATACATAGTCTAGGATCTTATTGGACCAGTTGCTTTGTGGATAAATTTGCCACTCAACAATAGTGCTAGGATTTTGTACGACCAACTTCTTGAAGTACTTCGACAACTCTTTAACTAATGATGGCCAATCTCAAAAAACTATGTTGATAGCTTTATGCCGACCGTACCAATGCCTTCCTGTATGAGATATCGATATGTATTTTATCCTTGATATGAGCTTGAATTTCTTTCGCAGATTTACATGATTTCTCCTCAATAAAGTGTATTATGTTCTCGGTTACGATCTCATGGCTCAACTAGTTCTGATCATTGTTGTTACTTGTGCTATGCAAGAATGCATGTCAACAAATTTGGTTATCTGTCACATATTATGAGTGCTCTTTTCTACCTCTCTAAGCATCCAGTTGCAGCGATCATCTATGCGAACTGTCTTGTACTTCGCTACCTATGTATTATGCTTGCTTTGAGTAACAATGAACTATCCATTATGCTTGATGGACCATAATTTGGCAGCATTTTAAAGATTTTTTTTCCTTCCAAAAGCATGTCCAATCGGAGCACCATGTTAATGTCACTCCACACGTTTATGCACTCAAATATCCTCGGTTTATAGCGTCAAAAGAAAAAGTATTGCCAAGATTAGAGTAGAAAACAAGTGTCCGTGGCACATAAGATGGTCTCTTACCCAATGTCATTGACTAACTGCTTGAAGATGGAAGGGCCACACAGGATTGTGGTTTCAGAAAATGTATCATCATCAGTGTCCGAACCTCAATTAGATTGGTTGTCATCAGTAGGTGGTTTTTCTGAATCAGAGTCAGAATCACCATTGGAGTCTCTGGGAATAGTATCATCAACGTCTTCAATAATTGGGTTGTGATAAGGAATCACACGGCCCATATCATCACATATACGTCGAAATGCTATAGATGATTGAGTTGGTTGGTGACTACTTTAACCAACATCGAAATTTTGGGACGAACTAGGTGCCTCATATGAAATGGATTAGAATATTCAATATTTATACTTTTCTTTTAATTGGAAAAATTTATTCTTTCCAGGAATACTTTGTTGTTTTTTTGTTAATTGCCATAATTTTTTGATCGTGCATCAGCCTTTGTAAATGAACTTAATCAAATAGTAGAAATGGATAATTTTTAAGTTTAATATAACACATGTGAGTTTATTGTATTGCGGGTTTAGTCTAATATTATGTTAGTATTTATCCCATTATTTGTGGGTTTATATATATATATATATATGGATATATATATATATATATTATAAACACACCTAGGTAATTTTGTTGCAGAATATACTACACTCTTATACTTTCTCAGAAAGTATCTTAGAGACAGCTTTCCATGTTTAAAGCGGTGTTATATTCCTTTCTCAAATGCAAACTTACCATGTTTAGAAACCAAATTAAATTCTTCAAGTTTAAGAAAAAAATTTATTTCTTTTGGAAAACTGACCAAAATGGTCCCCAAACTTTTTCATAAAATGGAAATGGTCCTTGAACTGTAATTTATATCATTTTAATCCTCAAACTTTTTTTTTTTTTTTTTTTGCATCAATTTGGTCCATAGACGGTGGCTCCGCCCAAAACTTGAACTTCCTCCGTTTATAACCAACAAGGCCAAGGGTAAAAATGGAAATTCGGTGTACTTACATAATAAATATGAGAAATAACCCAACAAATATGATCCCCAAATCTTTTTTCTTCTCTAATACTCAAATTTTAATACTACTACTGCTACTTGTTTCTCTCTTTTCTTCATTTTTACAGGCTTTATTTCATATTCTAGGCTAGGCTCTGGTTCTAAGGTGGTCTAAAGTCTCACTTTCAAGAGTTTTGATCTTTTCACGATAGAATACTTAAATCAATTTTTACTACTCCAATTATTCAGGGATTAGGTTTAGTAGCATTATTTTAAGTTGTTTTGTAGGAAATATTAATGGGCCAAAGTGCTATTTTATTAGTTGTTTATTGGTTAGGTGCATAGTGGTAACGTGGTGATATTGTATGAGATATTTCCATAGAGTAATAGTACTAGAATAAACAGCCACATAGGCTTTGAGTAGTTTGAGGTCGAAAAACTCGAAAGCCGTATCCTCTGTTTTTTAAATTTTGTTGCAGCCGTCATTGAGAATAAAAAAGTTTTTCCCAGTTTGTTTATTTTCATTTTGAATTTCTTATTTTTGAGCCCCTTATTTATTGTTTTTGTTCTATCAAAATTCGAAAACTCGGGTTAAATGCAAGGAGTTGTTTGGGTACGATTTTATAGTAACAAAGGAGTTGTTTGGGTACGGTTTTATAGTAACAAAATTTTAGGTCAAAAATTTTTGAATCTTGAGTTATTCACTGGCAAACAATTTCTTTTTGGTATTGATTGTTTTGTTACTCTCTTTTTTGTGTATTGGACGTTTAAGCTTTTAGATAGTCTGTTTGGTTTTGTGAAAAATTTTGTTGGGCCTATTTTGTTGGTAAAGAGTTGGCTTGCTTTGAGTATAGATTTAGGATTTTGTTAGAGAAAGTGGAACTATAGATTGAGGATTTGGGCCGCTGGATTTTTGTAGAGAAGGTGGAGAAATTCGCTTTGTGAAGATTTGTCATTTTACAAATATTTGTTATGTGTACAATTTAAGGTAAAAATTTAGATGAATATGTCTTGTATCTTTTGTTTTGTCCCACATTGTTTGGGTAAGAGTTTGTACTCTTCTTCTCAAGATTATAAATTAGGTTCTTTGTTAAGGTTATGAATGCACCAAATTAGATGGGTATTGATAATCCTACTGTGTGATGTTTATTGTGGGTTGTGCTATTTCTTTTAATACATCTTAAATGACAAATAACAGTGCCTAGGTCCATTTTTGTCTTATTTGTGTACACTTTTTGGTAAGTGTGAATTAGGTCTTTTAGGACTTGTTGTCTATTAAGGCTGTTATTGGTTTTTTTTAGTGTTTTGTTTTGGGTTTCGTGGAAATTTCTCTAAATTTGTATTCTCTTGAATTAGTAGATTTTTTTTAGTGTTTTGTTTTGGGTTTCGTGGAAATTTCTCTAAATTTGTATTCTCTTGAATTAGTAGATTTCTCTCATTTACTCGTAGACTAGGTCGAATTGACCGAACCACGTAAATATGTGTCCCTGTTATTATATTTCACTTCGTTCATTTTCATTATCATTTTCAAGGGCTTATTAAATAATTTTTGCAAATTTTCCGACAAAACTACGATTCTGACAAACTGGTATTAGTTGTGGAGCTTGATCAAGGGAGGTAAACAATTTCTTTTTGGTATTGATAGTTTTGTTACTCTTTTTTTGTGTATTGGACGTTTAAGCTTTTAGATAGTCTGTTTGGTTTTGTGAAAAATTTTGTTGGGCCTATTTTGTTGGTAAAGAGTTGGCTTGCTTTGAGTATAGATTTAGGATTTTGTTAGAGAAAGTGGAACTATAGATTGAGGATTTGGGCCTAGCTGGATTTTTGTAGAGAAGGTGGAGAAATTCGCTTTGTGAAGATTTGTCATTTTACGAATATTTGTTATGTGTAAAATTTAAGGTAAAAATTTGTTAAATATGTCTTGTATCTTTTGTTTTGTCCCACATTGTTTGGGTAAGAGTTTTACTCTTCTTCTCAAGATTATAAATTAGGTTCTTTGTTAAGGTTATGAATGCACCAAACTAAGTGGGTTTTTAGGCCCTTTTTGGCCATATAACCTTTTGTCATATTTATTTTGAACTTTCTTGTAATTTTGTTATAACAGTGTCTAGGAGACACATCTAGTGCTATTTGTGTACACTTTTTGGTAAGTGTGAATTAGGTCTTTTAGGACTTGTTGTCTATTAAGGGTTATTGGTTTTTTTAGTGTTTTGTTTTGGGTTTCGTGGAAATTTCTCTAAATTTGTATTCTCTTGAATTAGTAGATTTTTTTTAGTGTTTTGTTTTGGGTTTCGTGGAAATTTCTCTAAATTTGTATTCTCTTGAATTAGTAGATTTCTCTCATTTACTCATCTAGACTAGTCTAATTGAGTGAATGACGTAAATCTGTGTCCTGTTATTATATTTCACTTCGCTCATTTTCATTATCATTTTCAAGGGCTTATTAAATAATTTTTGCAAATTTTCCAAAACTACGATTCTGACAAACTGGTATTAGTTGTGGAGCTTGATCAAGGGAGGTAAACAATTTCTTTTTGGTATTGATTGTTTTGTTACTCTCTTTTTTTGTGTATTGGACACAATACCAAAAAGAAACCAAACAGAGAATCTTGTGAAGGCTGTCTCTTATACACATCTAGATATGTATAAGATTTAGATGTAAAAATTTGTTAAATATGTCTTGTATCTTTTGTTTTGTCCCACATTGTTTGGGTAAGAGTTTTACTCTTCTTCTCAAGATTATAAATTAGGTTCTTTGTTAAGGTTATGAATGCACCAAACTAAGTGGGTTTTTAGGCCCTTTTTGGCCATATAACCTTTTGTCATATTTATTTTGAACTTTCTTGTAATTTTGTTATAACAGTGCCTAGGTCCATTTTTGTCTTATTTGTGTACACTTTTTGGTAAGTGTGAATTAGGTCTTTTAGGACTTGTTGTATGTCTATTAAGGCTGTTATTGGTTTTTTTTAGTGTTTTGTTTTGGGTTTCGTGGAAATTTCTCTAAATTTGTATTCTCTTGAATTAGTAGATTTTTTTTAGTGTTTTGTTTTGGGTTTCGTGGAAATTTCTCTAAATTTGTATTCTCTTGAATTAGTAGATTTCTCTCATTTACTCGTAGACTAGGTCGAATTGACCGAACCACGTAAATATGTGTCCCTGTTATTATATTTCACTTCGTTCATTTTCATTATCATTTTCAAGGGCTTATTAAATAATTTTTGCAAATTTTCCAAAACTACGATTCTGACAAACTGGTATTAGTTGTGGAGCTTGATCAAGGGAGGCTAAGAAATCTAAGGGTGAGAAAAAAAATTTCAAGATTTTGAAGAAAAAAATGTTTGAAAAAATTGTGATTGATATTTTTAAAAATATTGTTGAAGAGAATAATGTGGTGGATGAAGTCTATTCATTAAATAATGAATGGGTTAATATAGATAAATTCTTTGATAAAAAGGAATTGATGGAGAAAGTATATGAAAGGTAAAAGATTCGCCCACCGGTGATGGAGACTAAGAAGAAGACTAAATACAAGTTAGAGTTACACAATTTATTCAGCGACAGAATTTCGCATAGAAATAATAGTTCGAGATGGTGTCGGACCGGATTTCATAAAAACTTGATTTAAAGGAGGTTATGTAGGAAATAATAAACCAATCTAATATAGTTAGTTTATTTTATTAAATATTAGTGAGCCAAGTGTCATTTTATTAGTTGTTTATTGGTTAGGTGCATAGTGGTGATGTGGTGATAACTGTATGAGATAATCTCCATCGAGTAATAGTTCTAGTATAAACAGCCGCATAAGGCTTTGAGTAGTTTGAGGTCTTTAAGTTGAAAAAGTCGAAAGCCATATCCTCTTTTTTTTAGTTTTATACACAGCCATCATTGAGAATAAAAAAGCCTTTGCCCAATTTCGATTATTTTCCTTGTGAATTTCTTGTTTTGGATTATTTATTGTTTTTGGTTCATCATGTTTTACTTCATGAATTATGATGCTATTGCTTGAAACTCAAATGAATGGCCAGAGACAATTGAGTCAACTGTTGAAAATTTATTCTTTATGAAAGAAAGAGGAGAACTTGGAGGTGAAGAATTTGGAAGAGGAGAGGATGTAGAGGAGAGGAGGAAAGCTGGTGGAACTGCAGTAGGTGTAGACCTTGGAGCTGGAGATATGGTTGCCATATGAACAGCAATCAAATAGATCAAGGAGCACTTTATAACATTCACAAATCACCGTCAGAAAATTCTAAAAGCATCATTACTATATCAAGATTCCAAAAACTCACAGTGAAATCAAAATAAACTTAAAACCAATCTCAATTTTCAAGCAATCATCAATGCTTTCTTGCTTTCAATTTATTCTCCCAATTTCCTAATTTACTCAATAATGCAAGCCAAATGTTAGTATAAATCTCGATTCTAGAAGAGTTTCTTTAGAGTTCAAAGGGTTAATTACACTTTATCCCTTAAACTTTAATGTCACTGACACTTTAATCTCTAATGTTATCTTTTGAGCACTTTACTCCTTCCGTTATCACAATTTAATGTTTTGACCATTTTACCCCTATTCCATTTTATTCCTTTTTCCGTTTGATTACACTTTACCCCTTAAAGTTTAAAAAGGCTAACACTTTAGTCCATAACGTTATTTTTTACAATAAAGTCCTTCGGTTACACTTATCACATACTTAACCATTATAATCCTATTTATTTTAATATTTTTTTTGTTTATTTTGATTTTATGAATATATATTTCCTCAAGAGAAAATTTAAATTAATGTAGAATTAAATATGAACAAATACCTAGAAGTTTAATTCAGCGTATTTACTAGACTTTTTTATCTGAAGTAACCTCACTTGTGTGCCTTACAATTTAAATAGAATGCACATAATACTTATAAATTATGTATAATAATATACGAAAATGATGATGTGTCTCTTAACTTTTAATCATGTGTTTTACAGGTAAAATCGTGAATCAAACATATAACAACTTTTCATAGTTAGTGGAGTAATTTAAATTAAATGGAAGCAACAGTATAAAATAATAAAATAGAATAGGGATAGAATGATGAATACGTTGAATTGGCATAAGCGAAGGGATTAAATGCAAAAAATAAAAAATAACGTTAATGACTAAAGTGTTAGTAATTCTAAAGTTTAGGAGGTAAAGTGAAATTAACTCATGGATATTTTTGTCCATTTAGCCAATTTTTCTAACGCTAGTGTTGACCGTTAGTCAAGGGGGTTTAGTGCTCAAAAGATAACATTAAGGACTAAACTGTTAGTGGTACTAAACTTTAATGGGTAAATATAATTAACCATAGTTCAAATATGCCAAATAGCTCAAATATTGGATGTCAAAAATCCAATCCTGTAGAGGACCCTAAAATGTAAAACCTTCCTAATCAAGATAACATTCAAATGCTTACTAGTTGCTACTACAAAACATTATCCTGCACCAAATAACTCAATCCCACATCAATAAAACCCACAATAAACATCACATATTACTAATCAAAATCAAATTTTGAGCAAAACCCAAATGATCAAATAACCTTTTAGACCAAACACACCAACCCAAATCACTGAATGATGTGTTTATATAGCCCAATTTTGCAAGGATTATCAAGAAGGTGTTATTTTTTTGCTGACCCAAATCCTAATTGGAAAAAAAGGGAAATCATTTAAGGATTTTTGTGGGTTATTTCTTTTTATATATTTTGAAGCGCAATTGAGTTCCCCATTTTGACCCTGGCCTTGTCGTGGTCTTGCCAGTCATCCGTAAGTTTTAATCAGCACCACCTCCTAAGGACTAAATTCACATCAAGAAAAAAGTTTGAGGAATAAAACGGTACAAATTAAAGTTCAGAGACCATTTTGGTCTTTTTCCATTTCCTTCCCAAAGAAAGAAATTTCCCCACATCCCTCCTGACCAGCCAGGCCTTCCGTTTCACCACTACAACTAGTGGCTTTGAAGTTGAACAGGAATTAGACTCTCGACTTCAACGCAATATACAAAAAAATATTCAAGTAGAGTTGGCCTCCATTCGATTTACTGGAAACTAATTTTCAGTCCCCAAAGTATTATTTTCAACTACTTAATCCTAAAACTTTTATTTTTGTGCTAACATTTACTCCTTCGCTCTCTCCACTCTCTACCTAGAAAATAATTTCTGCCACCCTTGACGGCTGAGTCATGGACCATGATTGAAAACAAAATTTTTTGCCAAACTAGGAGAAAATGAAAACATGAAATTAATTTCTGTCAACCACTTTTTGTACAATTTTATAGTATACACTTGGGCCCAATAAAATAAGCTGAAGAATAGAAATGTATCAAACACCAGGTTTAGTATGTTCTATTAAAATCTTGTCCAAAATAGCAAATTGGCCACGATCAAACCCCGTCGCGTAGAACAGCTCATTGCATTTGATGTACATCATACGGCCTATGACATTAGACTCGGCACTTTAGCCGGCCTACATGTATCTGTACGTTCCATTTTCATAATATCCCACACAGAAAAACACAATACACTCTATAGTCTCAATAAATTCTAGAGCTTAGACTCTTTTTATATCTAAATCTTTGCTGATTTAAGTATCAAAGTATCTTCTAGGGATATTTTTTAATACGTGTCAAATTTTAATTTAAAAATTAATTATATAATGGTACATGATTTTGAAAATGCACAAGTCATGTAGTAGTATATAGGTAATAAGAATTGTTTTAACAAAAATCAAATCGGTCAATTACCGAATAATTAATATCAACTATAGTATCAACTACTACTTAGATTATCACAATTTGAGAAGAATTATTTTTGGATTTTTTTCCTTTTTTGGATTTTCATAAAAATAAATTAAATAATGAACTAACCTTAAAAAAATACGGAAAAGTAATTTTGCATAAATTGAATGATAAACTAATTTGACTACGAAAGAATTAATGGACGGTAACATTAACTAAAATCAATTGAATATCTAAAGAAAGCAAAATATAATAAATAACGAAATTGAGCTACAAATTAACCCTAAATAAAATTAATTAAACTAGACAAAAAAACAATTAAATAATTAAAAGAAAAAAATTGAAGTAAGAATAATTAACTTCCGAAGATTGTTACAAGTTCTCTAGAAAATCTACAAATTCAAAAACAAAAAGTGTAATAAATTCACGAATAATCTTCCAAAAATTGAGATTCAAAAATTGCTAAAGTAATTTAATGCACTAAAGTATATAAAATTGGCAAGAGAAAAACGGTAGTGACTACTCTAAATTTTAATTTCTCACTTAATGCGGAGAAATGGCTATTTATAGAAAAATGCGGACTTCTTATTCATAAACTAATTGTGCAGCCCACATTTGACGTAATCACATTTAACTCCATACTGTCGCCCACGTGTGTAGCCTTTGTCCGTTAGATTCCTTTGCTGCCTTGCATGTTATGAACTCCTTTCCATAAACCTTGCTGCAGCATATCCATATCCCTTGCTGCAGCAAGGAACTTCTCTGCCAACAAAAATTTGGCCAGGTTCCCTTTAAGTTCTCTTTTTTTTTTTTTTCTCCGTCCAAGATTGCAAATTTTCACTTTTGAATTTCAAAAGTTACCTTTTCCAGCACAAGAAAAACATATGAATATTACTAACAATTTTAACACAAAATTAATACTAAAAATTTATCAAAATACATTAAAACACACAAAACTTAATTTTAACTTAATACTCCTAAATCACGCACAAAACACCTAAAATTAGGATTACAAAACATCAAATCTGGATTCATAGTAAATAAATTATCCCCAAATTTCTATAATTATCACATCTATCACTAGGTAACCGTTCATATGGGCAGTGGATGACCGAGCAGTTACACGGGATTAGGAAAAACTTGACTAGCTATCCAGTCAATATATGATCAGGTAACCATTCAAAGTACATTGGATGACTAGATACTCGTATCAGAATCCGGTTCATTTATGACAATTTTTTAGCTTCAAAAAATTAAAAAATTGAGTAATTACAAAATATCCCTGCAAATTGGAAAGAGATGAGAAAATCCATTAATATTAAGTCGTAATATGTAAAATTACACAATTAACTTTATAATTGTACTACGTCGAGTACTCATCGAATCACAAATTATCAAGAATGCTACCCAACTTTTAGATTTTAATACCCTACCTGCTCCAACACTAATCAATTATCCTTGTTCACAAAAAAATTTCGAGTATGGAAAGATACTGAAAATCAGGAACGAACAATAACAAAAATCAATTTAGTTAATTTAAAGGTATGCAACTTTGATTTTATATTTTCTTTAACAAAAAAAAAAAATACTTCCTTGATTCTTCGTCCTCTAAATTGTAAATCTAAGGACAATGGATATTTTTGCAGTGATTTGGTAACCAGAAGAAGATTTGTCAAAAAGTTGAGTAGATTTTGAGAAAAGACGTATCTCAATCTACAAAAAGGTTTACCCTGAAGATTTGAATACTTGATCAGCACTTGACAACTTAAAATGAAAACTTGCAGGACTTCAAGGATTTGACAGTCGAAGAATGCGCAGAGCTTCAAGGACCTGGGAGACTTGATGTATACGATAAATCTCTAATGCAGCGTATCTTGTGGGAGGGTATTACCCTATTTATAGGCAAAAATTAGGGTTTCCTATCCTAATGAGTTACTTGGGACTTAAGTCACTCAGGATTAAAGACGAAACATGGGGCCGACCCATGACATAGCCCAAAACACTTTAATCTGTATAAAATAATATGCGATTAGCGACGAAAATTTAATGCATTTTTCGTCGCTAACTGTCTGAACGACAGATTTAGCGACGAAAAATGGAACGTCACTTTTTTCTGTCGCAAATCACATAGGACGAAAAAAGGACACCGTCATTAATTTAGCGACGACAATAGTGACGAAATTTGCGACGCAGTTTGTTATAATATTTGCGACAAATTTAGCAATACAACATTAGCAACAAGTTTTGCGACAAAAATTTAATAATTTTCTTATGAATAAAAAGTGAGCGAAGAATTTGGTATTTGATTTTTTTTTTTTAAATATGTGTAGCAACAAATTTAGCGACTCTTTAATTTTTTTTAAAAAAAAAAACTAAAAACAAATTAAAGAAATAAAATTAAAAATTAAAATACATAACAAATTAAATGCAATTATAATATACAAAAGATTGTTCATAGTACATAAAATATGAAAACAAAAAAATCTAAATCTAGAAATCCGTTGCACGAACCGAGTAATTAGACTAATTTTGACTTTGTAATTTGGTGATCTCCTCTCGAAGAGCATCAAATACATCGATGAGTCCATCTAGCCTCTAGGTCATGATATGCATGATTTCTTCCTTGACATAGAGCTTTTTCCAGAGTTGATGCACCTCAGCATCTCGGTCATTGTCTGCCTAGTAGATACCAGATGATGTATTAGTTGTTTAAGTTATAGTGCACTAATAACACCACCAAGATTAATGTAACTAATGAATCTGTAAAATGGTACTCAAACCTCATAAATATGAAACTACACAAGAAAAATAGCAATAAAGTAGTATAAAACTAGTGCCTTTAAAATTATATTACTAAAAAAAAGTACAAAAAATATAACAGCAATATAATTCTCTTGAAAAATAGCACTACACTAGACAGATGTTATATATTTTTACTACTGGTTTTAAAAATAGTAGTACAACATTAGTAATATTTTTTTATGTACTAAAGCTTTAAAAAATAGTAAAAATATTTACTGAAAAAGTTTAATAAACATAATATTTATTAAAGCGTTAAGAATAAAATTAATACTAAAAGTGCCTACTAAAGCTAATAAATTACAAACTTATTTAATCTTTACTTTAATTAAACCTTAATATAAACTTATTTATTAATGCCAAATATTTATAAAAAAATCGTCAGAGTCTCCTCTATATTTTTGACCTTTTCCCCAAATTTTTAGAACTAACCAACAATCAAAATATTCAACCATATGAACCAAATTCACAAATATCATAAAAAACATAACACCAAATAGTACTACTTTTCATAAACTAATTTAAACAAAATTCACTAAATTGTACTCAGTTAACACATAATTACTTACATCGAATGCATAAACTGGTATTAGCTAAAGTTGGAAAAGCAATTCTACAATTAACTTACATAAAATTGAACTTAATTAAACTTTCTTATTGTAGTTTATATGGTTCGTTCATTATTTACAATACACCATACAACCATTGTGCAATCTACAATTGTCTTGTAGGTCACAAGTTTTTAACACTTAAAACATTAAAAAGGCGAGACATACTTAGATAACAAAGCCTAACAATTAGAAGTGAACTAATACCGGATGTAAAAAGAAAAATGAGTAGCACCTAAATATTCGTTTGACTAAACACTAAATTACCTTTTAACTCCTAGATGATAATTTCAATAATCCTAACATAGTTAAATATTTAGAGTTATCAATATATATTTTCAAACAATTAGAACAATATCTCAGATTTCAACAATATATAAACATTTCTTGATTTTTCTCTTGTAAGACTATTATATTGAGTCTATTAATATTGTCTTATTTTATTGTTTCATTTAAAATGTGTTATACTATAAGTTAAATGGATTTTTTTTTTTAAATTATACTAAACCAAAAAATATATATTACAAGTATGAAAAATAAATAACCCTAAAATTACACTTAAAATTAACTTTTCATAAGAGCTATATTACACATAAATTTAATCCTAAAACTAAAATTCCATATATAATTAAATAACCCTAAACCCAAAAATATAAAGGCAACAAACATTAAAATCATAAAAATTTATAGAATTTAGAACCAATATTACAAGTATGAAAAATAAATAAACCCTAAAATTACACTTAAAATTAACTTTTCATAAGAGCTAAATTACACATATATTTAATCCTAAAACTAAAATTTCACATATAATTAAATAACCCTAAACCCAAAAATACAAAGGGAACAAACATTAAAATCATAAAAATTTATGGTAATTTATAACCAATATTACAAGTATGAAAAATAAATAAACCCTAAAATTACACTTAAAATTAACTTTTGATAAGAGCTAAATTACACATATATTTAATCCTAAAACTAAAATTCCATATATAATTAAATAACCCTAAACCCAAAAATATAAAGGCAACAAACATTAAAATCATAAAAATTTATGGAATTTAGAACCCTAATTTACATTATAATTGAAATTAAATAAGAATGAAATAAATAAAATTTACTTACCGCCATGTGAGAGAGGTGATTGAAGGTGGCTCACAGTGATAATAGGGGCTGAGGGTTGTGCTAATGGTGGTGGGTGGTCCTAGTGGTGGTGGAGGTGAAATGGAGTAAGAGTAGGTGAATTTGTGTGTGAGAGGAAAGAAAAAGATAGAGGAAGCAGTGAGATTTTGACAAAGAGAGAGTAAATATCTAGCTAGGAAGGAATATGGTAGAGAGATGTGAGATTATGCTATTAAAGATGGAGAGAAAAAGATACAGATGAGTGAAATGAGAAGAAGAAGAAGAAGAAATGGCAGAAGATTAAAAGGTCAAAAAATAGAGACGGTTTTAGCGACGAGATGGATTCGTCACTAATTAGCGACATCTTTAGTGACGAACAAACTATTACATGCCAGTTGTATGCCATTATGTACAGTTTTTAGCGACGAAAATAAAATTCGTTGCTAATCTGCTAATTAGCGACGAAAATTTTAACTTTCCCGCTCAATAATTGTTTAGGTGGGATAAAGATTAGCGACGAATTTAGTGACATACACTATTTCAACCATAGCAACGTAGTTAGCGACGAGGTTTTTTCGTTGCTAATTTAGTGACGAAAATAGCGACGATATCCCATTGCTAATGTTCGCGCTCTTGCGCTCTATAACTTGTGACGAAAACTGTGTCAAAAATTTTGTTACTAGTTAGCAACAAATTCAGTGACGAAGTAGTGACAAATAGTAAATTCGTTGCTAAACTCGTCGCTAATTTAGCGACGAATTTTATCCGTCGCTAAATTTTCGTTGCTAATCGCGTATTATTTTGTAGTGAATAGACTCTAGTCAATTTTATTCACGTCACTTAATCGTCTCAAATCTAAAGAAATCCACTTATCACATCCTTTGAGTTATTGGGTCTTGACTTAAACATTCTACTTAAATTAATTAATCAAGATAATTATTTAATTATTGTATTAACTAATAATAATTTAAAATTTGACGTTTACAAATGCCTCATTTCAAGACTTGGTAAAAAATTTCTTTGTCAAAAAAATTGAAACCTGTTGGAGAATTTTCAAAATAATTACTGTTTTACCAAAGGATGCCCTTATTTTCATATGAGTTAGATATTGTTTTAGTTACACTATTACACCAAATGTGCTTTTCTTGTCATATGAGTTGCATTGTTTTAGTTGCATTGTTTTAGTTGCATTGTTTTGGTTGCATTGTTTCACTTATATGCTTACTTTGAGTGAAAGGAAGTATTCAAACTGTTAAATTATAACCCTTCATTCTCTATAAATGAACATCACTCTTTTCATTTTTAACATCATCTTTTGATTACAATTTTGTAGATTTTTATTTTCACATTTGAAACAAACTTATACTCTCATATTCAAGTATTCTAATTCTTATTCGGCAAAGGAATTTGAATACTATTGTTTTCCTGTTGCTATCTTTGTCAAGTGGCTAGAATAAGTTTGTGGAAAACTATTTTAGTGTATTGCATTGTATCCTAAAGGAAATTTGCCATATCTCTTTGCATCCGAACAAAAAGGTTTTACGAGAGGCAAATTAAGCCTAAAGGAAAGTGATTATACTATCATGCCTTGGAATAATTGCACAAATCTTTGAGACAAAAGTGCAAGCCACCCTCTCCACACCAACAATCTTTAGGTTTAATTTTTGTGTTAAATCTTGTAGCAATGGTAACTTCAACCATCAAGGAGTTATCCACTGATTTTATCAAGTTGTCAAGGTTTGAAGGAGGAAACTTTTGTATCTTCGATGGCAAAAGAAGATGAAGATCCTTTTTACAACATTGCATGTTGCATATGTGCTTACAACGAAAAGGCCAAATGATACTGAAAGGGAGACTTTGGAACAAATTCGTTCAAGGCAGAAATGGGACAATGATGACTTCAGTTGCATGGGTCACATTTTGAATGGCATGTCGGATGGACTCTTTGACACATATCAAGATGCAATTTCTGCAAAGGATCTTTAGGAAAGACTTGAACCAAGGTATATGCGAGAGGATGCAACAAGTAAGAAGTTTCTTGTCTCCCGTTTTAATAATTATAAAATGGTAGATGGTAAGCCTGTCATGCAACAACTATATGAAATAGAAAGGCTTTTGAATAATTTCAAACAACACAAAATGAATATGGATGAAACTATTATTGTCTCTTCTATAGTTGATAAATTTCCTCCTTCATGGAAAGACTTTAAAAGAAGTTTCAAACACAAAAAGGAGGACATAAGTCTTGAGCAATTGGGTCATAAGATTTTGTTTAGAAGAAGAGTATCGAAATCAAGAAGATACTAAAGACAATGTTCAAGAGGGTGTCCATACAACGGAGAATGGCAAGACCAAATCCCACAAGAAAAGAAGTCACTATTCTAACAACTCAAACAAGAACAAGGTTGCCAACAAAAAGAAGAAAGGTAATTGTTTCTTTTGTGGTAAGGCTGGACACTACAAAATTGAGTGTCGACTCATCAAAAAGAAAGAGAAAGAGAAAGGTTCTGACTCATATTCAAAGGACCTTGTTGCCATGATTTCTGAACTCAACTTCGTAGATGATGATGACAAGGCATGATGGATAGACTCTGGTGCTACTCGCTATGTATGTAAGAGCAAGACTCTCTTCAAATCACTCAAAGAAAGTGATAGAATTGTCATGTATATGGGAAATTCAACCACTGCTGAAGTCAAAGGCAAAGGATCCATGGAACTAGAGTTTACATCCGAAAAATTTTAACTCTTAATGATGTTTATTATATACCGAATAAGATTGTAGGAAAAATCTTGTCTCTGTAACCATGCTAAATGAACATGATTTTAAATCTGTGTTTGAGGGTGACAAAGTTATTATATCTAAAGGTGGTACTTTTGTAGGAAAGTGTTATGTTTATACTAATATGTTCAAACTTAATGTAATTTGTAATGACAATAATAATAATAATAATAATAATAATAATATGTGTGGTTCTATTATATTGTTGACTCTTTTGATTTATGGCATTATTGATTAGGTCATGTGAATTTTAGAAAATTAAATGATATGATGAAATATGAACTTATACCTCATGCAAAAAAGAACTAATAATTCTTGTACTACATGTATGCTCACCAAGATAACTAGGAATCCAATTTCTAAAATTGAAAGAACTTCTAAAGTGTTAGAATTGATTCATTCTGATGTTTGTGACTTGCCCTACTACAAGAAATAATAAATATTTTGTTACATTTATTTATGATTGTACTAGATTTTGATATGTGTATTTGATGTATCTATCAAAAAATGAAACGTTGGAGAAGTTTAAAATCTTCAAAACTGAAGTTGAACTCCAACAAGAGGCATTCATAAGATGTCTAAGATCTGATAGAGATGGAGAATATTACAATCCAAGTTATTTTGAGTCCACCAGTATTATACACCAAACCGCAGCACCATATACTCCACAATAAAATGGAGTTGTTGAAAGAAAGAATAGAGTATTGGTGGAAATAGTGAATGCTATGTTGTCATCCTCCGGTCTATCAAGTGATTTTTAGGGTGAAGCATTATTAACGGGTTGTCACATTTTGAATAGAGTTCCAAGTAAAAGGAACAAGAAAATCCCATATGAACTCTGGAAGAAAAAGAAGCCTAATCTTAAATATTTTAAGGTATGGGGCTGTCGAGCAATAGTAAAGGTTCCTGAACAAAGGTTCCTGAACCCAAAAGAAAAAAAGTGGGTGAAAGAGGAATTGAATGTGTGTTATTGGGTTATGCTGAAAATAGTAAAGCATACATTGATTCCTTGTGATAGAGTCAAATGACTCTTATCCAATCAATACAATTATTGAGTCAAGGGATGCAATTTTCCAAGAACATAGATTCACATCTATTCCAAAAATTCAGAATGATGTTCACTTAGATGAACATACTCCAGGAAATAATGTATCTAATGATATATCAGAAGAGTTGGAACCAAGAAAAAGTAAAAGAGCTAGAAAACCAAAATCATTTCGACCGGATTTTATTATGTTCCTTGTAGAAGGAACAAGAGACTCAATAGAGAATTATTCCTTACTATGTTATAATGTAGAAGGTGATCCTCAAACCTATGAAGAAGCCATGAGATCACAAGATGTGGCTTTTTGGAAGAAAGCCATCCAAGATGAAATGGACTCGTTAATAGCAAATAAAACTTAGAAAGTAGTTAATCTTTCACCAGGTTCCAAGCCAATCAGCTGTAAGTGGATTTTCAAAAGGAAAATGAAAGTTGATAGAACCATAGACAAATTTAAAGCAAAATTGATCTAGTTGCTAAGGGTTTTACACAAAAAGGAGTGGACTATTTTGATATATATATGCACCAGTGGCAAGAATAGCTACAATAAGAGTGCTAATAGCACTAGCCTCTAGATATAGCCTTGCAATTCATTCTTAAATGGTGAATTAGAGGATGAGGTGTATATGAAGCAACACGAAGGGTTTGTGACTCTTGGACAAGAAAACAAAGTATGTAAACTAGTTAAGTCTCTATATGGACTTAAACAATCCCCTAAGCAGTGGCATCAAAAGTTTGATGAAGTAATTCTTGCTAATGGATTTAATATAAACGAATCTGACAAATACGTATATAGCAAATTCCATAATGGAATAGGTGTCATGATTTGTTTATATGTAGATGACATGCTCATCTTTGGTACTGATTTAGAAGAGGTAAAAACAACTAAAAAGTTTCTATCTAGTAATTTTGACATGAAAGATATGGGAAAAGCGGATGTGATCCTTGGTATGAGGATAGTTAGAGGTGAAAATTAGTCTTGGACTATCACAATCTCACTATATAGAGAAAGTATTGAATAAATTCAAACACTTGGATTGTTATCCCGTAAGTACTCCTTTTGATCCCAATATCAAATTAGTACCAAACAAAGGTTGTCCTGTTGCATAACTTGAATATGCAAAAGCTATTGGATGCTTGATGTATGCCATGACTTGTACAAGACCCGACATTGCATATGCAGTGGGAAGGTTAAGTCGGTATACAAGCAATCCAAATACAGATCATTGGCAAGCAATCCATAGAATATTCAAATATTTGAAAGGTACTATGGATTGCTGTTTATCATATAGTGGGAGACCTTCTATTTTAGAAGGATTTTCATATGCCAATTGGATAAGTTATAATGAAGATCATGCTTCAACGAGTGGATGGATCTTCATAATTGGTGGAGGTGGAGTTTCTTGGGGATCAAAGAAACAAACATGTATTGCCGACTCTACCATGGCAGCAGAATTTGTAGCACTTGCTGCGACCAAGTAGCAAAGAAGCCGAGTGGCTAAGCAATTTGTCATATGAAATTCCAATATGGCCAAAACCAATGGCGCCTATATCTATACACTGTGATAGTCAATCGACCATGTCAAAGACGTATAACCAAGTGTATAATGGAAGGTCAAGACAGATAGGCTTGAGACATAGCTATGTGAAGGACTTAATAACAAGGGGTGTTATCACAATAATTTTTGTTCGGTCAGAACTTAATCTTACAGATCCTTTGACGAAAGAACTGATAAGGGATATGATACGTAAAACATCTAAAGGGATGGAGTTATGTTCGGTAAAGTCATTGATCACCAATGGTGGAACCTCAACTCACACTTGATTAACCTCAAGTCTTTGGTTCAATGAGTAAATCAAGTACACCATTAGTGTGACTGCAAATGTTCGAATAAATACCATCCTAAGTTTGAGAACACTTGGCACCATAAAAGAAATTGAAAGATTGAGCATTTACTCTTAATAGATCTATAGCATACATATATTATTGCTGGAATGCTTATTATGGGGCATTTCTGATATAGTCTACCTATATGAGTATAAAGTTAGATTGCTTCAAAGAGTCTCAAACTTGACTCATAATTACTCAAGAAATGGATAGGGGATACAAGACCATAAATGTGTCAAGTATTAATCAATGGCATAAGATAGCATTGAAGGTTGATGCATATGCTTGTGCACGCTTGTTCAAATGAATAGATGGTTCAAAGTTTGTCTACCATTCTATTTAGGTGATTGAAACCACAGCATACTAAGTAAAGGTTCAAATCATAAGACACCTTTACCGACAACATGAAATTTCCAGAATTACAAGAATGTGAGAGTATTGTCAAGGATTATTTTGAAAATGGTGGGGGAATGTTGGAAATTTTCAAAAATTATTGTTTCACCAAAGGATGTCTTTATTTTTATATGAGTTGCACTGTTTCACCAAATGTGCTTTTCTTTTCATATGAGTTGCATTGTTTCAGTTGCATTGCTTTTGTTGCATTGTTAGTACCAAAGGATGCTTGCTTTGAGTGAAAGAAAGTGTTCAAACAAATTATAACCCTTAATTCTCTATAAATGAACATCACTTTCTTCATTTTTAACATCATCTTTTGATTACAATTTTGCAGATTTTTATTTTCACATTTAAAACAAACTTATACTCTCATATTCAAGTATTCTAATTCTTATTGCGCAAAGGAATTTGAATACTATTGTTTTCCTGTTGCTATCTTTGTCACATGGCTAGAATAAGTTTGTGCAAAACCACTAGTGTATTTCATTGTATCCTAAAGGAAATTAGCCATATCTCTTTGCATCTAGACAAAAAGGTTTTGGGAGAGGCAAATTAAGCCTAAAGGAAAGTGATTATACTATCACGCCTTGGAATAATTGCGCAAATCTTTGAGGTAAAAGTGCAGGCCACCCTCTCCACACCAACAAAATCTTTTTCAAGTCATCGATCGTCTTGGACATGTTGCTCACTTGTTCTTCCAGGTGTGAAGCATTCAAGCTCACCATAGATGGCATAATGTTGGACTGTTCAAAAGTGATGCCTTTAGAGTTGATCTCATGTAGATCTCTAGTTGGTACCTTGGAACTTGAAAGATTGTCTACAAATGAATCCAAAGTATTGCCCCCAATAGAGGATCTACCGCACACACCATGGAAGCCTTCTTTTGTAGTGAATTGACCGAATCCAAGTGACTCTAATGAGATTGCATAGCGTTTCTTACTTGTATCTGTATTGCAATTTTTTTGTTGGGCTATCCTAATAGCGAGAACTTTAACTCTAGCACAAGTCATTGGTCTAGAGTATGACTCCACAGAAGAAGTTTCGAATGATATGTTCTCTTGGGCAGATTGGTTTCCTTCTGTAGTCATGAAACTTTAAGATCTTAGAGATGAAGGGTAGAGTTGGTCCCACTAGGCGTGCCAAAAAAATTTTCACACAAAAAAATTTGAGTATGGAAAGATACTGAAAATCAAGAACAAACAATAAAAAAAAATCAATTTAATTAATTTAAAGGTTTGCAACTCTGATTTTGTATTTTCTTTTGCAAAAAAAAAAAAATATATATATATTCCCTTCAATCTTGCTCTTGTAAATTGTAAATCTAAGGATGATGGATTTTCTTGTAGTGATTTGGTGACCAAAAGAAGATTTGTCAAAAACTTGAGTAGCTTTTGAGGAAAGACGTCTCTCGATCTATGAAAAAGTTGAACATTTGAATACTTGATTAGCACTTGACAACTTGAAACAAAAATCTTGCAAGACTTTGAGGACTTGACGATCAAAGAACGTGCAGAGCTTCAAGTACTTGAGAGACTTGATGTATGTGATAAATCTCTAATGCAGTGTCTCTTGTGGGAGGGTAGTACCCTATATATGGGCAAAAATTAGGGTTTCCTACCCTAATGAGTTACTTGAGACTTAAGTCACTCATAATTAAAGACAAAGCATTAGGCCAGACCATGACATATCCCAAAACACTTTAATAGACTCGAATCAATTTTATTCATGTCACTTAAAGAAATCAAGCCCAAATCTAAAGAATCCACTTCACATCCTATAAGTTATTGGACCTTGACTTGAACTTTCTAGTTAAATTAATTAATCAAGACAATTATTTAATTATTGTCTTAATTAATAATAATTTAAAATTTTGACGTTTACAATCCTATTGTTGCATTTCAAGATGGACCAAGTTAGTGAATTTTTTGGGTGGACAGATTAAAATGAACATCCCTACTTGCAAATACCCTATTCCTACTGTTCACGAGAAATAGGTTATAGGTGGATTGCAAGGAGAAAGGGGTAGATTGATGTGGAAAAGAGGCAGAAAAGGCAAAACAACTGGAGGAGAGGAGATGTGGTAGGGTTGGGTGGTAGTGGTGAGTAGAGAGGAAGTGACTTAGAATATATATATATATATATATAAGAGAAGTTCCATTATATATATATATATATATGTCCAAACGAATTCCTAACTATGGGTGTAAATAATTGTGTTGAACTCAAATGGAGTACTTAAATATGATTCGAGTTCGGCTCGAGTATAACTTACCCTATTTGAACTAGAGCTCGACCTCCATTGAACTTCTAATGTGGAGCTCAAGTTTTAGCTCATTAACTTTTAACATAGGCGGTGAACTCAACCAAAATATAACTCGAATTTGAGCTCGTGTTCAAGCCGAGTTTAAACGAACCCAAGCTTCTACTAAGTTTGAGTAATAAAAATTATAAAAAATAATATATATATATATATTTTTTCTTAATTAATAATAGATTTGATTAATTAAGCTCGATGAGCTATCGAACCTCAAACATTATAGCTCGACTTGAGGTTGGGTTGGAGGTGAGTTTTTGACCAAGTAAATAGTCTTGAACAGTTTGGTCGTTTGCCACCCCATTCCTAATCAAAATTTTCGAAACACTAACTATTCCAATGTTTCTAATGGACAAGTTTTTTATTATTCTTCTATTAATGTTTACAATCATTTCATAACACGTTTTTTAATTATTTTTTTATCTCACATCTCATATTATAATCAAAAAATTACTATACTAAATTTTTTTAAGGGTAAATTATCATAAATCCTCATGTGGTGTGGTCATCCGACCCATAACTCCCATGTGTTTTGGAAACATAACTTAAAACCCTATGTGGTTTGGACTAAATAGTAATATGGGCGGAAATCATTCAAATTAACTGTATTTGAAAAGCACGTATTTCGAAACGAATTTTTAATGAAAAATATAATTTTTTCTCAAAAAGTTTAGGATAAATTATGATAAACCCCCATGTGGTATACTTCTTGGACTCACAACCCCCATATGTTTTTGTAAATATACCCTAAACTCCCATGTGGTCTGGACTAAACGGCGAAGCAGACATAAATCATCGAAACTAATTATATTTACTATACACATGCCCTTATTACGAGTTGTTGTCTGAAAATTCATTTTTCCTCCCAAAAAATTAAAATTGCATGTCCAACCTATCCTTATTTTTATTTACATGAACTTATTTTCTAATTTGCTACATTTCTGTGATCTATAATTTATAACCAAAATGTATAACTACAAGGATGCATAAGGTATTTTTTCGTAATTTTTTTCTTTTTTTTCGTGCATTAATTTACAGATTTTTAATTGTAATAATTAACTAATATCATTTTCTTCATTTTTAATCACACAAATTGGAAGCTACAATTTCTGAAAATGGGAGAATGAATTATCTGAAAATTTTGATATTAAATTACATATCGGGTAAAAGTATAATTTTGAAAACTGTAACTGTGGATGATTTTTGTCTGTTTTATAATTAGTCTAGACTACATAAGGGTTTAGGGTGTTTTTCCAAAATATACAGGGGTTATGGGTTCGAGAGTCATACCACATGGAGGTTTACAATAATTTAATCTAATTTAAATATGTAGTAAGAACGTAATTTCAATGAAAACTATTTAGTTAGGCCACACGAGAGTTTAAAGGTATATTTTCAAAATACAAAGTTTATAGATCAAATAATCATACCAGGTAGAAATTTACCTTTTGTTTCACAAAAAAAATAATATTCTGAATAATATCCGCAAAGAGAGCCAGTTTTGTATATATGAATCGGGCTGGAATTCCCAATCCAGAACACGAACCAAGCAGCCTCTTATATGTAGAATCTCGCTCGGGCTATTCCAATTTTGGACTATATAATAAGAGGGCTTGAATACGAATATTCCAAATACGGGTAACACACGGGTCCAAAATGCCAACATGCCTGTAAGCGTCTCACGTCATCAGACCCCACTCAGAAGCCCAACACCTGAACCACAAACGATGTCGTTTGGTTCACTATTTTCAGTCTTCTCATCAGCCGGCAAAATTCCCTTCACCACCTTCCCCTTCCTTATTCCTACTTACAAAACCTCAAGAATCACAACCAAAACCTAAAAAATAATTTGTGAGTTCTTTAAACAATTTAATTTTCCTCCCCAAGATTTCAGTTTTTTCTGTTTATTTACTCAAAAATACCTCAAAGAAATCAAATGATTTATTAGCTCCATTCAGACTTCTTTAAGAAAAAGGTACAACTTCTCCTCCAAGTGGTACCACTTCACTTTGCTTCCTATATATTCATGTTTATGGCTACTATTCTTACCAGCTCAACTGAAATACCTCGGATAAACATCTAAAAAAACTGTTTTAAGTATTCATTCATATATGCATTTTTTTTTAAAAAAAATTTAGAGAGAAATTTTGTTTTTAGTAATGAGGGATTTAACATTATACATTATTTTATTGTTTTTGTGTTGATAATGTGAGTCTGTTTGCAGGATTGGATTTTTATATTTTGTTTTTTGAAAGAGAAATTTCCCCATTTTTATCTGAATTTTTTAGATTTTGTTTCTGGGTGGAAAATGAATGGGATTCTGTAATGGTGATATTAATTTATGGATTTTTTTAGTTTCTCTAATGCAAGTAATTATTTGGGGAATGTGTTGAATTTGATTCGGTTTTAAGAGAATGAATTGTAATTAGGATGATGCAAAATGATACTTGAGAAAAGCGTTTTAGACGACACGTGAAAGATTTAAGAGCCTAAGGTATAATGATGGTCATTGTTTTTCTTACGTTAGGTTATTCGCTCATGGTTTAGGAGTTTAAATGGATGCGACATCTAAATGTGCATGTGGGAATGTGTGCATAGACTTGTCTCACCGGGGCAATGGTGATAGTGATGGTGGTGATGGTACTACTAGGAGAGGTGTGGAAGACAATGAAATGAATGTAGGCCTTGAAGGTAATAATGGGAGTAGATCTGGGGATGCTGAATCTGACCGTAAGAATGTTAATGGACTTGAAAGCAGTTGGCTGCGACTGAATAAAGGTTTTGATGAACTGACTGAAGGAGATGTTCTTGGAATGATATTTGACTCTGATGAAGAAGCGGGAATGTTCTATGAAACTTATGCCAAAGTTATTGGGTTTAATGTACGAAAGGTGGACACGAAACGCGATAAGCAGAATGTAGTAAGGTATAGGAGATGGGTTTGTTCAAGAGAAGGCCATCGGGAAAGTTAGATGAAATGGATTAACTATGACAGGAAACGAGATCCGAGGCCTACAAGCAGAGTTGGTTGTCTTGCTAGCTTTCGTATAAAAAGTGATAGAAAATCAGCGAAGTATATTGTTACAGGTTTTATTAAAGAGCACAATCATGACTTGGCATCTCCTAAAGTCATCCCCCCCTTTATGCAGCCTAACAAGCGTGCACGAAGAGCAGTTCACAATATTGGGTTCACCAAAAAAGATGTAGAGCGTGCCTGGGCCGGATCTGACATTCAGGATGGTGACAACACTGAGTGTGTCTTAACTCACTGTGTTTTAGCTTACTTGTGTGCAAAGAGCGACTATGATCCTGGGTTGTTTTATAAGTATGGTGTTGATGAAGAAGGCCAATTGCGCAGTATATTTTGGGCAGATTCAAAGTCCATAGCAGATTATTCCTTCTTTGGTGATGTTTTGGCATTGGACTCAAAATATAAAACAAATGCTTATGGAAAACCCTTTATTATTTTTTCGGCAAGTCTTTTAATAATCATCACCAAACAACCATCTTTGGTTGTGCATTATTGGGAGATGAAGCAGCTGATACATATGTATGGATGCTTGAAACATTTCTGGCTGCCATGAATCAAAAGGCACCTGTTTCAGTTATTGTGAATGGTGAAAAAGCAATAGAAGCAGCAATTGAAAAGACATTCCCCACATCCCATACCGTATATGTCGTTGGCGCCTATATAAGGATGCTGTTTCTAAAGCTGGTGATACATCTTTTGGACCTGATTTCAAGAAGTGTATGGAGGAAAATTGTGCACCAGATGAATTTGAGGTGGCTTGGATCAAATTAGTGGAGAAATATGGACTTCAAGGCCATCCATGGTTTGAAGAGACTTACTCCAGGCGTACAAAATGGGCAGAGGCTTACGTGCGAGAACATTTCTTCGCTGGTATGTATAGTATTCGGGGCCAAGGAGCAAGTACATACTTCAGCCGATTCCTGAAAGTTCGGCTCAAGCTTCATGAATTGCGTAAGGTATTATGACAAGGCTCTTGTTTGTTTTCGCGACGAGGAGGCCAAAGAAGACACTGCGTCCGAGAGCAGTTTCCCAGTTCTTTCTACGTTTTTGAGGGATTTAGAGGGGCATGCTGCTGATGTCTTCACGAGAAATATGTTTATCAAATTCCGTGAACAAATAATGAGTGATGCCATGCTAATTGTGACTAGTAAACAGTACCTTGAGGATGAGGCCTGTTGGACTTACAATATTTCTGAATATATGAAACCTGACACGACATGGAAAGTCCACTATGATCCAACTAATCAAAGATTGACCTGCTCCTGTTTCAAGTTAGTCACAGAAGGGATGCCTTGCTGCCATATGGTCTCTGTGATGAAGGCTGAACACCTGAGAGAGATTCCTAGATGTTGCATTTACAAAAGATGGACCAAATGTGCACGGAGTGATTTAGACTCTGGCATTGATATTCAAGCCTTAAATACCACCACACAAGTTGCACGTTTTGGAATATTTGAGTTCTTTGTGTAGTGAGATGAATTACTATGCTTCTCAAACAATGCAAGGTTTTAATGAGACGCGCAATCTCATTTGTAAGTTCACATCTCATGTGAAGCAGATATACATTTCAAAAGGTGAAGTGGACGAACCAGCTACAGAAGTGAGCCATGATGCTGATGGCTCAAGCACAAAGTCTGGTGATCCCAGATCAACAGACTCCAATGGGCAGTGTGATGCTGGACCAGTGGAAGTAACCCAACGTGGGGATTCTGGTCACTGCAGGTATTGGAGTTTTATGCAACATTGACTGCCAGATGGAGCTGTTAGTCTGTTATGTTGTTTTCCAACTATTTTCACATATTATTTAGATCATTGTTATCATACTGTAAATTGTTAGTTTTCAAACAAATTCAATATTAAAATCAAGTGTAAGAATACAGTGACATTGTGTTTGGATGGAAGGATTTGGGTGAATTTGATTTGAAATCCTAATATATAATAAGAAATCCAAACATTAGGTAATTGATTTAGTTATGGATTTGAAATTCATTAACAAATGGGAGTATGATTTTAATGGTTAAATGAGTGGATTTGAAATTTACCCAAATTTCATGTCATTTCAAATCCACCCAATTCAAATTCATGCATTTCAAATTCTTCCTTCAAATTGAACCCACCCATCCAAACACAATGTAATTTCAATTGCATCATGTTGAATTGAAATGTTTATAGATTACTGAGGAGTCTGTTTGTGTTTCCAGATACAAGTTCAGTGCTACCTTGTACGCCCTTCTCAAATCTGGACACTGCATTGCAAAGAAATCATAGATTCATTTTTTGGTTTTCTTTTGCATTTTCAGCAATCATATACTAGTTTTCATCCCTAGAAATTGTAGCTCCAACTTGCCTCAGTAATCCTTTCTCATGTGGTTCTGTCTCGCTACTCACATCTTTTTCTTTTGAAAGGACCCATAAATCAACTTAGTTGGTAAGACGCTTCCCTGTGATATAGGTCATACAAGGGTTCGAGTGACCAAAGGGGTAAGTGAAGATCTACTGTAGGTCCTTTTAGAAGAAAAAACAAAAATCAGATTGAAAAAACATATATATATATATATATATATTTTTATATTTTTTGGTAAGCCGATTGAGAAAAGGAATTATTAACGTGTGTTTGAGATGAAGCTGAAAAGATCCTTAGTAACAACATATTCTTCTACAGGTCCACCAGTGATGCTCAAACTACCTTCTCGCTACTGCATCTAAATCATGGCTGCCAAACAGCTGCAGATATTGGCACAATAGATGGTTGTGAAGGCAGCAGACACAATGGAAACATATCTGAAATGCCAAGCCTGAGTAGGAACTTCCTGTGGGAAGACAATCTTTAGACTCCTCAAAGGACCTATCAGGTAGGTTTGTTTGACTTTTAAGTTTCAACTTTCAAATATAATTTCTCAAACGTTTAGCCAAGCACTGCTGTACCCCTCAATCTTTCTAATACATTTTGACAGTCAACACTTACACCCCTGGAACAAAACTCAAAGATTCTGTCCACAGACATGAGACACCATCACCAATGAATAGCAAAATGTCCAATATACCAATAAGGATTAATTACACTTAACCACCATAAATTTGTATGCATATATCACATTACCTATGTCACTGCTAGTTGGGAGGTCAAGAGGATTAGAATGGTGTCAGTTTGTAGTTATAATCTGTGATAAGTTAAAGCTATGTATTTACGCAATTACCAATTTCAAAAAATTTATGGACGGATTTGCTAGTGAGGCTGCTTATTCTTCTTTTTGGGGGTCAGGTGAATCTCATTATCTCAAATATAAGTTTGAGAGGTTTAAGCATGATTAAGCCTCGTTAGAATAAAGGTGTCAGTGTTGAGCTTCAATGTGTGATCTCCTGACTAGTTTAAGAACTGAAAAGTATTTAGTGAGGCTTCCAAGTTTTCTTGATTAACTTCACCAATCTGCAAAACTGAATCTAGTTCGTTTTTTATTTTTTGATATATTCTTTTGGGCTGTTTTGTATACATTGATGTGTCTGTCTAAATAGTAGTTCCTGCCCTTGATATTTTTTGCTTTTGAGTACCATATAATTATATGAAAAAATAATTTGCAACTTATCAGGTCAGAAATGTTAATGAAAGCACAATGTTAACTAGACACAACCTCTAGCTGTTCTGTGTCAGCAAGCAGATCCAGGCCTGACTGCCAAATTTAAGTATTTATTACTCATATTCCTTCACCTCATCCTTGCTTATCTTCCTCATCACATATTTCTTGGGTAGATATCTGACTGCAATTAGTTGTTTTCGTAAGTTTCCATTTGTTTTACAATTTATTTGAATACTTCGTTCTATTTTCCATTTGGGTATTTTCCGCATTTTAATACAAATTTCTACCTTTTATCCTTTTAACCAATTGGAAACTAACAACATATATACCTTTTAACCAATTGGAAACTAACAACATATATAGTTAAAGCAGTATTTGAATTATTTCTGTTGATGACGAACCAAAAAATTTGAATAGCATTGACTGTTGAATTGGATTCATTGTGTGTTATGTGTAGATATTCAAACAAAGATGGTTAAACTGGTCTATATTTGATAACTGTGGAAAGATATCTTGAATTAAAAAAGAGCTTGAGGAATCTTTCTTTTGGAACTAGTAAAGAGCTCGTGGATTATTTTGCACCCAATTTTGGTTTGGTCTTGTGGATGACATTATATGCTTGTGGCTTTTTTCGTATATTGGATAAATTACTATTAAATTTTAATTGGAGATTTGTAGAAACGATGGTCTATGTGGCATTTTAAATCTAGATTTACAATTGTTAGGAGCCATATCAACTAATATGAGTCTCTAAGAAGTGCATTATATTTTGTACATTTGTTGTGCCTGAGTACAGGGTGGGGGAGGGTTCTTGGTTGGCAAGTCAACAGTAAGGCTCTTGATTTATTTTCAGTGTTTAGTGCACCACTTCGATGGGATTGCAAGATGATTTTTATGCATCAAGAGTGACTTACATTTGTAGGCAATTTTTTGACTTATTCATGGTAAATGTGCACACATCAGGTGCTTAACCCAGTTGATTATGGTACTTCCATTATACATTGCATGCTTTGCCCCAAAAGAAGGTATACACATTGCAAACATCTCTTCTTACATCATATATGTGTGATTTATTCAAATGACATATAAGGACTTGACTGGAGTAAGCACCAAGTAGCATTTTGGCTTTGCTTTTATTGATTGTTTGGCATAATTCTTTGGACTCAGTGTTCAACTTTGTATCAAAGTAGGGTATCAAACTGAAAATGGTAGTACAATGGTCGATACAGTTTTTGTGGAAACACTTGCATTTTATTAGTTTCTAGCTTAGTTTCCAACCTAAATGAAAAAAAGTTACTAGTTTGTGTTAGACTTCATACCAGACCATTATGCACGCGGGTTCACTCAAAAACGCATAATTGCTTGTGTTTTCTAGTGAAGACACTGTGTTACTCTATTGCACTAGGTTGTGTAAATACTAGAGGAGTTCAAGTAGACTTCGGTTTGTTCACCTCGTCAACCAACTTTCTCCTGTCAATGCAGTTCCGTAGCCTACAAAACTTTGATGTAGGTCTTTCCTGCAATTTTTCAATTAAAATTGTACTGAGCTTGAGATGGCAAAAGTTGGTTGCTTCTTTTGTGGGCGTTGTTGCACGTTTGTATCTCATATAAAACTATGGTGTAAAATTCGTAGTTCAAAATGCAGGTGAGCTGAAGCCATTGGTTTCTCAGCTTAGATATCCATTATTAGTTCGTGGTGGTATTTTTCTCTTGGAAGAAAAAGAAAGGAACCAATCGCAACATGGTCTCTCCGTTTATGATTGATTGATGCAAAAGCTAAATTGGATATTCTATTTTTTTAAAACCGGAACCTTGGGATGGTGTTGTGTTTGTTCATGTTCTTTTCTTGTGCTTCCAGGTCTATGTTAGTCACTCAACACTACTTAATTGACTAGCACAATCTTTTTTGATGTTATGAAAAGCAAGGGGTCGTTCCCTCTTTGTAATATCAAGATTCAAGATCCTGTCTAATAAGCAGAACTCCTTAACCACATACCTGGTGTAGTAGTAGCTGTTTTTTTAGGCACCAAAAAAATAATAATAATAATAATAAAACCCTTTTATCATAAACTATTATGAAACATATTTTAAAAAAATCATGCAACAAGGTTAAAGAAAGTTGCATCGTGTTTAAGTAAACATGTTTGGTCTCCCAGTCTTTCAGTTTAATCACCTGATTTTACCAGACATTACAAGGTTAATTCCTTGTCTGATCATTGTAGTAGACCAGTCTGGTTCTATGGTTGGTTTATTAAATTTACCGATTGAATCGCAGAGTGAGGCTGAATACCACCTCTTTACATTTTGCAAAATTACTAAATTGTAAATGATAAAATTGAAAAATATTTTATTACCCCTGTAAGATTTTCTTAAATTCATTATTATCCCTACATCTAAATCCTTATTCTGCTATCTGAATCAGAGTACGATAGAATTATTTATATGTGTTCTGTGGATTCACTCCTAGGAAAATTTCTGGACCTCTTTTCATGTCTTCGACGTTCTTAGTGGTGTCATAATAACGAGTTACCACAACAAAGCCTATTATTGTAATGGTAATGTCTGATTTTGTACCTGTGGCATACATTAGTTCAATTTCCTATAATTAGCAACATTTTTCCTTGCGTATTTCTTTTCCCTTCTGTCCAAATTATGGCTTTTGCATCAATATATGTCATAAAAACTATTTCGTAGATATGAAAATCTATAGGAAAATGATTTTCTCCAAGCACAGAATTGAAGTACGTATTCACTAATTTGACTTGGTGCTACAAGTTAAAAACAACATTGTTTGTTCTAACTAATTTAGTTTAGCAAATGAAAAAAGTTCTTTCTCAAACTATTACTATAACAACATCAACTCCAAGCTTCGAATTGTAGTGCCCTAACAAAATAGTTGTCCGGCCTTTTATAAATGGTGTTGTGAGAATAACTTGGGATAGAATTCTCCAACACATGATTATATTTTTATATTTACTGCATCAATTACTTTTAACTTTTTATTCTTATATATTGAATGAATTAATTATATATTTTCCTTTCCTCCAAATAACAAAGATTGTTAAAGAACATGGCTTATTTGACGATGAGTGGAGTGACTATAAATTTTATTAATTAGTTTAAGATCTTTTGACTATTTAATGTGTGATATTTTTTTACTTAGCATCCCCTCTTACTTGTAACATAGGCTAAAATCGGATATTGGATATAGAAACTCTCACATACTAAAATCGGATGTTAGAAATTTTCTATTTAACATCTCCTCTCACACATGAATCAAATTGATATCAGATATTGGATATTTTCTATTTAACACTCTCTCTGACATGACTTGAGATAAACAATACTATATTAAAAAATATAAGATTTCATTTCAAAATTAATCAAAAATGAGTGAAATAACTTATGAACGTTGTTAACTAATTAATGTAGGATATTTTGCTTAATCGATATCTCATATTTTTCTAAAATGTTTAGAGTTGAAAGAGACAAACTTCTACAATAATTATATTGTCCCTTATAAATCCCATTTTAATCAGATGAAGAGGAAATATTTTCTTTCTGATATTGGCTGTATTCTTTAGAAGAAAAAAAATACCAAAGAAAGACCAAAAGGTAAAAATGCTAAAATAATTTGAGAAAATATTTACGTATAACCTATAAATTTTGTGGTTAGTATTTAATTTTATAACATCTTATTTGTATTAATTAATATTATATATTTTATAAAATTTATAAATAAAATAAAAAATCAGATATATTTAAATATTTACTAATAATTTGTATCTGAATAAAAACGAAAGTAACCACCCAATCACCAAAACAGAAAAGACCATTGAATAGCACCAAAGTGGGTGAAAGCTAATTTCCAAGTGACAATAGAATAGAGATCATCCACGTCTCCGTAGACTTGACCTCAACAAATGACGTGCGTCCAAAGAAAGCTATCGAAATTAACAGTGTTGATTGTGATAGAAAGAGAAATGACGGTGTTAAAGTCGAAACTCATCCATAATTTCCAGCTGAAATTATAAGATATTTACCATAAGATTAAGGAATATTAACAAAAGAAATACAGAAGTTAGACGTGTTACAATTTACCTATATCTAAATAGTTAATTTAAATTTTATTTCAATGAATAGATCATCATATAAAAGAGAATTTAATTTATTCAGAAAAAATTCATCATTAAATTATGTGTAATATTTGAAAGGTACTGGAATTTTAAAATTTGAATGAAAACTAGAATTGCTTAATTAAATCGTAAATTTTTTTTATTATTATTTTTGATTTTGCAAGCTAGTTATGTAAAACATGATTTGAATTATAAACGGATTTGACTTTTAAAAATAATTTTTTAATTTTATGTTTTAAGAATAAATGGAAATTCCTCCATTTACATACAATTTTTGGAGGGCCGATGACAACTTTTTTCAGTTTTTCCTTTTTGTCCTTAAAAAGTCGTATATAGTATTTCTTAAGTCAAAACTTTGATTAACAAAAATTGAATTTCTATTAACTATTATGTGAAGGTTTCTGTTTCAAGCCTATTATGTGAAGTTTATATATGTTGTCCACTTAAACGGAATTTCTCATTAAATCTACTTCAATTAACTGGCGAACCATTTGGCTTCTATTTTCTCTCCTTTCATGATGAATAGATTTTAAAGAAAGAATCTTATCAACTAAACTATATTTCGTTTTTAAAATCTATAATTGTTTAATTATTTTCCATTTTATTCTTAAATCTACATCGATTAACATGAAGAACAAATTATTGGTCTCTATTTTTCTTTCTTTAAATTAGTATATATTTCAAATGCTCGAAATTAAGGAGTAAAAGTTTTCTCTATAACTCCAAACTTCAACAGCTAGTCGATGACTTTATCAAGTGCCATTTCACAAACGCAAAGATATACTTGTAAACTCTATGGTGTAGATTAAATTTTAGATAATCTATGACATCAGCTGATGTAAACAAAATTTTTTAAAATTTAATTTTGACCATAAAGTTTACAAATAAAATTAAAAATCGAGTCTATCTAAATATTTTTCTTTCAGAAATTGGTTAAAATCTATCTGACTTGGCTTAGGCTGCATCCATCTTTCAACGTTAAATTTCCCTTCTATAGTCAATTCAAAGCCACATTAATTACACTTTGAAATACAAAACTCATACCAAGTCAAGACTGGCGATTGTCAATTGGAAGATTCAGTTTTGAATTTTGAATAATCTTCTACTACCTATGTCTGTTACTTAAACTTGCGTACGTGTTAATTACGGAATAATTCTCTTAGATGATTTTTTTTAAAATCTGTTTATAATGTCGTAATTGTTGTGCCCCTAATTTCAACGCTTAGATTCGACATTGTGTAACATTGAATAATTCTTTACACTTCAGTTTAGAAACAAGTCCGTGTTGCGAACTTTGCAATGCAATACAGAGTCCCAAACAAACAGGATCATTCGAGACTCATTCAATTTTTTATTTAAGTTTTATATTTTGAACTAATATCGATGGAGCATTCGTAGACATGAAAATTTTGAAATAAATTGAAATTCCTTATTTAATGTTGTGACGTAGTTTTCAGTGCACCAAGGGTTTACAAAAACGGAAATCATTCTTGTGAATGGAAAATATTATCATAAATTTGGTTTTTGACTCTATTTGTAGATCATGCAGTCAAAATTAAATTTCATAAAATGTTACTTACATCAACTTATGTCATAAATTTCATAACATTTAATTTACACCATAAGATCTATTCAAGAAGGACCAAAAATCAGATCTACCAAAGTCTTTCCCCTCGAGAATAATCGGGCAATCCTATTTGGCTTCTACTTAATTTATGGCATCTTGGTGTTAAAGGTTTAGGCAAATATTTAAATAGATCCGATCTTTGATCCCAATTGTAAATCTTGTCATATGAATTAAATTTTAGGAAAATCTATACCATCAGCTGATATAAGCAAGATTGTTTAAAATTTAATCTTGATCACAAGATCTACAGGTAAAGTCAAAGATCGGATTTACCTAAATATTTTTCTAAAATTTATAGTTTGCCTATAAATCTATAAATGGCGATCCAGTCATAAAGCTTTCTGTCAACCGTGATTAGTGTTGCGCCTTGTTAGAATATGTCACTACAAGAAAAAGGAGCAATGGTTGACTAATAAATCCAGTCATAAAAACTAACTTACTAGTCATAAATACTTTTTATAACTTCTTTATGACCCTCGAACTGGAGTTATCGTATAAAAAATCAGTATACCAATTTTAAAAATGAAGTCTCACATTATTTTATGACTTAAAACTATGGTTTTTAGTTTTTACATATCACAACAACACAAGTAAAAACTTCTCTTTTATCACCATAAAAAAAAAATAATACAAGCAAACACAACCATATTATGACTCAACTTTTAACTTTGTTGTTATTACTCATTATTCTACATTAATAATACTTTATAATCATTAGTCAAACACATTTTTCAATAATTATCTTATCTCGAATATGTTACATTTCAAAAAATAATTACAGTCTGTAATATTATTTTAAATAATATTTAAAATAAGATTATAAATAATAACTATTTAAACGGAGTCACTAATAATACAATGAGTCATATATTGTATATGTAAAGAATTAGGAAAATACTTATATAATTTGATTTTTTATCTTATTTATAAATCATGTGATATGAATTAAATTTTATAAATAAATATATCAACAAATATAAATAAAATTTTATAAAATTAATACATAACATAAAATTTATAAATAAAATTTAATATCAGATCTAACTAAATTTTTTCCAAAGACTTAAAAGGTCAGTTGATTACTACGTACGAATTGTGTTTCAACATTGTTAAAGAAAATATACTTATTTACAGACCGACAAATGTAGACAGAAATTATAAAAATGTAGCGTACATGTGGCAGAGACCCGGCAATCAACTAGAGCTGTGCAGAGTATTTGCAGGCTTCTTGGATGCGTCCAACACCTTTTTGAATTCATTTGCATTGGTATTATGGTGTAAATGGATATAAATAAATTGGATATTTTATTGTTTAAATTTGTTTAATTATTTTAATAAATTTGAAATTTTGTGTAAATTTTATTTATTTATCTTTTAAGTTAAATTTAAACAAAATTTTATCGAGTCGAATTCAAATAATTTAAAATTTTTAATTTATCAAATTAAATTTAAATTAAATATAAAAAATTAACGAATATTAAATTCTATTCAAATAGATTGAATTCATTTACACCCCTAATCTGCACGAATGTTTCTTGTGGATTGCTTCTGTAAAAGTTTATGAATGCAGGGACTGTAGTCATGTTTATTTAACAAATACGTACTGTATTCGTATGAATAGTATTCTACGTTTGAACGCAATAAATTTAGTTAATTATTGCAAGTAATTTTCTCTTCCTTACTACCACAACAAAAGCATAAACATGTTTATCTATACATTTTCTGTCGAATTGTTGATTTAATTAATTTAGTCCTCCTTTGATTTAATCTAATGATTAAGATAATCCATTATGTGAAAACTGCTACTTCAGTCGATTTATTTCTCTTTTCTCAGCTGCAAGGTCAATTGAAGAAAAATTTATGAACCAATTGATACCAATCAAATCTAATACTCACATTCTGTCTCCCCAAATTATGATTTTGGAAAATTCTTCTAACAAATTTAATAGCCTCATTTGAAAGATTTTCCTTTTAACCATATAAAGTAACTTAGTTTAGTAAATATTGATATATGAATAAATATAATAATTTTAGATCGCAGTTAATACTCCTTCAATACTTATTTAGCTCATTTTATGATAAAAATTTCTTGAATCTTTAAATATAATGTCTCTTCAAAATAATGAAAGACTCTTAAATAAAAGATTACTCATATTAATTACAAATTTAATTATTTATAAGAACAAGAAAAATTGTATGGGTGAGTACCATATTGTTATGGTTTGAATACTTGTTCGGTACAAGTTTTTAAATACAACTTCATAATACTTTAATGAACCATAAAATTTCCTTAAAAACATCTATTTGGATAGAGAAAAATATTCATCATTTTTCAAATAATTTTTTGCAATCATTTCATACACTTTTTTCAATCACCTTTTTATCTCACATTTATCTGATTAAAAAAATTAGGGTTAATAGTACTAAACCCCCTTGAACTACACCATTAGTTACACTTTGTCCCTTCCAACTCATTTTGTAGGTACTTAACTCCTCCTTTTTATATGATTGGACAAAAATACCCTTGCTAAATAATTGTTTTTCTTTTTCTTTTTCCAACTATTCTTTCCACCTTTTTTTTTTTGTTTCCTTTTCTTTCCTTTCTTTTTCTTTTTTTTTTTTTTTTTTTTTTCCTTTTCTCCCTTATCGCTTGCTATTAATTGTTTCCTTCATTCTACTATAAATAGTTGTACACTAAAAATAAAATATTTTATTTTCTTTAACTAATTGATTTATTTTCTTGTGTTTATTTATTTTTTAATTGTTATTATAAGAGGATATATATTTGTTATAATAAAGTATTTTTTATCTAAATTAAATTATAAATTATAAAAACATATACAAAAAAGTTGTATTTATAATTAGTCAAT
The DNA here is from genome assembly GCA_025175665.1 of Cinchona pubescens. NCBI lineage: Eukaryota > Viridiplantae > Streptophyta > Magnoliopsida > Gentianales > Rubiaceae > Cinchona > Cinchona pubescens. Next base: position 387,781 of record JANKKI010000074.1, on the reverse strand, counting down.
TATATTGAAAACAAATAAGATATTAATTAGCTAATAATATTTTTATTTGTTTTTTTTTTTACATTGAAAATTATTATACCCTTATTTTTATTTTATCTATTTATTTAGATTTTTAAACTAATATTTGATTTACTAAGACTCAAATTTTTTATTTATTTTCTTATATGTATTTAAATATTTAATTTATAGTTAAATACACTTAGAAGTAACTAACATGTATTCTATTATAAAGAAAATTGTAACAAATTTACAATGAGAAAATTTGTGAAACAAATGAGTTATAAAAAAAAAAACTTAAAATCAAACCAAAAAAATTATATGTCCTAATCATTTCAAATAATAACAGTATAGGAAATGAACTAGCAATTGGTATAAGAAAAGAGAGAGAAAATTCAACTAATTATTTTTTTTTTTTTTAACTCATTTGTTTCTTAAATTTCATTGTTGTAAATTCATTACAATTTCCTGTAAAAGAGAATATATGTTTGTTACATAAATTGTATTTAAAATGTTATTTAAATACGTATAAAGAAATTAGAGTTTCAATAATTCAAAATTTGAGTCTGAATAAATAAAATATTAGTTTAAAAATTCAAATATATAGATAAAATAAAAAATAAGGGTTAATAATTTATCAATGTAAAAAAAAAAGAACAAATAAAAATATTACTAGTTGATTAACTTGCTTATTTATTTTTTATTTTTACTATAGTTGACTAATTATAAATCTAACTTGTTTATATATGTTTTTATGATTTAATTTAAGATATTTATACTTTATTAATATAACAAATATATATTGTTATAATAAGAATTAAAAAATAAACAAAGACAATTAAATAAATAATTAGTTAAAGAAAATTAAAAAATCATGGATTTTAAGTGTACAAATATTTATTGCAGAACGAAGGAAGTAGCTAATGGCGAGAAGGGAGAAAAAGAAACATTAAAGAAGGAGAAAAGGAAAAAAATGTGAGAAAGAATACTCAGAAAAAGAAAAAAAAATAAAAATAATTACTTAGCAAAGATAATTTTATCCAATCATATAAAAATGAGGGGTTAAATGCTTATAAAATAAGTCGAAGGGGATAAAGTAGGTGTAGTTCAAAGGCTTTAGTGCTATTAACCCAAAAAATTATTACAATACTCTTATAAATAACTAGGTCTAAAAACACACTTACGTGTTTGCACATGATTGAGGTTAGTAGAAATTATGAAATTAGTGAAAGTTGTGAGAGTTATATTATAGACATAGAGGCATTATTGTGGAAGTTATAAGATTAGTTGAAGTTATGAAAGTTATACTATAAACAGAGGTGTATTAATGAAAATTAAAAAAAGCTTTACACTAACAGGTTTGCTCTTACATTTTTAAAGTAGTACCATATTATAAAAATTATGAGTATTATATTTTTTTTTTGAGAAATACTCATGTAAACTTGGTCTATAATTCCACTTGTAAAACCTGTGGTGTGGATTAAATATTATGAAATCTATGACATCAGTTAATGTAAGTAAGATTTTATAAAATTTAATCTTGACTATAAAGTCTATCGGAATGCAAAACTTTGTATAAAATTTAATTTTGATTGTAAAATTTACAGTGATCCAAAAACGGGTCAATGGCATTTTTCAATTTTTTTTTTGTGCAATGCCCCGTATAGTAATATATCTATTGCATGAGAGTGTTAACTTTGATACGCGGGATTATGCATTTCCTCGTAATTGTCTCCGAAAGTGCTGATCGGCCTACAATCTTGCGGTGGACCGGGTCTACTAAAAATCATCTCTACTACTTTTATTACCTTCTATTAAGCTAAATCTCTTCTCCTCCTTTCCTGTACATATTTTTCTGTGTCTCTGTTTGTTTTTCTTTTTTAATTTAATTTAATTAATTAGAGTCAGTTTTCATAATTATCTGTAATTAAGTACTAATTACCAAGTACTTAGCACAGTATTATTATCAAAATGGAAGCGGTGCAGGTGGAGGAGCTAACATCCGGTGCGAGCGGCCGCATAATTCCGGTCTTTAAAAACCTCCGCCGCTCATTTTTCTCATACGACGCCGTATTGCGTGGTTTGATATTAATCAAATCTCTTTTCTTATGGATCCTTCTCCTCCTCCTCTTCCCCCTCCGCCACCGCTTTTCCTCCTCTCCTCCGTCTTCTCCGACGTCCTCAGATTCCTCATTCGAGTCGTTGCTGAGAAAGAAGAAATTCCGGAAAGACGAGGAGGATACTCTTAGACGTAGAGCCCTTGCCGAGGCCTTGCAAATGGTCGCCGCCGGAGATACGGTAACGGACGAGACTGACACCGGAAATGGGAATAACCGTCTCCTCTGGAGCATCTCGTTGTTCTTCGGAGTTCGCCGGAACGCTTTATTTTGTCGCTCGTGGCTGCCGGTCTCCGGTAGAATTGAAGTATGGTTCTCAAAATCCTAGTTTTATTTCTGGATGCCACGAATTTTTTCGTATTTTTAGTTATTTTGGCCGTTTGAATCTTTAGATTATCCATATTTACGTGTTTGTTACGGAAAACATTGTGAGCTTTACGTGTCTGATTTATCTATATTTTTGTAGGAATTTTTCTCCCTCCTGGCAGAGAATTTCTAATTTTCTATGGTAGTTGGAATTTTGTCAAGAATATTTATTTATTTATGTTAGTGGTTACAAGTTTCTTGGTTTAAAGCTCGGTCTTCTGATTTCTCAAAGGAATTGGTCTTAGTTTAGGTATGTTTTTTATTGTCTTTTTATAATTTTCTTTTTGGGGAAGCATGTGGTTCTCACTGATTTTGGGAGTTGGGACTGTGGGGCATATTCTATTGCCTTGATTGCATTGGAATATTTAATTTTTTAAGTCAACTTGATCATTTGTTCGATTTTATTTATTTAGTGGGAGTTGCTTGTTGGAGAAAGTAGTTTGATGAAGCTCTTATGCAAACAATTCTTTGTCTATATCAAAATCTTTGTGTACTGAACGATAGGAAGTCAGTGTTTTGTTTCTTTCTTCTCCATCTTGGTGGTATTAGATTAATTGAAGTTTGATTGTGCTGAGTGATATATACCGCAAATGTAATATGAAATTAGTCCTTTCAACCCTTATTCACTTTTGCTGGTATTTGAGGTGTAGCTATTCTAGTGGAATCATCCTATTCTCCTGCTTATAAAGCATGAGTAGGCTAATATGTAACTCTACAGAGTTACCTTTCATCTTGTGAAGAAACCCAACCAAGTGTCAATAATATTGGTCATTGTATACAATGACGTAACAAGCATTTTGAAACAAAATTTGGAACATTTACCCGCCTACCTCCCCCATTTTGATATTCATCATTGTATACGAAGGTAACAAGCATTTTGAAACATAAATTTTGAAGCATTTACCCACCTACCTCTCCCATTTTCTTTCTGTGCCATGCACTATTTGTAAATGAAGACTTTGGATTTCTTTCCCTTTTTTTTTGGGGGGTGGGGGAAAGTTGAATTGTCGTTCTTCTACTTTTACTGGATCTACTTTAAGTTGAAATCTGAAGGTTTTACAGAAAGAACATCTTTGTTTGGAGTCTGTGTAAAGATCACATGTTATGGAATGGTTAATTTCATGTACAGTACTTCTTTAGGGATTTTGAAAATAGACATCTAACCAGTGGGCTATATTAGGTTCTTGAATTCTGTTCAAGACATCCAAGACTGTTACTATATTCATGAAGAAAGAGTCCTAAAAGTTCATCAAATTTTTGTTGTTTAAAATATTGCATACTGTATTATTTTGAATCAACAGATTTGTTGAATCCATCATCCTTAAGATTCCTTTTCTATGTTTTCCCCTTTCTATGTCCTTATTGTTAACGTACTTCTCCTCCTTCTTTTGTGCATGTCCACTATTTAATGTCATGCATTTTATAGCTATTATGGTTGGCTTGTTTCTTTTACACCTTGCACAAAAGAAAAACTGAATATTCATCTAATAAAGTTCTGGAAAACCAGAATTTAAACTAGAAGAAAGGATTAAGGTACTCTGGTGCTTCCATTCTCTGAATTTTTGTGGTTTACATCCCATCGAAAACACGTACAGATCTAAGTATTCAGCTGCACCTTTTTCTTACTCTGCTTTGAACATCTGCATTAATAACATCTTTGTCTCATTTCAGAGGGATCCTGATCATCATCCACGGACTAAATGAGCACAGGTACCACAAGGAACTTGAAGGTTCCCTTTTCCTTTGGGGGAGGGGTTTTTTTCTTTCCTGGGTTATGCCAAGTGGTTGAGGCTGAAATTTGTATCTCTTACACCCTGAACATTGAGCTGCTATTTGTTCATGATGTGATTTCTTTATGTGCAGTGGACGCTATTCTGATTTTGCTAGACAACTCAACTCCTGCAACTTTGGGGTCTATGCAATGGACTGGATAGGTAGGTCCTTCACATCATCTCCTTTATTTTGATACTACCTATGTGTCACCTCCTTCATTTTGATACACTTATGATTTTTGTATTTAACAAGCTATCTGATTTGCAGTTTGCATTTCATATACACGAACTAATTAACTAATAACTTATTGATCATCTTTCTACTCATTCCATATCCATTGCAAGGTAACCATTCTATTCATGTCCATGATTTCCAGAATTATAAGCAATTATATATTTTTCAGGCTTTTGCATCACAATTAAAATTGCTGGGTACAAAAAGCATTGTTTGTTTTGTGATGACTTAATATAGGAAAGATATCTTAATGATTATTCACCAACTTAGATACTTTTCTTGAAGATGATTTTACCAGTGTCCAACATAACATGTAGCTTTGATAATATTCTCTGTGCAAGTTTGTACTCGAATCCTGCCCTTCACTATGATATCTACTTTTACCACAAATGGAAATCCCCTCTTCTTAGTTAAACATGAAGTGCTAAGAAAATGTAAAAGAGAATTTTATGTGTATCCTGGTCCTGCATAGTACACTTCTGGGATAATGACCAGTTAATGACTTTTCCCATGTTAATAACTGTTTTAGCTTTTTCTCATTTCTGTTTTCTACTTTTTTTTTTAATACTTGTCAGATCCATATATCCACATTCATTAAGTACAATTATCACTTTATGATGCTAAAAACAGGCAAATAAATACTTGCTTTGGCTTGATGCTTGATATTTGTCCCTTGAGAAATAGTTGTTGGTGTTGGTGACTGAGGTGCTCATTCCTTTTCTAGGTCATGGAGGCAGTGATGGTTTGCATGGATATGTACCTTCATTGGATCATGTTGTTGCAGACACTGTAAGTTTGTTTAATACATTCCTTTTCATCTGTTTTTTCACTTTCTGTAATGCACAAATCAGTTGTTTATTCAATATTTTGAGTCATTCACCCTATCAAGTTTATTGTCAGTGTTCTGTCATATTATCTCAAGTTGCATCTCCACCTTTCAGCCACACCCTTCACTTATTTTGGCTGTTGCTTTCAGGTGTTATATCAATGTGCCATCTTGACTTAGCTAAATGTTGTTAAATCTAGTTTATTTTGTTTATGAAATAAGCAAAGCTCTTTGTTCTGCAAAACAGGGAGCTTTCCTGGAAAAGATCAGATTGGAGAACCCTGGTATACCATGCTTCCTTTTTGGCCATTCAACTGGAGGGGCAGTGGTTTTGAAGGTAAGGCTGTGTAATAGATTTGAGCATGAGTTTGAATTTCATAGATCTGGTTCCCCGTTTAAGTTTGGATCATCTGCTGTTTCGAGTAGGCAGCTTCGTATCCACACATGGAGAAGATGTTGGAGGGAATCATATTGACTTCACCAGCTTTGCGGGTAAAGCCGGCACATCCAATTGTTGGTGTAAGATCCTGTTTCCTTGTTCCGCATTTGTTGGCTTGAAAGTCAAAATTTATGCAGGGTTATATAAAGAACTGGGGAAAGTGGAAGGATTTGATTTGGTATATGAGCTGTGAGATTCATTTTTCTCTGCAATTCTTCAAGTAGTCATTTTGTTGGATTGTCCTTAATTGAATCAATGTTAGAGAACGGTTGCCTTTTTATTAACTAATTCCATTTTATGGATATTCGTTTTGTTTCTATGCAGGCTGTAGCACCACTGTTTTCATTGGTTGCTCCAAGGTACCAGTTCAAGGGTTCTCACAAAAGGGGTATTCCAGTTTCAAGGGACCCTGCAGCACTTCTGGCCAAGTATTCTGACCCATTGGTCTATACTGGTCCAATGAGGGTGCGAACAGGCCACGAGATTTTGCGCATCTCTTCTTATTTGATGCGTAATTTCAAGTCTGTTACAGTCCCATTCTTTGTCCTTCATGGAACTGCTGATAGAGTTACAGATCCACTAGCTTCACAAGATTTGTACAACGAGGCAGCATCCGAGTTCAAGGACATAAAACTCTATGACGGCTTCTTGCACGACCTCCTATTTGAGCCTGAGCGTGAAGAAATCGCTCAAGATATTATTGATTAGGATGGACAAGAAATTGAGTATAGGGAAGCTTGAAAATGTAAATAGTCATGGTTAGCAGAATACCCATTAATTTATTTACAGCTCATAAGGATTTCAAAGGTTCTAGTAAAGATTAATGTTTGTTGCACAAAGTATTAACAAGAATTTAGTGGAATCTTAAAACGATTCGTGTGTGAAACCGTGAACACTTATGTGCAATACTCGCAATATATTTGGTGTATTTTTGTACTTGTGCAACTTTTGTGAGCATTGTTTGTTGAATAATTACCGTCATTTTTTTTATCTTGTCAAATCTTGCATGTTATGTTGTAGGAATCCATCCTATGTTGCCTACTTGTATGATGTTTTATTACCACTATGCATATTAGTACTATTTTGCTCCTTAAACAGAACTCCTGTACGACGTTCATCTGTACAAGAAATAGATAAGAATTAAAAAGGCATAAGCCTTTATTTATCGAAATGGATATTTACGTTGTTTTGCATACTTAGATCAAACTACTTGATAGCTACACTCAAAAATCCAATAAATATTGTTAGAAGTGGTCCTTGTTTTTTTTGTAGAATATGTAGTCAGAAACCAGCATAAATAGTTTACATCCTTGGAGCTTTTCTTGGGAGCACTCGAAAGAAAGGAATCAAAAGGCTGAGGATACATCTGAGATAAATCCATTTTTATTCTCGAATCTTGTGAAAAATGGCTTATTGGTTATTCCGCGATCCTTCTTGCCCGAGATTGGTAGAGGCAAGAACTTGATATGGATATAAATAAAGGAGAACCATAAGGACAAATTGCTAAATAATCCCTCAATGTCTAAAAACTCTTAATTGAGTATTACAGACATTAAAGGATAATTTCAGAAACCTCTCTTGAAGACTATATTAATATGATTTGGTGTTCTTGAACTTTTAAAAATCTCACAAATCTCTCCTAATTTTTTATTTATTGTAACATATCAGTCCAAGTTACAAAATAATTATTAAAAAATTTATTTTGATAATTTTAACCCTTGTTACTTTAGATATATAACAACAATGTATGTGTTTGTTCAATTATATTCACTAGTTCTTTTCAACTTTGATAATTTTTTTTCCTTTATGGAATTCTTGGTTTGTTATTTACAAAATACATCCTGAACTTTTAATCATAAGCGCCAAATCTGAATTAATTTAAAGTGTCCTTGGTCCATTAACTTAGTTAGTAAAAAAATTATTTAGTTGTACAAACAGATTTGGGCTTTCTTAATTCAATAACAATAGTCCAAAAGTTTAATCCTCTCAAATTTGCATGTAAAAAATATTCATTCCAATTTGTAACTTCCTTTTTTTCAAATATCTAACTAAGTAAATTGACCTTAAATTATCAAGTGGATCAACAAGGGTAAAATTGAAAGTAAATTAGTATATATATCATAAATTGAATTGTTTAGCTTTAAAATAAAATATGATATAAAAAAAGTGATCTGACATGTTACAACAAAGAGAAATTGATTGGGAATTTTAGTGACATTTTTGAAAATTGTTGGGTGGCCAAGTGATATTAACAAATTATTCCTATGATTAATCTTACTTCATTAGAGTAGAATTTTTTTTTACTCTAGTCCAGTGTAGATAAATATCATATAATAATTATTTAAATTTGTTATTTTTACACATATAACATGCATAACGTTATAACATTTATAATATTTCTTAAATTTCAGAAAAAACTAAATTTATAACTTTAACTTTTGCACAACCAGAGATAGCATTGCATAAACAGAAAGAAGTCTGTACAAACCAAGCAACCGGTAGACACACATACTATTCACATCAAGCACATTTCACACACAACGTGGGTGGGCAACCCGATATGATCAAAAGCTAGATAAATGGCTACAAAAAGTAGTACAATAGTAAACAAAACAAAATTGTCTTGCTGGTGCACCGTTGTTTTTATCAAACAATCTACCACTTGATTTTGTTCACGATACATATGTCTAAGCTGTATGTCCTACAGCTTCTTGATGATAGCTGTGATAGATAAGGGACAATCCAGAATAAGTGATAAGAGGGGTATAGGGGCTGGGGGTTCATTTGTGAGAAAAAATTGTAAAACATAAGTTGCATATATAGAAACTACTAGGAGATAAGATTACGCAAAAAGTTAATATAAATGTTCAAGATATTCAATTTAAAGTAAATATTATGTATAATCAAGTATTATTGAAGAAAGAAAAATTTATACTAAAATAATAGTGAATGAATAAGAACAACGAATGGAGTAATTTTCTAAAAAGCTTCAAATCCATCCTGTAAGTTATCAAAATACCCGTGCCAAATCCCATCAACACTCTAATTCCTCATTAGTCCATCTACAATAATAGAAGAATATATTCATGAATATGATCATTGAATGGGAATATCTATATTTTTTGATGTCAAGGGACTTCTTGGCAAGGGGTTAGCATAATCAAAACCCCACTACCATCAAATAAACAAATGGTACCTCCAATACCATTACCAGCCAAATAAACAATATATAAATAAAGAAACATAATGGCATCTAATCAACTTCTATGCATGAAAAGTATAGATGCTATGAATTTAGATTTTACATCAATGACAACCTAAGGAAAAATAGATTAAGAAAAGTTGGAAAAAATATATAAAAGAATAGATGCATCAATCTATCATGTGCAACATCCATTATACTCTGGGTTATTATTTTTGACTTTGATTATTCGACTGTTTGACTTTCAACTCAAAATTCAAAACAAAACTTACAAGTCATATAAACCCAAAGTCGATGAAAGTTGAGTTGTTTTCGACTTGTTCGATCGGTAAGTCAAATAAGTCAAACATTTAATCTTCTTCCATTCTATATTCTAATACTAAAATTTAGTACATTATCCTGCAAATTCTATATCGTTCTACAAATTCAAAATATCACATAATATAAATACAAGATAAGACAAGTTTCAAAATTTAAAATACAAGTTTATAGATAATAATAAAAAATACATAAAAAAATTATAATAATACATTATTCAATGAAAGCAAGTTTCATGAGTGGTGATTGGTCAATTCTTCACAAATCTTAATATATGAATATCTATTAGTGTGTGTGTGTGTATGTGTATATTAAAATTGATTTACAAAATCACAAATTCAGAAGCACTTACCAAAATCAATTCCTACAGAAAAATCTTATTGAATTACTAATTCCTGTTAAGTTATAGCCTATAATATATAGAAATATATATGATTACCTAATTTTATCTATAGTAATGGTAAGTTAGTAATTCATTTAATACTTATTGATAGTCAAAATGTTATACTAATAAACTATGTAGTATAAATGTATAAGTATATAAATTAAACGTTATGTAAAACATATTTTTATTTCAATTGTAAGTTACAAATCTTAGTATATGAACATAAGAACATGTATGTATAGATATATTATATATATATATATTTCAATAAATATTTAAATATATATAATTACTTAACTCTAGTATCTATAAGTATTAAAGGGAAAGTTAGTAGTAATTCATTTAATTAGTTATTGAAATAAAAGTATTATATTAATAAGTTGTACACATATATTAATATATAAATATATAAATTGTATATAACACCAATAATTATACAAAGAAAAGATATTTAAGTATTTAAAAAAATAATATTATTGGCTATTAACATATTTAATTATTAAAAATTAAGAATACTATGGTTAAAATATTATTTTCACAAATACATTAATATATTATTATAATTGTAGATCCACACACACACACACATATTTGTTCGACTTATTTAACTGGTATTTGACTAGTAAAGTCGAATGACTTGTTCGACTGGTAAACCAATCAGTCTATAGTTCGGTATTTGATCAGTAATTTGACTTAGAAGTTGAAGTTAAAGTCGAGTTCGATTTTTTAATAATTAGTTAATTTGACTTTGACTCAAAGTAACAAGTCAAGCCAAATTTTTTTCAACTGTCACTTGACTCGACAGTTTGATTTGATTGACTTTTGAATGCCCTACTCTATCATCTGGTGTAGCTTCCTACCAGAAAAACTTAAAGACATATGCCAACATCAATATATTGTAGTAATTATAAGCATTGATTCAACAATTCTGCTATGCATTTCACATTGCCAGATGTATAAAGCATATGCATCATCTTGAGTAAGCAAATAAAAAAATTCCAAGATTTAGTTACTTAAATAAGGGTATGGATCAAGAAATGCATTTAACACAATTCAAGATTTGCATAATGTAAATACAAACTGTCAGCCACCAATATGTAAGCACAATTCAAAAAATGATATTAAGAAACTAATCTATCCAATTATTTGAACTTCATTCTTCCATTTCACAATTTCTTTAATGCTTACCCAAAATTATCAAGACATTATACATCTTAATATATCAAGTCATATACTCCACATGTAGCATGACTTTTCATATTCCCAAAATAATAGTAGGACAAACATGTTAAAAAATACTCGAAAGTTGCAAAGACAGAAAACATCTATTTCTGAAGAGGCAACGAATCGAACGATTATGTAACTAATAAATAAGAATTAGCAAGAGGAAATATACAACTTCACTTAGAAGTGTCCTTAGGAAAAAACAACCTTTTCTTGTAGATTTAATCCAAAAATATATGAACTTGAAACAATTCCAACGGAAGTTATTATCCATCATATGGGTAAAAGATTTCTTTCAGGCTTTCTACCAACCACAAGGCATCCAAAGGCTTTAAGTTATTGGTATAGATTCACCTAAGGAGCACAATTTTTTAGCATCAAACGACGACAGAAAATAACAACCATCAATAACACAATTTTGGCAACCCCCACTCGTGTTAGAGTTCTTTTAATACAAATATAAGCCAAAACTATCAAGAGGGGGAAAAACAACAATAAAAGAATAGCATAAAAAATTCATTAATTTCATCAGGACATAAGGCAAAGTCATAAAATAAAGGAAAAATAGGTAATAATTAAAAAGCAATCATGAACTAAAAATTATTTGACAACCATACTCTATTGTTTTCTTGAATAGTTAGTCATGATTTATAAAGGAGATAGATGTGTATAAGAAAGGAAGGGAGAGGAGTACAATCAGGAATAGGAAGAGAAAAAAAAAAAGGCAAAAAAATCTTGATAACCTAGACATCACACCATCTAAATATAAAATCAATCTCTACTATTCATGAATACAGATTAAAATAAAAACTCTAATACATAAAAGGAGAGATAAGTGGAAAAAATTTATCATCTTAGTCACTTTTAGTGCTATTATTCTCTTTCAAATCATCCAGAAGTAAGAATCAGAAGACCAGTGTCATAGTTCGACATGATTTTGTCATAAGTTTCGATAATCATCAATAAAATCTAGGAATAATATACATATGTTCTATACATTCAAGTTCTAACCATTACAATTTGTTGCAAAACTCCATCAAAACCTTTACTTTTTTATTTTCTTGATCAAAAGCCATAGTTCGAACACCTTATATTTACATAGGGCAACATATAGGTATTTTAATTGAGATGTCGACATAATGTCATGGTAAGTTTAATCACACTCTTGAATGAGTAATCTATTGCATAAACTGGTTTTATGGCCAAAGTGCATACACAGTCAAATAAAGACTCAAAGTCATCAAATCATGTGCTTAAATATGCCTTCTCATATCTTCAAATACAATGAGACACTAACATAGCATCATGGATCGAACAAATTGATTTAACCCAATTAACATGTTACTCAAGGCAATTCAAACCTTTTTATTTTGACAAACAATCAAAGCACAATGCTTATTGCTATGAGTGATATCTTACCATCATCCTATGCAATATTATATGGCTCTCAAATAAATAATCTAATGAAAACTGAACAAATATTCAAAGTTTTTCAAGATAATAAAAACATATAAACAAAATAATTTAAAATGGATTATAAGACTCAAATAAATTGCAAGATCAAAAGCGTAAACATATTGAAAACCAAACCAGCAATAAGGAAAAAAAAAATTGGATTTGGACATTTTTTAGAGATACGATATCTAAAAAGATCATAATTAGATGACACATTTCACGATGTTAAAGATCTTAAATACATATGGAAAATCTCTAGCAGCTTTACACCAGAGAAATTCATTATTGCGATAAAAAAGTATAGTGTGATATGTTTTACGATACTGAGTTATCTAGTAGCTTTACACCAGAGCAATTCATTATTGTTATAAAAAAAAGTGCAGTGTGGTATGTTCTAGGATATTGAGTTATGTAGGTATGGGGTGTTTATTGTGGAATCTAGAAACAGAGGAAGAATACATACTATAAAACAGTTATATCTATTTTTTTCTCCATAAGCTAGCAAAACTTATCCAAAGATTATTGGGGACACCTCAAGGCAAACAAGTAGTCTTGTTCTCTTAATGACAATCTCTGTTTACTTATTCTAGTCCAAGCCCTATCATCTAGCAAATTTTTTCCCATAACGTTCTTATTATTAATCGAAGAAAAGAAGATAACTTTTTTGGAGAAGAAAACAAACCTAGATTTTTAACTAAAAAGGTTGCTGATGAAAAAAAATACATCTAAAACATCAAAACATACTAAAAAACTTCTAAAGGTCATAAAAATAATCTAAGACACCTTTAAAGATCAAAGTCCATCCTAGGTTGACCAAAAAATCACCGACACATATTATTAATTAATAAACAAAACCAGCAATAAGATTTTTTTTAATAAAAAAAGGAAAGAAAACTAGATCAGGACATTCTGTACAGATATAACATCCAAAATGATTATCCTACTAATTAAATACTAGATTTTATTCTCTGAACCTAAAAGTCACAAAGATAAATTTTTTCCTAGTTTTTCTTCAACTTGATTTTCCAATTGATGATCCATTAGTGCTAATACTTATGATTCAAAAGTATAAAAGCACAGATCAGTCAAATACGTCAATCTCAACCAATATTACTGGTGAATCACTTACCCAAGGATCTGGAAAGGCAACACAAGGGGAAAAAAATCAGAAAATAAAATCCATAAAAATATTAACCAAAAAAATTATCAAGAATGAAAGAAAAAAAAATTACCCTTAAAAATAGTTAAATATTTAGGGGTAGTAATACCCACGGTGATCTGGAAATGTAGCAAAAGAAAAAAAAAATTAGAAAAAATTATATAAAAAAATTAACCCAAAATATTATGAAAAAAGTAAAAGAGATTTACCAGTATAATCTTTGGATATTTACCCATGAAAGATTTACCAGTATAATCTTTAGACATTTACCCACGGACCAGTTAAGGAAATAAAAAAGATTTGTAAAAAAAAAATCAAAAAAATTCCATTAAAAATTAACCTAAATGATTATCCAAAAAAATTTACCAGATTCTTGATCCTGTAATTCTTCATCGTGGATCTTGTAAAAGTATCAGCATAAATACATAAATTAAACCAAAAGCAAAAAAAAAAAAAAACACTTATTTCATTAATAGCAAGATACAGGGTGGAAAAAATTGCAAAAATTATAGAAAACAAAAAGAAAGCAAAAAATGGCTAAATCGTAGAAGAAAATTTACCTTTAGACAAGCCATATTCTCTTGCAACTAAAAATATAAATAAAAAATTTGCAAAAGGATTTTAAAAAATTAAAAAATAAATAAAAAAATAGAACATTCAGAGTGTATGATAGACCTGAAATGGGGAGGAAGAGAGTCTTCATCAACAACAACCTAGCATGTGTGTGGTTTTAGTGATTTGGTTGTGGTAGGTGAATGGATTAAGAGAAGAAAAGAGAATGGAAGCAAAGAGAGAGTTGATGGAGAAAAGTAGAGGAGAGAGAATAGAGAATTGAAAGAAAAGAAAGAGTGTCGATCGACTGATGGAGAAAGAAGAGAAGAGAGAGTTGTAACCATCAAACAATAGATGGAATAAAAAAAAGGCTCAAAAGTATCCATATTTACAAAACAGCCTGGCAAAAAAAAAAAAAAAACTCCAAACCTCTTCGTAAAACGACAACCAAATTCCTACTACAACCAAAGTTTTGATAAACCCCCCAACCCTCTTTATACTGTATGTTAATAAGTTGGCGATATATATAGTTCAACATCAAAAGAAGGCCGTCCCTTATAGCCTAGAGTTTTGCTGCCAAGGATGTCATTTGACTGATACACCAATTCTAGAAACCTAGTAACCAGGAACCATTGTGATCATGGAAGACCCCAGCAGCACCTACTAGTAAGGATGAAGTTGTGCTACCATCACATTATAGAGTGATGTAAGGAATGGAGGCAGCTCCCAACAGAGTGGTGTGATCCAATTTAGTGAGGATTTGTGCGGAGGTGATGCCAGCTAGTAAAATTTTCGCAAGCAAGAAAAAAAATGGTACGATAAAGGTTGGGGGAAAAATGGGTTAGTTGTTGAAGATGTAATAATTTTGTGAGCAATAGCTATGGTTGGTGGTGAAGGCAAACCAGAGAGACAGGTATCTCTTGGATGGCTAGGTGATAGAAGAGGTTTGAATGGAGCCATTTATCCAAAGGGTGGGAGAAAAATGTGTACTTAGTATCAAAGGTAATATGGAAAGTCATAATTACTTGATCTAGTCACAATCACGCATCACATGAAGGGAGTTTTCTTCAATGAAAAGGCATATAGAGCATATTGGCGAGTGTGTACCCAAAAGGTTGGTTATTGCACTGTGAGGAGACAATCATGGTTAAGCTTCCAAAGAAAGTACTGTATTTTTGTAGGGGCAATGGATTTCTAGAGCCATTTCCAAGAGAAGTCATGAGATGAAGGAGGTAAAAGGGAGCGATACACAAATTGAGATAAATAATAGCCCATGCAGAGGCGGACATAGGCAAGGATGGGCGGGGGTCGCTGCCCCTCCAAGATTTTGAAATTTATGTATTTTACCCTTATAACTTTTAAAAATTTTATTTATATCCTTATAAAATTTATATTTCGCCCCTCTAAAATTTTAAAAAAGGTATACCTTAGCCTTATAAATAAAATTATCTGTAAATTCTTGCCCCCTCAAGTTTGAAATTTTATGTCCACCCCTACCCATGTTACTCAGCCAATAGTGTTAGTCAAGTGTATGAATGAGAAAGGATAATGGAGTCACTTTAATGATATCTCATAGATAGTCGAGTAGGAAAGCTTCTAGGTTAAGGAGATTCCAAAACCGATTGACTAAAATAAGGTTAGATCGACACATAGAGTCTTCCACTGTAAAGGATATGGTCTTTTTTATCAATTGCAATAAAGGAGTAGGGCTAAGGTAGTTTTAATATCAAACTAATTAAGATGGTGGAGTTGGAACATATATGCCATCGGAGAGTATAGAGACTGATATTTCGCACTTTGATAATTGCCATCCAGTAGGGGTTAGGAAAATTTATAACATTTGCAATAAATCAAAGTAATTCCCTAAGTTGATGCATATGCAGTGCCATCCTTTTGAATTGGAATTACTTTCTTTTTTAGCGTATCTCACAACATGGAGAAATTCTTTAGTAAAAGAAATTTTTGGAAGTTTGTTAGTTTAGGAAGGTATAGAAAAAAAAGGAAAAACTTTAATGATGAGAGAAAAGAAGGGAAGAGAAGAGAAAAGAAATTCTCTCCAACTGTGATTTAGAGTTTTGGAATGAAATTTTCATTAATTTTAGCCTTTTACTAAAATGCTTCTCTTATTGATATATATATATTAAAGACAAATATGAAATTTTAGTTTATAATTCGTTGTAATATAAGTTCAACTTTTTCTTCCATTTCATCTTATTTATGGGATGAAAAGATTATGGGAGATTGGGAGGTCTAAAATACTTCTATTTCCTTTTCTTTCCCACCCCTAGAATCTCCCAAACAAATGATTTTCAAATCTTTCTCTCCAAATCCTCTATTTTCTACTCGTTTCTTTCCATCAGATGCTCACTTACTTCTTGAAGTTTTCGTATGCGAGTATGTGTACATATAATGTTATGCAAAGGTAAAGGTGTACAAATATTTTTTGTTCTTCCATATAGTAAATGACATGCATAAATAAATTATTTTTCGCTACATTACATTATCCTCTCTATCATATATAAGAGAGAGATAAACCAAAATTAGGTTTTAAACGTTAAATATTGATGTCTATGAATATTTGTATGAATGTAGTTACAAGCTACTTAAATTAACCAATAATCAACACAATGTTGAATATGGTATTTTTATAATGTTGAATAGGTATGCTAGTTAATTGATTTTGTAACGAAAAATTCAGAAAAATTTATTTGATTTTTAATGAAATTTATATAAAATATTAACTTATGTAAGCTTAAAAATTTATAAATCATAAAATTTTTTATTCAAAGTTAAGTTTTGAAAAGTTGATGCATTGATAAAAAAAAGTTAAAAGGTGACAATATAAAGGGGAAAATACTTATGGTTGTGTTTGGATGTGTGGATTTGAATTAAAATAGGGATTTGACATGAATGGATTTAAACTGTGTGGATTTGAAATGAAATGAAATTTGGATGAATTTCAAATCTACTCATTTAACTAATTAAAATCACATTTCTACTTGCTAGTGGATTTCAATTCTACAACTAAATCAATTAATTTGTTTGAATAACTTAGAGTAAAAAACATTTTTAGTCCCCAAAGTTTAACCCTGTGACATTTTTAGTCCACAAAGTTTCACAAAAAACAAATCATGTCCCTTCAACTCAATTAATCTAGAAAGATGAAGGGACATAATATAATTTTGATTTCTTTGGCTCTACTCCAACAACAAATTACCCTTTATCTTTTACTTTCTCTTTCCTAAACTAACAAAAATAGTTTTTTCACATAATTTTGAACAAAAAAATATGCTATTTTTATGTCAATTGTCCTAATTGAATTGAAACTTGAAAGATGAAGGACATGATTTGTTTTTTTGTAAAACTTTAGGGACTAAAAATGTCACAAGGCCAAACTTTGGGGACTAAAAATATTTTTTACCCAATAACTTATTATAGATTTGGATTTTAAATCAAATCCACCCAAATCTCTCCATCCAATCATAAATAGGTCATAGAGGGAGATTTAGTTTTCTTATAAAGATCTCTAGTTAACAAGCAAGGCCTACTTCTCAAACAGTTCACTAGAAAGTCTCTTATTTATGAGAACAAGTCCGAGTTATAAATCAGATCTATTTTATTACAGTCGATTTAAGTATTTTTCTATACACGGAAGGAAAATTGAGGGAGGTAGTACTATAATGTGATTCTTGCATCATTCTGCGAATTGGAACGAAAGGAATATATCGTCATGCATCCCAGATGAAGTCAAAATGCTTTCTCGGAAACTATCAAGAATTATGAGCACGCAAGGCCACCCAACCAACGCAGCAATGGACCTACACAGTCACATATACCCAATCACAGAAGTTTGCATGAATTGAAATATATATATATATATTATATATTGATATGGTATATTCTAATTGAGGTGGTAGAAGTGGAACATTTGGTTAAGTTTCAACCCACTTGACATTTCATGTGTTGTGGTTGGTACACCAAATTGCAATACATGTGCACTCACTAGTCATAGAAAAACAACACTACATGATTCTCATCGTACAACGATTTATACATAAAATTATTACCACATAATCAGTTTAATTTTATATATATATATCATTTGTGATTTACTACAATAAATAGATACTCGCATATGATAGGAAAAATCCACATATAGTGGGAAAAATAATTGTATTATTTGGCAAATTATACAATTATCCTCAGTACTACACTATTACATTATAATACACACATATAATAGAAAAAATACTTGTATTATTTAACACAAACTACATGTTTACATTGCACTATTATATTACAATACTATATTTGTTGCTGGTGCGCGACTCTTCTTGAGTGCTACTCTCGCTCTTGGTTCCTTGTTGCTGAGATTGTGGCCCTCAAGTGCGAGACATTTGAACCTTGACCTATAGCCATATGATTCACTTGAGTGTTACTTGGGTGGCTAACAGCCAATTGAACTATTGGTTCACATAATTAGTTTAATTGGTAAACCTAATTATTGACAAGTACAAGGAAATAAAGCAAACACAAATTAACTTATTTAAATTGTTCTACTAATCAAATTACAATGAAAAATCTCTTAGTGTGTCATCTAATCACTTGATTTGTAAAGCTCTCTCCATGTTTTCTGCCATGCCTTGCAAGGTGAAGTTAAGGTAAGATGACAAATCTTGAAAACTCAATCCATCAACAGGATCAGCCAAGGAAAGACCATTCAATCTGACACCCAAATGTATCATCATCATCCAACAACTTGATTGTACCTATGTATGATTTAATGCCCATATTATTCTCCAAAACCTCGTAGATTAAACAACGTAATATTGGATCAATTGCAATTAGCTTCTCATGGCACCATTTGGTCATTGAATTCTTGCTTTCATCATCAGTATTTAAGGGTGTGGAAGCACAATATCTTACAAGTCCAGGCTGCCCTTTGACCCCTTCAACTTGGTGACATGTATCAATGGTAGGAATCCATTTGTCAAAGCTGCAAAAGTCCTCCAACAATGGCCATACTTGTTCTGCTCTCACTCCCTTTAGCTTTGCTGTTGCTTTGCCTTCCCATTTTGCTTGTTCTTGTGCAGCCATGTTTGAGAGGGAGAAAGAGAAGAAGGGAGAATCAAGAAGAGAGGAAATGGGATGAGGGAATGCTTACAAACAGAAACTTGTTATTTGCTTAACAACAAATGCAAAATGACAAGTTAATTAGCACCACGATTCTATATATAAAGGAAAAATAACTATACAGGTATACGAATTCAATTGTAGAACTAATGGTATAGATTAAATTATATTCCTTATATTAACTTTTTGTAGGAAAGATTCCAAAATCCACAATTAATATCATACATCAGGTCGTATAAGTTTTTAACCATAGAAAAATGATGGTGAAGGGGTGAAGGAATTTGGGGATAGAAATTAAAATAGAATAGATTTGTTGTCCTTAATTAGATACTTCTAATTTAGGATTAACGAGTCTGTGACATAATATCATAAATTCGATCCATCTAAATATCTTTTGTAGATTTGGTTGAGGTGGAGGATAGTGGATTTACATTAACCAACTTTATATATACTTGTGAAATTAAATTTTGATGTAACAAGACAAAGAAAAGAATAACAACATGAGAATCTGTTACAAAAACTAAGGGAGATATAATCTTTTTTGAAAAGTTATTCCACGCACCGTGAAAGCAATGTTTGGGATAAGTTATTGAGTTGTCAATTTAATGTTAGAATTTGACTTTCACCTTTGTTATTCTATTGTTAATGTACTCAAAAAATAGTCATTCACCCATAAAGATATGAATTTATGAACCTTATTTATCGACATATGACCACAAAATTGAAAAAAAAAAAAAAACTCTTGACTACTTGAAAAAGATTAAAACTAAGGTTTATGGGTATATAGTTTAACAGATTTTATCTATGGAATATGTGTAAGAAAGTCGCATCGAATGCAATTTGCAATAAATTAATTACACTACTACATTTTTCCAAGCAGTGTGGCCCTTAATTGTTTTTTTTTTTAAGCTTTTGGGACGTCGAAAATATTCTTAATTTTTTGACTTCACTTATAGATTTTATGATATTTATTAAATCTTATAAAATAAATAATATAAATTGATGTAAGTAAAATTTCATAAAATTTAATTATAACTATAAAATTTACGAATAAAATTTAAAATTGAATCTAATTAAGTATTTTTTCGTTCTTCTAAGATATATATATATATAATTCTTTGGGACAAAGTTGTATATCTTATTTCCTATCAGAATAAACATAGAAATCCAATCAATATAATTATTTAGTAAAGAGTTTGATTGAAAAAAAATGCCTTTTTTGTTTTGTGGAAATCGAAATCAGAGGTAATACTTCACTTTATTTAATGTTCAAAAAAGAAGTCTTTTGTTAAGTTTATACACACTTTCCATGAAAAGTGGTCTAGACGTAGTGGTTGTCTCTTTCTTCCTCACTTTCCACCTTTTCTTCCATTTTTTAGGTTTATTTCAGTTTCTGAGTAAGAATGGGGGACGGTATTCTGCCTAAATAGTAGACACAGATAATAAATAAGAGAATACTAAATATTCGAGCCATAAAATTTCTCAATTCTGACACAAGGTACTTATTAGATGAATTTGAACCCGTGACATTTTGTACCCAAAACAAACGCACTACCAAGCTGCACTTATACCTTCCATTGTTCTACAGTGTCATTTTATAGAATTATTGCTTCTTGTTAATCAAATAAAATAAGGTAATGAAAGGAATGAATCTCTTCTTAGAAATCATTAAATCCCATAAAAGATTGTTATGATGTATCGTGAAAATTTTTTGAAAGTAAAGAATCAAATAATTTTCTGTCATGCAGATACTCGTTTGACATCCCCTATTCATAGATTTGCGCCCGCCTTTATACAGTTAGATACAAAATTATCTATTTTTTAAACAGAAATTAAAAGTAGTAGATCTTTTTGCCCCTTATTGCCGTGGAGGAAAATTAAGGCTCTACGAAGCAACGTAAAATAAACCAAATTTGATTATATATATATATCGTGCTACATATATTTATATTTCTATCATATCTTGCAGGATATCAAGCATCAAAAGTTTTTGTATTTTTGCAAACCATAAACCGACCAATTAAAGTTGCACTCGTGAAAAAGTATGAAATTTTTTTAGTCAAGTCAAAAGCAAATTTTGTCTTCCACTAAGACCACGACATTAAAGCTATATGGTGCAGTGACACTAATTGTGGTTCGGTGAAATTTTTTGGATAAATCAAGATATATGTATCTTATAATTAAAAATTAGTCTCATGATTTAAGTAAAAAAATTAATTTAATTTTTTTAAAAAAATAAGTTATATAAATAAATAAGTTTCATAAAGTATATGACAAGATTGTGAATCTTAATTTACTCAAAAATTTTCCGTAATCCAGTGGCATAAGACTGTGAGGACATCATGATATTCAATTCTCCAAATAATGACAATCACCCTTTATTTTTTGATTCTTTGGATTTTTTTTTTTTTTTAATTCTTTGCAATGTCTTCTACTACCCCACGACTGGTTTAGGTGTCATGCAACGATTCACACACCAACAAATGTGGTGAAATATAAAGCTGAACTAAAAGAATTTTCAACTTAGCCTCTAGTTGACAAACGAAGTGTTTAGTTAGTATGACAGTGGGTTAGTAATTTTTTATACGATTTGATAATAAAATATAAATATAATAAGAAATTAATAAATTATAATCGACATTTTGAAATTTATTATGTCATTATTGGTTTATTTTGTTAATGATATAAAATTAAACGGGTCGGGTTAGATAACTCATGGATTGACACAGTAATTCGTTAAATTATTAAATGAATAGATTTTGTTAAAGTGTTATATCAATTATAAGTTAATATAACACACTTAAGATTGTGAATAATAAATTTAATATAAAATTATTAAATCAAATATAATAATTATTTTAAATATTATCTAAATTTTTTTAATAATTTTAATTATGTGTTTTAAATTGCTATGAGAACAGGGTTGTCATTAATAATTATTTAAGTTATTAAATAATTAAAATTTGAGATTTTAATTCAAATGGGTCGAAAGTTATTTAATTTGTCAAATAGGTTGATATTCTCTATTAGGAATAAACGGGTCAGACATGAATACGACACGAATACAAATGGATCAAACACAAACTCGACACGATAAGAAACGGATCCCTCAGGACACGACGTGAACATGATACGATGAGAAATGGGTCACATAGATCTGACATGACACGATAATGACATAATACGACTCATTGACACCTCTATGACACTTTTCAAATACTTGTATAGTATAATATCATGTAATTTAAATACTTATACAGTATAAAAATTTAAACCACTACAGAATGATATCTTAACAAGATCATAGAATTCCCTTATAACTTATTCAACTTTGCACCCATTAACTTGCCGTTTCTCACTTTACATTCCTACTTTTAATCTTAGATACATTAAACTCTTAACTCTCAGATTTATCCTACTTTTTTTTTTTTTAACACCATTACTTAAATTAACTAATATTCTAACTGTGCACATCACACATCTAAAGTGGAACGTTCATTAAATTTCTTAGCATTGTAAAAAATTGAATTTAAGCAAGATGAATCTCAGAGTTTAGAGTGCGACACGTCTAAATTTAGAATTAAGGTTGCAAAGTGTAAATTGACCATAAGTTAGAAGTTGCAAGTGAAACTGTTCTTGACTATCCCTATTGATAATATGTTCTTAAATAAGATGCATGGTGTAAACATGCCTAACATTTTTCAATAGTAGTTGTAAAATTTGATTAAAGTGAAATAAATATGAATATGTCCAAAATTTTAAAAATTAAAAGTACAAGCGATAAATAGATATAAATATAGGGTTACAAAGTCCTACTGACTATTCTTTCAATGCAAGGACAAAACCAAATTATACTCTATTTGCTGAGTCAATATTTTCAAAGATATATAGTGATGATAAATTTGTTATTGTAATTAAATTTTGATTCTCTGTATTAAAAAGAGCTAGTAAGAATCAAACTCGGTGTTAAAAAAATATGGTCGACTTTTAAATAAATGCAAGGAAAAGCAAATAAGAGGCTTCTAATTTTCTGATCATGTGCAATATGATTTTGGAAATTTCCAAATGGAGATTAATATTAGTAATTAAGGTTGATGGTTTATTTTCATCCACCAATGAAACAATGAACGAAAACAAAACAGGATTCCCACATTTCTTAATGTAAAAAGTAAAAAGATTTCATCCACCAATGAACAATGAGCAAAAACAAACACAAAATTAGGGGTGTTCATAGTTTGGTTTAGTTGAAATAATCGGTAGAGGTAAACTAGTTTAGTTATGCAAAATCAATAACCGAATGATCGAATAACCGAACTTTTAGTGTTATTAATTTTTAATTTTTTAATAACCAATTTCATATTAATAAAATTAAACACTTTGATTTTTTTTTTTTTGTGCTTTAGTCTCTAGTTTTAGTTTTATTATTTTTAGGTTTTTGTGTATTAATTTTACTAGTTTTATATTTAATATTATACTTAGTTTTTCAATTAGTAAATTTTGATTAATCTAATAAATTGAAATAAATTTTAATTACTCAACCAATTGAAAAAAAAAATTAGTTTGAATTCATTTTTAATTTTCTTGTGTCAAAAATTTTTAACCGAATTAAAAAAAAAAATGATCACCTACCTCCCATTTCTTAATGTAAAAGTTTCAGACAGGGAGGTGCCGCCCAATCTTGAGATTGCGCGTATAAAGTTTTGTCATCTAGTTTTGAGAACTTTAATTAATTGGGACCACAAGGCTTGATTTTAATAAATCTTGTTTTTACACGTAAATAGCGTTGAAAGGCACGTGGGGTTAGATTTCTCTGTTTTATGAGACAAATTCAATGTAATTAGGCCCAATATTCGATGAATTACAAAAGTTTCTATCATACTCCGTAGTTGACAATGATATGAATGAAAATGGACGACAACTATGGCCAATCATGAGCAACTAATATGCAGAAATAATTTATTAATCGTATAAGAAACTCAAAGAAATATGAAGGAAAAATGAGCCCAATAGAATATCATCTAAGAATGTTAAACTTACAATACATGAATATGACAATTTTTTATGGGAAATTTTTATTTTAAACTGGTGAACTATTTGGCATGTTTAGTAGTTGATCTTGGACCAATAAATGTCTTCTATGTGGAGTAAATTATTCAGTCATAAAAAAATAATGGCGCAAAAGGTGGGTCTCCCACTGCCACATGTAAGGTCCTTATTGGTCCAAGAGCAATTATTAGGCATGCCAAAAAGTTGATCCAATCCAAAATAAAACCTCTCTTTTTTATGTGCTTGATTTCTTGGGCATATGATATTTGATTGTCAACTTTTGGCAACACGGAGTCACAGTCTCTCTCACTTTAGGTTAAAATGTGCGCTGGTAACATGTTCACGCCTTAAAAATAGAGATAGAGGTAATTAATATACATTTTTTTTAAAACTTTTTTAATCTACCAAAAAAAAATGAATAGGAAGAACTACTCTTACAATGCTATGGCAACATACAAATCAGCATTTTCAGTGTCAATATCAACAAAAAATCTAACCCATAATAAAGGAGATTTGTGCAGAATCATGTACATGGTATATATTAGACAAATTTTTTTTTTATTAGACATCTTTTGTTTTTCCTTAAAAAATCTATCCCTCCCATTTATTTTTTAGTGATTCGAACTAATAATTAATAGATTATAGAAAAAAATACTTTATAACTTAGGGTGTCAGGCACAAAGTTTACGCTACCTTTTGAGGTAGACACATGAAGTTTAGTTTATTGGTGTAAGTTGAAGTGGTAAATGGAGGAACGAAAAGACTAACATAGACCCAATTTTCAGTTTTATTTGTAAATTTTGTGCCCAGAATTAAATCTTATACAATCTTGTTTACATCAATTGATATAATAGATTCTATAACATTTAATCCACATCACAAGATCTACAAGTGGGATCAAAAATCAATTCTACTTAAATATTTCCCAATGAAGGAATAGGTTTTGGATTTATCCCTATAATAGAAAAGGGGGGGGGAGAGGGATGGGAAAGAAAGCATATGCAATTCAATTGGATTAAAAATACTTAGTTTCCAAAGTTTGGCCCAATGACATTTTTGGTTCCTAAACTTTTACAAAAAATAAATCACATCCCTCATCTTTTAAATTTCTACTGGATTAAGATAATTGAGAAAAAAATAGCCCAACTTTTTTGTTAAATTTATGAGAATGAGCAATTTTTGTTGGTTTAGCATACAAAAGAAAGTAAATATAGAGGTTAATTTTTTAGGATTTATCATATAAGAAATAAAATGTTTGTTAGGGTACAAGTATAGAAACTGAAAATCATATTATTTTTGTGTCAATTGTCCTAATATAGTTGAAACTTAGAATATGAGGAACGTGATTTATTTTTTATGAAACTTTGAGAACCAAAAATGTCAACAAGCTAAATTTTGGGAACTAAAAGTATTTTTTACCCAATTCAATTTAAACTTGGCCACCACTCTCACCACCTCTATAAGAGAACTTTATACCTATACATACCTTGCGTAGAATACAAGCCAAAAGAAATATGCTGATTACACGAGTTTATGTGGACACGCTACCATGCACAAACATGGGAAAGGAATTTGGATATTATGCTCAGTGGATTTCTACTATTGTGTCTCTTTACATTGATACAAGAGATTTTTTTAAAAAAATAGACTGTACTATAATACAAATAAGGTATATCTTGCTAATCAAAACCTATAATTATGTAATATATGGTAATATACATTTAACAAATCTGTATAACTAAATATATTCTTAACATATATAACAAATGTTATATATATTAACATCCCCCACAAACTCAAGGCGGTTGAACGCAAATCAACATGAATTTGGAACATAAAGCATGAAAACGGCTAGCTGGATGAGTTTTAGTGAAGATATCAGCAGTCTGATCAAGTGAGGAGAAAGATTGCAACTGAAGTGTATCATAAACTAGATGTCGTCGAATAAAGTGACAAACATTCTTAATGTGTTTAGTGTGCTTATGAAAAACATCATTGTGTACAATTGAATAGCACTGAGATTACCACAACAAAGAATATTAGCAGAAGAATGAGTAACTCTCATATTTTGAGTAACCAATGAAGCCAAATAAGTTCTCGAGTAGTATCAGTCATAGTCCAATATTCAGCTTTACTACTAGAACAAGATGTGACAGTTTGCTTCTTGTTTCTCAAAGAGATGAGAGAAGTGCCAAGAAAGAAGTAGAAGCCAAAATAGTAGATCTTCTGTCTGTTGGATTTCTAGACCAATTAGCATTTGAGTATACATGTAGGTCAAGCAGGGAATGGGAAGAAAAATGAAGACCATGAAAGGACGTACCCTTGATATATCGCAAAGTGCGAAGAACAATAGTATAATGAGTTGTCCATGGAGCTGCCATAAACTGATTAACTACATGAACAGAATAAGTAATGTTAGGTCGAGTGACAGTAAAATAGACTAGACTACCTATGGGCTGATGATATAAAGTAGGATCAGATAAAGGGATCCATCACTAGGAGTAAAACGAGCATTAGATTCAATAGGAGTTGAGACAATGGTACTATCTGTGAGACCAGCACGAGCAAGAAGATCAGAAGTATACTTAGATTGTGTGAGGAAGTAACCATCAGAGTTGCAAGAAACCTCAAGACCTAAGGAAATAACTCAAGATACTCAAATCCTTTATCTCAAAATGTTGATGAAGATGACATTTTAGATCAATGAAACCATCAATATCCATTATATCCCCGGTTATAATCATGTCATCAACATACAATAATAAGAGAATAGCACCATCATCAGATACCCGCCAAAATAGAACCGAGCCGTAAGGACCGGAAGTAAACCCAAACTGACAAATAGTAGAACTAAACTTGGAGATCCAAGCTCAAGGAGCTTGTTTGAGACCGTAAAGAGTTCATGTCTGGAATTTACGGACTTTGTTCAGCGGAAGAGAATAACCAGGAGGTGGTTTCATGTAGACATCTTCAGTAAGATCTCCATTAAGAAAAGTATTCTTGACATCTATTTAAAAAAGAGACTATTGGCTAGTAGCAGCAATAGCAATAAACTGTGAACGGAAGTAAGACGGACAATAGGAGGAAAAATTTCTTCGTATTGGATGCCATGTTCTTGAGCACATCCTTTTGCAACTAAACGAGGTTTGTATTTCTAAATAGTGTCATTCGAGTGAGTCTTAATTTTATGGACTCGTTCACAACCAACAGTAGATTTCGCAAGAAGAACGTCCACTAGACCCCAAATATGCTTAACCATTTTATCAAGTGCATGTAACTCATTTGACATAGCTAATTGCTAAACTGTATTAGAACTGGCTTTTCGATAAGAAGTGGGTTCATGTAAAGATAAGAAAGTAGAAAAATAGTGAAAATCACGAAGTTGGGAAGGAATTTCTGTTACACGATTAGACCTACAAAGAGTAGGTGGAGATGAAGGAGGCAATTCTAGAGACATGATTACGATAGGATCACCATCAGGAGCACAATCTTGAGAGATTAAGGTCATCAGGAGGAGGTTCGAAAGTGGAGTCAACTGGAGAATCTACAGCATACTCATCAGAAAAAAGATCAAAACGATGGATTAGTAAATAATGCTTGAGAAGAAATAAGGGGAAGATGAAACTTGGACATGGAAGAGAATATTTTATGCTCTCAAAAGACAAAATGACAAGATATACAAAAATTGCGAGACTAAGGATCCCAATACTGATAGCCTTTATGTTCGATTCCGTACCCTAGGAAACAACAAAGAGGAGCATGAGTAACTATTCTAACTTGCTATGCTCACGTGGTTAATGGAAAACAAAATAAGTACAACTAAAAATTTTGAGTGATGTATAATTAGGAGGAGATTTAAAAAGATGTTCATGGGGAATCTGATTATTGATGGCAGAAGAAGGAACCCTATTAATAGTATAAATAGCAGTAAGTGCTGCTTTATCTCAAAATCTCTCAAGAAAAAAAGATGAGATCAATAGAGCACGAAAAATGTCGAGGATGTACCTGAATAAAGATTTATGAACAACAGTACCATTTTGATGAAGAAATTCTAGAAAGGACTTTTCTTTACATTCCATGGCATTATCTCTATAAAGAACTTTTATGGTACTAGAGAATTGAGTTTTGATCAAATTTGTAAAGTCAAAATAAATTTTTGATAAGTTAGATTTATGACTCATAAGATAAATCCAAGTGTATCGTGAATAGTCATCAATAAAAATAACAAAACATTTTGAACCATTCATAGTAGGTGCAGGAGAAGGTCCATACAGGCAACAATATCATAATGGACAAGATCAAATAGTGCAAGAGCAACATAATCACTTTTATTAAAATGTAAAGCATGATGTTTTGTAAGTTGAAAAGAAACACATTCAAAATGTTCATCCTTAACAGGACCTAGACTACCTTAGGGAACTAAAATTTTTACACAACCAAGGGAAACATGATCGAGACGTGAATGCTATAAATCAAGTGTTGAGGTTGAAACAGTAGAATAGGATGGAGAAAATAAATGAGGTGGAAGTCGAAAATGACTCAACTCAAATAGACGACCAACTTTATGGCCTATCCTAAGAATCTAGACCTTTCGGGATCCTGTAAAGAATATCCAAATGGAGTAAAGAATATATGCAAGCCCAAATCACATAGTTTGCCAATAGATACAAGATTAAGCATGAGTTTGGGAATAAGAAAAGTATCAGGAATGGAAATATGCGATAGAGAAATGTCGCCTATAAAACTAACATGCATAGTAGAACCATCAACTGTATGGATAGGTGGTAAACAAGAATTTTTAGACTAGGAAGAAAAAATACTATAATCAGAAATCATGTGATTACTACAAGTAGAGTCAAAATACCAAGAAGAAGTAGCTGGAGTGACAGAAAGGGCAGCAAAACATGTTTAAGCATTGATTTAACATTGGTGAGTGAAATAACCGGCGAAGAGGATCCGACAGGCACATCACTAATATCAGTGATAGCTGCAGCACGATATGGACCAGACTTAGGTATGAAATATCCTGATTTTCTTGAAGAGCAATTGGGATTCTTGGGACAGTTGAATGGAAAAATAACGAGCTCTTTTCTTCCGGTAAATATGACAAATTCGAATAGGATAGTGTAAAAGCCAATTACCAGGATCATGACAATAACTACATTCCTTCAGTTTACATGTACTCAAAGGAACTAGTGTGGCCAGAGCAGTTTCAGTGAAATGGTGTCCAGGATTAGAGCTCGTACCCTTGAGAGAACGATGACGAGTCTCTTCAAAAATGACCCTTGAAAGGGGTAGTCTCCAGGGTAGGTAATAGAATCCCACTAAGGATGAACGAATAGGCTCAAAATCATCATGAAGACCCATGAGAAATATTATCAAGTGTAGTTGATCTCGAAGAGCCGAGTACTTTACTGTATCTCTAAGAGTATCCCACTTGGGATCCAAAAGGGCCAACTGGTCTCAGAGACTACTAAGAGTAGTGATAAATGAATGAACAGGATGAGTTGGCTCCTATTCCGTATGATATAAGGTAGTCAGAAGTTGATATTGGCTCACAAGTCCTTGATAGCGTATCGATTGGCAAGAAAATCTCATAATTTCTTGGCAATATTAAAATACCCAAATTGTTGACGAATGGAAGGAATAGTGGTGTCACGAATCCAGGTGATGATTTGATGATTTTTAGTGTTCCAATCCTCAAATCAGTCATTGAATTTGGCAATCGGCTCTCCCTCTGTTTGTGTTGGAACAACTGTAGATCCATTAACAATAAGCCACAATTTACGACCTTTGAGGAGGAACTTTGCATATCTTGAGCCCATAAAACATAATTAGGTTCATCCAATGTAGTTGAAAGAGGATGTGATACATCTTATTGAGTCATGAAATTAAAATAACAATTGAAAACCAAGAAACAAGTAATAAAGTAAGCAACTTTGTAAAGAAAGTGTACTGTCTAAGTAGAATCACAAAAAACCAAGCCTACGTTGAACTTAGACGGACACAATACAGGAATTGGACAAGACCAAGAAAATAAATAAAAATAGCCCAACCGTCTCTTATACACATCTAGATCATTAACCACGCGAGCATCTGTCTCTTATACACATCTAAG
Organism: Cinchona pubescens; assembly: GCA_025175665.1. NCBI lineage: Eukaryota > Viridiplantae > Streptophyta > Magnoliopsida > Gentianales > Rubiaceae > Cinchona > Cinchona pubescens. The sequence continues at coordinate 357,437 of JANKKI010000074.1, read as the reverse complement.
ACAGTAGAAGAGACAGTTGGATGTGTCAGATGACGTGGGACATCTTGGTGATGTGGCAAAAACGTATGCACTAACTTGGTAGATGATAGTGCTAGTGGACTCTGGTTGGTAAAAGCGTGTTTTAAAAACATCTAGATTTTAGACTGATTGAGGAAGGCGTGATTCCAAAACATGCCTTCTACTGTCTTCTTTAACCTCTCGCCTTTGTTTTGCAGAACAATCCAATTACAAATAGTCACGCGTGAAAGCACGTGAAATGGAATCTGGTGACCAGAAAACGACTGGAACAAAGCTGGGAACTTTGGGAACACTTTTTTTTATAGTGAATGTTGATGAAAACGATTCGAAATTGGATCAATAATCGGAAAAAAAATCCAGAAAAAAGGACACAAGAAACTGAAATTTTGATGATAGTTTAATATAACCTGAGAATTGAATTGATCAGGTCAAAATATTCAGCTCTGATACCGTGAATGAATTTTGAAGAAAAATTATAATTCTTGTGTGTTTTTATAATGATACAAGAGGTTTTCTTAAATAGATTGTATTGCAATAAAAATAAGGAATATCTTACTAATCAAAACCTATAATTAAGCAATGTAATATATATATATATATATATATATATATATTAAATGGTAATAATCTAACCTACTCCTACCATCACCACCCCACCTAAAACAAATAAGAAAAAAATTACGAAATATGGCTATTCCGTTATATTTTAAATATTTATATTAATATAATATTATATATTTTAAAAATTTATATTGAAACAAATTTTTAGATCCTCAACGTAATAGTTCCTTAACGGACTATACAATTTACCCAATAGGTAGTACTACATAATTTAGCTAAGTTTTTATTTCCCATGAATTCCGCAGGACAGCCCAACCTCATATTTTTTGACTAGTGTTCTAATTTCCTGCCTCCCACAGGATCAACTGAAAATGACCACTATCATCCATACTAGATTCACCACCTGCTGGAATTGGAACCACGATGATCTTAATTGTTGAAACATAAGCATTCGACTAATTTCATTTTACATCGTTTAATTTATATTCGATTCTTATTTTGTATATTTAATTTTTAATTTTTAATTTTAGATACTTTGCACCATCTTATACTTAAGATTTTTATTACTTCAATCTAGTTTTAACATTCTCATCAAAATTAATGGAATCTAGCATCCAAATAATGTAGTAATATGCCAGCGCAGAACTCATCAAAATTAATGGAATCTAGCATCCCTGATCTATTATACACATTATTTACATAAATTTATTATACACATAAAAAATTTCATTAATTTTGGTGACAAATTAGAATTTGGATTCAAATAAGATAGATTTGAGAGTTGGAAGCGTAAAATGTCCAAAGTTGAAACTGCAGGTGTAAAGTGGAAAGGGTGTAAAATAAAATTAATTCTTTAATCCAATATTGATATCAACCATCTCATAAATTAAATATTTTTCAGTTGGATCAATGGCTATTAACTTCTCCTTGGACCAGCTGCTCACAGGACGGCTAAGGAAGTGGATAGACTTGGAAAGCAAAGAAATCTTCACGAAATGGCCATATTGGTTCTGCACTTGCGTTTGCTAGACCTTGGCTTCCCGTTGAGCTTGGTGAACAAATTAATATCCTTTATCTAACTCAACTAAGATGGTTGGACCATATAATTAAACTTGGAAACTTACTGCTGCATGAGGAAATTATTAGGCAATGAAAATTAATATGCAATTAACGAGGTGAAAGATTACTCTCGAGATTAATGAGGAAATTTGTTACGAACAAAATACTTTATAGACCACATAGAACTGCATTTTGTGCCAAATTTTAGCACATATATCTGAGGCAACAGACAATTATATTAACTGTATAGTTTTGAGCGCTACGGTGATGTTTCGTCTCACTTTTTATGTCAATTTTATATTTTTGGATGTTTGTAATATATACTCTACTTATGACTATTCCTATATATATGTGGGAATACACATGAGAAGCACGCATAAGTAAAGGTGGACATGAATCGAGTACTTGATTCATTAGATCTATCTGACCTGACTCGATTACAAGGAAAAAAAATTGGGTAACCAATCCATATGAATGACTAGATACCCGCTAAAAGTAGGTCAAATTGGGTATACTAAAATTTTTTAAAAAGTAACAAAATTAACTAGTAATTGCACAAATTTTTCCTGTAAATTGGTAGATGAGAGAAAATACACATTAACATTAGGTTATAATGAGTAAAATTATAAAATTAACTTTGTATATGGGTCGGATCAAGAACATTGAGTTGCTGAATCTCAACCCGCTATGCGTCTAAATGAAAACAAACAAATTGGATATTTTAGTGTTCAAATTTGTTTGACTATTTTAACGAACTCGAATTTTTTTTCAAATTTAGATTGTTTATCTTTTGAGCCGAACGTAAACAAACTTTTATCGAATCAAATTCAAATCGATTTCAACTAGTTTGAAAATTTTTCTTGTAGATAGAAAGTTTTTAATTTATCAAATTTACAATTTTAACTTATCGAACTGAATTCAAGCTAAACCAAAAAAATTAATAAACACTAAATTTTGTCCAAGTTTGATTATTGACAAACCAAATTCGAATGTGTACACTTACCAAACCGAGTTTCATTCGAGTATCGAATAGTTTGAATTCATTTACAATTCTATTAATGCTCGACCAGCTACACAACCTTCTAATGCTAAACGGTTTAGGTAAGCCCTATTTTTACGGATCAAAATGAATCGAGTCAATAAATTTTTCAAATCGTTAGGTCAAATGAACACCTCTATGTGTGATACAAGAAATCGACGTAGCAATTGGCCGGAATGAGACTTGTCGCTAGCTGTTAATGGCTTAATGCTAATACACTAACCCTACTTAACGGTTATGAATCAATATTAAGCAAAGGTTGGAAACAAATGAGGCAAGCTTAGTTTTTCTCTTTTCTTCTTATCTTTTTTTTTTTTTTTTTAAGTTTGTTAGTTGATTCTTATGTTCTCAAGCTCTATTTGATGTTTAATAAACTTGAAAACTGTAAATAATTAATTAATGGAGGAAATAAGATCTAATCATCTAATCGATTTTCAGATATCTTAGTAGTACTAGTTCATATTTCAACTCTATTAATTGATATTGAAATTCCAAATTTTCTTTAATTTTATTTGCCTTTGATTGTGACTCAAGTTTCCCATTAACCATAAAAGCCCAAAGTAGTGGTAATATGGTTATACACTTACCATCGAGCCTTCAATTACAGCCCGAAGCAATAGCCCACAGTTGAATTTATTAAATAGCCGGCCTTTCCATGGGCTATTCAACTATCAGCCCAGCGGAGAGTAGTTAATAGAAAAACAGATACAAAGAAAATGATAGTAATAGAGTAAAGTAAAAAAGAAAAGATACACTGCAAAGCTTGTTGTGTCCCTGCTAAGCTTTTGCAATTCTGTGAAGAACTAGATTTAAATCGAAAAAAAATAGGAAAATATTTAGCTAGATTTGATCTATGCTTTTACTTGTAAATTTTGTAATGTGAATTAAATTATATAAAATAAATAGCATTTATTGATATAAGTAAGATTTCTTAACCATAAAATTTATAAATAGAATTTAAAATCAAATTTATTCAAATATTTTTCAACATAATAAATTAACCAATGAATTTTGTTGTAAAACGAAGTTGATTTGAAAAGAATTATTCATCTTTCGAATCTCATAGACAATTAGAAGTTTAGCTATTTATGATGATTCGTGGTTCTCAAGCGTATTTCCTTTCAAGCGGCCCATGTATTTCATCTTTTGCGGAAAGGAATAAATTGCTGCTTGATGACAACGAATTCAAAGAATAGTTTAAATGATAAAATATCTTTTTATATAATTTATTAGTTATAATGTAAATTTGAATTATTAGAGTGTAAATTAGAAGGGTGATTTTTAAATAATAATAATAATAATAATAAATTACTTCGAATATCAAAATCCTTGAGCTTTCTAGGTGCAAGTTTGGTGCACAGTTTAAATTTTGAATGAAACTGAAAAAAGGTGAAAGAAAAGTAGAGGAGTAATTTTGTGTTATGAATTCTCTAGTCCTTCAAACTCTACATCATTCCTCATCATCTCATAAGGGTGATGTGAAGTTTTAAGGATTAAGAAATCCATGATATTATATCATGGATTCGATTTATATAAAAATTTTTGAACACGTGTATGTATTTGGAAAAGACAATAGTTTTGTTTGGACTGTTTTATAATTTCACACATTATTTTCTTAAAATAATATTTTGCAGTTATTTTGTAAACATGTTTTCTAATTAATTTTTATCAAAAATAAAAAAATTAATATTTTAAATAATAATTATCAAAATCAAAGAGGGTACAGTGTAACTAAAAGTAGGAGGGATGGCAATGTGTGCATGTAAAAGATTATTTATGATAGCATGTGTAAAAAAGTATGTGTTTTGCGTAAAAGAGTCGGTATGTGTGATTATGTGAGAGCAAGTACATGTATATGTATGAGTTGTTATGTGAAAGAAGTTGTGTATATGTGAAAGAGTTGTGTGTCGACATGTGTTCAAAATTCTAACAAATTAATTGAAAATTTTTCACTTGCAAAAAGTTTAAAATACTCTAAGTAGTACTTAATTTATGTTTGGAAAAATTATTGAAATAGTTACTTAACTTTTTTACAGTCGAATTAATTTCTAATTTTTTTTTTAACCAAGATAATCTTTTAATGTTTTTTAAGCCAAGATAATTTTTTTTGCTCCGTAACAGAACCACTATAATTTTTTTTTTTTTTTGTAACAACAGCCAATCTAAGGAGTAAAATAGTAACATCACTGAAGTCTCCTACATCAAAACAACACAACCACTTGAGGAAGATTTCTGAAATATCACAACATCAAAGTTTATCTTCAATTTGCCAAAAAAAAGTTTTAACTTCAAGCATACAGTTGGATGACCTTGCCACCGAACAGGAGAAGTGAATTAACAATAGTAGGCCCTTTATTTATTTCGTGGAACGAATCCAACATCTGCATTGTCCCAACAACGATTTGCTCTGGTGTTCTCCCCATTTCCTTCGAATACCTATTGATTTCTGTTGCACTAGATTACCTAAGACTCGAGGCAAAGTTTTTCCTATTCTTACTTCCGTCCTCCAAGAGTTCTGACTGGTGTCAAAAATTTCCATGAATCTTTTCGATTAACACCAAAATTAGCCAATTTACCTGAAAAAAAAATCCTCAAAATCAACCAATTTATCAAAAAAAACTCAGCAAACATCATCAGCCAATATTAAAAAAGAAAAAATCAAATCTTTAATTAACACACTAAAATTAGCTTCTACTCTTCTATTCCATCACCGCATTTCCAGTTTCTTCATCTAGACTTTTTTTTGGTTTCAGGCGGTGGCAGAGGGGATGTGAGCGTAGACGGATCGCTTTCCACCAAACCACTCTATTGAGAACACGCTCTCTGTTGGTTAGGAAAGTTGTTGCATAGATTAAGGTGTATGATCTCACCGTATAATTTGTGGTTTATATTTATTTACATATTTTATTTGTAGATAAAATATTTTAATTTTTAAAATTTTAAAAAAAGTTAGTATGTGAACATATATAAATCACAAGATGTACGGTAGAATTATACACATTAGTCTGTATAATAATTTTCCATTGTTTTAGTTGTATTATTGCATTGCTTTTTGTAATAGGTGTTTTTGCACCTTGAACTCAGAGTTGCTCTGTGATTGTGTAAGCTTGACAGTGTTTTGGTGATATATAAATTAAAGTAATTTACCTAAAAACAAAAAGGATCATATTATCAAAGATTATGGAGGAAATTTAAGCAACCTTTGCTTGAATATATATTCTTGCTATATGGACGAGGATTTCCCAATCCTTTTGTATATGGAGGAAATTTAGCCTACTTGCTTGAATATACGGCCATGGCCTCTCCATTTTCTTAATTTCTCCAATTTCAACTTAATTTCTCCAATTTCAATTGACCATTGTTTATCGACGGGTTGTGTTGTTGTGATGTAGGAGACGTTAGTGATCTTGCTATTTTGCCCCTGAGATTGGCGGCTGTTATACCAAAAAAAAAAAAAAAAGTTCTTGATTTTTCTTTACAAAAGCTATGTTATAAAAATAAAAATTAAAGATTATATTGAAAAAGAAAAGTTAAAGGACTGTCTTGACTAAAAGAATATTGAGGGACTAATTCACATCTAAAGTAAAAAAGTTGAAGGACTATTTCGGTGATTTCCTTTATGTTTTTTCATTTAAAATTTTATTAACATAAACCAACATGTAGTGCTTAATTTATCAAACATACTATTTTAATCCATTAATTTTTTCAATGTTAATTAAAATTATCAAACAATACCATTATCTTTTGCTTGTCCAAAAATATTAATTGTCGTTTTCCTAAATTAACTATAATTACTAGATATTTATCAGCTACAAATAGTACCATCTACCAGGGATATTGTTATAGGAGCTAAAGTGTAAGGCCATAATAATTTTTTTTTTACCCATTGAACAACTATTAAATATTTTAGTAGTTATTTAAATACTAATGGAAGGTTCCCATTTAGAATGAGTGGCCTATAATTGGCAAAATATGGTCATCCTATTTTGTATTAGAAAAAGGGATCACTCATTCAGAATGATTCATCTCATTAGTTATTAACAATCTAAATGCTTAGTAGTTACTCAATGATCAACATGAACATTGTGGTGAGGCCATGCATTCACCTCCCCTATAGATAAATTGGTCAATAGTAATTACTCATTTTGTCCCATTAATATTGTCCTATTTTGAAGTGGTGATGTTCCTTATTGGCTCGATTTGGATTGCCATTATTTGACCATTAAAAATATTATATTGTCAAATTTTTAGAATATTAGGAATAATCTTTGACTTTTAGAATAATAAAATAACTATTTTAGTTGCAAAGAATGTAAATAGCACTTGGAATAACCATTTGGTTTGTAGATGATGCAAGTAATTATTTGAAATAAAAGTTTAGATTGAAATAATATAGATAACTATTTGAAAAACTATTTGGATTACAAATAATGTAGAATAATTATTTGAAAATAATGAATATTGAATTATTTTGTAATAAACATGATTTATAAATGCATTTAGCGATGAGTGAATAGGTTAGCATAAAATGACAAAATAGTATTCATGCAATTACAACTAGGTTGTCAATGAACTGATTTGCTCACAATTCAAATAGGGTGACAAGTACACCTTGACAAGGGCAAAGTTACATGCAATTCAGGATAGGTAATTAATGATCTACCCTTAATTTTGAAAAAAAAAATTATATAATAGCTTAAAAAAAATTTAACTTTTTATAATTGTCTTATCATTGTCCCCCTTTTAATTTTTTAAAATTAGTTTCTTATCAAGCATTAACTCTAAAAAAGTTAAAAATATGTTTAATTTCCTTTTTGTCACAAATAGTTATTGTTAAGTTAGAGAATAAGAGAGAAAGACCCTTGAAAAAAACTGAATGTTTCATTATCTTATAAGATCACCTATATATACAAAGGATATGAGCCTTCAGATCTTAGTACAACTACATAGTATAACTATTATGTACAACTATACAATGCTATATATTAATTTTAACACTTCCCCTCAAGGTGGAGGATACAAGTCATATGCACCAAACTTGTTACAAATGAAACTAATTCAAGGATCTTGAAGGGATTTTGTAAAAACATCTGCTAGTTGGTCATTTGATTTGACAAAACTAGTAGCAATACACCTAGACAAAATCTTCTCTCTAATGAAATGGTAATTAATTTCAAAAGATAATATGTTTGGTCCTCTTATAGAATACTGGATTAGAGGCTATATGTAAAGCAGCATGATTATCACAGATCATTTTTATTTGTCCCTACCTTTCCAAACTTCAACTCATGAAATAGCTGTTTCAGCTATATGAGTTCACAGTTTGCCAAAGCCATAGCATGATATTAAACTTCGGCACTTGACCTGGCAACCACATTTTGCTTTTTACTCTTCCAAAATATTAGATTACCCCTAATGTGGACAGAGTATCCTAAAGTAGAGTGGGCATCTGAAGGAGAGCCTGCCCAATCAGCAATAGAATACCCAATCGCTTGAGTGTGACTCTCATCTTCATATAACAATCCTTGGCCAAGTACTCCTTTAATGTATTCTAGAATCCAAATGCAACATCCCAATGGCTATCACATGGAGATTGTAGAAATTGACTAACTACACTTACAGCAAATGAGATGCCTAGCCAGGTGACAGTGAGGTAGTTAAACTTTCTAACTAGACGTTGGTATCTTCTAAGACAATAAAGCTACAAGAGACTCCCCCTAACTTGGTAAATACTTGACATTTGGATCCATTGGACTATTAATAGGTTTATAGTTTAACATACTAGTTTCTTCAAGAATATCCAAGGCATGTTTTCTTTGAGAGATAACAACACTAGTACTAGATTGAGCCACCTCAATTCCTCAGAAAATACTTGAATCAACCTAAATCCTTAGTCTGAGATGACTAAAGAGATGATTTTTCAATTGAAGAATCCTATCTTGATTATCTCCAATAATGATAATATTATCTACACAAACCACTAGATTTATGCATTAGCCATGTGGAGTATGACGATAAAAAAATGAATAGTTAGCTTCACTTTGAATCAGCCCAAACTATTGAACAACAGTGTTGAAACGGTCAAACCAAACCCGTAGAGATTGTTTTAATCCATGAAAAGATTGGTGAAATCTACATACCAAACCAAACTCCTCATGAGCAATAAAGCCTGGTAGTTACTCCATATAAACCTCTTCCTGAATCTCTCCATGGAAAAAAGCATTTTTGATATCCAACTAATTAAGTGGCCAACGACGCATGGCAGCAATGGATGAAATAGGTGAATGGAGACAATTTTGTCCACTAAAGAAAAGGTGTCACCATAATCCAAGCCATAAATCTGAGTGTAATCCTTTGCCACTACATGAGCCTTAAGCTTGTCAATATTTTTATCAAAACCCATCTTGATAGTATAAATCCATCGACAAATAACAGTGGAATTTTAAGGAGATAATGGAACCGATTTGCAAGTGCCACTGGAATGTAAAGATTTTATCTCTCAATCAGCGCTTGTCACCACCTTGGATCTAAAAGTGATTCATTGTAGTTTTAGGAATAGAAATAGCAGACACAAAAAATATAAATGCATAATAGGGTGAAGATAACCAATGATAGATGAGAAAATTATATACAAGATGAGCATTACAGGTAGACCGAGTATCTTTTCAAATGATAGGAACCTGGGGGTTATCATGTGGTAGGTCCAAAATAGGTGAGGATGGATATTGGTGAAGAGACTGAGGCATCTAAAATTGCAGTAGTACCTTTAGAAAGATTGAGAGGAGGCTGTGATCGTAGATGACGATAGTAAACCTGAAGAGAATGAAGAGAAATTCTAGGAGCTGGAAGTTTACTAGACTTGAGTATGAAGTTAGAGGAAACAAGTAGAGGGTGACTAGACTCGAGTGTGGGGTTGGATGATACAAATGGAGGACTAGATGTTGGACCCCATTTATAATAACCATGTTTTGATGATAAGCAAATCCTACTAATGGTTTGAAAACAAGTATGTAGAAAAACAGAAAGATTTGGATGTAAATGATCGTCCGAACACAATTTGGAAAACAACCAAAAGATTTCACGGACGCGGATAATTGTTTGAAAGAAAGACAATTAGGACGATGGTAATCGTTCGACACAGAAAACCTGAAGCAGTCTCAGACGAAGAATAGCATCTGATAGAAAGAATTTTTGACGCAGGAGACCATCCGAAACACTACCATAACCTGTAAAGTCACACAAGACTGTCCGAAAAAAAGAGTTCAAAATGAAGAAGTTTCTGTCAAAGTTGTAGGATGCATACAACAGTCCAAAGCACTGGTCATAAAGTTATCAGACGCATCATCGAACACAGAAGCTATGCATCGAAAGTCTGAACGATCCAACGGCTAGTTCGTTCGACACACACTTACTGCATTGACCGTTCGAAAGATCTAAAAACTAGTTTTTTAGTAAATAGAAAATAGCCGTTGGAAAATTGTTGGAGGCAATTTTTGGGCATCTATAAATACCTCCAAATCTGTAAATGAGAGCGATAGAGAGTGGAACAACTACATTCAATACAAATACTTGTAAGAGTTATTTGGGAAGAAATAGGCTAAAATATTATGGGTTGTATTGGTTTGGGTAGTGTAGTTCTCTTGGCTCAACTAGAGAAAATTAGTGTGAGCAAGAGTAGACTAGTGAGTGATCTTCAAGTGTAAGAGTGGAGAGATAACAAATGTACAAAAGTGAAATTGTATTGTAAGTTCCAACCCTTTGGCTGAACTAGAGGGACTTAGTTGGTGTAAGGATGAGCCTACTTTGTGTACAAGAAGGTTATTGCCTCACCTTCTTTGAAAAGGCACTACTAGTGGATATACTCCAAACTTGAGAAGTTTAGGAGTTTGGTTTGATACTCTCTATCTCAATCTTTACATTTGTTCTTTAAGCTTTAATTGTTAAATATTTATCTTTGATCATTTGTGCTTAAGTATTTATTTGTTGCACAAAGTTTATATTTTCACTAGGCACATTAAAAGGTTTATTTTTTGAAACAATCTAATTCACCCCCTCTTAGGTTGCTCTTTGGGACCAACAATTGGTATCAGAGGTTGGTCTCTTCTTGTTTTGGTTTAATCACCTTTGAGTAAAAGATCATTATGGCAACCAATAATGCTTTATTTTTAGAGGGGCATTCCATTACTAGACCTCCTATATTTAATGGCATTAATTTTGTTAGTTGGAGGGAAAGAATAAAAATATTTGTTCAATCCATTGATAGATATCTATATTGATTTGTGGTATATTATTTATGAAGGTCCTTTAGAAGCTAATATTCTTGATGTAAATACACATAAATTAAGGCCTAAGACTGGATATGTGCACAAGATAAAGTAAATTTATATTTAAATGCTAAAGCTATGAATATTTTATATAATACTTTGGATGTAGATGAGTCTACTAAAGTGAAAGGTTGCAAATCGGCCAAGGAGATATGGGACAAATTGAAAGAAATCCATGAAGGAAATGAAGATATTAGAGAGTAAAAGAAGTCACTTCTTGTGGCAAAATATATATGCTTCAAAATGGAATCTCATGAGAACATTGACAAGATGTATTGTAGGTTCAATGATATTGTAAAGGATTTGGAAGGTTGAGGTAAAGAATATTCCTTGGGTGAAAAGAATAGAAAGATTTTGAATGTTTTACCAAAGAAATGGGAACCTAAATCCATTGTCATAGAAGAGTCTAAAAATTTAAATTCTATGCTTATTCAGTTCTTGATTAATTCACTAACCTCCTTTGAATTGAAGTTGAAATATAAGGTACAAAATAATGAGGAGGTAAGTGCAAAAAGAGGCATAGCATTGAAGGCTTCACAAAAAGATACAAGCAAGAAGCCAAGTGAAAATGCTTAAATATGGCCAATTTGGACACTTTGCAAATGAATGTCCATCCAAGAAGAAGAAAGAAGAAATGAAGCCTCACTTCAACAACTTCCAAATCACATGGGATGATTGCAATTCGGATGGAGAAGTTGAAGAAGAATATGAGGAGGATCAAATGGCTTTTATGGCTCATGGCAATAATGAGGTATCCTCTAGTTATGGTTCTTGTGATGATTCTTGTGATGATGATGATGTTGAATCATTTATTTTTAAAATGTATGAATGTTTAAAAGAATCATATGATAGGAACAAAGAATTAAAAATTAAAGTTAATGCTTTATTGAGTGCCAAATCAAAACTTGTGCATGAAAATAATTTTTTGTCAAAAGAAAATGATGATTTGAAGAAAAAAATTGTTGAAAAACCCAAGATCAAGGATGAACAAGATTTATTTGAAAAGAGATTAGATGATCTTGATTTACTTTTTGCAATATAAAAAGGAAAATATTTTTGAAAAGAAAAGAACTAGACTTATGTATGTCAACAAAAATTTTGTCACATATAGAAAAGATGATTTGTGCTTTATTAAATCTAAATATTCTTTTTATGGAGACAAAAATATTGTGTGCAATTATTGTTGTCAACATGGACATATAAAAAGGGATTGTTATGTCAAAAGAAATGAAAAGGTGGGAATAAACTCAATTTGGGTGATCAAACATGCTATTAAACCTATTGGACACAAGAAAGTTTGGTTACCAAAAGTTATTGCTTAATCTTGTATGTAGGTATGATTGGATAGACCAAAAGATTCAAGATAGATTATCAATGGAGGGTGTTCAAAACATATAAGTTAAGATGACATTGAAATAGGTAACATTTAAATTTTTTGTCAAGAATGTGCTTTCATGTGTTAATCAACGATGTGAACTATGATCTCTTAAATGTTAATCAACTATGTGTTTAAATTTGTTTAGAATGCTTGGGTACAAGTATCCCCAATTTTTTATATTAAGTCACTATTTACAAAAGTAAGGGGAGCATTCTCTTTTCTTAAATAGATTTGCGTCACAAAAAATTGTATCACATATTCTTTGTTGTTTTGATAATTCTTTGAGCAAAAAATGCATTGATATTAATCCTTTGCATAAATTTCCTTGTTTCTACTTGATTATTTATTCTTGAAAGGTAGAAATATGTTAAACTTGACTTATTCTCTTGTACTCACTTGAACTTTATTCAATTTTTAAGGGGGAGAATAAACTTAGGGGGAGCTTTAGTTGCATTAATTTTATTTCGTTTTGATGATGACAAAAGGAGGAGAAATAATGGACTCTTGTCTTGTCTTGGAGGCAGTTTTTGGGTATCTATAAATACCCCCAAATCTGTAAATGAGAGAGATAGAGAGTGGAACTACTACATTCAATATAAACACTAAGAATAAGCTATTTGCGAAGAAATAGGCTAAAATATTGTGGGTTGTATTGGTTTGGGTAGTATAGTTCTCTAGGCTCACCTAAAGGAAATTAGTGTGAACAAGAGTAGACTAGTAAGTGATCTTCAAGTGTAAGAGTGGAGAGATAACAAATGTACAAAAGTGAAGTTATATTGTAAAACCCTTTGGCTCAACTAGAAGGACTTAATTGGTGCAAGGGTGAGCCTACTTTGTGTACAAGAAGGTTATTGCCTCACCTTCTTTGACGAGGCATTACTAGTGGATATATTCCAAACTTGAGAAGTTTGGGAGTTTGGTTTGATACTCCCTAACTCAATCTTTACATTTGTTTTTTAAGCTTTAATTGTTAAATATTTATCTTTGATCATTTGTGCTTAAGTGTTTATTTGTTGCAAAAAGTTTATATTTTCACTAAGAACATTAAAAGGTTTGTTTTTTGAAACAAGCTAATTCACCCTCCCTCTTAGGTTGCTCTTTGGGACCAACACTAGATAGGGAATGGGAAAACTTCAGAGATGTTGAAGGACTCTGTAAGGAATGTAACAAAGAATTTTGAGAGTGCTTTTCAAGTTGACATCACTCACGTTATGTAGGCAACTAGAGATGTGGGTTTGCTTAGCTAATAAAGTCTGTTAGACTCATGCTCTGTGTCAATATCCTCATCTATTTTGGACCTACCATATGATAACTTCCAAATTCCTATTGCTGGAAAAAGTACTCAGTCTATTTGTAATCCTTATCCCAATTATTCGGTCTGTACTCGGATCTTGTATAAAAACAAAATCATCAAGAAAGGAAGCCATAGATTTGCATAGGCACCTATAGGTAAGTTTTCTAACAAAAACAAGATTAAAAGGACACACAGGTACATAAAGGACAGAATCAAGATTAATAGAAGGAATAAGTTGAGCTTGATCAATGCTTTTGTCCATTGATTTAGACCCATTGGCAAGAGTATTGGAAAGAAGAGATATAATGGTGGTGAGATTGGTGAAAGATGTTCATTAACTAGAAATATGATCAGATGCACCAGAATTAACAATCCAAGAAGACGATTGAGTGAGACACTCAACAAAATAACCATATTGAGCAATGGAGGCTACAGGTTGTATTGAGTACTACATATGAGTTTTGAACTTCAAATAATAAACCAAATCAAAGCCAGTTAGGAGCAAAGATGATTGAAATTTGTGACCTTCTGATGTGACGGACTTGGAATCCAAATGAATAAAAACAGGAGTCGTAGTAAGGGCAATAGAAAAGAAACACCAAATGTGGAAGTTGAAGTAACTTTAGAAGTAAAACACAACATGGTGGGCACTAAACAATATTGGTGAATAGTGCCGATGAACAATACCGTGAACAATATCGGTGAATAATGCCAATAAACATTAACGTGAACAATAACATAAATAGTGTCGATGAACAGTACTGATAAATAGTGATGCAAACAATACCGAGAATAGTGACATGAATAGTACCGTGAACAATTTTGATGAATAATGCCGGTGAACAGTACACGGCGATTTAAAGAGATCTAATTTGATATAGAATAGTTAGATCTAGATTCCACTATAGATGGGAGGCACTACTGTGTTGAAATCACCGCGAGAAAGGAAAACACCACTGGAAAATACAGAAGGTACGAAAGCTGCAGCTAGAGTTTGTTCGGCTAGGGTTTTTTCTCCCTAGTCTGATGCCATGTTAAGTTAGACACTGAGAAAAAGACCTAAGGAAAGAAAAATGATTGTCTCATTATCTTATGAGATCACCTATATTTACAAAGGATGTGGGCCTTCAGACCTTAGTACAACGACATAGTACAACTATTGTGTAGTACATATATACAATACTATATATAATTCTAACAAATATAAATATTAAATATACAAAACATTCTAGTTGATCATAAAAATAAACTCGTAATACATAATTACCAAATGAATATTTATTATAATTTACTTTATTGTAAATTTAATTAAGTTCTAAACCATCGAATTTATCTATTTGTATCATAGTTATTAAATAGTTGTTCCGGTTCGACAATTCAACTGGTCAATCCGGTGAAATGACCATTAGACCAGACTGGGTTCCTAATCTAACCAGATAAGGAGTGCATCCGACTGAACTCGTGGAACCCACTGGTTGACCTGGATGAACCAGGAACCCGGCCGGCTTTTTAAGGAACCTGTGGGTTCCAAAAATTGAAAGAAAAACTCCTCTACCTTACTTTTTAAACTCCCCGTGAGTTATCTTATTTTTATTTCTTTATCCTTTTCAAACTTCATTCTTTAATCTTATTTCTCCTTCCCTTTTTCAAATACAATAATAGGTATATATAAATGTATAACATTTTAACACCTTCATTTTTCAAAATAAAACTTATAGTTTATTGAAATAATAAGAAAAATATGTATTATTTTAAAAAAAATTAAAAATATAAGTTATTAAATGATAAAATATCATTTTTTTTAATAATAGCATAGTATTTCCTAGAACTTCATATTAGTGCAATTTATAAACTGGATGTATCACAAGAAATCTAAACAAGTAATATGTTTGATTTTGTATAAATAGATTACTATGACAAATAACATTTAATAAAACATCTAAAATATTCATTTCTATTGTTTATTATGCATCATTATGCTACACATGTTTAAACATAACTTTAATCTGTTTTGTTTTAGATAATTATTTATTCCAAATTCATCAAGAATAGATTAAAATTTAAAAAATATGTTTTATATATATTTTCAACAGATATTTTATATCTAATAATTTAAAATTATTATATATTATTAATAAAAAATATATATTAGTAACCCATCGATTGAACCAGTAACTCATTGACCAACCTCCCTTGTCGGGTTCTTTCCCTGGTTGAGTGTAATATCTATGATTTGTACTTTACTTTATCATTAATATAATTATTGACCTTACTGTACGTTAAATTTTTTTTGCCCCCATTGACCTTGGGATCCTGGCTTCATCCTTACTTGACCTTCATATTTTTTAGAACAAAATGTACCAATGGTCATAAAATTATTAGGTTATTGCATACGCAGTTTTAGACACTGAACTATTTGTTTTTCAAATTTAGTCATTGAACTACCTTAAATGTGTATTTGAACTCCCTCCTTCTATTTCTATTGATGCATTTTGCTCCATTTTTTTTTTATTTTATTAAAGTCCATGTTTTGGATTCTTTGATTTATATTTCTAGCCTTATATGTGTAGGTCTTTTTTCCCCAAAAAAACTTACATGTGTGGATTTTGATAAATTCTAACTCTTCAATTTAGTTGTTTTTCGGTCCTTGTCTCAAATATTTATTTCTTCCATTTTATTGATTTTTGCACGTTTTGACTTATATTTTGGCTCCAGTTTCTTTGAGCACATCAGCAAGGTACATAAGTTGCAAATCTTCTAAGTTCTTTCACGTTCGTAAGGTGCTCCAAAAATATTCATTCTTTTATTTCTATTATTACATAGTTGCAGTTTTATTTCATAAAATTTCAACCTTTGCATTATTTATCTCAACATATACATTTGTGAGGATGTTTTTGACGCTTGCAAGAGTGCATTAAAGAAAGACATTAAAAAAAATGGTAAAAACACTTTTAGTCCCTTAAATTTGACCCAGTGATATTTTTGGTCCCCAAAATTTCATAAAATTTAAATCATGTTCCTCATCTTCTAAATTTTTACTGGATTAGGATAATTGATAAAAAAAAAAATAGCATAACTTTTTGTTAAAACTTATGAAAACGAGCAATTCTTGTTCGTTTAGCCAAGTGAAAGTAAAGATAGAGGGTAATTTTTTAGGATTCATCAGATAAGAAATTAAATGTTTGTTAGGGTAGAGGCATAGAAACCAAAAATGATATTATTTTTATGTCAATTGTCCTAATAGAGTTGAAACTTAGAAGATGAGAGATGTGATTTATTTTTTGTAAAACTTTGAGAACCAAATATGTCACTGGGCCAAATTTTGGCGACTCAAAGTGTTTTTTAACTCTTAAGAAAATAGTTCAATTGATTCCAAAAATGAACAATTATATCTTCACTCAAACAACTATTATTTGAAATATTATTTATAATAGATAATGTAACCACTTTTCGTTATATGATGTACGTGAGAAAAAGATGATTAGGGCACGTATTGGAAATAATTGTAAAATATTGTTTAGAAAATATTGAATAAATAAGAAAATTATTTACATTAACACTTGCCAAAGTCAACCTGCATGACAAAATTATATTGAATCACCAACCTATAATTTTAAATACTTTATTGTATTTCGTTACTTCTTTTACGGGTCTAGTAACACATTATTATCTTTGCCACTCCATCACTTGTATATATGCGTTAAAATAATTATTGTAGTACAAACAGAGCATCATCCCGACTTAGTTATCGTGATTGTATATTCTTCTATGAAGTTTCTATGGGAAATTCTTACATGGATCCTTTCTATGATATAATGTCATGTATTTCTTAGTTAAGAAAGAAATACGTCATCTAAACAAGTGATGTATTTCTTTCTGGATCAAAGAGTGCATAGCACTATGTCATAAACTCGATCCATATAAAAATTTCCCGACTTTCAATAAGGATGCAATCATTTAAGCATTCAAGGTTAGTATTGTTGTCTGTTATTGATTTATATAGATCATAATACTTGCAAATTATTAAATTATTTCATACCATACATAGCAAGGGTTAATCTTTCGTAGGACTAATTTCATTTAAACCCTCTAATTTTGCTTAATTCTTACTCTGCACTTCAATTTTGGTATTGAATACTTTACATCCCCAACTCTTAAATCTATTTTACTTCAATCCAATTTTTAACATCGTTAGCAAAATTAACAGAATCTTCACACGTACACCAAAAATATTGTGACATAAATTCTGTTGAATTGATTATACGTGCGTAAATATTCCATTAAATTTGGGTTTAATTACACTTTATCCCCTTAAACTTTAGCGTCACGATATCTTTAGTTCTTGATATTATCTTTTGAGCACTTAATATTTTCATCATTGTATCCTTATTCTATTTTATTTCTTTTTTGGTTTATAATTTACCCCTTAAACTTTAGCAAGCCTAACATTTATTTCCCTAATGTTATTTTTGACACTAAAGTCATTCGTTACGCTTGTCACATACTTGACAATGGTAATCCTATTTATTCTAATCTTTTTTATTTTGATTTTATGAATATGTCTTTCATCAAGAGAATATTGGATTTGATGTTTTCTAAACCTTATTTTGATAATGACATAAACACTTAACTCTGTAAACTAGTTTTTGAGACCCATCCAACCACACATCTAGATCTCTTATAAATAGACTGTCTTTGCATCAAGTAAAAATGAACTAATACATTATATTTTACTTTTATCAAATGTTATTTGTCATATTAATATGGCTCTTAGTGCTTTGTAGTATGTAGAGTGCAGTTGCTGTCTCTTATACACTTCTAGTGGAGTGATAATCTTGTACGAAAGTATGGTTGCAAGTAAAATTCTTGGCTCAACTAAAAGAGTTTTAGTGTGAGCAAGAAGTTTTCAACTTTGTAAAGATTATTGGCTCACCAAGTGTGTGAAGCATTCTAGTGATTTAATACTTCAAGCTTGCTAGCTTGGAAGTATTGGTTGTTTTATTTTCTCTCTACTTCTTTGTTCCATTGATTATCCTGATCCAGTAAAAATTTAGAAGATGAGTATGCAAAGTAAATGATAAGAAACCTAATTCACCCCCCTAAGCCAGGTGTATAAGAGACAGACAATTGGTGTCAGAAGCTCTTGATGATTTTATACCTTAAACTTCTTTTGAGAAAAGAACTATTATGGCAACCAACAATGCTCTATTCTTTGAGGGTCAATCCGTTACTAGAGACCCTATGTTTAATGGGGCAAATTTTATTAGTTGGAGAGATAGAATGAAATATTTCTGCAATCTATTGACATTGATTTGTGGTATGTTGTCAATGAAGGTCCTTTTGAAGCTTCTATTATTGATGATCACACAAATAGAAGAAGAGAAAAGACAAGGGATGAGCTTACTCCACAAGACAAGGCAAACTTGACGTTAAATGCAAAAGCCTTGAATGTGCTATATAATGCCTTGGATGCAAATGAATCAACTCGCGTGAAGGGATGCATTTTCGCAAAAAAATCTAGGATTAATTGGAAGAAATCCATGAAGGGAGCGACGATGTTCGTGAGCAAAAGAAATCCTTACTTGTTGCCAAGTATGAGTCCTTTAAGATGGAACCACATAAGAACATTGACAAAATGTACTGTAGGTTCAATGACATTATAAAGGATCTTGAAAACCTTGGGTAAGAAGTACTCTTTGGGTGAAATAAATAGAAAAATCCTAAATGCTGTATCCAAAGAATGGGATGCCAAAACTATTGCTATAGAGGAAGCCAAGAATTTAAATTTAATGCATATTGAATCGCTAATCAATTCTCTTACTTCTTATAAATTAAAGTTAAAGGCTAAAATAGTGGATAATGAAGAAGCAAGGCCAAGAAGGAGCATTGCTCTAAAGACCTCTCAAGAAGAAGATGAAAACAGCTCCATCAATCTAGAAGATGAAGATCTTGATGAAGGAGATCTTGCACTCATCACCAAAGAATTTCTTAAATACTACATCAACAAATGAAGAATGAGAAAAGGCGGAGCTACGAATTCAAATAATTTCAAAGGAAAGACAAGGCTTGAAATGAAGAAGTAAAACGAAAAATGTTTTGAATGCGGTCAACTCGGACACTTTGCAAATGAGTGTCCTTCCAAGAAAAAGAAGGAAGGAAGAAAATCTAGATTCAACAACGCTTTCAAATCACATGGGATGATTGCAACTCCGAAGGAGAAGTTGAAGAAAAAATGGAGTCGGCACAAATGGCTTTTATGGCTATTGGAGATGATGAGGTAAATTCTAACTATGACTCCAATGATGACAATGATGAAGATGATCTTGAAGCTTTCATTTTGAAATTGCATGATAGTTTAAAGGAATCATATGCTAGAAATAAGGAGTTAGTTAAAAAATCAAATACTTTATTAAAAGCTAACTCTAAACTTGTGAATGAAAATAATAGGCTATCACAAGAAATCGTGATTTGAAGAAAAGAATGCATGTGGGATCCAAGGTCAAGGAAGAACAAATCTCTTTGAAGAAAAGAATGGATGACTTGAATGCTCTCTTGACTAGAAAGAAAGAAAATGTTGTTGATTTAAAAAGAAATAGAAATGTAGTAATCAACAAAAGATCCACGTTTAGAAGGAATGACTTATGTGTTGTAAAACCAAAATCATCTTTATATGGAAATAAAAAGGTATTATTTGTAGATATTGCCAACAACATGGACATGTTAAGAATATGTGTTATGTAAAGAAAAACGAAAAGCTTGGAATGAAAGTTGCATGGATTGTTAGCAATTTCACTAACTCAAATGGATCCAAGAAAATATGGGTACCAAAAGTTATCAATTGATTTGATGTGTAGGTACTCAACATCACCAACAATGCTAAGTGGTTAATAGATAGTGGATGTTCAAGGTACATGACGGCTGATGCTTTTCTTTTCACGAATCTCACATCCAAAAATAGTGGAAAAGTCACTTTTGGAGATAACAATAAAGTAAAATCAATCACATTGGTGATGTAGGTAAAAATGGTGAAACTTTGATTAAGAATGTGCTTCTTGTTGATAATTTGAACTATAATTTGTTAAGTGTTAGTCAACTTTGTGACAAAAATTTATATGTATTTTTTACCAAGAATGAATGTCTTATTCTTGATAAAAATCATGTTGTATTATTCAAGGGCAGTAGGCACAATGGATGTTTATGTGATTCATCTTGATAAAATTAGCAATAGCAATGTAAAATGTCTTACCTTAGATGATCCTTGGCTTTGGCATAGAAGACTCTGTCATTCTGCCTATGGATTTGGATTGAAAAACTTGCGTACGAGAAGCTTTGGTAAGAGGTTTACCAAAACTAAAATTTTTAAAAAATAAAATTTGTGATGCATGCCAATTTGGTAAACAAGTCAAAGTTTCTTTTAAACCAATCTAGATGTGTCTAAGATACACATCTAGATGTGTATATTGAGACAGGTTAGGAATAAGTCCAAAAGATGTAACAATTCGGATGCCTTGGCTTTTATTGTAGATGACTATTCTAGGTATACTTTGATATTATTTCTTGTTCACAAAAATGAGGCGTTTGAAAAATTTGTAAATTGTTTTCCAAAATTCAAAATTTATTAAATTTAAAAATCATTCGTTTAAGAAGTTGACAATGGTGCCGAATTTAAATTTGGAGATTTTTCCGATAATTGTAAAGTATACCTAGAATCTGTCTCTTATACACATCTAGATGTGTATAAGAGACAGGTATTGTCGAAAGGAAAATGACTCTTCAAGAAATCGCTAGCAGTAGGATCCTATTTCTTGCGACTTACCTCAATACTTTTGGGCCGGTGCGGTTGACACAGCTTGTTATGTCATGAACTGAGTTTTATTAAGATCCTCTTTAAACAAAACACCTTATGATAAGAGTGTCTTTTGTAAAAAACCGTTAATTTGCCTACAATGAGTATACTCATCTGTTGAGAGTTTAGTCTATATTCAACCTTTGCATTTTGACAATAATCGGATGTCTCTTATAAACATAGGATATTCTAGTGACAAGAAAGCATACCGAGTTTACAATAGAAGAACACTCTTGATTGAATAAGTTGTGCATATTACACTTGATGAAACTAATGATGTTATTTCAAAGAATTTATGTGAAGATGAAGATGTAAGTATTCTAAAGGAGCTCGAAAAGCTTGTTATTCATGAAAATCATCAAGGTTTGAGATCACATCAAGCCATGCTGTCAACAACATCAAATATATGATGATCTAGAATGAGGATACTCCAAAGCATCTTTCGAGAGCTTGGAGATTTGTCTCTAGTCACTCTCAAAATTTAATCATAGGTGATCTATCCGATGGAGTAACTACTCGCTCTCATAAACCTTTGAATAGTAATTGTGCATTACTTTCTCACATTGAACCTAAACATATAGATGTTGCTTTGAGTGATGAATTTTGGGTTAATGCCATGCAAGATGAACTTAGTCAATTTGAGAAAAATAGTGTATGGACCTTGGTTGAAAGACCATCTTCTCATCCCGTTATTGATACTAAATGGATCTTTAGAAACAAATTAAATAACCAAGGTGAAATCATAAGAAACAAAGCTAGACTTGTTGCTAAAGGTTATGCTCAAGAAGAAAGTATTGACTTTGATGAAACCTTTGCTCCCGTGGCTAGATTAGAATCCATTTGCATGTTTCAATAATTTCAAATTATTTCTTGATAAGGACAAATGGATGTCAAAAGTGTATTTTTAAATGGTTTTATTGATCAAGAAGTTTTCGTTGAACAACCTCCCGGCTTTGAAAATAAAAATTTTTCAAATTATGTTTTCAAACTCTCCAAAGCTTTATATGGTTTGAAACAAGTTCCAAGAGCTTGGTATGAAAGATTAAGTGGTTTCTTAATAGAAAATGGATTTAAAAGAGGTGTAGTTGACACCACTCTTTTTACAAAAATAAATTTAAATGGTTTGTTAATTGTTCAAATTTATGTTGATGATATTATTTTCGGAGCAACTAATGAAAATTTGTGCAAGGACTTTTCACATTTAATGCAAAAAGAGTTTGAGATGAGTATGATGGGCAAGTTGCAATTTTTTCTCGGACTTCAAATTCATCAAACTAAGGAAGGAACGTTTATTACGCAAATCAAGTACACAAAGGAGTTACTCAAACGATTTGGAATGGAAGATTGCAAACAAGTTGGTACGCCAATGTACACTTCAACCAAATTTGATAAAAACGAAGAAGGTAATAGTGTTGATGAAAAACACTATAGAGGTATGATCGGAAGTCTACTTTACTTAACAGCCGGTAGACCAGATATCATGATTTCCTGTGTTTATGTGCTAGATTTCAATCTTGTAAAGAATCACATTTGATAGCTATTAAAAGAATTTTAGATATCTCAAGGGTACAATAAATTTTGGTCATGGCACTTAAAGTCAGTGTTGTCACTGAAAATCTTCTTCATTACGACGTTGCATGTAAAATTGAATGTGTCGTCAACGTCCTGTGTCATTTCCTGGAAATTGTCTTGTGTCTTGGTTTAGCAAAAAATAAAATTCTATTTCTCTTTCTACAGGTCTCTATTACATCTGCTATCTATTTGTGCTCAACTTCTTTGGATGAAACATATTCTGAAAGACTTTGGTGTCTTTTTTTATTGTGTTCCTATAAAGTGTGACAACACAAGTGCAATTAATCTCATAAAAAATGTTGTTGTGCACTCAAATAGAACCAAACACATTGATGTTAAGCATCATTTCATTCGATTCTTGTTTGTAAAAAAATTCGTGTTGATTTTGTGCCTACTTCAGATCAACTGGCTGATTATTTTTACAAAACACACACAAAATCACAGATCTTTTGAAACTCTCACCCATATTTTAGGAATTTCAACAAAGCTGTCAATTTGGCATAGATTCTTGGTTCTGACGACTCATTCGTCCGAACGACTCTACCTTCCGGACGCATGTGTTTAGCCCAAAAATCTCCTATCTTCCTCGGACGCTCATAATCATCCGAACGATATCCATTTTATTCACTAAACTCTCTAAAATTCTTCCGGACGCATATCATTGTCCGAAAGAACGTCGGACTCACTGGATCTTCCATCGGTCATCCGTTCATCAGCATTCGGACGCTTCCTCGGACGCACACCAAAGCGTTCGACAGTCCGATTGGTCTTCCTGTTCTATTAAAATCGTCCATCTTCCTCAATTTCAACACCCCCATCAAATTTCTACCCTCTTTCCCAAAATTGGTTGGAAAATTATTCTCTCTAGAGTATTTCTCACCTAAATTATATCAATTTTTCCATATCAACCATCTCATTTCATCAAATTCTTACCAATCTTTCAAAAATTAAAATTTTCCTCCTTTTCCTTCCCATCCTTCACAATGGTTAAATCTTGCGGAGACTCTTCTACAGGAAATCGTGGAAGAAAAACTAAAGGGAAAGCTCCAGTCCGAGGAGAATCATCTGGTACTCCCCAAGTATTTTTTAAAACAATCCTGCCGAAATTCATCGATGCCAAGGCATCTGAACGGTATACATCCCTTTTAAGTAAATCTGTCGTTCAACGTCCTGCTTCTCAAAGTTTGTTTGATGAGTATAATCTTCCCATTGTCAAAACCTGTTTTAAAAAACAAAATTGGGGTCACCTAGTGTATATTGACTTACCTGTATATCATGACATGGTACTTCAATTCACCTCCAATCTTCGGAAAGGCCCCACTGTTTGCACCTTAACTTCTCGTGTTAACAGCACCAATCTTGAGATTTCATCCAACATCATTAACACTATTTTTGAATGTGAAGTCTCAAACCCAAGAAGATGGTCTTTCAACCAAGGTTCCATACACTAAAATGGCTGCTATTGACTACTCGATCTTGACATCGATGAAGTTAGGGCCTGTCTTAACTTATACACATCTAAATGTGTATAAGAGCCACAACCATAGGAGTGATCTGAACTGATATTCTATATACTGTTAACACAAATTTGTTATTGCCAGCTGACGGGCATCGCACTGACCCCGGTAAAATACAGCTTTACTTATTTTTTTTGTGTTTTCAAGGGCATTTCTCTTGATTTTGGGTATTTTTTTTGTTATCTATGGGAACTCTTTCTTACTAATACCCGAAGAAACATTCCCTTTGGCAAATTCCTTATCAAAATTTTTGATTTCTTCGAAGTTTCTTTCAGTGAAAACACACAATTTTCTCTTTATTTTAATAAATCTTATATTGAAAGAAAAGGCTTCCGAACTTTTTTAACGATCAATGGTTAACTAAGGCAGCCTTTGATTTGGCACATTCACAATCCCATGCCTCCACCTCTGATTTCGCTCTTCCCCATTCTCCTCCTCCTCAACCACTTCCACCACTCCATGATCCTCATCCATCTACCTCTGAACCGTCACTTTCTTACATCTGTGGCCTTCTCACCTCCTTGAGTACTCAAGTCAGTTCCTTTCAACGTCGCACTAATCGAAAGTTAAATCGATTAGTTGACGTTTCAGGCAAAAAAGCCATTTTAGACGACATCAAAAAGTCAAAAGACTGAAAAGCGATCCAAGAAGAAAAATGATTTGCATTAGTTCTTTGGACCTCTGTGTTTAGTTTTTAGCACTTCTTTATTTTTTAGAACTTCCCGTAGATTTAGCAATACATGTAACAGAACTTGAATTAAGTTTAATCTTTTAAGATTATGTATATGAAGTTTTTTTTATAAATTTCTATTAAATACTTGCATGATCTCGGGGGAGCTTTGTTTGATGATGTCAAAAGAGGGAGTAGTCTTCTATGTCTTTTATATTGCAAAATGATTAGTCTTGTCCAATTGTTTTTACATAATTACTCCATGAAGGTTTGTCATCATCAAAAAGGGAGAGATTGATGTTTTCCAAACCTTATTTTGATCCGCCTTATAAACACTTAACTTTGTAAACTAGTTTTTGCAGGCATAATCTTATTTTGCTAACAGATTAATTTAACACTTGTGTTGTCACACTTTAGGGCTGTCTCTTATACACATCTAGATGTGTATAAGAGACAGGTATTCAATGTCATGCAAATAGGATCCTACTGCTTCTCTTCTGGACGAACATGACCGTCGAACCGTCTATCGGACGAAACGGGCGCATGCACGGATGTCCGGCGAAACTCTTAAAGCGCATGAAGATCGGAGCGTTGTGTCGGACGCTTCCATGAAGAGGACGTCCGAAACCCCAACGGCTACTTTTTGTACATTTATAGATTTAGCCTTTAGAAAGTAGTTGCAATCACCATTTATTGCTCTTATAAATAACTGCTTTGATATCAATTAATACATTGAATACAAGCCTTAGAGAAAAGCAATTTATTACAAATTGTATATAGTGCTTTGTTGTATTAGAGTCTCTTATACACATCTAGATGTTCAGAAGGAGTGATAATCTTGTCGAAAGTGTGGTTGTAAGTAAAATTCTTGGCTCAACTAAAAGAGTTTTAGTGTGAGCAATAAGCGGTTTTACTTTGTAAAAATTATTGTTTCACCAAATGTGATGCATCTCTTATACTAAATACTTCATATTATAAGAGACAGGATAAAAAGGAATAGAGGTTTAATTTTCTCTCTTTACTTCACTGTTTCATTGATTTTATTATATCAGTTTATATTTAGAAAATCTCAATATTTCTGAAAGTACAATTTTTAAGAAAGCTAATTCAGGGAAAATAGGTTGCTTTGGAACCAATAGGATTCATGTAGAATTAAATTTGAACAAATGCTTTGAAGTTGAATTTAGCATATTTACTAACCTTTTTGTTGGAATTAGTTGAAGAAGATGACATCACATGGCAAACATTTTTTTGAGTACTAAAACCGCTATATTGATGCATGGTCAATTAAAACCACACAGGTTTCTTGTCTAAAATGGCTTTTTTGCCTGAAACCATAAGTACTGATATACCATAAGTACAAAACTTTGAAATAACTTTGATTATTTAAAATTAATTTGTTCCATTAGAATAAAAAAATTATATTTTAAAAAGAAGAAAGAAAATATCATGCATTATTTTGATAGTGTTGTAGTAGTATTTAGTGGAAAATTTAAAGTCTTACGTAGATCCAATCCTTGACTGCACTTGTGTGTCTTGAAATTTAAATAGGATGCACATAATGGTAAATGATGTATGACTCCTATAAGAATGTGGGGATAATAGAAAGTGAGAATACTACTCTTATTTTAATCACACGATCTACAGATAAGTCTTTGAATCGGACATATAAGAATTTTTCGTAGTTAGTGGAGGAATTTTAATCAAATTGAGGCACAAGTATAAAAGAATAAAATAGAATATGGATAGAATGATAAAGATATTGAATTGGCAAAAGGAAAGGGGTTAAGTATCAAAAAATAACGTCAATGACTAAAATGTTAGCAATTCCAAAGTTTAAAGGGTAAAGCAAAATTAGCCCATGGATAATTTGGTCATTTAGGCAGATTTTCACACGCTGTTAGCATTGATAGTTTGTCTAGGAACTTTAATGTTCAAAAGATAACACTAAGGACTAAGTATTAGTGATGCTAAAGTTTCAGGGGGTAAAGTGTAATTAACCTTAAATTTGGTGATGGTTGTTAAAAATTAGAATAAAGAGAGGTAGAATCAATAGTTGGGGTGTAAATTATCCAAAACTAAAATTAAGGGTGCAAAGTTTAATGGAGCATAAATTGAGGGGTGCAATGTGTAATTAGTCATTTTTTTAATACCAAAGATGTAAAAAAATTTTTACACCAACTAGTGTAAATGCATAACATATAATTACTATCATATAAATTTTAAATGCTAATTTTACATACGTGACATATAACTACAATGATGGTACATGTAAAATTAATCCATAGCATAAATCCAAGTGCTAGTTAGAACTTTCAGTAGGTGCAAGAAAGTAGTTCTTTGAAGGAAAAAGTAAATGTAAGAAATTTTATATAAACAGCAAGGTTGCATTAGGATGTAGGATTTAAATGAATTTGAATTTCAATCCAAATCTCTCTTACGTCATATAAATAAGGTAAGCAATTTATTTACAAATTTGAAATCAATCAACAAGATAGAGAGTGATAGATTTTAATAATTAAAATTAATAAATTTTAACTTTATACTAATATTTTTTGTTCTTTCAAATCTATCCATTATATTTAAATGGACCTAAGTGATTGGAATCCCACTCATAATCTTTTCCTCATTTATTCCTCTACCTCTCACACCACTTTCAAAATTTTACCCGCATTCTAGAATCTCCCTAGTGTTATCTTATATCCCACATTCTAGAAATTTTTCCAATTACGTTACATCCTAGTCCCACACCCCAAAAGATTCACCCAACGTATGACTCGTCAATTGTCACTCCCCTATCCCATAACTGAGGGTATATTACTCTTAGTTGAAAACCACACAATTTGTCACACCCAACTAAATTCTAAATGTTGCTTTTCTTTTTTTGTGTAAAGATGACAGTAATGTTAGCCGTAGTATTGCTAAAGGTATTATGAATGGTGATAGAAATTGGATGAATGTCTTCTCCTTATGGTTTATAGATTATTCCTAAGTTATCCATTCAGTTGTAAAGTTTTTGCTCAGAAATAAAAGTACTGCACTTTCGGGAGGGAAAAAAAGGCTAGATTCTATTACTGAGAGAAATAATTGTTTAAATTCATTTTATAATTACTTTTTTATCTCTCATATATAGTATCTTAAAAAATTGCTATAATACTTATTCTAAATAACATCTCAAATAATGGTTATTAGTTCTTGATGTTTATATATATATATCTATATATATATACAATACCATAAGATATATATATTACAATATAATATGAAAAATTCTGAGTATCAGAGACGTTTTTCATTTTCGCGAGTATTAGATAAGTTATTTAAAGTAGTTAAATATTCTAAAGAGGTATTATAGGAATAAACAAAATCTATTTTGTTATACTACCAAAAATTATTTTCATGAGAAGATATTAGAGAATGTCATTTGTAATTAAAATCTTTTTCTTTATCTATTGAGTTATTTTGGAGGATTCTACCTATTGGATATATTAGAACTCAAATCAAACTAGATAAAACTCCACGATCACAAATTGGAGGTGTCTACTTTTATTTAGTTTTCCTAATTTCAACAATTTAGTAGTTTAAATATTTTATCTCTGAATACAAATATTTTTTATCAAAAGGATTTTATTTTGATACGAATAATTTAAAATTTAACTTATGCAATTTTTAAATTACATTTCGACATCACGTATATATTTATGTAAAGTACTGATTCACATCTAGTTTAACAATTATGCTTCATATATAACTATGGCTAAAGACATATTGTCTGTATTCTTACACAGATAAATTTAGTGTAAAAACTTAAACTTGTGGAAGATATTTTATTTGGTATTTATGATGAGAATAGGCAAAGGAAATTATTTTTTATTTGATATTTGTATATGAGAATAAAATTGATAGAAGTAGTTATTTGATATTTTTAAAATGCACATTCTAGGTTATACAAAGTAGTAATAATACTAGTCATAAAAGCAACCTTATATGTGGCAATTTAATAAAAAATTAATAAATTAATTCAAATTGAATAAGATTAGTGGGTAGTAAAAGGAAAGCAAGATGTTTTGAGAGGTTATTTGATAGAGGGTTAAGGTGGTGATTTGGTAGTGAGTCAAGGGAGTTATGAGAGGAAAATGATAAAATATTTATTAAATTAATTACAAATTACACTAAAATTACTCAAAATACTTATAAAGTAGTAATAACTAGTAAGTTTATGTATAAAGGCCAATGATAATTGCATACCCAAAAAGTCTCTTACACACCTCTATTCCTTTTTATCAATTAAAAAGACTAAAATATCTTATTTAATCGACCATATTTTTCCATACCTAAACTACCTTTATGTCATAACTCACAAAATACAGTAATTCGTTTCTTATATCTCTCTTTCACATTCAATTTTTTTATTGTTACAACTAAATGAATTTTATATATTAAAACATAAAGCACTCCAATTATCAAAATTTCATTCACAAAAAATTAAAATCACTTTCATGATTGTCATACAAAAAAATTTTCAATCAAATACTCCATGCATGTATTCACTACTATATTGAGTATAATGAAATAGTTATCTCATGTACTTATTATTATTTGGATATCATATTGGGAATAATGAAGTAGTTATCGTATGTCCTTCTTATTATTATTTAGATATCATGAATTCAAAAAACATATTTTACTAAAAAGAAAATATTAAAAAATAAGTTTCTTAGTACTATTACAACTAGAAAGAAATAAGTCATTAAAAAAATATTGACTAGAAATGTAAACTTTCATTCATATTTTTTTTTAAGAAAAAACTATTCATGACTATCATACAAAAAAATTGACATCAATACAAGCCAAATTACAAGGCTCACAACATCTGATCACTAAATTGAATTTCAAAACACTTTAAGGAAAATATAATTGCATTCAAAATTTTTAGACTCTTTATCATATAAAAAATAATAAACAAATTGTAAAATTTTCAATATCAAAACACAAAAACTTTCAAGTTTTCGGTGTTCAAAATCTTGATTATTTCTTCCATGTACATAAATTATCATAAAATCTCAAGGTTTTAAAGTTTTGAAGCTATGTGATACTTGATGGTACAAAAAAGAAGGAAACTTAATATGGAGATAGACAAAGATTAAAAATAACAATATTTGAAAGAATTTAAATGATTTAAAACTCATAAAGTATAATGAGTGGCTGGTGCCAAAATAATAAGGTATAAAAAATATAGTTATGTGAAAAAGGGTTTTCTAGTCTTTTTATTTGATAATAAAGGATAAGGATATCCAAGAAACTTTTAGGGGTGTGCAAATATTATTTGTCATGTATAAATCATATATATATATAGGAAAAATGCACACATTATTTGTGTATCTCAAAAAACTGTAGGTAAAAGTATGAAAAAATTATTATGGTTGTTACTGGTTGATTAATGTGTTATATTTGAAATTATTGAAATTTTAGAAAAAATTTATACGAAAAATTAAATGTACAAAAAAGAAAAATAGGTGCAGAATGGAAAAAAAAAAGTTATGAAAAATTAATGAAAGAAAGTGATAAATAGAAATATGGTGATAAAAGGAGGATAAAAGAGAGTTAACTGGGTATGGCATGGTTATATCGGTATTAAAGGGAAATAAGTAATGGTGATAAGTATAAACTTAACAAATCAAAATATGACATGCCCATAATCTCTCCTCCCACATATAGTAGGTGTCTTCAAACTTTAGTTTAACCAAACAAACCTATTGAACTATTTTAGCTTGATTTTCGGTGTTTGAATAATCGGAGTTCGAATAAATTGAATTAAAACTAAAGAAGGAAATTGATTTTAACAAAAGTTTTAGTTGTTTTAGTTTTATGAGCAAATAGCCAAAAAGGTTACTATACTTTTAATATGTACAGATTTTAGTCACTAAACTAGTTTTGTGGCCACAAAGGTCATTGAACTTCTAAAAATATTGTTTTTTAGTCATTCGATTAAATTTCTCAGTTAACTCTCAATTAGTGCGTGTCATGTGCCTCCCACGTAACACGTTTAGGGAGAAAATTGTCCAAACAAAAGCAAACCTTCCCCCACTTTTTACTTCATCAAATAGGCTGGGAGGTTTTTCAATTGCAAATTTGGCAATCCCAATTCTTGTACCAGGGATTATCATTGCTCATTATCCCAAAGGATCAAATGGTGAGAAGACTGCTATCTCCAGTATGCAAATGTGGAAGAAGGTTAGTGCTAAAAACTTCATGGACCAGTAGAAATCCTGCAAGGCGATATGCTGTTTGGGCTAGCTTGGAGGTAGGTTTTTTTTATTGTTGTAATAAATGGATTTGGTTGAGTAATGTCAAAAAATTCCTTTCTTCAAAGTCCAGGTCTTACCATTTTCTCGGCCCCAAGAAAATAGTACCCTCTTGCAGACCAACATGGAAATCTCCAATGGAAGTGTGGGAAATGACATCGTAAAGGTTTTAAAAGGGGATTTGGTTCGCGGGTCAATGAGTTTTGGGTTAAAATTTTGCCTTAATGAGGCTTGAAAGGAAAGACATCAAAACAAGGTCCTTTTTAATCACTGTCCAAGATTTCTGATGATGTAATTGTGGGATTCTCTTTGATAAATGGACAAGGGACTTTGTTAAATCCTTACAAGGATTGCCAAATTTCTCTGTAAGAAAAAAAAAATCCTTTTTAAGGTAATGCTGTTATAACATTAATAGAAATTAATAATACCAATAAATAAAGGAATCAAAATGGTTCTTGCAATTTCTATTTGCTGCCTTGGAGGAATTGTTTGCCAAAATAGGAATTGTTTGTGCTGATTTGCAAAGTGAAAGTAGGGAAGATCTGCTTTTGTTTGGACAATTTTGTCCTTGAGCGTGTGATGTGAGAAGCACATGACATGCACTAACAAAGAGTTAACTGAGAAATTTAATGAAATGACCAAAAAATGACATTTTTAGAAGTCCAGTAATCTTTTTGGCCACAAAATTAGTTTAGGGACTAAAACCCATACACTTTAAAAGTATAGTGATTTTTTTTGTCGTTTGCTCTAGTTTTATTATTTTGTAACTCATTTCATATTTTCATCTGTATACACTTTTATGATTGTGTCAACAGGGGTCACTGAGACGATAAGTAGGGTAACCAAACTATCAAAAAATAAAAAATTTCACTTGTTGCGCTCAATCCCTTGTTTGATAGGTAACCGTAAGCTAGTGAAATATGCACCTGTGCCTGCGGGGAGAAGGAGGATAACCTACACTCATCCTAAATTTTTAAAATAACAATAAAAGAAAAAAAACTATGGGATTGTTATGAATCATTTAATGGATGTTAACCTATATTCTCTATGATCCCCATGATCTACACATCAATTCATGTAACTCCCATTATTCCCATGATCTTTTACGTTACTCCATGTAACTCCCACTATCCTATGTAACTCACGTAACCTACATTTGTTCATGTAATGTCCAAATGATATAACAAGAATGGGTGAACCTTAAGCCTATATAAAAGTTTCAGCGAAAAGAATGAAATGAAAAGAAAAGGTATCTCTTGTTCTCTATTTTACATTATATTGTTTTCTACTTTAGTAGTATGGTTTACTACGTTTTTAGTTTAATCATTAGTAATATAACATAATACTACTAGTTCTTAGTAGTAGTATTATACCACATTATCAGCACGAATCTTTAAACCAATTCTCAACACTTTCATTAGGTAAGTTGGGTTTGTTTTTGTTTGTTTTCTTGATTCAATTATTATTATGGTTAACCTTATAAAACTTGAGTTTGTGGCTCTTGATATCACTAGAAAGAATTACTTATCACGGGTGTTAGATGCTGAAATTCATCTAAATGCAAATAGTTTTCGAGAAACTATTGAAGAAGGAAGTAAATTCACAAATTGGGAAAAGGACAGAGCAATGATCTTTCTCTGTCACCATTTTGATGAAGGCTAAAAACTAAGTACCTAATGGTAAAGGATCCATTCGTCTTGTGGATTAGTTTGAAATAGAGGTATGAATACCAAACGACGATTATTGTTCCACAAACTCGTTATGATTGGATGCACTTGCGTTTGTAAGATTTCAAAACTGTAAGTGAGTATACTTCAAGTAATTTTTCGAATTAGTTTTCAATTGAAATTATGTGGAGAAAAAGTAGCAGATGATGATTTGTTGGAGAAAATATTCTCTACTTTTCACGTGCTTTTGTAACAGTAGTATCGTAAAAAAGGTTTTAAAAAATATTTTGAGCCGATCTCTTGTCTCTTAATTGCTGAATAAAATAATGAGATTTTATTAAAAAATCATGAAGCTCGTCCAACTAGTTCTACTCCATTTCCTAAAATGAATGCGACAGCCATGCAATCTAATAATAAATCGAGGCTGTGGTCGTAGTTGCGGACATGACCGAAACCGCTCTAATAATCGCAATAGTCATGCCAAAAACACAACTCACCACCAGAAGTGGAAGAATAGTGATAAGAAAGGATGAAGACCAAAATAGAAGGAAAGTGGATAATAAGTGCTACCAATATGGCATGAAAGGCCATTGGTCTTGTACCTATCATACGCCAAAACATCTTGCTGATCTCTATCAAGAATTATTGAAGAATAAGAGAAAAAGATATAAACTAACTTAATTTTATTAATAATGATGTTGACCATGGTCTTGGTGGCAACGACTTTACTGATTTTACTTTTTTGGATGTTACCAATTTCTTTATCAATCACCCTAAAGGTAATATTAGTCACTTGTTTGATGATAAAAATGTCCAAAAATAGGTCATTTTAAGTAATGACTCTGATGTAATAATTTCATTTAATATTTTTAAATAAAATATTTATTGTTGATATTGATTTTTCAACATTTCTTATATTTTATAAATATTGTATTTAAGAAAAAAAATCTCATCTGGAATTTTTACTTTTAGTAAAAAATATAGAAGTTTTAATGATCAATGACAAAAAATTGTGTTTAACAGACAATGCAACAACACACTCCCATATTTAAAGGTAGGAAATATTTTGCTTATCTAGTAATGAAAGAAGCATATGTTAGTATTATATCTGGTATTACCAAATTAATTGAAAACTCCAGATGAGCAACTATTATTGTATTATTTATAACACCTTTAATTGTGGATTACTAATTCAATTTGGTTTAAATATTTTGAATCCGTTGTTCCCTTTCAAAAATTGTTGGGCTAGTCCAGGACCCAAAATATTACAGTTAGTATCAGAACGAATCTCATGTGGTCTCTACACGGGGTGAGATTGAACTAGTAGTATTGAGATGTGCTACGTAGTGTATGTGACAAGTTTATGTTTGGGCCCCAACTTAGGCTTTACGATGAAGAAAAGTCTGAATGAGGGGTAAATTTGATATCCCGTCCCACATCGTAAGTAGGAGAGGATATTGTATTGTTTATAATACCTTAAATTTTGGATTACTAACAACTTGATTTAAACATTTTGAAACCATTGTTCCTGCTCAACAGTTATTGGGCCAGACTAATCTCAGGGTGTTACAACTATAACTTTGATTGGAGGAACAAATTTTTGTTTTGATGATGCATTATTTTCTTCAAAGTTTCAAAGAAATTTATTGAGTTTTAAAGATATTTGTTGAAATAGATATCATGTTGAGACTACATGTAAAGGTAACATTGATTAATTCACTTGTATATTACAAGTATTATTTTTGAAAATAAAATTGTGTTAAAGAAATTACCTTCTTCTTCTTCTAGATTATACTACTCTGATATTAGTGTAGTTAATTGAATGTAATTGTAAACCAGAGTTTACAAATTATGATGAATTTGTTATTTTGCATAACCGGTTGGGTCATCCTGATTCTATAATGATGCAAAGAATTCTTAAAAATTCATGTGGTCATTCTTGAAGACGTCAAAAAATATTACGATCTAATAAATTCTAATGTGCTGCTTGTTCTCAAGGCACGTTGATCATTAGGCCGTAGCCATTAAAAATTAAAACTGAATCTCCTATATTTTTGGAATACATACATGGGGATATTTTTGGGCCTATTCACCCATATTGTAGACTATTTTGATACTTAATGATTTTGAGTGATGCATCAACGGAATTGTCAACTCGCAACCTGGCATTTTTGTTAGGAAAATTAACTCAGTTCCACACTTATTTTCCTAATATCATATTAAGACAATTCATGTTCTTGACAATGCTAGTGAATTTATTTAACAAGTTTTTAATGATTATTATATATCTATTGGGATAAGTGTTGAACATCCTGTGTCTTATGTTCGTACACAAAACGGTCTTGTAGAATCATTTATAAAGCACTTGCAATTAATTACTAAACCATCATTTATGAGAACAAAACTTCCAATTTTTGCTTGGGGGATGTTATTTTGTATATGGCAGAGTGTTGGATAATTTAAACATACTAGTTACTAAGCATATTGAAGTAAATTAAGGAGTCGGTGACGTTTCTGAGGCAAGCGAAGATAGTCAAAATGAAGAATCCTGAACTAAGTAGCTAACTAGCTTACTGCAGATATAATTTGCATAAGACCAACAAATTATCATGAGATCTCCCCACTACAATTGGTTCATGGTCAAGAAGTAAATATTTTTCATCTAAGAATTTTTAGAACTGCGATTGATGTTCATATTACTCTACCACACTGTACTAAGATGGGCCCTCAAAGAAGGTTGGTTATATATGTATCTATATGTACAGATCATAATTAAATATCTTGAGTCAATGACGGAAAAATTATTTACGGCTCGATTTGCTAATACTCCTATTAGAATTGATGTCCCAGAAAGATAGACGACCACTGGTAATGAGTTTAAAGTACGTCTGAAATATGGTAGACCAATCGATTTTAAGGATAAAATTTTTTATAAAAGAAAAGAAACAAATAATCAAGATGGTCAAAATAAAAAATTAAAGACCTGTAAAGAGTCCCTAAACATGACTGATGATAAATTTCTAAAAGAAATTTAAGTAATTGAAAATAATGATAATCATGATATCTCAATAAATTTTGTCTTGATTAGAAAGATGTGGAATCGAAATGAAATAAATATCAATGTATTTTTTCATATGTATCAGCAAATACTATTATGGATAATAATGAAAATTTTGAACCTAGGTCTGTAAATAAATTTAACTTTGAGATGATTAGCAAAAATAGAAAGAGACAATTCAAACCGAATTGAATTCACGGATTAAATAGAAAATTTTTGGATAAGTGATATGCACACCTAAAGAAGTGCAACCCCTAGGATATAAATGGATTTTTGTGCGCAATAGAAATGAGAAAAATAAATTCTGCGATATAAGGCACGTCTTATTGCATAATATTTTTTCCAAAAACTTAGTATTGATTCTTATGAGACATATTCTCTTGTGGTAGATGCAACAACTTTTCATATTTTCTTAGTTTGGCATCATGTGGAAAATTTGAAATGCGTCTCATGGATATTGTTACGGATTATTTATATGACGTACTTAATAATGACATTTATATAAAACTCCCTAAGGATTTAAATTGTCAGAAGGCCATGATCATAACTCTCAAGATCTTTATTTGATTAAATTATGTAGATCTCTTTATGGCTTAAAGAAATATAGAATTATGTTGTATAATTGCATTAGTGAATATTTGTTAAAAGAATGCTTTCAAAATAATCTTGTATGTCCATGGATTTTTATAAAGAGATATGTTTCAAGATTTGTCATTATTTCCCTGTTTATATTGATTATTTAAATCTCTATTAGAATTCTTGAATAGCTCCAAAAAGCTGTTGTTTATTTGAGGCAAGAATATGAAATGAAAGATCTTGGAAAGACAAAATTTTGACTTGATTTGTAAATTGAGCATTTTGATAATGGCATCATTTTGCTCCAGTCGGCTTATACTGTTAAAATGTTTAAATTATTTTATATGGATAAAGCATACATGTTGAGCACATCTATGATTGTAAGGTCACTTGATGTGCATAAAGATCCTTTCCGACATCGTGAAAATAATAAAAAACTACGTAGTCTAGATGTATCATATCTTAGTGCTATCGAAGCATTAATGTATCTTACTTATCATACACGTCCTGACATATCATTTGCCATGAATTTATTAGTAAAGTATAGTTTTTCACCTACACGAAGGCATTGGAATGGTGTTTAATATGTATTTCGTTACTTTCAAAGTACGATAGATATGAATCTTTGTTATAATAAATCACACAAATCTAATCTTATAGGTTACGTAGATGTTAGATATTTATGTTTATATTACTGATCCCATAATGTTAGATCACAAACGAGTTATGTATTCACATGTGGTAGTACTGCTATTTCTTGGCTTTCATTGAAACAAATTGTATCTGCTACATCTTCTAATCATGATGAGATATTAACAATTTATGAAGCAAGTTGGGAGTGTTTTTGGTTAAGGTCTGTAATTCATCATATTCGAGGAACATGTAATTCGCATTTGGATAAAGAGTTCCTACCACTTTGTTCAAGGATAATGTTCTCTTGTTCAACTAAAGAAGAATACGTCAAAAGTGATAGAATGAAACATATTTCATCAAAATTCTTTTTCACTCATGATTTTCAAAAAAAATGAGATTAGTGTACAACAAATTCGTTCAAATGACTATCTAGCAGATTTATTTACAAAGTCACTATCGATTTTAACATTTGAAAATGTGATTCTTAAGATTAGAATACGCTGATTGAAAGATGTCAAATGATGTGTTCAAGAGGCAGAATAATTATACACTGTATTTTTTATTTCTTTAACAAATCGGTTTTTTCCCTCCCATTAGGTTTATCTTGATATGGTTTTTAACGAGATAGTATCATATTTGAGAAAATGTACTCTTTTCCTTCACTAGGTTTTTTCCTACTAGATTTTTCATAATAAGGTTTTAACAAGACATTTTTTTTAAAGATGGACATCCAATTGAGAGTGTTATGAATTATTTAGTAGATGTTCACCCATATTTTTCATGATTTATCCCATGATCTATACATCACTTCATATAACTCTTACTGTGTCCCCGTGTTCTTCTACATTATTCTATGTAACTCCCACTACTCTATATAACTCATGTTACTTATATTTTCTCATGTAATGGCCACATGGTATTATGAGAATAGGTGAATCTTAAACTTACAAATAGAGGATTAGGTGAAAGGAATGAAATGAAAATAAAAAAGAATCTTTTAGGAGGTGTTTGGTTTATGAGTACGATAAGGAAATGAGAATCAAAATTAATGATACCCATAAATGTTGCTTCGTTAATTACTATGGGAATAGATAGTCTATGAATCTGTCTCTTATACAATGCCTTTTAAACCCAATTTATAAACTATATCATATAATAAATAATTTTATTTAAAAACCAAACAAGAAAATGATATAAATTATGAAAATATTCACATTAAAATTCCAACACACCCTGAATGCGAATGAAACACCTCCTTAATTCCTCCTTTACATTATATTACTTTTTACTTTAATTTCTAATTTACATTATATTACTTTCTAGTTTAACAGCATTATTCCCTACTTTCTAATTTAATCATTAATAATAATATAATACCAATAACAAGTACAATTTTTTGTATTTTTTCTTAATTAAATTAGATACTTTACATCAACCAATCAAAAGTCACAACGTCATTTATAAGTAACAATCGGTCAATCACCACCCCACAAAATAAACCTCTTCGAAAATATAAAATTTAACAAAAATTGTCCTATAAATTAGAAAATTACTATAAAAACAGAATCAACCAAGAATCCATAAAATAAGCATTCGTCATTTTACTTTCCTCTCTCTTGATGTGTTTTTCACTTATTTTTTGCCGTAAAAAAATTTTGATTTTTCATTTGAGATCTCTACCCATTTTGAAACCCTAATTTTTTCAATTCATTCATCGATCGAGTGAGATTCTATCGTCAATTAAAGAAATTCTTGATTTTTTTTTTCAAGCCAATTCGACCATCATTCATCGATCGGAAGAAGAATTGTTGATGAAGGTCGACGGATTACCGAATTCGAAGAGTTGATGGACGATCGCTATGCCTCAACTGCGTAGCGGATTGAGACGAGGCCGCCG
Organism: Cinchona pubescens; assembly: GCA_025175665.1. Lineage (NCBI taxonomy): Eukaryota > Viridiplantae > Streptophyta > Magnoliopsida > Gentianales > Rubiaceae > Cinchona > Cinchona pubescens. The sequence goes on along the minus strand of JANKKI010000074.1, from coordinate 318,023 downwards.
TGGACCGCCGATTACTGCCGCCGATAAACGTGAAGACCCTTACGGACCGGAGCAGAACAATAATACCAATAACAATAATAGAAGAACTGCAACGCCGGCGAAGCGACCAGTGAGGAATAATACTCGGCAGAGACGAACGACGGCCGGGAGGAAAACCGGAGGTAGAAATAGTAATAAGAAGAAAGAGGAGGAGGAACAGCCAGTGTTCGTTATATGGTGGAAGATGATGATGAGGGGCAGGGGGATGAGAATGCTGTGAAGAAGACGGCGTCGTTTGGGGAACAAGTTGGACGAGAGGAGAATAAAGTATTAGTTAATTTGAACTTGAAGGAAGAGGTTGGGGAAAAGGAAATAATGGATGAGTACGACAGCCGAGGCCGGAGCGGCGATAAGGGTTTGGGGGCTGAGGATGAAGGCAGCACTGCTCCCCTTCCAGAGAGGGTAATTTTTTCACTAGTAGTGTTACTGATAATACCTACTGCTGTATTCAATTATACTTTGTTTTTTTAATTTAGTTTGTAAAAGTATATGTTTCTATCTGTTTGTTTAGGTAAAGTTGGTTTCTTTTCCCCTTGTTTTTTGGGTTCATTTTCAACTGTGGTTTGTGGAGATGTTCAAAGTTTTATTCTCTTACGTGATTTAATTTAGATAGATTTACAGTCTATAAAACAAAAATAGAAGAGTGAGTGTGAGTATTTGTTTCCTTGCTTAAGGATGCTAATCCTTTGTGAGATTTTGATGTTGATACTTGGATATTTAAGATTTTTGTGAAGTGAAAATTTCAGCAAGGCTGAAGTGTTGGTTCTAAATGATTGAGCCTTGGGTTTAGATACTGTCGCAAAAGTTGTCTGCGAGTCTTTGTCTTAAGAAATTTGCTGATGAAGTCTTCAATCATGTTGCTTTAGAGTGGGGATTGAAGAGGGGGCTAGTTGCCCTTTCTGGTGATTAAATGCCATTTTCTGTAGTTAAAGTGTTTTGCTTTCATTTGTTTATATTTATGGGTTTAATGGTATGTATTTTTAAAGAAATCTTTTTTAAACATGTTTTCTGTGAAAAGAATTTATTGTGGAATAGAGCATTGTACAGTTGGGTGCTTCTTCTGTTCCTCTGGAAAAACGTTAATATTGTCTTGAAATAGTTGCATTTACATGATTGATGTAGCTTAATATTTTATTTTGGATTCCATGTTGAAGCACTTGAATATGGGGTATTAATGAGGGGTTTAATGTAAAATCGAGAGCATATTATAGTCAGTTGTCAAAGATTATAGTCTGGCCTTCTGAGAGTAAAATTAGTTATTATGTTGGTTTGTATATATAGGTCCAGGTAAGTGGCTCACCAGCATATCGAATTGAGAGGAAGCTGGGGAAAGGAGGTTTTGGTCAAGTGTATGTTGGTCGTCGTATCAATCCACCAAATCCAACTGAGAGAACTGGACCAGGAGCTATTGAGGTACAGCATTTATTAAAATTTTCTATGTACTAAATTTACTTCCATTGGTTTCCATGATGGCAATATGGAGTCTTCGATGTCCAATTCTAGGTTGCCTTGAAATTTGAGCATAGAAGCAGCAAAGGCTGTAACTATGGACCACCTTATGAGTGGCAAGTCTACAAGTAAGTCATCTTTTCGGTTTTCATTATCGAATTCTTTGTTTCTTTGAGATTTTAAAATTGGAAGTTGTTAAAACACCCACATCTCAAATACTTGATTTTCCTTCTGTTCATAGTTCACACTTGGGGGGAGTCATGGCATACCACGTGTGCATTACAAGGGTCGGCAAAGTGGCTACTACATTATGGTATATGCTTGCTGAGTATTTTTTCTGGTTTAATACTTTGATTGTACATGTCTGGCACTCGTGTCATCTTACAAAAATATTCCTTTGTTTGCAGGTTATGGACATGCTTGGTCCTAGTTTATGGGATGTCTGGAATAATAATTCCCACACGTTAGTTTTTCTTTTCGACATGCTTGTGATGATTATTATTTCTGATACTGAATCACACGTTTATAATGTCTATTCTTTTTTTTCTTTTTTTTTTTGATTATAGGATGTCTATTGAGATGGTTGCTTGCATCGCCATTGAAGCTATCTCCATATTGGAGAAGTTGCATTCGAGAGGGTAACTTCTTTTGTCGTTAAATTGTAACCTTTATCCTTTTGGCGATTATCAATGAATGGATGTATCAATTTAGTTTTCCATGTTTTTTTACTCATGGATAGTTGTTAGCGTTATGACAACCCTGTAGATGAGTTCCTACAAATCTGTCCTTGTCCCTTTTTTGTTTTTGTTTTTTTTCCCCCCTTATAAGGGGGAAAGAGAAAAATAAAGGAGGGGGTGTTAAGGGGCTTCTTGAATTGGATTCTTGGAAGCAGAGAAAAAATGTGAAACTTCTCATGTGGGATATACTGGATGATTGGGTCTAGTGCTAAAGTGTTAGTCATCTTATAGGATTTGGTACTGAAATTGAGTTTGAAAATGATAATGGTCTTGGTAATAAAATAATTTCTGGAATACTACATTCCCTTGTGTAGTCAAATGTAGTGTATGTATTCTATTATTATTGCTGGTGTATGCATATTCATACGTCTCTTGATTGAATTATTCCTCAAAAATGGTAATTATGCCCTCCCAGTGCAGCATATGTACATCTTTTGTAACTGCTGAAACTTTTCAGATATGTGCATGGAGATGTAAAACCAGAGAACTTTTTGCTTGGTCCACCGGGAGCAACTGACGAGAAAAAATTATTCAGTCTTGTTGATCTTGGACTAGGTAAACTTCTGATTTTTATCAAAGCTATCATCAATCACCAGTATATGATTCAACCTTGAGCAGGGAAAAAGTCAATTTTCATTTTTCTTTTGATTTCTTTTGCTATTTCAGCTACCCGGTGGCGTGATAGTTCAACTGGCCTTCATGTTGACTATGACCAACGACCAGATGTTTTCAGGTATTCCTGTGATGCATTATTCCTTCCTTCATTTGTGATCCATTATTCCTATGTTACTTTTTCATGTCATTGATGCCACTAAAACCTAAGACTGATGCTGCAGAGGAACAGTACGTTATGCTAGTGTTCATGCTCATCTTGGAAGAACTGGGAGCCGGAGGGATGATTTAGAATCTCTTGCTTATACGTTGGTCTTTCTTCTTCGTGGTCGGCTTCCTTGGCAAGGATACCAGGTTAGTTGTTTGTGAACCTGGTGTAGAATTTTATGATGACTTTTTGCTTGTAATTCTTACATTATGGTTTCAACAGCGTAGGGTGAAAACAAAGGCTTCCTTGTTTGCAAAAAGAAAATGGCAACTTCTCCAGATGCCCTCTGTTGCTTCTGTCCTGCACCTTTCCGACAGTTTGTTGAGTATGTTGTGAACTTGAAGTTTGATGAAGAGCCTAACTATGCCAAGTATATATCTCTCTTTGATGGTATAGTTGGCCCAAATCCAGATATCAGGCCAATTAACACTGATGGTGCTCAGAAGGTATCTCCATTCTCTCTTTGTATTAGCCTTACTGGTAAGAAAGAGCTTGAAATCTTTAGGATTGTGATTTGGAATGTTTCTTTACATATATCTTTGTTTCATTTCATGAAGCTTATATATCAAGTTGGACATAAGAGAGGGCGTTTAACAATTGAAGATGATGATGATGAGCAACCGAAGAAGAAAGTTCGAATGGGAATGCCAGCAACCCAGTGGATTAGTGTTTACAATGCTCGTCGCCCAATGAAGCAACGGTATATAATCTCAGCATTCATTCTGGTCCAGGGTCACTGTTCTGTTACGAATTAGAATAATTGGGTTGGGTTTGTGTTGTAGGTATCACTATAACGTGGCAGATATGCGGCTTTCTCAACATATTGAGAAAGGAAATGAGGATGGTCTTTTTATTAGCAGTGTGGCCTCTTGTTCAAACTTGTGGGCTTTGATAATGGATGCAGGCACTGGGTTTACTGGTCAAGTTTATGAGCTGTCACCATTTTTTCTTCACAAGGTTTCTTACTTTCTGTTGAACTTGTAGCCATTTATTGTTTCAGCGTAGACTGTGGTCTTCAGATGTCAATTCTTTGGATATCTATGGACACATCTGTTTTCATCTCTTGCTGTAGGAATGGATTATGGAACAATGGGAAAAGAATTATTACATAAGTGCAATAGCGGGGGCAAACAATGGGAGCTCATTAGTTGTTATGTCAAAGGGTTAGTACAGCTAATTTTTGAAGTTGATAGATGATAAATTCTGTGCAGTGTCTTGTCTTATTTGTTATACATTATCTAATATCATGTTCAATGAAAATTAGGTACTCAGTATCTACAGCAGTCCTATAAAGTCAGTGAGTCGTTCCCTTTTAAGTGGATAAACAAGAAATGGAGGGAGGGGTTCTATGTCACTTCCTTGGCAACTGCTGGAACCAGATGGGCAATTGTTATGTCCCGTGGTGCTGGATTCTCAGATCAGGTTTGTGGAGATGCAGAACTTTCTGATCAATTCCGCTGCTTACTGACAAAATTTCTTAATTATGTCATTTATTTATTTTAGGTAGTGGAACTAGACTTCCTATATCCTAGTGAAGGTATCCATAAGAGGTGGGATTCTGGGTACCGTATAACATCTACTGCTGCTACATGGGATCAAGCTGCTTTTGTTTTAAGCGTTCCAAGAAGGAAGCCAGCAGATGAGACACAAGAGACACTTCGGACTTCTGCTTTTCCCAGCACACATGTCAAGGTCAACCATATTTATTAGTCTGTTTATTTTGAAGTTTCCCATCTAACTTCCTACAGAATCACTCTTTTCCAATTTGGTTCTCAAACTATGTGGATGCTTCGTGCAGGAGAAATGGGCTAAGAATCTTTACATTGCATCTATGTGTTATGGGCGAACTGTTTCCTGAAGCATCACAATTTTGCTGTGGATTCATTAGGGCTGGTTTTTGACTGCTGTGATACGTGACCCTGACCCATGTCTGCCCTATGCAGAGAAATATTGCCTTGTTTCTTCTGTAAAGCTGACTCATGCCTTAAGAGAGTTATTAATGTACACTGCAGTCCAGCCATCGGGACATAGATTGTGGTTTCCGTGCACTCTATGTGAATTGTGTCATGTGCTTTCGGCATTTTATCATCTTGGACTTTGGGTGGTTTAGGTATTGGGTAAGCTTTGTATAGTCTTAGAACAATAATCATCACAGGCATAGTGCACGGTCTACATTATGTAGTGATGGCTTTATTGGACCTGTGATTAATATTTTCCATGAAGTCAAAATGTTATCAGTTAGATGACCACCTTCATTTTGTGTCTTTAGGTCCTTGTCTAGTTTGGACTAGTATCCTAGGATCTTGGTAACATTGATTATGATAATGATCTGGAGATACTATTTATATATGTCCTTCTGAATCTGCTGTGTAATACTTTGTTTAAATAGTATCTTCTTATTGTGTCTTTTTATTTTCTTCTGTTCCTGTCTAATTGGGCATTTGATCTGATGAGACATGTATCAAGGGTGGTAGAGTAAGAGTTACTTTTCCCTTAGCAGAATACAAGTACGGATGAAAAGGCATTCGACTATCAATACCAGAATCATAATTTTGGATGCTTATGATGCTCGTTTCAGCTGTTGTATTATTGTATTGCTTGAAATTCCTTAATTAATATGGTGAGAGTTATTTTCATATGTAATGCATTTATTTTTGTTTGTATAAAAGCCGGGAGATGGCTGTAAGATGTGTAGACCAACCAACATGGAGCTCGCACTGGTTGAAAAGTGTCAGACTATTGCTGTTTTATGCCTGTAGAGCTTCATAATAGAAGGAATGCCTGAAGAAGTATATTATCAAGTTAAAATGGGTTCTGTATATAATTTCGGGCTGGTTCTCAGTTTTTAACGTTTTGGGGTTTCAAGCTGGTAATAGTTAGCGGTTCCATTTCTACAGCGTTTCACTGGGAGTTGTGATTTGTTTTGGACACACTGTTTTCTGAAGCGTTGCAGATTTGCTGTCCATTGGTAGGGTGGTTTCTCTGTTGTTTAACCCAATAAATAGCGCCTGGCTGCATGCCCCTCTCTGCGGAAAATTATTTCCTGTTCCTTCTAACAGGCTGACTCATCATGCGTGTATTTCAGGCACATTATCATCCATCCATTTGTCCACTAGAAGTATTCCTTTATACCCAAAAAGAATGAGAGTCGAGAAATAATTGAAAAATGATTTATAAAGATACAAATTCAGTATCACTTGTTAATGTCATAAAATTATAATGAATCATTAATTCTTGATTATAAATATTCGGTCAAATTTTGTTTCTCTTATGTCCATCTATGCATTTAAAATAATTATATCAACCACCAATCCATTTTTTTCAACCACTCAAATCGGTTAAGGTTAAAATGTCCTCAAAATGTAGGCTAGTGTTTGACATGGAAGAGAATATTAAATACTCTATTCGCTTTTGGTAAATAATAGTTAGTAGTCATGGGCTCGTGATATCGCGCACAGATTAGTACACCAAAATTAATAAAAATTTCTCCAAAATAAGTATTGGACAAGCCGATATCCAATCACTGCAATTTGTAATTTTTGATTGGCTTTGGAGGGTAAGGCAGTGAGCATTGCTGGTGTACTGAGAGCTTCCTTTGCAAGGGGCATTAGTCTTAAATTCTCTCAAAAACGTATCAAGATCATCCATCGACTGTTGGAAAGGGACCTTGTTAATCCAATCCCACAACAATCACTCTAAACAAGCCGCTTGTTCTATCTTGATGAAACTTTGCAATCAAAATTAACGAAGTACATCATGTCAGAAAAAAATGAAGCTTAGCTAATTTGAGCTCCATCAAACCTAAAACGATAGCAAGCGTAACGATACTTCAAATCAAGCTACTTTGAGCTAATTTACATCTCAGCCACATGATTAACACACATGACTAGACGACTAATGGCCGATGAGTTGGAAAATCAATTGTAGAATTGTAGCAATGGATTAAGTGCTGATGGAAGTTTACTTGATGCCAAGCATGAGACACCATACAGGAGCACAAGAAAACTGAAGATGCAGTTTACAATTGATTTTGCAAGCTATATACAAAGTGAACAGCATTATACACCCATTCTCAGAAATCAAAACAAATAAACTAACGAAAGTCCTGACAACGAATTGCTTTCTCGAGGGTAGTCATCTCTGATGCATTGTTTCCGAGAAATAAGTAAGAACCGTTACTTTATATGAGTTGTATACGCATCATCTTGGACACAAAAGCACAACTATTTCTAGTGATTTACATTATAGTAATAACTATAAGAGTTCGTCTATGCAAAGAAAGACCTAGCTGGTCTATGTATCATAGGTAAAATATATACTTGACCAAACCCCAATTGGCAGAAAGAAAACGAAAAGAGCATCTTTGGGGTCAAGACAAAAGGTTAGGCATCCCTTAAAAGGCTTTAATATGTATCTCAGCACCATAATTCTTAACTAATTTTTTCCTGAAGCCCCTAATACGCTTGGTCGGAAACATAATCTCCTCAATCGAACTTTTTCCTGTACAGATCAAGTTAGCAGATATGAGCTGAGAAGAGAATTAATTGGTATGAAAAACTATGTACATCTACTCAATAAAATCCATACAAACTGCCTGGAAACATTACTCACCTCAATTTTATCATGAGTGTATCGAATTGTGAAAAGACATCTACAACCTCTAATATCATGCAATCTTCTTTGAATATCTACAACTTCAGCTTCGTAATATCTTGCTACATCTTTTCGCTCCTGGTGTAATTCAATGAAGAATAGAAACGTGAGCTTGCCTCTGCATCTGTTAGATCACAGTGTAAGAGAAGCAGCTATCCTATCTGTAAAAATTATCTTTCTTCTGATTAAGCAGCACAGAGATTTCAAACAGTTTTGATTCCTCCTTTTTTCTACCTCCACTCCCCTTCCCTCCCCCCTCAAGGACTCAGTAGATCCCTTTGACCTTCCTAACCAAAGATCAGTCACAAGCTAAAGTTGACAACCCAATATATTTGAGTATTTCTAACAGTATGTTTTATTCTTTATTTTATCACAGTATTATTAAGCTTTGGTTGCCTCTTGTTGGCTAGTCCTTATGGAGTAAAATTTGCATTCATCTGCAAAAATGCTTTTTCAGTTTACATTTATTCAATTCCTCCAGCTTGATTCTTATAGACAAGGTGATAATACATGACTAGTATTTTATCCATAATTCACTTCCCTCCCACACAAACCAACGCAGGCAAATCAAGGAACAAGGAGGGATACCTGGAAGCATAGTACAATATCTCCAACTGTCACTTTGTAGCATTCAGAATCTGTTCTAAAGATATAGACCGCTCTCGTATCGACTTTATCACATTCACCCATTCATCCTCCTCTGGCCCAAATCCAACATATCTTACACGAACTTCCTGCAATAAACTAAAATCCGTCAACTTGCATAATAACACACCTTCCTGTGATCACAGAATTCAGGTTGAACGTTATGGCTCCAAAACTACAGAACACACCCATCACCTTATGACTTGAGAGGAAAAAGAGTGCATGCCAAAACTAGATAATATGAAATTTGAACATTAGTGCAGAAAAACTTAGCATAGTCATTATCAGGATTAGGAAATCCTGCCATCAAATTTAGGCACTTACAGCTTCACCTGAATCCAGAAATCTGTGGGCAAGAAATGTCTCGATGTCATACCTGTAAAGCATCAGAAAATGTAAGAGCAAGTCTGACACATGACATGCATTCTTTTGTTACAAGTTTTGCCATGTAGAGCAAGAAACCAACTTCCATATACCTGATTTGGCTTATGTATGTTAAGACACGATGCAGATTGAATGGTAGAACACACACCTACGGTGCTTAAAAAATATCCTACTAAAACATCAATCTATTTTCGTTACAGTATATAATTATCATTCCTTTACATTGCAAACATGCATGTCATTCTTTTGTCAGTGGTTATTTAGTTGATCTAATCTTGAATTTATTATATTTAAGCTGAAATTGTAGGAAAATCTCTGACATGCCATATGAGTGGTAGAAAGTAGTCATTCAGTACAAAAGCAAGGTAACAAGTCCATATGCAAAATTGCTAAAGAAAGGGAAAAAAAATCTGTCCTGTTAAACAAAGGGGAAAAAAAACCTTTGCTTGCTAAACAAGCTTACCATGCCCCATCTTTCAGTGATTTTGCCTCAAATTCCAACTTAGATACGTCTGGAACCTTTTGACCTGCTTTCACAAAAGTTGTGTCAAAACAGGGGAAATTACAAATTCATTCTAAAAAATGGCTAGCTTGTTGATACATTTTAAGTGACCATAAGCTTTTCATTAGACGATAACTGATTTGTCAAAAACTAGCACAACTGAAAGTGGGTAAGTTAACATCGAAGCTAAACAAACAAACAAACAAACAAACCAAGCCTTAATCCTACTAAGTAGGCATGAATCCTGTTACGCCATTGTGCTTTATCATGGACCATATCCTCCTCCATTCCTAGATGGGCTATCTCTTTCTTACAAGTTACCCACCAAGTCTTTTTCGGTCTTCCCCTACCCCTCTTATATTGACTACTTTCTCTAAAATCTACTCGCCTAACAGGCGCTTCTACTGGTAGTCTTAACACATGACCTAACCACCTTAAGCGTGTTTCTCTCATCTTCTCATCTGTCATCAATAGATGCTACTCCAATCGTCTCACGAATATGCTCATTGCGTAACTTGTCCATCCTAGTGTACCCACACATCCATCTTAACATTCGCATTTCTGCTACTCTCATCTTTTGCTCATGTGTGTAATTCACTGCCCAACACTGAGATCCATAAAGCATTGCTGACCTATATATTGTCATTCTATAGAATTTACCCTTAAGTCGTAAAGGAATTTTGCGGTCGCATAATATTCCCGATGCCATTCTCCATTTAGTCCAACCCGCTTGTATGCGATTTGTAACATCTCGATCTATACCACTATCACTCTGAAGAACTGGTCTTAAATACTTAAAATTTTCACTTATAGGGATCTCCTGATCTCCGATACTAACCCCTATTCCATTCCAGACTTGCATAAGAGACTAAACCTACATTCCATATATTCTGTTTTTGATCGACTAATTCTAAACCATTTTGCCTCAAGTGTCTCTCTCCAAACTTCGAGTTTAGTATTAATCCCATCTTTTGTTTCATCTACTAACACAATGTCATCTGCAAATAACATACAACATGGTATTTCCTCCTATATGTGCCTTGTAAGTTCATCTACAACCAATGCAAATAGATAAGGACTTAGAGCTGAACCTTAGTGTAAACTTATATTTATAAGGAACTCTTGTGTCAACCTCCTGGTGTTTACCTCACACTTGTAACTACATTCCTATACATCTCCTTTATTGATTCTATATATGCTATTTAAACTCATTTTTTTCTAAAACTCTCCATAACTTCTCTAGGAACTCTATCGTATGCCTTTTCAAGATTAATAAAAATCAAATGTAAATCCTTTTCCTTATCTTGGTATCTCTTGGTAAGTCTCCTTAAGAGATGTATGGCTTCAGTAGTCAATCTCCCTGGCATGAAACCAAACTGATTATTTGACACCTTAGTCTCGTTTCTTAACCTTCTTTCTATCATCCTCTCTCAAAGTTTCATCGTATGACTTATTAACTTAATACTTCAGTAATTTGCACAATTTTGTATGTCCCATTTATTTTTGAATACGAGTAGGAGAGCACTGTTCTTCCATTGGTCAGGCATCTTTCTACTCTTCAATATTTTATTGAAAAGATTGGTAAGCCAACTTATACCCTTCTTTCCTAAGCATTTCCATACCTCGATTGGAATATCATTGGAGCCAATTGACCTTTTCCTTTTTTCATCTTCTTCAAAGCCTCTTCCACCTCTGATTCTTGAATCCTTCAATAATATATTACGTTTCTATACTGCTCAGACTTAGCTAACTCTCCTAAAATGATATCGTCTCCATTGTCTTCATTGAATAGATGATGGAAATATCTCTCCCACTTTTCCTTAATTTCCTCATCTCTTACTAGCACCTTATTACTTTCATCCTTGATGCACTTGACTTGGGTTAAGTCCTTCGTTCTATGGGCTCTTGCTTTAGCTATTTTATAAATATCTCGCTCCCCCTCCTTAGACTCTAATTTTTGGTAAGAATCTTCAAAAGCCCTATCCCTCGCTAACTTACAGCCTTTTTTGCCTCCTTTTTAGCAAGCTTATATTTCTCAATATTTTCGTCACTTCTACAACTATATAAAGCCTTATAGTTAGCCCTCTTAACTTTGATTTTATCTTGTACACCTTCATCCCACCACCAAGATTCCTTGTTCATGGGGGCACAACCTCTTGACCAACTCTCCAAATATCTTCTTAGCCACTGTTCTCACTCTAGTTCCCATGTCATTCCATAAAGTGTCAGATTCTCCTTGTAAGTCCCAAATACTTTGCCCTAACAACTATTCCTTAAAAATTTCTTTTTTTTTCTTCTTTAAATTCCTCCACTTAATTCTAGGAAATCTACGTAGGTCCCTTCGCCTAATGTGATGTTTAAGCCTCGAGTCCACCACCAAAAGCCTATGTTGTGAGGTTAAACTTTCTGGAAGCTAAAGCAAGCAATTTAATAATGTGATCCCTAACATTGTGTTGAGATTCCCTTGGAAAATAAAGGATGCATGCAAACATCGTTTCTCTAAAAACAAATTGATAATGACTTAATAACAGGAAATCCAATGAAGAACGATAGAAGGATTATATATCTCCTCTGCACAAGTGCAAAGGACATTAATGAAGAGGCACCTTTTGGTATCTGTGAGTTCTCACTCGTCCTAATCAAAGTGCAGGCTTCTGGAACCGGAGATAATTTTCTCGCTGCATCAGCTGAAGCATCTTTAGAAAGATCATTTTGCTGCCTATTCTGAAACCAACTCTGGACCTGAAGTATAAGAATTATCAATATTCAAGTCTAATATGATTGACCAACTTGGCCACCAGCTAGACTGAGAAGAAGGTAGGGCAAGAATACCTCAGCCCACTTTACTACAGGTTTTCCAGCACGACCTTTAGAGCAGCTGCAATTTTAGCATGTCAAAAGGACGAAGTCACCATCCAAATGTGAAATGTATCCAATGGATCTTCCCCAAAAAACTACCACCATCCAAATGTGAAATGTATCCAATGGATCTATCCCAAAAAACTAAGGAAAAAAAAAAAAAAAAAACTGTAGCTTACTTGAATAGCCCTGCCAACTTCTTACAAAACTCCTGGTCAAAAGATTGGCCTTTTGCATCCTTAAGTAAATGCTCCATTTTCTCAGTCTAATTCAGTGGATATCATAAGAAACATGTATCACAGCTCTTGCTAGAATAGCACAAGAAAATGAACTTAAATTGATAATTCATCAGATAATTCTCCAAGTTTAAAGTGCCAGAATAAAAAGGGAAAAGCAGGCAATTTCGGTTAGACATGAATCAGAGTTGTATTGAGGAATATTGCAATTCATAACATAAGCTTCCACAGTCCAAACTTTTTGGTAACTTATTCAACAAAGGGCCAAATATTCCATCTCAAATTTATAGTTTGGCAAGGAATCAAACCAAGTAATACATTTAACTGATTGGAAACAGCTACAAAACGCAAGACTTACAAAAGTTTCTCAAAGATTCCTCAACAGCAAAGTTATAAAGGCACAAACCTGAAACCACCTATTTCTGTCTTTACAAAGAAATCAGCCTATTTTTCTTTCCTTATTCCTTCCAATGGATTACTCAATTTCATCATTACTAGTCACAACCAGTCCTTAGATCAATGAGAGATGGCAAAAATCGCAACATTCTCACACAAAATAAAATTGCCACAAACAAAAACACCAATGCCCGAGCCGCAAATTAATAAACTCTAACCAATCCAATTCTAATATAAACAGGCAATCAACCACCAGGAAGACACAAATAGATCCATAAATACATACATTTTAACCTATTCAACAGAAAAATACAAACAAATAAGATTGAAATATAAACACAAAAAATGCAAATTTAAGACGTGTAAATTTCCACAGCACTGAAAGCTTTTGGTTGCGATTTCTAAACGACCCAGAAACAATTACACCTGAAACTAATAACCAAATTGGATACTTATCAAAAACTTCAATCCAAGCCCAGATCAAAAAAAAAAATTTAGGGGCAAAAAAAAAACCAAGAAAAAAAGGGGAAAAACCTCAGCTTTTGTGAACCCAGAAAAGGTTGATCTTTGCCTTGGACGAAGATCCATTGGAGGAATTGTTGCATAGAGCAAAAAGAGAAAGCTTTGGAGAAGATGAAAATGGGGGTTGTGAAGAGGCTAAAACCCTAGGGCTGGGCAGTTTTTTTGTTGAGACATTGGAGAATGTGAAGAAGCTTTTCAGGTTACCTTTGTGGGGTTTTGTTTGGGCGCGTTTTTCAGATACTTGCGTTTTGTTTGTTTTTTCACTCTGTTTTTGTAACCTTTTTTTTTTTTTCTCTGTTTTAGTACGTTGTACTAAACTGTAAAAGCATTATTGATTTGGGCATTGCCCGATTTGGTTCTTTGGAATATTTGAAGTTTATGGTACTACATGTTTGGACGAGTTTAGAATTCTCGGATAGGGAAAAAATTAATTCGGATATAGACTAATTTAGTTTTATATCTGTTAAAAAAATTAATTTAGTCTTTTATCTTTAAAAAAAAACTAATTAATTTAATATTTATAACTGAAATTGTAAACAATCTAACGAAATGGTTAAAAATACATCTACAATAAGTAAATGATCCTGTGATTTTTTACGTGGTTTGACCCATTAATTTGCCCATGATTTCTATCATCAAGCCTTACACTGGTAAAAAAAAAATTAAAGATAAGAGTTATGACTAAATTGGTCTGTTATAATATATAAGAGATCATATTAGTCAATACATTAAAAATAAATAATTAAATTAGTTTTTTATTTTCTAAGAAGTAAACGTTTATTTTTCGAACGGTTTAAGATACTAGGTATGGCAATATAAATTAAAAGTACTAGACATGGAGTGTTTTTAGTTTTTTTTTTAGGCATATTGACCAAAATATTTAGTTTTGGAACGTTTTAAGATAATAATAGGTGTGAGGATATAAATTATAAGTACGATAAATGGAGTGATTTTTAGGCATATTGACCCTTTAGATTGGGGACGTAATTAGATTTTGCATTGTAACTCTAGCTAACGAGTTGTCAAGTTGTGAAAATTGGATTGAACGTTATTAATGGCTCAGTTTGGACCGTTATAATTTAAAATAATATTTTAAATAAATATGACACAATTCTTTAAGATGTGATTGATATAAAATAAAAAAAGGGAAAACCATTCAATTAGTCCTTTACATTACATATTTGATATTTATTTATTCCATCGCTTTTAAAATAATAATTTTTAGTCCCTTACATTACCCATTTGTATTTATTTAGTCCCTCACTTTTAAAATGATAATTTTTAATCTCTCACAAATGTAAATTGTCGAATTTCGGTACCTTGACAAAATCCCGAACACTTTTTGATTTGAATTAATCGTGTGTTGTTCACATAACATATTTTTTGAGTAAAATTTAGAAACTCGTTTTTCCTTTCCAATACAAAACTCGAGCATCGGATTGGATTATAAATTTTGGAAAAAAATACCACAAGTCAGATATTGAAATAATCTTAAATACAAACAAATTGCTAATCTTGTCACTTATACACAATATCCTTCGCATAATAAAACATTCTACTAAGATGAATTTATAAATTTGTTCTCAAAAAATATCATGTGAAAATTACATGACAAATTTAGGCAAAAAATACTCGAGATTTGATTCAGGGACCAAAATTCAATGTTTTATATACATTTGGGATATGATAAATTTATGTTTCAAAATGTTTGGGATTTGATTCAATGACCAAAATTCAATATTTTACATTTGTTAGGGACTAAAAATCATCATTTTAAAAGTGAATAACTAAATAAATACAAATGTGTAATGTAAGGGACTAAAATTTATCATGTTAAAAGTGACGGACTAAATAAATATAAATACGTAATGTGAGGGACTAATATAGTGATTTTCCTAAAAAAAAAAAAAGATGATTGAAAATAGTGCTTTGTGAAGCATTGACAAAGTATTATTTGTCAGATAATACAATTTTATGTTTTTCAGCTTATTGAGCATGAGGCATTTCGTTTCTGCTTAATTATTTGTGGGGAAGACAAGTAGACAGCTATTTAATGAAAAAGGATGTGAGAGAAGATTGTTCAATTTTATTTTTCTTTTTGGTAAGCAAAGATTACGAAGAAAACCTTTTTTGGCAGGAATCTTGTTTAATTTTCCTGTAATCTTGACGGGACATCATGCGTGATTGAAATGTGTGGGACAAATTTACTCTCTGTTTAATTATGTTCATTCATAAGCTTAAGGTTTTTTTTTTGTTCAAAAAGAAAAGAAAAAAAAAAGAAAAAGGGCTTAAGTTTTTGTAAACAAGAGTAAGAAAATATTGGATGATTTGTTTGGAGATAGCTTTGATGTTATTGAAAATTTTAAAAATGAACCTAATATCTATATATCTATACTAAAGCAAATCCCTTTCAACTATAAGTGATGAAAGGATAACACATAGCACCATTGTTATTATTTTCCTATCTAACATACTATGACTAATTAATTATTAATAATTGATTCAAAAATTATAATGATTTTGCTCTTAACAAATTTAATAAATCTTGAATATTAAAAAAATTTAAAATTGATACTAAATACTAATTTAGTTAATCATTTGTTTTTCTCTTTACTTTATAGTTACATCATATTAATAATAGAAAATTCTATAATTTTCTTGAGGGAATCATTTCCTAGTGCTTACAGTACAATAATATGTGTTTTAAAAATTTGTACAGTACAAGTCCTTTAAAGCCAACAGAATGGTTCCATAAAAGGAACTGTAGAATTTTCCATTAATAATTTTAGTTAGTTTTATTTTATTTTATACTTACCAAAAGAATATAATAATATATATATATTACTTATTTTCTATCACTAATTAACTAAAAAAATTAATATAGGTTTAAATAGTAATACATATAAAGTAGTTATTTATTAGAACAAATGAATACAAATTAATTATAGACTCTAGGAAATAATTATAATTTATATATTGTTCGACCATTTATATCCATAAAAAGTTTAGCTTATTTTCAAGAAAAAAAAAAAACTAAATGAGTTTTTGATCATAAAATAAAATATTTTAAATGCATAACTAATACTTGTCAAGTAGTTTTATTAGGAAAAATGAATACACACTAATTTGGCATTCTAAAAGATAATTCTTAGTTTTATATTGTCAGATCTTTTATATTCGCAAAAAAAAAAAGTCCGTTTTCAAAAAAATATATATTTACCTTTTTCACGACATTTGTCATGCTCTCCTTTTTCTACTACCTTTTATAACAAAATACAATATCAATCCTATTACGTAGATAATGTCTATAAAATAATGCAGTATTATTTTTTAAAAAAATATGAAATTTTTCAAAAATTATTTTAACCTATTTCAACCATCTATATACCCTAGCATTATCCAATTACTAATAGTAATTATTATTAACAACTTTTTTTTTTTGAAGAAATAAATGTTAAGGCTATATTTTTCGAAAAAGATCGTGATTCGATTTACTCTATCTTAACCAAATTTTAATTGAAATGAAATCTTTATCTACCTTAATCATAACAAACAATTTATTTTTTTTTCAAAACAATATTTAACTGACGTCTAACTTGTTAATCATATCTCACAACTAATTCTTTTTTTTTTTTTTTCAAAATAATAGTTATTTATCTGTAACTTTAAATCATTTTAAAATGACAATTACTATCGTCTAGCTTATCATACGATACAATTTACTCCATTTTTTTTGAACAATACTTATCTATCGCCAATCATATTTACCTATCATCTAACTAATCAATTAACAAATTAATACTTTTAATATACAACAAACTAGAAAATAATTCAACTTTCAAAAAAATAAAAAACTCAATCCATCTCTCATTCCACTTATCTAACTATCTTTTCTCAAATTCAAAAGGATTTTCATCAAAGATTAAATTCTCTCATCCCTCCCATTTTCTTCACTTTTTCATATTTCTCAACTTATTTAGCAAATATTAAATGAGTTTGTGATTTTGTAGTAGAGAGTTCCTCCAAAAGCATGATTTTGCAGAATCATCATCTGCTTCCTTTCTTCATTATCCATAAAGGTAATTTTATTTTTGGTTTGGTATTATCTTGAGATATCAATTTTCTTTTTATGTGTGTGTGTGTGTGTGTGTTTTTTTTTTTAAGATAAATCAAATTACTCAAGTGGATCGGGATCATGATCTATTCCTTTTATTCTTTATCTACTTTTGATTTGATATTCTCTTAAAGAGAACAAGTGTAAAATTCTTCAAAAATTATAAATAACATTCTTGTGTAATTTATCACCCAAGTGATCCATCAAAGGCTTTCAACCGTTTCGTATTATAGCCCATCGAAGTAAGTGAGTATGGCTCTTATCAATCTTCAATGAAGTAACTTGGGAAGAGAGGGAAGTAAGTCTTGACTACTCACTTCATAATATGTAGTGGATCTCACTACTTTTCAATCATCTAACAGCTTGCAATTTTTTGCAATACGGAGTAAGTAACAAAGAATTTTTCAGATTGAGGGACAAGAGTAATATCTTTTTCACATGGGCAAATTCTTTTAGTATTGCACTTAGGGAAAATTGAACATTTAGTCCTCCATAAATGTGATTTTATTTTATTAGTACCTTAGTACTTCACAATCTGAAAACGTATAATTGTGAAGTAAGTTCATCAGTATTTTGGATGGAAAAGTGCTCGTGGGGGACCAAAATTAAACGCTTTTACATTATGGGGATTAAAATTCATCATGATTGAAATGTGTTGAATTAGAATAATCTTGTTTCCCCTTTTTCCTCCAAGAAGAACTTATATGGCAGTGGGAAGAGGGGTAGAGAGGCTTTTGGTGTCTTTTTTGGGTCATCGAATATACCTCCAGCGTTTTTCTTATTGATCATGATTTCAGGTCCCACTTTGGCAAAAAATAGCTCAAAACTGCCTAAACGACATTGAACAATTGGGTCATTTTCTTATCATTTTTTATCAAATCACAAATAAAATTTACCAACTTATATCAAAATAATCATCTCAACAAAAAAAAAAAAAATATGATGGCCACCATGTGGCATAAATTTCACAAAATTATACTACATAAATACATAATTCAAGTTAGAAAATTCACAATTTAAAATATGTGGGTTCATCACAAATTTAACATCATGAAATTGCAATTAAACTTTTTAGAAACGTAAAACAACAATTTAATATATTTAAAACAATACAAAACATGAAAAATTAAAACGGGTCAAAACATTAAAAATTAAAAAAAGAATTATGAAGATAGTCATGTCTGCTAGGAGTATGGCAGTGCTCATGGTAATGTGACTTGGATTACAAAATTTTTGACTTTTCTTTTCTTATTATTCTTTTTTGTTTTTTTGTTCGTCTCCTTCTCTTTTGTCTCTAGACTTTTTGTTTTGCCATGGAAGGTCTTCTTAAAGAACAATGAGAAAATAAAATTATTCCAACTCTACACATTTGAAATAATGAATTTTAATTTCTAATGATTTGAGAGCGTATAGTTTAGTCCTTGACAATTTGAAAACGTATAGTTTTGGACTCCTACTAGATTTGTTTTCAATTCTATCCCTAAATAAAATGAACGCGTGACGAGTACAACCGTTTTTCCATGCAAAATACTAACACGTTTTGTTAGGGACCAAAATTATATATTTTCAAATTCTAAGAGACAAAAATTCTAGATATTGAATTTTGATAAGTTTTTACCGTTAAGGGTCAAATTGGAGCAAATTTTTAAGTTTTTTGAATTTTTTGAGACAAAGTCCCAATTTTTTAAAAAATCACATTTTTGGATAAAATAATCATTTTTTTAGGTCAAGGACGAGATAGTCTTTTTGATTTTGAGTATTAATCACATTATACCAATATTATCCTCTCATGATCTACATAGATCAACTATACCTAACCCAATCATTTCCCCTAAAACCCACACCATCAGACGTAACATCACTTCCCTTTTTCCTTTTTTTTTCTCTTTACAACTCCTACACCAAGATAACCCCCTCATTTTTCTCCCTTATCTCATACGTTTATCTTCCTATTCCTATCTCTTTACACAATTCTCTTCCTATTTAATTCTCATACTCAGCAAAAATCAGAGACTACGACATTTTTTATTAGTGACTACAACATTTTTTTTATTAGAGATTTCATCTTATTTCTCAAAAAAAGGGTCTTAAAAAAAGTCAAGAAATGGTGGATTCAAGTTGTGATTGAAAATTTGCCACCACCATGAATTAATTTTGCATAAGGCCAGTGCAACTAGATTTTCTCATTGTTCTAGTCATTTTTCAGTAGTATTATTTTATTGTATTTTCTCATTGTTCTAGTCATTTTTTAGTAGTATTATTTTATTTGTATAAATCTTGTTGTTGATGTTGATTAATATATCTTTATTGTTGATTTTGATAAACTTATAGTTTATTTATGATTTATGCATTGTAAGGAATATTTTTGTGTTTGATTTATGTTATTTGATTGAGTTTTGGTTTGTGAAATTGTGAAAAAACTGGCTGTCCAAACCTCTTTTGACCACTTTTTGGTCGCTTTTGGATTGTTTTGACTCTAAAATCATAATCTACGCGAAAAACTAAGTAAGAGGTTCAAATTTCATTTGATTTCCACAATATTTGAAATAGATACAAAAAAAAAAAAAAAAAAAATCGCACAGCACATGGCTGCCTCGTTTGGGAAGAAGACTATTTTTAGTTCTTTTGCATGTTGACCCTCTAGTTTTCTCTCAACTTTTATTTTGACCTTGACCGTCTTATAAACAATCAATTTCTATCCTAAAAGTTTAATTTTGATTGGGTTTGAGCCTATTTTTCTTTTTGTTAGTAAAAAATATTCAATGATCTTATTGGATATAAATTTGAGTTTGCTTAATAAAAGGAATTGTCAAAAAGGGTGTTATACCAATGATTATTTTAGATGGACTATATTTACTTGATTGGGTCATATGCTTATGTTTGGGTCATTTGTTTAGTTATTCTACATGTTTGATTTATTTTATGTTGGGCTATATTGTTTTGATGAGCATGTTAGTATTTCTTTAATGTGTTAGTTTCCTTTTGGGCCTCTTGATTTATTTTGCGTATTGGGTTTTTCTTTTTTCAACCGAATAAAAAGAATAGACTTAGAAAGTATTTTAGGCTAACTAATTTTTGGTTGGGTCTGCAAGGCTTTCTTTAGTGGGTTAGTTAAATTTTTGTGGGTCTTGATAGTTATTTATATATTAGGTTTATTTGGTTTGGGTTAGTTTAATAGAAAATAGAAAAGTTGGGTCATGTGTTATTAATTTTTTTTAGAATTATTTCAAGTCCATTATTGCTAACTTTGGGTCATGTGTTATTAATTTTTTAATTTCATTTTAGTCCCTAGAATTATCTAAAATTGCATTTTTGCCCTCAAAACTCTCTATAATTGCATTTTAGCACCTAGAACTTCCTAAAATTGTATTTTAGTCCATAAACTTTGCCAAATTTATATTTTGGTTCCTAAATTTGTTGAAATTGCTGTTTTAGTCCTTAAACTTTGTTAAATTGCAATTTTAGTCCCTAAACTTTGTTAAAATTATATTTTGGTCCTAAACTTTGCTGTAATTGTATTTTATTCCCTAAAATTTTGTGAAGTACATTTTTGACCCCTAAAACTTTCCAAAATTGCAATTGGGTTCCTAAACTTTCATATGTTGCACTTGTTGATCATTAAACTTCTTTGAAATTGTATTTTAACCCCAAAACTTTTAAATTTTTCATTTAAGTCCACAGAAGTTTAGATTGGTTCTAAACAACTGTTTCTTTATGGTTTTGTATTAATTGTCATCGTACCATTATAATTTTATGGTTTCTTGCATTTTTGTCCTTTTATTTGTTTAGAAATTTTATGAGTTGATCTCTAGAATTTAGATTTTGTTTTAATCAAGTTCATTTCCTTTCACTCATTTAGCTATTTTTTTTTTTTTGATATTTTGGCATAAATTTTTTTAGTTGTTTATAATACTTTTATTATCCTTATTCTTGTTCGAGTCATGATTATTTATCTTTAGTCTTCTTAGCATTGTTAGTGTTTGGATAGAAGGAAGGGGGGTACTTTTAACCCGTTTATTCAAATTTAGTTAGGGTTAGAACCACAAACACTTTTGTGCTCCAAGAGGTATGTTTTTGAACTACTTTATGTGCAATATGTGTTTTTACTTGCTTATTGTTTATCTTACTTTATGTTATTTTTGTTCATTTTTCATTTTTTTTAGAGTATTTACATAGAGTAATGCCTTATGTAGGTATCTTAGGCGTCGACTCCAGAGATTGGGCAACTTTTTGTAAAAGAGGCTTATGCCTATTATAATAGATAGAGTACGTGCTATGTGTTAATTTCTTTTGGTAAGGTTCGCATGCTGGAATATTATGTTTTATGTTCTTATGTGTTTTATGTGCTTATATGTTTCTTATTTTATTCTAGTATCTTTACTTCTGCAAATATTTTTTGCGTACACTATTATTGAAAATTTCTTCTCTTGTGTTAGTTCAACGGTAGCTTAGCGAGCTCTCTTTCTCCCGCATTTTCCATGCATGTTTTTACCTTTGATTTGTTTTCACTTCGTTGCATCCAAACTTAGTATAAAACGGGGTTAATTTTAAAGAAACATGAATTAACTCTCGCAACCAGTTTTATCGGGGCTGAAAGGGTGCCTAAGTTGCCTTTAAAGTAGTCTAGTCTTCCTTTTCCTCAATAGGACTCCTGAATCTTTTTCTTTTGTTTTCATAGACTAGGAGTCATCTAGTTTAGGGTTTTTTCAACTTATTTTTACTTATTTTTTATTTGTCTAAAATTTTACTTTATTTTTTGTGTTTTAAAATCTTTTTCCTCAACCTCTAGGAATTTCCCTTTTCCCTTAGGTTTGATTTAGTGTCCGATACACTTCACACACCGGGTGACGATTCCATTATTTATTTATTTTTTTTTCAAAAAACCCTATTTTAGATTATTTTTGGGTCTTCTAACGTTACTTTTAAAAGTCCCATTTTAGACCCTATTTTTGTACTATTCTTATAAATATTATTTATTTTTTATACCTATCAATTTTTTTTTCGGGCACGACAACTTGACAACTCCATTGGGAAAACTAGAGAGTCTGAACAATTGATTTAGTCATGTTTCCTAAATTTAACCTTTCTTTACATTAGGTTTGGATATTCATATATTAGTTGTTGTTGCCTTCATTCTTGACATGTTTTATTTATTTATTTATTTATTTATTATGGGGTTAGCAGGGCTAGAGGGTAGAATAACCTTGTATTTTGAATCCACCAACATGTTATAAAGGTAATTAAATCCCTCTTCCGGCTCTGGGAGACACATCATGTATCACTCATCTGCATAACTTGATGGGTGCCGTCCCACTTCTCTTTTAGGATTCAGATCTCATGTATTCGTGCGTGTATAGGATGCAATGTGCCTGTACCAGTGTTGAACGAGTCCAACTCGAACCATCGACCTGGGACCCTTGGAATTGACAGAAATGCCATTTTCTTGGGTCTCTCAGTTTGAAGGTTCGAGAACCATAAATATTTGTGGAGTCTAGATTGCATTAGTGAATCCAACTCATGCAACATGTAGATTACCCATATGGTAAAGCCTCATGGATCCCTAATAGGACACTAGGTGCGAGGGAAAGAATAATTCTTGTGCATACTTTTACTTTCACGATGTTCTAATTTTCTGATTTTACTTTTTTAATTATTGCTTTTTGCATCTCATGAGTCATAGATTAAGAGCCTTTGGGCGAAATACTCTTCTAGTAAGCCACTTCCGATTTCCATTTTTGCACATTTAGATTTCCGTTGATTTTCATCTCATGTCCTAAGAATCAAAATAACGTCATGGTTTTATTGTAAATTGAAGAGTTTAGATATGTTAGCCCTAAGGTTTCCTAGTCATACTTGTACTCTTTGATTGAGATGTAATGTTTTTTAAATTTGTATTGTTTTTCCCCGAACAATTGTATGCTTTTACTCCTATAGAATTTTCTTTCTGAATTCATTTTTTTATGTGGACGTTAAGTTCCATTTTTGGGACGTCACATTTCACTTTAGGCTTACCCCAACTACTAAATGGGACACTTAGGGCACGTTTCAATATTTTTGCATTTTTTTACTCGCTTTAACAACTGGCATCATGTATCAGCCATAGAGGGAATATCATTTTGGATATCCTGCTATAGGAATAAGCCATCCTTTGGTTTGGGTACATAACCCAATAGACATGCACGTTTATATTCTAACACAACCTACGAGGTAAGGCCCAAGGTAAGGTAAACTAAGAGCTCATATTGTCTATGGATGGTTGTGGTCAAAAGACTCTCAGCACATTGTCCCATATTCCCAAGTGGCTAAGTGCGTGGAAGAATCAAATGAGCTCTACAGAATTGAAAAGTTGTACCTATTTTCAGGGTGTATTCCTTCTCTGTTACATTTGAAGCCTCATCAAACCATCATTGAAGGACAAGTGCATTGGGACCATAGTTATTTGGCTTTTCCCATTGACAAGCAAGAAATCACTCTTACTGTTGAAGAGGTATTCGGCCTTCTAGACATCCCATTCCATGGTTTCAAGTTAATCTATCCCACAGGACTAAAGGCATTTTGCAATTACGTTGGTTTAAAAAAGATTGAAACGCTAGGAATGGAGCGAACACAATGTTTATCTCTTGCATATTTGTATGATCACTTCGGAGATCTTGAGAGTTTTGCTAAACATTAGTTTGATTTCACTCACAAAATGAAGGGAGATTGGCAGCAAGTTCGCATTTGGGTTTTTGGAATCGTTTTGGTCGGCACTTTGTTGTTTACACGAGAAAATAGTAGAATACAAATGATGCCTCAAAGTGGCTAGAATGATGTGTACATTGCACAAAAAGATAGGCGGGTGCAACCTTACGTTGGTACCAAATATAATTGCTTAGATTTTTATAGCAGGCACCAACTCTCAATTCAAGGAGGCATATTTTATCAGGTCTAATTTAATTTTGCAAATATGGGCATTCAAGCATTTGACAAAGAAGAAAGGTTTAACACAAGGATCTGGTTGATTAAAGATTGGGTTATGGAGCATCGTGAAAGGTACAAGTCCATGGATCAACAAGGTACAACAACTCAATGGGCCAGTAGATTTCAAGCTTTGGAAGAGGATCAGATCTAGTGGGTTTTAGATTGGACCAAGTGGAAAGCACCGGTACTCTACGCAACGACATACAAATTCCTTCCACTGCCTGGTGTTAGTGGAATCATGCCATATATACCTTTACGAGTAATGAGACAATGGGGACTAGAACAGTGTGAGCCGACAAAAGATGGTTCATCAGAATTCATTCTACCTGAACTATAAAAGACTCTTGTCCTATGAGACCACAAATGGAACTGGCTTGGAGATAGTAGGAATTGGGAAACATTGAAAGGGATCCCAAAGATAAATTTATTTCGGTTTGCACTCCGAGCTATAAGAAATGGATAGCAGAACAATGTGCTCCGAAACCTGCATATGATAAGGGGAAAGCGCCAAGGGACTTGGAAGATTCATGTGAAGAAACAAAATAGTGGAGATCGAAAAACTGAGGTTCAACAGATAAAGCTGAGAAGAACTGAAGCAACTCTGAAACAATCTCAGGAAGTTGGAGATAAAATCAAAAGAAGCAAGCACCAACTGATGAGCAAATGTCATGAGCTATTTGATGATACAAGGTGTGTATTGTACAAAAATTCTGTAGAAGCGGTGAGTAGTAAAGGACAGAGATTTGAGAAACATTTGAGGGGATTGTTGGAATTTCTTGGAAAAATGATGAGATGAATGTATTTTGATATTTATTCGCACTTAAACAATGATTTTTGTATTAAATAGATGTTTTCTGAAATTATGCTCTTAGTAAATAATAGGTTTTGTATAGGGCCTTACCCTGAAGGAATTGCATCATTCTAGGCCTACCCTTAGCAAAATAAGGGTTTCCTAATAGGACACACATGTTTTTTATTTTGATCTTTTCGTAAATTTAATGTTTTTCTTTACAGGCTCCTGATAGGCCACCCGAGAAACCTAACAAAAGAAAGGCTAATGTGAAATTTCTCTTAAATCTCAGGTACTTATCTTAAATCAAGGCTTCATGTCACAGAAGCCCCGTCCTCACAAGGTCTCGAGCCCGGCTGGCCCATCTAAACACAAGTAATTGAAAAGAAACAACAGGAAGCTCAACACAAAATCAGGCTTCAGAAATAGCCGTTTTAATGTTACATATGGACGAAATGCTTGCTAAGATCATCTAGTGTGTCGAATGAGGTCTCAAACCACAGTTAAGTAATTGCACATTTTCTCGCAAATCAAAATACCAATTATCAGAATCCTGAGAGTAGTGCAACCAACCGTTCACCCTATAACAAATGCCTTCTCCTACAAAAACAATACCATTTGAGTTGGATCTGAATAAGCCAATCACAACAGCAAAAGAGCATCCACCTATACTACTTGATAACGAGTTTTTGCAAAAAATGGACAGGTTTGACTAATTCATCAAAGAGTCACAAGGAATGGACAAGTGCAGGGGTATAGACTATAATGATCTTTGTCTTTTCCCAGATACTCCCAGATACTCAACTACCACCTAAGTTCAAGATTTCAAACTTTTCTAAATATGATGACAATGGGGACCTCGTAGTGTATTTGAAAATGTTTTGCAATCTTTTGGGTAAATCAACCGATGATCCAAGGGTTACCATCAGACTGTTTGGGACAAGTTTGGAAGGAGATGCATTAGAATGGTTTTTGAAGCAAGATTTCAAGAGATTGAGGAGATGGTCTGATTTGGCCAACGTCTTCGTAAAACAATACGAGTTCAACATAGATTTACTGCCTGATCGATTTTCTTTGTTACAACTGAATACACTGAAAAACCACTATGAGGAGTTTAAAGTTTATGCCCAGTGATAGAAAGTGACAGAAGCGAAAGTGATGCCACCAATGGATGAAGCTGAAATGGTTAAGATATTCATTGATGCACAAGATCCACCATATTATGCCCCTCTTATAGATGCTATTGGAAAATCATTTTCTGCAGTAGTTCTACAAGCAGAGGTTGTTGAAAGGGGAATCAGGAGTAGAAAAATGGTAGACGTGTTAGCAATTAAGATGCAAGTTGAATCCCTTCAAAGTGGAGATGGTTAGAATAGCCCCAAAAATACCAAATTTTTACTGACCTTGGAAGACCCCTGAATTAGGTTTATGAGCAATTAAAAGCAGTAGAAAGATTGGCACGATCTCTTGCAAGCCTGTTGACCCCGAGAAGGTCCCAAGAGACTATATCCCTCAAGCCTTTTGTGCATATCACTTGAGAGGTCTTGGACATCATACCATTATGATGTTGGGCCTTGAAATATAAAATTCAAGACATGATCAAGAGCAGAAAATATAGTTTTTAGGGGAAGTGAACAGAGACCCAATGTCAACAATAACCCTTTGCCACAGTATTCAAATATAGTTGGAATGGTAATATTGGATGAGGAATTTGAAGATCCTACTCAATTCATTGCGTTGGAAGAAGAGGTGGTAGGGATTACGAAGATGAATCATATTCTATTGAGAAAAATGCTTTCAGGAAAAGAATTCGCAGGTCAGTACATAGAAGATATAATGTTGAGAAAAATGAAAAAACCGAGCGATGTCGCTAAAGGACCCTTTGTATTGAAGCAACCCCGCCAATAGCAGATTTTTCTGACGAGCATTTGTGCTCTACATACCATCTTTTGACCTAGTTATGCCTGAGCCAGTGATCATAGAATTTCCAGAACAATTAATGGTGACATATATGACTCAGGTGCCACGGAACTATGCCCAACCAGTTATGACATTAGGAGATAAGATGATACTAGAAGCAGAAGTGTCTATAATCACAAGCTCAGGCTGGATAATCCACAGATCCCGAGGTAGTTGTCCCTCAAAAAGGAAAGGAAAGTACTCAGCCACCAAAGCAACCAGTGAGTGAGCAAGAAGCAGAACAATTTTTGAGGTTGTTAAAGAGAAGTGATATAGAGTGATAGAGTAGTTGGGGAAGATGCCCGCACAAATTTCTATCATCAACCTGTTACTGACTTCATAATTGCACAGGGATGCTTTATTGAAAGTGTTGAATGAGTCGTATGTTCCTAATGATATTCCTCCCAAGAAGCTAGCTGGTTTGGTGGGAAATGTCCTGGCCATGATTCATATCACTTTTTCCGAAGATTATTTGTCTCCAGAGGGAATCAGTCACAACAAAGCCATTTAAATATCTGTGCATTGCAATGGGAAACACCTACCTAGGGTTTTGGTTGATAATGGTTCCACATTGAATATTTGTCCTTGGGTGACTTTTGAAAGATTGGGTTTTTCTAAATCTGTATTGTACCATTCTTCTACAATTGTACGAGGTTTTGACAGTACTCGGAAGGACACCTTCATAGATGAGGTAGACTTAGTCTTAGAAATTGGACTTGCTCAATATCAAGTTACCTTTCAAATTTTGGGATTTACCGTGGTATACAATTTACTGTTGGGATGACCATGGATACATGTTTCAGGGGCAGTACCTTCCTTAGTGAATCAAATGATCAAGTTTGTTAGGAACAACAAGCAAATCACAATTGAGAATGACTATATTATGATGGTACACATTGCTTCCAAGTCACTTGAAGAGGGGAATGATGCTTCACAATCAGGATATATAACGAATGACATAGTTTTAGTTGGTTTTGTTCCTGAAGGAAAATCACCCATAGAGCCTGTACTACTTGATGTATGCCTCATGACTGCAAAAGAAATTATTAGAGGAGGATATTGGCATGGCAAAGGATTGGGAAGAAATCTATAAGGTATAATGGATCCTATTGAATTCGTGTTTCAACAAGATACATTTGATCTGGGTTTTCACCCAACTACCAATTAAAGAAAGGAGATGAAAGAAAAGACATCTTCGAAGACGACAAAAAAAGGAAGGAAAACAGATTTCGATGTGCATCCCTCCATTGAGCTACTATTTTTCCAAAGCATCTGGGGTAATCATTACAGACATAAAATAGGAACAAATTGAGACTAGCTTCAAAGAAGGGATGAGCCAGTTGTTTATTGGAATGACATCTAATGAAGGGCCATCTATTGCATCTGGTTTTCCTATAATTGAGGAAGGGGCATTCAACAATTGGATGAAAGAATATCAGGGGTATCAATGGGTCGGGTTATCAGGTTATCGTGTCGTGTCAAGTGTGACCCATTTCTTATCTTGTTCGTGTCGTGTGAGGCCCTATTCTAATCATGTCGTGTTCGTATCTAACTCATTCGGGTTTGTGTCGAGTTCGTGTCGATTTTGTATCTGACCTGTTTACTATTGATAGAGAGCATCAACCTATTTAACAATTACATAACTTGCGATCCATTTCAGTTAAAATCTCAAATTTTGATTATTTAATAACTCAAACAATTGCAATAATACTAACCTTATTATTATATTAATTTAAAACGCATAATTAAAATTATTAAATTTTTTTGGATAATATTTAAAATAATTGTTATGTTTGATTTAATAATCTAATATTAATTCTATTATTCACAATCTTAAAATATACTATATTAAATTATAATAAAATAAAAAATTCAGCAAAATCTATTCATACATGTGCACGATGAACACCATCGATTTGGACACCACGGCAACCACGAACTATTCGTAGAACAACCCTCTGATTGAACGAACGCCTCTGGTATCCGAGTAGCTTTTCCGATTTTAAGGTGTTGCTTGCTAGAGCTGTTTGAACTATTTCGTAGGGTTTTTCGTATACACCTCTAGATGTGTATCGATCTAAGTCTGTCTCTTATACACATCTAGAATAATACTTTGTTTTGGCAGAGGGACCCTGCATTTCTTTTCCTCCCATAACCCCTCCTAGCCTGTCTCTTATACACATCTTTACTATCATAACGGATATAGTTCCTTCAATTATTATAATTACTATTTAAGACAATATCCAATGTAATTAGTAAATAATTCTCTTCATTGAATCTAGACACAAATTCTTATTCACATCTAATTAGTGTATAAGAGACAGTTTACTGCTTAATGTACACATGTCTAGATTCAATATAGGATCATTTAACGTTGGCAATAAGTATAATTTCTAATTCCAACACTGTTGTCCTTTAGTACATAAACCAACAAACGATTCCTTTTGTTGAATTCTTAGTTTTTGTTCTTTTGTTTTAATAAATGGGCAATCAAGGATAGAAGTTTTCTATTTTCTTGAGTCACTTCGGCTTTTATGGCTAAAAATAAAGTTAGAGTAAGGTCTAGACATTTAAATTTGATGTTTTTGAAATGCAAGCATGTATTGTAAAGTACATGTTCATCAATAAAAGCTGAGTTGATTCCTGTCATTTTTTGTTCTATTTTTTTTTCAGATGGCCTCGAATTAATATTTGTGATCCCCAAGATGTCACTATTCTTGAATCTAAAAATTGTAACTTCAATAGACCTCTCAATTTTAATTCATTGCACACTGTATAAGAAGATAAAAGTGATATTGAACATGAATTTAATCCCATCCATAGGGATTTAGAACAATATGAGGAGAAACCTAAACCTAACCGATGTGAAACAGAAACCATCAAGTTCGACACTGAGACAAAAATGAAAGATAATCAGGATCAGTATACTTTAAACAAACAGTAGCGTGAGGAGTTGATTGAATTTTTGACAATGTTCCAAGATGTATCCGCTTGGTCATACGATGATATGCCGAGAGTTTCAACTGATATTGTTGTTTTTAAGTTGCCATCAGATTCTAATTGTGCACTTATAAAGTAGAAACCACACAAATTCAAGCCATAAATGAGTCTTAAAATTAAAAAGTAGATAATTTAACATTTCAATGCCAGGATTATTGTTGTATCTCTTTATCTCATCTAGCTTTCTAACATGGTACCTATCCCAAAGAAGTCAGGAGAAGTGCGGGTTTGTGTTGATTATTGAGATTTGAATAAAGCAAGTCTGAAATATGACTTTCCGTTACCAATTATTCATATAATTTTGGACAACACAGCCAAAAATGAAATTTCTTCATTCATTGATTGCTTTGCTGGATACCATCAAATTCTTGTTGCACAGGAAGATAGAGAAAAGACTACATTCATTACCTCAAGGGAAACAACATATCTTTCTGCTACAGAGTGATGCCATTTGGATTAAAGAATGCCGGGACCACTTACCAAAGGACTATGACTACTCTGTTCCATGACATGATTCACAAAGAAATGGAAGTATACATGAATGATGTCATAGCAAAATGAAAGAAAGCAGAGAACCACTTAGCAGATTTGAAGAAGTTTTTTGAAAGGTTGACAAAATATAATTTGGAACTAAATCCCGCAAAGTGTACATTTGGGGCTCCAGTTGGAAAACTCCTGGGATTTATAGTTAGCAAGAAGGTATTGAGATTGATCCTGCCAAAATTAAATTGATAAGAGATATGCCAATTCTGCAGATGTAGAAAGACGTCAAAAGTTTCTTAGTAAAGATTAACTTCATTGGCAGATTTATTGTGCAGTTGACCTCTACTTATGAGCCTTTGTTTAAGCTGTTGAAGAAAAATGTACCAATGGATTGGAATGAAGATTATTAGCAGGCATTTGATAAAATAAAGGATCATTTTCTAAATCCTATCGGATCTTAGTGCCACCAATACTTGGAAAGCCACTAATCATGTACCCTTCAGTGTTGGATGGATCTATGGGATGTGTTCTTGGACAACATGATGAATCTGGTAGTAAAAAGCGAGCCATTTATTATTTGAGTAAGAAATTCACCAAATATGAGGCCAATTACTCAATTTTGGAATGAACCTGTTGTGCTTTGGCTGGGCAGCATAGAAGTTGAGACACTATCTGCTAGGTCATACCACTTATCTGATTTCCCAGTCAAATCCTTTGAGATACTTGTTGGAGAAACCGATGCCGACCAAATGTATGGCTAAATGATAGATGATTGTAATTGAGTTTGACATCGTCTACACACCCAAAAGGCAATCAAAGGCAAGTGATAGTAGATCATTTGTGCAGAAAAAGACCATCAGCCTCTACATACTTACTTTCCTAACGAAGATGTTTTGTTTGTAGGAATTGCAGAGGATCTGAATGAAGAATATTCAGGTTGGAGATTGTTCTTTGATGATGATCGTCCAATTCCCTTGGAGTAGGCATAGGAGTGGTTTTGGTGTCTCCTGAAGGAAAGCATTACCCTACTACGGCCAAATTGAAGTTTCCTTGCATCAATAATATAGCCGAATATGAAACTTGTATCATAGGATTGAGAATGGCACTGGATATAGATATTCAGGACTTAGGGGTTTTCAGTGATTTAGTGTTGCTACATCAGACTTTGGAAAAGTGGGCGACTTTAATGGGCCATATTGTTTTGATGAGCATGTTAAATATTTCTTTACTAGGTTAGCTTTCTTTTGGGCCTTGTTGATTTATTTTGCGTATTGGGTTGTTCTATTTTGGGCCAAATAAAAAAAATAGACTTAGAAAGTATTTTAGGCTAACTAATTCTTGGTTGGGTTTGCAAGGCTTTCATTAGTGGGCTACTTAAATTTTCGTGGGTCTTGATAGTTATTTATATGTTAGGTTTATTTAGTTTGGTCTAGTTCAATAGAAAATGGGTTGAGCCATGTTTTGATAATTTTCTTTTAGAATTATTTCAAATCCATTATTGCTGACTTTTCTATAATCGCATTTTAGCCCCTAGAACAGTCTAAAATTGCATTTTATTCCTTAGAATTTTTTGTATTGCATTTTGTGCCCTGAAACTTTCTAAAATTGTACTTTAGCTCCTAAAACTTTCTAAAATTGCACTTCAGCCCTAAAACTTTCTAAAATTGTATTTTAATCCCTAAACTTTGCTA
This sequence comes from Cinchona pubescens, assembly GCA_025175665.1. NCBI lineage: Eukaryota > Viridiplantae > Streptophyta > Magnoliopsida > Gentianales > Rubiaceae > Cinchona > Cinchona pubescens. Next base: position 285,784 of record JANKKI010000074.1, on the reverse strand, counting down.
AAATTGTAGTTTTGTCCTTAAACTTTGCTAAAATTATATTTTGGTCCCTAGGCTATGCTATAATTGCTTTTTATTCCTTAAAATTTTGTGAAATATATTTTTGACCCCTAAAACTTTCTAAAATTACAATTAGGTCCCTAAACTTTCATATGTTGCACTTGTTGACCATTAAACTTCTTTAAAATTATATTTTGATCCCCAAAACTTTGTAAATTTTTCAATTAAGTCCCTAGAAGTTTAGATTAGTTCTAATTGAGTTTTTTTTTTAATTGTCAAAAATCTAAGCATTGTAGTCTTATGGTTTCTTGCATTTTTTCCCTTTTATTTGTTTAGAAACTTTGCGAGATGGTCTCTAGAGTTTAGATTTTGTTTCAATCAAATTCTTTTCCTTTCAATCATTTAGCTCATTTTTTGATATTTTGGCCTATTTTTTTTTTATTTATATTGCTTTTATTATCTTTATTCTTGTTCAAGTCATGATTATTTATCTTTAGTCTTCTTAGCATTGTCAGTGTTGGGATAGACAGGAGGGGGTACTTTTAATCTGTTTGTTCATCTTTAGTTAGGGTTAGAGCTACAAACACTTTTGTGCTCCAAGAGGTACATTTCTGAACTCTTTTATATGCAACATGTGATTTTACTTGTAAATTGTTTATTTTGCTTTATGTAATTTTTGTTCATTTACCGCTTTCTTAGAGTATTTACATTAGGTAACATTATGTAAGTATGCATAGGTGTTGATCCTAGAGATGGGGCAACTTTTTGTAAAAGAAACTGATGCCTATAAATATAATATTGTAATAGATAGGGTATGTGCTATGTGTTAATCGCTTTTGGTAGGATTCGCATGCTAGAATATTATGTTTTATGTTCTTATGTGTTTTATGTACTTATATGTTTCTTATTCTCTTCTAGTTGTTTACTTTTGTAAATATTTTCTGCGCACACTATTATTGAATATTTCCTCTCTTGTGCTAGCACAGCGAGCTCCCTTTCTCCCGCATTTTCCATGCATGTTTTTACCTTTGATTTGCTTTCACTTCGTTCTATCCAAACTTAGTATAAAATGGGGTTAATTTTAAGGAAACATGAATTAAATCTCACAACCGGTTTTATCAAGGTGAAAGGTGGCTAGGTTGTCTTTAGAGTAGTCTACCCTTTCCTTTTCTCAATAGGACTCCCGAACTTTCTTTTTTTTTCCGTAGATTAGGAGTCATCTAATTTAGGGGTTTTCAACTTATTTTTTATTTTGTATTCGTAGTTTTAGTTCTTTTTTGTGTTTTAAAAACTTTTTCTGTACTCAACCTCTAGGAATTTCCCTTTTTTCTTAGGTTTAAGTTAATGTCCCGATGCAATTCAAACACCACGTGGTGACTACATTATTCATTTATTTATTTAAAAAAAAAACCAATTCTATATTATTTTTGAGTCTTCTAACGTCGTTTTTTAAATTCCCATTTTAGACAATATTTTTGTACTATTCCTATAACTATTATTTTTTTTTTTTACACCTATCATTTCTTTTCCACCAAAAAATGATGCGCGACAAAAATTCATCATTTCAAATGTGAGCAACTAGTTAAATAAAAACCACATTTGTGGGCGAAGGGACTAATTGTACAATTTTCTTGTGTACTTAAAAGAGAAATTCATTAAAAGGGTTTGTTTTCAGGAAAAATCACACTCAAAAGACCTTCAAGGCTGTAATTTCAATAATAACTTGATGGGTAAATGAGTCAATAGATCCTGATTTTACCAATATTTTTATTTGATCCCTCAACTTTTAAAAGTATCTATTAAATTCTTCAACTTATCTCAATTTGGTTTTAAATGATCTCCAGGCCAAATCCGACTAGGATAATTTTTATTTTGCCTGATGGATATTTAACTTGGTTTCAGATTGCCATTCCCAAGTTTAAAAATTAGGCAGAATTATTCAATTTTAATAATTTTGGATAAATGTTTAACTATTGACTAGTTAATTGATAAAAATTAACAAAACTGGTATTTTAACACATTTTATTCAATCATATATTGTATTCTAATATATTGTTATGAATAGTATCCAGTTATTATGGGCTATTAGGTTATTTAAATTTCAAGGACAAATTTAATAGAAAAGGAATAACTGTATAGAATTTATGTACCTAATAAAATAAGTAAACAAAGAACCAAAACAATTTAAAATAGGAATAATTATTTATATTTTTTTGGGCCAAATTTTAATATTATATAAATTAAATTCTCGCTCAACTTGATCTCACTCGTACGAGTTTTGATTTGTATGAGTAGAACCCATTCAAAATATTAAATCTCTTAATTGCATTCCCTAATTTAAGATAAACACTTTTTTATTCTAATTGTCAATTAATTAATTTGACTTCCAATTAAATAAACAATAATAGGGGGATTTATATAATATGTATTTTTTTTGGGGTTGTTACCTAAATAATATACTTAGGCTGCCTACGTACCTGTTATTGGGATCAAACCTTACGTAGTTTGTGTGAATAAAAATTCATTTGTATTTGGAGTATTTATGGGAAAATAAATTAATTTTAACACATTTTAAACTATTGACGGTTAAATGAATTTGACCCATTTCCTAATTTAGTGGAATTTTTATTAATGGAAAAACTCCACAAAATAATATATTACTATAGTTCTTGCGGCTGAACCCTTTGGAGGGGTTTTCTACGTATCCGAATTGGAATCAAGCCATACATAGTTCTAGATCAACTACAATTTATTAATATCAATTATTTTTGTCCTTTAGAGGAAATTAACATTTAAATAGTATGTTGGCCATTAAAGGTAGAAATAATTTAGTACGAGTCCAAAAACTTGTCCCATTATTTTATTTAATATTTTTGTGATGCCTAAGGCAATTTTTAGACCTAAGTATTCTGATTTAATTCATCTTTATTTTTAATTATCGTAAATGGTAACATAGGCACGAAGGCCAAAGACAACTAATTTAATTTATTACCTTAAAAGGTAAATTTAGAACTAAGAGCCATTAATTTTATTTAATGCCTTAAAAGGCAATTTTTGGGCTCTAAAGCCAATTAATTTTATTTTAATGCCATAAATGGCAATTTTTAAGCTTCAATGTCAATTAATTAATTTGATGCCTTAAACGGCAATTTTTGGGCTCTAAGGCCAATTAATTCATTTAATGCTTTAAACGACAATTTTTTGGATCCAATGCCAATTAATTAATTTAATGTCTTAAACGGCAATTTTGGGTTCCAAGGCCAATTAGTTAATATAATGTCCTAAATGGCAATTAATATAATGCCTTAAACAATAATTTTTCAGACTCCAAGGCCAAGATTAATTAATTTAATGATTTAAAGGCAAATTTTTTATCGAGTGCCTTAAAAGGCAATTTCGAGTGAGAGAGCTATATTCGGCATGAATGGGTACTAATACCAACTAATTTTCTTGGGTACTAAGATGATTTAATTTTGTGGGCACTAAGACCATTTAGTTTTGCCTTAAATTATTTTTTAGAGACAATAATAATTATTAAAATGCCACAAATTACAAAATGACACAAGGTTCCACTAATTTATTAACTTAGCATTTAGTTAAATTAATTGTAAACTCCCCTAAACATGCATGACTAATACCCAATTTATTTATTTGCACAACGTAAAGGAAATGTATTCTTCTATTTGAGCAAGACTTCTTGATGTATTTAAACATATAAATCATGCATGGGAGTCAACTAACTAAATTCCTTCTTTCAGTTATCCATATTTGAAAATCTTATATATTTTTTTTGTTAAGAAACAACTCCCATCAGATTATACTAACTAAGAATATTTTAAATTTTGTCCGAATTGAAATATTCTTAGTCAAATAAGATTCTTGAAATCCATTTGTTTGAAAGGAAATAGGGATAGATAATACTAATTTCCCTCTAATTACGGGAATCAGATATATATCCCCCTCTTACTCTTATAAAAAAAAAGTCAGATTATCAATCACAAAAAAACATAACCAACTTTAAGCAAATAAGAAAACAAATACCAAGAAAATTTTTTTTGGGAGAAGAACATACACCTCTGTTGAATTATTTTTACCTTGTTATATTTATTCGATCTTCCTGTTGCCTTACATGATTGTTTGTCTTACTTGGTTCTAATTTTCTGAGTAGGATTTTTCTTTTGTTTTGTGCCTTAATATGCTCTCTATGCCTTTTTACTCTATTTTTAGCTCTCTCTCTCTGCTACTTTCCTTGGGTATTCTCTGTGTTTTTTCTTCCCTATTAAGTCATTTATATAGAGTGTTCCACATGTATAGTTAGATAGAACGTTGCTCCCTTTACTCTGCAAATTTAAAGGGTAACCGGGTTTAGTAGGAGTTTTGTGCCCAACTAATTTCTGTTGGTTGCTGATGGACATTTAAATGACATCGTGGTTGTGTTTGTTGATTAAGCCACTATGTCCTTTTTTTTTTTTTTCTCTTCTGTTTTCAAGTCATGCAGGATAGTTCTTTCTATATATATTTGATCACATTTTTGGTTTGTTCAAGGCATGAAATGGTCAAAAGAGCATTTCATGTCTACAAGTAGAACCCCACCTTTTTTTTTTTTTATTTAATTTCAGACAAAACAGAACAAATTATTGCAGTCGTCTTTTAATTTCATGCATGACTGCTACACCTCTTTCCTTTTTCCCATTGACCATTTTAACATTTTTTTTGCCAACTTTATTATTATTATTATATTATTGTGGTAAATTTTGATTGTCAAAAATTCATGTTTAACCTTTGCCGCCTCAAACATTTGCGTATCAATTATTTTGACATGAAATAAGGCTCAAGATATATATAAATATATATATATATATATATATTACACATATATATATATTAGAATTATAAAGCCCTTTAATTAAATATGAACTTTATTAATGGCTTTGTGCACATTTTGATCATTTGTCTTCGTGTCCACCTTTATTATTTTGATTGGATGTTTGATCCATTCGTATTTGACTTTGGCCTTTGAACCCTTTTAGTCGTACTTGTGGTTTTGTCCCAAGATAATTAGCTAAAACTTAATAATAATTTAATGGCTCCAAAGCCCAAGTGTTAAACCCATTTGTATTTGACTTTGACCTTTGAACCCGTTTAGTTGTACTTGTAGTTTTGGGACCCAAAATAATTGGCTAAAACTTAATCAAAATTTATTGGCTCTAAAGCCCGGGTGTTAAACCCACTTGTATTCGACTTTGGCCTTTGAACCTTATACTTGAATTATGGCTTTGTGGTTTAGACTTTAAGGCCTCTTGTTAAAATACATTTGTAATTGATCTTTAAGAAATATATCAATTTAAAGTGTGTAGTCAACAAATTTTATGATTCTAGGACCCATTTTAATTTTTGAACCCCGAGATCCATAATGAATTGACCCGATTTTAAGGCTCACTTAAACTTTCAGACTTTGCATCACGTAATTGACGAATTGAATTTGTAGGCTGTAAAGCACATTATTAATAAATAAACTTTTAAAGAGACTATTAATAAGTAGACTTTAAGGCCCATTATTAATAAATAAACTTCTAATCAGGCGATTGTGCATTTTTAGATTTATTAAGGCCCATTATTAATAAATAAACTTCTAATCAGGCGATTGTGCATTTTTGGATTTTGAAACTGTTTGAATTTGTGAGTTATAAGACCCATAAATCAAGCACTAAAGCCTAATTCTTTCTTATTTCTGTATTCTCGACATAAGGTCTAGATTTGATTTTGAAGCCTCTGTATTGGTGTATTATTTTAAATCTCTCGCTAAATTTTCTTTCACATAATGGACACCATCAATTTTCGTTATTCTGAAAGAGCAATCAATCAGGACAAGCATGAGCATATATATAGGACCCTGAGTATACCCTATTCCAATGACTTAGTCATATTGATATTGAGATTTCTATAGATGACCAAGTCACCTAGGTTAAGGAAGACAAAATAAGATTTGGGAACCTTATATTTGACCCCAAGTATAAGAATGAGGTTATCAAGGTCAAAAATGGCATAGGATAGATATTTGTGCACTTTCACTTGTCCCGGTGAACAATAATCTAGAGGATGATTTAGATCATAAAGTAAAACTCTGATTTTCATCCATTATTATGTAGAATTTTGAAGGAAAAGAAAAACTGAGAATGCCAATTCTCTTTCCCCATTGTGCAAACTTTCAACCATTTTTAATGGAGCGGACTGAGTTAATGCTGGGAAATCACATTGTTATCCTTGAAAAAGTCGGCATTTACGGTGCAATAGCAGTTGCACACTACCATTACAACATATGTTCTAATGTACTGAGAGCCTTTTTAGAACTTCGGTCTTCTTTGACCAATTCTTTTCATTTTTCATGTTGGAGGGGACATGGGTATTTCACTTCTTGACATGAAGATAATATGTGAGCTACAAATCATTTGCATGCCTTACGAGGAGTTTAATTCTTTTAATCACCAAGTGCAAGCGACAAATGAAGAAGGAAAAAGATCGTACCCACCGACTGTTCCAAACTCTTGTTCATCCACATAGAACTGTGTGTTTTATTTAATGAGAGTAAAGTATCGTGGTCAAAGTGGATTGACTACTTTTACTATGGACGGGGTGTTTTCGAAACTTTTAGCGAGATCACGTCATTCATGCATCCAAAACGCAATGAAAAAATTTCTCCTTACCACTTCGAGCCTCTAAAGAAGCAATTTTAGTAACTTTTATTGCACTCTAGCTTAGCAGGTTAACAATGTTTTGTTTGCCATTTTATATGAAACCCTTCTTTTTTTTGGTTAAATTTATTGACTTTATTTTTTCCTTTTTTACGGGTTTCTATTCCCAACGAAGGGTCACATCGTGAGACTCATAACATTTTGTAATGGAATGTAAAATGGCATAGGGAAACAAGATCTCTCTTGCACCAGCTATCCTTGGTTTCATGTACCATAAATTTGCTGAAATTTGTACGAACGAAGAGGGTCCCAATACAGCAAATGCACCATTTCCCATTCATTTCCTAGTTAGATGATTAGAGGAACATTTTCTAGCATTGTATCACCGTAGGTTGATTTTTTACTTTCCTTGAAATTATCCATTACTAGCGGATATTGGGTATTCTTGCTGAGATCACTTTTTCCCATGCACAACTAGTTTTTAGATTAGAGCAACATTTCAAGTATTATTCTAACCCTATTGAGCATATCAGGGACATGGAATTTCTTGATATTGACGAGCTGTCATTACATAATTTTGAATTTTTCTTGAGCATTCATTATGCTAGTTTACCTATTAAGGTTGAAGATGATATGTTGATAGAACCTTATTACCCAAATAGATTTGCGAGACAATTTGATTTTGACCAAGGTGTTCAGGATAATGAATTTGGAGTTTTCTATCCTCCTAAGCAATAACTGTCACATTTTCCACTTGGCTATTGCATGGCTAGACTTTTTCTCAGTAATATTCATGCTAGATTTTTTAAACCTTCTAGGGATCTTATGGGCAATAGAACATGATGGTACTGTAGGTGGTGGAGTAAGAGTTACCTTATCTGGTATTTCCTATTAACAAGATTTTTTGGATTCTCTCTCAAAAGGTACTCTCGAACAATGAACTTGTTTATGTAATATGAGAGATCAAAGAAATTCCTACAGGGTCATTTAAGAGAGCCGTGAAGTTGGCTGATTATAATAATACCACTAATCCCAACAGTTTGAATTCCACCGATGCTCAAAAAAGAAGTAATTTGAGCAATCTGCTCTTTTTGAAGGTGGCAAGCAAGTGAAGGTAAAAGCCAAGAGATTCTCATCCAATGGATCCGATGAGAAAAATTTCTGGCAAACTCGCTGGTGTAAGGGCCTATCCCCTGAAAGCTCCCTTGAAATTGAGCATAGGAGAAGCCACCTCTTTCGCAGACTGACCAAACTACAAGTCCTTCTGTTGTTAATGAACCAACAAGTAAAGTTCTTTCCCTTGTTCTGATTTATCCTGAATTGTCTATTGATTTAGCACAGACCTAATTGACACTTAGATGGCCAAGGTTTCATTATCCGTGGATATTTTGTCAGACATTCAGACAAAATAAGAAGTTTCTTTGATTGAAATTTCCAAAAGAATGGTTATCAACCTCGGGACCAAAGTTGACAAGTTCTCAAGAGATTTCATCATCAGTAGTTTCAGGTAATTGTTAAACTAATGAATTCTTCTGATTTGAGCTAGCTTCTAAAAAAAGAAGCTGTTTCTAAACATCTTATGAGGTTAAATGGAGTGGTTTTAGATGGTGACACTAGGCGAACTGCAGTCAATTGGTTTGCAGAATGTGTCTACCAGACATTTGATTTAACTAAGAAGATTAGTTCTCAAGAGAAGTTTGTGAAAGATGTTGACCATGAGGATGTTGAAAACCTGTCACTTACAATTTCCCTAGCTTTCCGATCATTTGAATAATCTCCCGAATTTAAACTCGCAATTGCAAGATTATCGTGAACAATTATGGTGCACTGGCTTTTGGGATTGTTGCTTTGGAGAAAAGTTTGGAATAGTTTGGAATAAGGCAAAAAAGATCAGCAGCTTATAAGGAAGGAAATCCAAGAAGCCAGACAAGGGAAAATTTGAGCCGTCGAAGCCTTAAAAAAATAGTTTCAAGCCATTTTTGCTTCTTTAGATTTCTTTATGCAAACATATTGATAGTCATTTAAATAGTAGGTACTTTCATTTTATTTTATTTCCTTTGTTTCCTTTTTTTTTTTTCATTGTGATTACTTGTATTTATTCGATCAATTTAATGTAATCAACAATATATTTAATGAAATTATGCTTGATTGATTTTCATTTGATTAATTTAATTATTTAATTTTTTAAATGCATTACATTGATATTGTACTAAAGAAATAAAATAACCAATATAATATTATATTGAACATCAATCTTGTTTAACTATTTGAGATGCACCGGTGGATAATTAAAAAAGGAAAAATGATGTATTTTTAATTAAGGGGCTGCATCTAGCTTTGCACTGGATTGCCTATGTAACCACTTTATATGGGATCAAGACATTCGTAGTTCTGAAGTACTATTTACATTGTCACTTAGGTAAAGAACCTTTTAATGAATTTTCTATTTACCCAAGAATATATGCATTTTTCTTCAAAGTGTAAGAGTTCGTATGCTCCTTTTGGGAAAACTTTAGTGACAACGTAAGGGCTTTGGCTTCAAATTTCCTTTCATCTTTCTTGCAATGACAATGGGTCTTCTAACGGTTAACACTAAATAGCTCACTGTGAAAGATATAAATTTGATCCTTTTGTTAAATACCTTAGCCACCTGGGATTGATAGACTTCTAGTCTTTGTTGAGCTTCAAGCCTTTTCTTGTCAAGTGCTTCCAATTCAGTTAATATGATTTCTAGATTATAATCAGGATGTGTTAGCTGAACCTGCAACTCTAAGGGATGGTAATTTTAATTCTAGGGAAAGTACTGCTTCAAAGCCATAAGCAAAACTAAATGGTGTACAACCAGTCGATGTACGAACTATAGTTTTTTTCGCTCATAAAGTCTCAGAGAGTCGCTCATGCTAATCTCTTTTGTGTTTAGACACCATTTTCTTTAGAATGTTACACAAAACCTTATGAAAGGCTTCTGGTAGTCCATTGGATGACGGGTTATAGCTTGCAGAAAATCTTAGTACTTTTCACTCAATTTCACAAGTGGTGCATATTTGAAGTAAAGGGCATTATCAGAAATAATTCTCGTAGGAACCTCAAACTGATAAATTTTTAGGACCATGACCACATTTATATTTTTCTCTTCTTTGATTCGTCTTAATAAGGGATAGCAAATAATATTCTTCAACTGTAATTTGTATAACTCTATGCTCAGGCAAGGTCAAAGATGCTGCTAAGTTTGCCAGAGCATCTGCTTTATCATTTTCTAACCTTGGTATGTGAATTAATTTGTATGTCTTGGAATTGAGACAATAATTGCCTTGCTTTTTTATGGTAAAACACCAAATTATCATTCTTGATCCCATATTGGTTATTTAGTTGTTTGACAACCAACTGAGAGTCGCCAAATGCTTTAACAAAATTAATGTGCATCTCAAGTGAAATTTCTAAGTCAAAAATTAATGCCTCATATTCTGCCACATTGTTTGAGCAAAGAGATAGAAGAGAAAACCAATATGGTAATAGTCCTCTTCATAGTGTTACAAGCATATTTCCTGCCCTCGCTCATTTTCTTATTTATGCCCCATCAAAATACAATTCCCATAATGAGGTACTAGTAGTGAAGACCTACTCAACTGGGATATCGTCTTGGATTTCTTTATCATCAGGGACTGGGTGAGCAGCTAAGAAGTCAGTCAGTGCTTGTCCTTTGATTGCCTTTTGAGAGATATAAGTAATGCCAAATTCTATCAAGAGTAAAGACCATTTGGCCAATTGTCTCAACAAGAAAGGTTTAGGCATTAATTATATCAATGGATCGGCTCTTTAAATTAATGTCACTGGGTGAGATAGCAAAAAATGCCTTAACTTTTGAACTGCAAAAATCAAAGTCAGACAAGTTTTCTCAATTGGAGAGTAATTGTGTGCAATTCCGACAAGTGTCTGGCTAAGATAGTATAATGCATTTTCTTTTCTAGTCTCATTATTTTGGGGCAAGCAGTGTCCCTAGAGTACTTTCAAGAGTTGCAATATATAAGATCAATGTCCTTCCTTTGATAGGAGCCATCAAGACTGGAGGCTTAGATAAGTATTCTTTGATGCTTCCTAGTGCATTTTGACATGCATGATCAACATTGTATGCTCTTCTTCATTAATCTTGTAAATGGCTGAAAGCTTTTGGATAGATTTACTACTCTCTCCATCCCATTTTATTTGTCATTCTTTCTATTTTAGTTTGTCCCAAATTATTTGTCACTTCTTACAAAGGCAAATAAATAAATTCCAATTTACCTACCACTTAGCCTTCATGCAAGTTCCAAAACAAGAGCATTAATATCATGTTTCAACATTAATTACTCTCATAAACCATTTCAAATTTAGAAAACCAAAAACCAACTAACAAATTTTGAATTTAAATTAAGGGACAATAATGGAAAAACCATTCTACTAGTTGGTCAAATATCAACTATTCTTAAACTATGTGCAAAATTGACCATGCCAAATAAAATAGGATGGAGGAAGTATAGATCTTTGTATGTAAGATAGTCTCCCTTGAAGTCTACATAGTTCTCGCAAGTTGCAAGGTGGAGGCATTTCTATGATTGCTTTGATTTTTTTAGGATTGATTTTTATTGCTCTGTGTCTAACAATAAACACATGAAATTTTCTAGAAGTTACTCCAAATGCACATTTTAGGGGGTTCATTTTCAATTCATGCGTTCGGAGTCTGTCAAAGATCTTTCTTAAGTCATCCAAATGATTTTCTCTTTCTTTTGTCTTGACAACCAAATTATCAACATCTCATAACACTCAATGATGTTATGAAGGATGTCATTGAAAATGATTGTCATGGCTCTTTGATAAGTTACTCCGACATTTTTTAATTTGAAAGCCATTACTGTGTAAAAATAAATGCCTTTTGTAATACGAAAAGTTGTGAGCTCCTCATCTTCGGGTGCCATTTTCATTTGATTGTAGCAAAAAAATCCATCCATAGAAGATAAGGGTGTTTATCCTGACCCACTGACCTGAAAAAAAGTCCACTGAACTGATCCAAACCAAAAAAGAGGTACCAATCGCAATCAAAGGAGTCATTAGCGGGTCACAAAAATGTGACCCGCCGGGTACTCGACCCGGTCCATTTCAGGGGTAATTTTGTAAATTTGATTAATAAGGTTTCATTAGAAGTAAATATTTACTAAATTTGTTGGCAGCCTCTCATGTCTTCTTTTTCAATTCCTTGTCTTTCTTCCTCTTCCATCTTAATCATCTCTTCCCTTCCTCTTCCTCGCATTCTCATTTCTCGCACTCACATCTGTTGTGAAATGTATTTTGCGATTTAATTATTGTTACTATTAGCTTGTTGCTAATTGTTAGTTTGTTTCTATTTGTTAGTTTATTGCTATTGAGATGTAATATTGGGATGTATTTTGTAAATTAGATTTTATTGTTATTGGCTTAATTGTGAAATTAACTTGCTTAACTATTATTATTTAAATTTTTATGTTTTATTACTAGTGAGGGTCGGGTACCCGTACAACCCGACCCTCTTTTGATGGTACCCGGTAGGCCGAGTACTCTCTTTGTGTAAAGTAGAGAGTCAGAATTTTCTTGACCCGGTCAGTGAGGGTTGGGTACTTTTTTTAGCTCATGTACTGGGTACCCGATCCATGAACACCCCTAATAGAAGATAGTGCATCAAATCCAATTGTAGCATCAACTAACAATTCGATGATTGGAAGTAGAAATTCATCTTTTGGACATGCATCATTAAAATCTCTAAAATGAATACAGATGTGTACTTGTCCATTTTTCTTTTTCACTGCCATGACGATGTTTGGAGCCAAGTTGGATATTGAACCTCACGAATGAAGCCAACTTCTATTAATTTGTCCACCTCAATTTCAATTTGCCTAATCAATTCAGGTCTGAATCAACATTGGCCTTATTTAATCAGATGTTTATCATATGAAACCGCTTGTCTGTGGATTGCTATTTTAGGGACTAACTCAGGTGTATCTTGGTAACCCCATGCAAACACATCTTGGTATTCCTGAATAAGGGTTTCATACTTTATCAACTTTTCTACACATCTAGAAGAGCACTTACAAAGATAAGTTTAGGGCTTTTAGTAGTGCCAAGGTTAAATTCCCTCAACTCATCCACCGTGGTTTGACCACCATCTTCGAGTTGAGATGAAGTTAGTTGAACCTTTTGAATAAACTCTTAGCAATTTTCTTGCAAAAGAGGAGGATTTTGTCTTTCTTCTTAGAACTTTTAGGTAATGCTTCTTTGCAAGAGGTACAATTTACCACCATCAACTTCTGCTTCAAACTATAAAAGCAATTGTAAGGAAGAAGTTCTTTCCCACTTAGGTCTGGTAAATTTGACACAATTTGATAACACGACACAAACACAACACAAAAATTGCAGGTTATGTCGCAACCAAAATTTATCAGGTCAATATTGGGTCAACTAATTTATGACACGAAATTAAATGGGTTGGGTTGGTTCAACCCTTGAGTAATACGATAACCCGTTAAGTTACTGTATGAACAGATTTTGATGAAGTTTTTTCTTTATTATAATTTAATATAATATATTTTAAAATTTTGAATAATAGATTTAATATTAAATTATTAAATCAAATATAATAATTATTTTAAATATTATCCAAAAAATTGTAATAATTTTAATTAAGTGTTTTAAATTACTATGATACCAAGATTAGTATTAATAATTGTTTAAGTTATTAAATAATTAAAATTTGAACTTTTAACTCAAATAGATCGCAAGTTATGTAATTTGTCAAATATATTGATACTCTCTATTAATAGTAAATAGGTCAAACATGCGAATACGACAAGATAAGAAACAGGCCCCTTATGACACGACACATCTATGATAATAAATGGGTCACACTCGACACGACATGATAACCTGACAACTTAACCCATTAACACCCCTATTCCCACTTTCCTTTTTCAAGGTCCATTTCTTGCTTCTTCTTAATTAGACTCGCTTTGATATTGAAGGCTTTTTCAAGGTCCATTTCTTGCTTCTTCTTAATTAGAGTGCTAAGGATTGTATGTCTCAGACTCCTCTACAATTTTTGGAAACCCCTAAAGCCTTCTAAATATAGAGATTCGAGGCTTGCTTTCACTATATTCCTCAAAGAGCAAGCTATTTATTGATTGGTGAAAATCATTGAATCTAAGAAAGAAGAAATTGTTTTCAAAGGTTTTTGCAACCTTTGAAATTCGAGTGCTGAGGCTTGTGTTTCTCAAATTCTTTTTCAATCTCTAGAAGTCCCTAAAGCCATTTAAATACAAAGATTCGGGGTTTACTCTCAATATAGCTCTCGATGTTCCTCAAAGAGCAAAGATATTTCTTGATTAGTGAAAATCACTGAACCTGAAAAAAAAGAGTTTTCTGATTCGCCACAATCTTGATCAGCTATGACATCTTTCATATCCTCTTTGAAAAGAGGTTTCTCCTTCTTGAGCTTTAATTTCATTTGAGCTTGTGAGGAAGATCCTCCTTCACCTAATACCACCTTTCCATTTTGACTTCCATCTTCTTGAAAGGTAGTCATGACCATTACTTGGAGTACAGGTTGGTCTACCTTTCAAAGTGCACAAGTATAAATTGTGGTCAAAGAAGTCATTGAGATTGTTGTCAATCGTCCTTCATTTGGTTGACTTTTTGAGCTCAATTTCAAAACAATCTTTTGTCTTGGGACTTTTGGTGCCATACTTCTTTCTTTCTTCTTTGAAGATTCAAGTTTCAAAAAATTTTCCACAAGAAGATGATAAAGTGACAAGAGAGCCAAATTCCCTTTTTGCTTCTCCTTTTTTGTCTTTTCCTTTCAATCTCCTTTGAGTGGGTTGAAGATGCAGGACTTGTGTAATACTTTGCATCCGATAATTCACTTCTTTGGTACCAAAAGGTGTTAAGTCAGCTACCACCATTTTTTCAATCTTCGTACCATAATCCAGTTTTTAACAAACTTAAATCATTGATGGAGTGTCGATGGTAGGATACTATTAGCATGAATCCAAGAATGACCCAACGTGGTATTATATGAAGCATCAGTATCGATCACATGAAACAACACTCAGTTTTAAGGTCCTCAAAATTTATTTTTAATTTGATGATACCTAGTGCTCTTTGTCCTAATTGGTTAAAGCCTTATATTGTCAAGTTTGATGGAGAAAGATCTCGGGTTGATAACACTATAAGAAGAAGGGCTTTCAAGTAAAATAGATTTAATGCTCTGATCCACAATCAAGAATTATTTGAGTTACAAGCACGTTTCTAATAATGCCAGAAACATAAAAAATTCGATTATGATCATATCCCATTTGCAACTGCATTGTCATTGAAAGTGATACAAACCATGCATGAAGCACAAAACTCTTTTGACAATGGCAGACTAAAAGCTTGTACTAATGCCCTCCTTAAATCTTTTCACATTTGTAAAGTATCATAAAAACTTAGGAGAGCCAGAATGCGCTTAAGATGTGCTAAGATATCATATTGGATATGCTGATCATGTGGCGCATTTTGTAAGTAAGGCTTGACAACGATTTTGGAATACCTCCTTAATTCTTTAAACTTATTTTCATAAGTTTCAGATAGAGATGTGCACCCTTTCTTGGAATCTGGGATCTTTAGGAATGGATTTGTTTGAAAATAAGCTATTTGATTTCTTACTTTGTCGCACTTTTTGTGGTGACGGCAGTCGTCGACCTGAGTGCAAAATGGTTTTGTTGGCTTTTAAGTTTGAAGACTCTTCTTCTTTAAAAACTACCATGTGCAACACCGTTCCACAATCTCATTTTCTTCATCTTGTTCACTTTTGAAGAATTCGGGAGGGATTACATTTAGTTAGAGTAAGGGGTACTCTTCCAAGTTGAACATATTCCTCCTTCATCGGCACTACCTTCTTTTGACTCTTATTCTTTTCTTGCCTTTCTTTTGTTCTTTTTTCCTCAAAAATTTATTTCACGATGAGTAGTTTGCATTGAACACAAAGCAGTGTGAATTGCCTTTTTGTTCTTTTGCTCACACAAGTATGCCACTCTTCATCCTTTGCACTTTTAGTTTCAAAAGGACCGCTGTAATTTTTCAAGGAAGGCTTAGTCATGAGCTTGTAAAGTGTTAGAATTTCTGGATTTTCTAGACGAGGCATGTTAGGATTAGCGTTAACATATGAAACTTCATTGTCTACTTCAAATGCCACTTTAATTGTATCCTTAGGAAGAAGAACAGATGGAATACAGTTTTCTTTGACTAAAGAGATGTTGTTAGCAGTGGCGGGTGAATCATCTTCAAGCATGATATCTCTCTTATCAAACATTGATTGAATGATATTTTAAAGTAATGAACATAACAGTCCTTAATGGGATGACTAACAATTCAATGATAAGAGCAATACTTTAGATTATCGATTTTGTTAACTTCGGCTGATGTATTTGGTTTGGGAAATTCTATTACCTTATCTTTCATCACATGCTTGAATATGTATTCCACATCCTCGTCATGAAATGTGTACTTTACACTTTCCTTTCCTTCAAAGTGAGTCTCATTGCCTTTCTTTATCTTTTGAACTTGAACCAGGATTGCCATTACCATTTTTCTTATTGGTATTGACAAAAGTTGCCGTAGATTCGCCTTTCTTAATAGATTTCTTGCCTTCACTTTTCTTTTCTTCTAAAGACTTACCCTTTAGAATGATTTTTTGTGTAGCTATTTGCTTTTCAATATTACCAGCTTTTGAGACAAGTGCATAAAATGTTTAGGGTTCGGTGGTCTCGACAAAAGTTGCTATTTCTAGTAACAGGTTGTTATAACACATTTGGACAGCTAAATGTTCGGTCAATTTCTCAATGCTTTATAATCATTGGAGATTTAAATTTCTCCATCTTATTATAAAGTCATAGATACTTTGATTTGTCTTTTGATAGGCATCAGCAATGTGAATTATAGAAATCTTTTTCTTTGAGCTCACAAATTGAGGGAGAAAGGCTCTTTACACATCACCCCATGTGAGGAAGGAGCCAAGTTGTAGTTGGATACACCAAATAAAAGAAAACCCTTTTAGGGAATGAAAAAATTGATGGATCAATAGCGCATTAGAAAGAGCTGATTCACCACAAGCTGAGTAAAAGTGAGTTAAGTGTTCGTCTGGTGAGCCATTGATTCCGTCGAATTTTTCAAAATGAGGCTTTTGATAGCTAGGGAGATATGGGATCGTATCATAATGAGATGGATATGGTTTACGATACCCTTAACACAAAAGGATTCATAGATGTTTAGAATTCTCTGATATTCTCTGCTATCAATGTTTTGATATTGGCTTGCATTACCGGTGCACTTGAATTTTGGACATTTTCATGAGTTTGTACAAAATGTTCCTGAGCTGATGTACATGCTTGACTAGCCACTTAGGCAGCCAAAGCAGCCACTTCAGCGTCTTTTTCAGTAAGTTTTCTTTGTAGTCCTTGCACTTACTCTTCAAGACTGGTGGTGCCGGTAACAAAGACTAGCATTTTTTTTTTTGAATTTCATTGGAAATTTGGAACTTCTTTTCAAACTTTCTTGCTAATTCCAAAGAAAAGTCATCCTCTTTGAACGGAGACTTGGGTCTCCATATAGAGGATTAATTGATGAAGAAACCACAAATCGTCTTGGGTTATTTGATCTACTTGAAGAAGCTATTGTCATATTGGGGTTAGATTCCGTTGACTTCTCTTCAATAGGAGACTTGATTGTCATCGATGACTCTTTAGATGGAGCTCAAGACATCATTCTTTCTTGAGATTGAGTAACTAGGCCATTATATGATGAAAACTGAGACTTGGATGAACAAGAGAATCGGATTACATAACGTGATAAATATTTCTCCGTTGCAAGTAGATGTTTTGGTTTCCTTGTCGAACTCATGCTCAATTGATTGTTTCAAAGGAAGAATAGGATTTGAAACTTTCTTTGATGGGATGTGAATTTCAAAGTCGGGATATCGGAATCGTTCACGTGCTTTGTTTTTCCTTTGTCTTGTTTTTCTTTGAACAGGGTGTACAATTGTAGACTCTTCTTTGGTCAATTCTTTTCCTTTTGACATTGGTGACTTGAGTTCAACAACTCTAGGCTTCATGGCTACTATTGTCTTTTTCTTTGAAGCCTTTGCGGAAGTTGTAACCTTAACCTTTGAGGTTTTAGAAATTGGTACTTGCAACTTCGAGGAAGAAGTATTTTCTTCTTCTTGAGCAAAAGTTGTTATAACATATTCAGTTGATGGTAAGTCCACCATAAACGACCCAAAAAGATAGTGATGGAAATTAGCAACCGATTTTATCGATCGCTATTAGCAATGAAATTACCAACCGAATTCTTTATTTTTATAACATTTAAATGAATTGGTACCAATAGATTTATCTATTGCAATATTTTTAAAAAAGTTTTTTTTGGTAATCGTTCTCGACATATAAATCCGTTGATAGAGTAATTAAAACTAAAAAAAAAAAGAGATCTTCTTGCAATGGATAAATCGGTTAGAAAGTAGATAATTTGCTAAATTATTTTTTAAAATAATAACTACCCTCTTAGTAATGGAAATATCCGTTGCTAAGAGGGTGAAACCACCTTTGAATAGGGTTCACACATTCCATTAGAGTCATTTTTATCTCGTTCAACGCGAGCATTTGTATTTGGACAAGTCTTGTTCTGCCCATTAAATGACCTCATTGGACTAATTGTTTGATACTCCTCGAATAATGTCATTCTCAGAGTACTTCTAGCTTGCCCTTTTGTAGCTTTAGCAATCAGAGCACTTTCTTTTTACCCTTGCAACATCTGTGGTCACAAGTGAGGTAAGTTTCTTTTGCTTCTTGCCGACTTTGGAGGATGGAATGACTTCCTTTTGCTCCTTGATAGTTAAACAATCGAGGCTAGCTTCTTTTTCCCCCCTGCAGTTACAGTGGATAGGACGACCTTCTTTTGCCCCATCGAGGCTTTAATATAGGAATAAGCTCCATTCGCCCCCCTGATAGCTGGGGTGAGCGTCTTTTGCCTGCTTATGGTTGCAACAACCAGGATAACCTTCTTTTACCCCCTTATAGTTATGACGGTTGGGACGACCTTCTTTTGCTCTATGGGGGCTTTGGTGGTCGGAATGAGCTCCTTTTGCCCCATGTCCTTTGGCTGCTTGTGGTTATGACGGCTGGAGTGACCTTCTTGTGCCCCTTTGGGGCCTTAGTGGTCAAAGTAGGCAACTTTTCCACCTCGGCAACCTCTGCAGTCACCAACGGAGCAAACTGGACCGTGGTCAATTCTACAGAAATCTTCGGGTAGTTTATTGTGAATGCCACCATGTAGTCACCCTTCTTTGATCTTGTCCCTTTGCTCAATTGGTACTTGGAAGCTCATGGAAATGAATCATGATTTTTGGTGCCATCTTAAACCTTTAAGACAACACAATAAAAGTAATTAATTTAACAATTAGAGATTAAAAGGAGAATGGGTCCTACCAGGCGTGCCAAAAACCATGTTTGGCAAAATTTTAATATTTTATAAATTAAATTCTCACTCAACTTGATCTCACTTGTACGATTTGCTCTCAAGAATTTTATTTGTGTGAGTCGAAGCCATTCAAAATATTAAATATATTAAATACATTCCCTAATTTAAGAGAAATTTCTTTTGATTCTAATTGCCAATTAATTAATTTGACTTCTAATTAGACAAACGAGAATAGGAGGGATTTATATAATATTTATTTTTTTGGGGTTGTACCTAAGTAATATAGTTAGGCTGCCTATGTAGCCGTTACTAGGATCAAACCTTATGTAGTTTGTGTGAATAAAAATTCACTTGTATTTAGAGTATTTATGGGAAAATAAATTAATTTTAACCCATTTTGAACTTTTGAGGGTTACTTGAATTTGGCCCATTATCGTTCTAATTTAGTGAAATTTTTGTTAATGGAAAAACTCCACAAAATAATATATTTCCGCAGTTCCTATACTAAATCCTTTGGAAGGTATAATTTACAAATTGGAATCAAGCCATACATAGTTCTAGATCAACTACAATTTATTAAATATCAATTCTTTTTTACCTTTTAAGGGAATTAACATTTAAATAGAGTTTTGGTCATTAAAGGCAAAACTAATTTAGACAAGTCCAAAAACTTGTCCAATTATTTTATTTAATATTTTTGTGATGCCTTGAAAGGCAGTTTTTGGACATAAAGATGTCGTTATTTTTAATTACTGTAAACGGTAACATTGGCACGAAGGCCAAAGACAATTAATTTAATTTATTATCTTAAAAGGTAATTTTAGTACTAAGGCCCATTAATTTTATTTAATGTCTTAAAAGAAAATTTTTGGACTCTAAAGCCAATTAATTTGATTTTAATGCCTTTAATGGAAATTTTTGGGCTCCAATGCTAATTAATTAATTTGATGCCTTAAGCGGTAATTTTGTGTTCCAAGGCCAATTAATTAATTTAATGCCTTAAACAGCAATTTTTTGAGCTTCAAGGCAAATTAATTACTAGAATGCCCCAAATAGCATTGAATATAGTGCCACAAATTACAAAATGACACGAGATTCATCCTGATTTATTAACTTAGCATTTAGTTAAATTAATTATAAACTCCCCTAAACATGCATGAGTAATACCCAATAAATTTGTTTGCACTACGTAAAGGAAATGTAGTCTTCTATTTGAGCTAGAATTCTTGTTGCATTTAAACATATAAATCATGCATGGGAGTCAACTGACTGAATTCCTTATGCTTTTATCGGACATCAATATATAAAAATCTTGGTTTCGTTTTTTTTTTTTCGTTAGGAAACGACTCCCATCTGATTATACTAACTAAGAATATTTTAAATTTTGAATTGAAATATTCTTAGTCAAATAAGATTAAGGAAATCCATTTGTTTGATAGAAAATATAAGAGATAGATAATACTAATTTCCCCTAATTATGGGAATCAGATATATATCCCCCTCTTACTCTTATAAAACAAAGTCAGCTTATCAACTTTAGGCAAATAAGAAAACAAATACCAGGAAAAATTTTTGGGAGAAGAACATATACCTCTATTGAATTTTTTGTACCTTGGTATATTTATTCGATCTTGTCGTTGCCTTGCCTGATTGTTTGCCTTAATTGGTTCTAATTTTATAATTATGAATTTTCTTTTGTTTTGTGCCTTAATGCTTTTTATGCCTTTTTGCCGTGTTTTTGGCTTTCTATATCGGCTCTCCTTGGGTATTCTCGGTGTGTTTTCTTCTTCCCCATTAACCCATTTATATAGAGTGTTCCACATGTATGTTTAGATAGAACATGGTCCTCTTTACTTTGCATAATTGAAGGGTAATGGGTTTAGTGGGTGTTTTTTACACAACTAATTTCCCTTTGTTGCTGATGGACATTTACATGACATCGTGATTGTGTTTGTTCTTTTGATTAAGCCACTACGTCCCTTTTTTTTTTTTTTTTTCATGTCATGCAGGATTGTTCCTGCTATATATATTTGATCACATTTTTGGTTTGATCAAGGCATGAAATGGTCAAAAGACCATTTCATGCCTGCACGTAGACCTTTTTTTTTCTTTTTTTTTTCAATTTCTGTTGACAAAACATGGGAAATTATTACAATCATGTTTAATTTCGAGAAATTCTATAGTTCCTTTTAGGGAACCTTCCTTTATGCTTTGAATACTTTTACATTACAACATCATATGCTTAAAAAATTATACTATACAAGCTCTTAAAACTAAGGGAATGGTTCCCTAAATGGGACTGTAGAATTCCCCATTTAATTTCATGCATGACTGCTACACCTCTTTTCCTTTTTCCTATTGACATTTCAACAATTTTTGCCAACTTTATTATTATTATTATTGTTATTATTATTATTTATTTGAAAGGGGTAAATTTTGATTGTCAAAAATTCATGCTTAACAATATTTATCATATTGTACAATTTTTTAATATCAAAATTTATCATTATATATAATTTTGGCTTTAAAATATATTAGATTGATAAAAGAAAAAATATTTGTATGTATTTTTTCATAACTTTTAACATAAAAATTATTAGAAATATAGTGTTTTCATTTCTCTTGGTTAAATTAGTCAATTGTTTAATATTTAATTAAAACTATTATAAATGATAAAACGCCATAATTTTTAAACTTAGAGGGAGGAAAATAGACTACCAATCTTGAATTTGATATTTTAACCATTTAAAACCTAATTTAAAATTTATAGACAAAATAGACACTTTTAAAGAACTAACTAAGAACGTGGTCAAAAGTTGAAGGACCATGGTGTCATTTATCCTAATGTGCAAAAAAATGGATTCGTGACTGTCATTACAGGCAAAGGTATAATAATTGTCTTAATGTATTATTTTTTTCATTGCTTTGTGTTATCAATTTGAGGAACAGATCCTTAATTCACCTATTTGGCCCAAAGAAAAATTCGAGAGAAAAGAAGTCCATAATCTTCATTAAATGAACGAACACCTCTGCATGAGTGAAAATATTATGTCTTGTTTGATAACTTTACTTGATGCTAAAAATTAATTGAATAAGAAATTTTTGAATTCAACATGTTTATAATATCATTCTTTTATCACTTAATACATTAAGTATTACTTAATTGTGCTCAAAATTTTAAGTGAAAAATTTTTCATCTGATCTACTAAATTCTAAATAAATGTAGAAACATACAATCTTACACACGCATATTGTTATGAGTCTGAAAATGTTAAGGATGTTCCAAGTTCAGAAGATAAAAATTGGAGAAAGCTTGGACTCAAACTCGCCAAGATTGGAGCATATTCATGGTGTTATGATCAAATTGGATTGGACTGTCCTCAATCCATTGACATATAAAGTCCAATTCTTCAAAGTGAAGCACAAGTGGTCAGATAAAGTCCAAGTCCAAGAGTTTTTGAATCCAAGAATTGAAAAGCTTGAAGAAGGGGTTCGAAAAACAAAGAGTTCGAGAAAATACTAATTTGGACCAAGGCCCTATTTGGCCATCCATTCCTAATTAAATTAGGATTTATATTTCATCATTTGTTTATAGGATTTTTTGTTTTATTTGGGGTGAAAATATCAGCCTATACCAATGTTAGTTTAGCCATTTTTATGTCTAGTATTCCAGTCCTAAGCCTGCTAGGATTTAGCGAGGATGTTTCCTATTAGTGTTAGGCCTATTTTGTTGGTTTTCGCCAGCCTCTTGTTACGTTAAAACACCCCTCAACTGATTAAGCATTCATCAATACTCAGAAAAAACTTTATGAGAAAATTCTCCAACTTGTCTTCCCAAAACTTGGGTATTTTGCAAGATTAATTCTTGCGACTACCTGTCTTGAACACTATCGGTTTTTGTCTCGTTATAGACAACGGGTCGATATCTCGTATAGTCTAGAACAGATACTTCATATTCTTGATTTCTTAATCAACAGGTTTGAATCTATCAAGTTGGATTTGTTTCCATTCTTGGGCTCTGCATCTACTCCACATCTCATCAATTTATCTGCAGGGTTCGCATCAGAGTTGTATCACTCAGGGAGTGCCGTGAGGCTCTGATGCGAACCATCTAGATGGAGGTGAGCATAACTAGCTCAGTGGATATCATAAAAGCTCTTCAAATGGGGCCAAGCATTTCGATAAAAAGAAAACATAAAGATAATAACATTTATGAAAACCATAGTCATAAAGCAGTTTCTAAAATGTCTCATGCCGTTTAAACGTCAATAAACCATAATCATAAGTAGTTTCTAAAATGTCTCATGCCATATAAACATCAGGCATGTCCAAAACATAGCCAAACAGATCCAATCATTTAGATAATATGCTAAAGCATAGCGAACAAATCCAAGTACAGTTTCAATCCAGAACATAATAAAATAGCATGAGTATCTTTTAGGCTCAAAAGTATGACTTTTAGTACTAGCCAGATCTAGTAATCTACCACACCTACTAGTCTGACCGGGAGGTCAAGTTATCCCATCACAAGACCCCGTATCACATAGTTCATAACATTCACAGAAGTCACCATGGCGTCCCATGGATGACTATAGAACCGGTGCACCCCACAAATCACACATCTTTGACAAAATTAATTGCTACCCCTCGGTCACCTATGAGCCAAAACAGTCATAAAATGCTTTCATTTCAAAAGAGTTTACAAACATATTAATTGATTAACATAAAATAGCTTGGTCCCGATTTCATATGTAATAATTTCAAAACTTGGTAAAAGTGCAATTCCAAACATCATTCACATTTTAAAATCCATCCAAACATATTTCAAAATCCATCCAAACATATTTCGAAATCCATCCAAACATATTTCAAAATCCATCCAAACATATTTCGAAAATCGTTAAACAAAATACAAGTGGAAGAGAATCTATGTTACCCACTTGGAAAATTCATTGAAAATAGTACTTGGACCTGTCTCTTATACACATCTAGATGTGTATAAGAGACAGCATAAATCCTCTTCATATTTGAAAGTCATTAAACAAAATACAAGTGGAAGAGGATTTATGTTACCCACAAAATCCATTCAAACATATTTGAAAAGCTCATTAAACTTAATACAAGTCTGTAAGATAATAAATAATTCTCGATCTATATGTTTATAAGGACAGGTAAATATCTTTGCACCTTACAAGTGTAGCAGGATTTCTGTTATACACATCTAGATGTTATAAGAGACATTTGATAGAAAGTAACATAAATCCTCTTCCACTTGTATTTTGTTTTATGACTTTCGAAATATGTTTCAAACATATTTCGAAAGTCATTAAACAAAATACAAGTGGAAGAGAGTTTATGTTACCCACAAAATCCATTCAAACATATTTCGAAAGTCGTTAAACAAATACAAGTGGAAGAGGATTTATGTTACCCACCTATCAAAGCAAAAACTGCACAATGATCATAGACGCGATCGCCTGCGGCAGGCGATCGCGGTACTATGAGACAGCCTATATCCAATTCCAAGGTATTCAAGGGACCTTGGTTACAACCCAAGGGTCTCTTATACAACATATTCAACCAACCAACAAAATCAATAAACGGAAAGTTTTACCGGAGCAATAGCCGGGACTATATCAATAGCATTCCACAACAATCCATACTCCATAACCACTACAATTAACTCTATTACAACAACAGAGCAACAACCTATGGTTGGAATTCCTCTTTACTACCAAACTGAAATTTTTACCTATTAGCCACACGCATAATTCAAACATGCTTCCTAACCATTCCACTAGCAAGGAAACACTTAAAACCATCAAAAGATCATTAAAGACCCTTCAAACATAACCAATTATCCAAATTATCCTAGTTGCGCATGAAACTTCCGCTTACTTACAAAATGAAGGAAATCAATTCCACTTGGTTCCAAGTCTCAATCCCTATCCAGACTAACCTTAAAACACTCTTAAAACGTATCATTCTAGATAAAGTAGAGCCAGGCATTGAGGATATACTTATAGGCAACATATGCAAGACAACAACCTAACTCATAATCTTTGGCTTATGTGATCTTAGACCATGTCTCTGTTAAAAATCAACCCCAATCACTTCCCAACCTTTTGGAGGTTGGGAAGTAGCCCTGTCTACTTATACACATCTAGATGTGTATAAGAGACAGCTTTTATCCTCCTTAAATAATCCTACCCTCCTTGAAATCATCAGCTTATTTCATTAAGCCCATAAGCCATAAAATGGCTAAAATACAAAAAATCTTTTTAGATTTCTATTGATTCAGACTTGACATTACTGAAAAGTCTCTTATACACATCTAGATGTGTATAAGAGACAGGGTCAATGGGGTACTATTTGGTCAACTTTGGAAGTTTTGTTTTAAAGTCTTTTTCTTGCTTGTTTCTTCCTCATTTTCTCCCCCATTGACCAAATAGTCTCCAAGTTGACTATTTGACCCAGATACACCTCAGTGGCATTTTGGATCACCTACATACTGTCTCTTATACCTTGATCTGAGATGTTAGATAAGAGATGTGTATAAGACACTTAGTCAATTTTTAACCCGTTTGGGAAGAAATCGCGTAAATCGAAAAATTTGCCGAATTGAAAAACGAATAAGTTGAAGTACTTTATGACTAAAAATAATATGAAAAACATTTTAAACCAATTAAAATCAAAGAACAAGGCTATTAAAATACTGGGTTTCACAAGATCCGAAATTGATGTGGAACCCAAGAATGCCTAAACAAATCTGACTTGATGCATTCAAACCCGTTGATTAAGAAATCAAGAATATGAAGTATCTATTCTCGATTGTACAAGATATCAACTCGTTGTTTATAATGAGACAAGAACCGATAGTATTCAAGATAGGTAGTCGCAAGAAACACTGCCCATCTTGCAAAATACCCAAGTCTTTGGAAAACAAGTTGGAGAATTTTCTCACGGAGTTTTTTTAAATATTGATGAATGATTAATTAGTTGGAGGTGTTTTTAACGTAACAAGAGGCTGGCCGAACCTATAAAATAGGCCTAATACTAATAGGAAACATTCTTGCGAAATCCTAACAAGCTTAGCATTGGAGTACTAGACATAAAACCAGCTAAATTAACACTGATATCGGCAGATATTTTCATCCCAAATAAAACAAAAAAATCCTATAAACAAATGATGAAAAATAAATCCTAATTAAATTAGGAATGGATGGCTGAATAAGGTCTTGGTTCAAATTAGGATTTTCTCGAACCCTTCTTGGAGCTCTTCAATTCTTGGACTCGAAAATTCTAGGACTTGGACTTTATATGGCCACTTGTGCTTTATTTTGAAGAATTGAGCTTTATATATTAATGAATTGAGGACAGTCCAATCCAATTTGATCATAACACCATGAATATGCTCCAATGTCTTGGTAAGCTTGAGCCAAGCTTTCTACAGTTTCCATCTCCTGAACTTGGAACATCCTTAACCTATCCATACTTGTATCACATATTCTCTCTCACATTCATTTACACATGTTTTCTCTCACTTTCCCATATACACATCTCTCTCAGACACACATATGCACATTTCTCACAACATACACATTGTTTCTCTCCACACATACACATTGAGGGGACACTTGATTCATGATCGGCAATTGGAATCACAATCGGATTCATACCTAAAAATAGGTATGAGTTATGTACATTGGAATCCTTTAAATAATTAGAAATTGGTAAACATTTTTGGGTATGGATATCATATTAAAATATTATTACTGTTATTACTATTTATTTTTTAAAATCTTTTTCCTCATTTCCTTCTTTCATTTGTGACCACTATGTTACCACTATACCTATAAACACCCTACCACTAGATTTAAATTGCTAAGATGAGCAGAGAGGAAGGAGAAATGGGGAATAAGTAGGGTACTGGAAGGGCAAAGAGGTGGAGAGCTACAAGAGGGGAGGAGAAAGGATGAGGAATGGGAGAGGGAGGATAGAGAAGGAGAATAAGGGAGAGGAGGGCTATGGGGATAGGGGAGAAAGAGTCTGGGTGGGAAGGAAAGGGAAAAAAGAAAGAGAAAAAAAATACATTTTCCTTATCTAGAAATCATCACAAAACCCCCCAATGCACTTGGATATAGGAAGTGACTAATTTTTTGGGTGTGATTCCGAAATTTCAATTCTCATACTCAGTAGCCAAATAATAAGTATGGGTTTTACTTTCATTCCTAATTCCCATACCTCCAACCAAGTACCCTGAGTCTCTGTGGTATCTAAAAAGATACAAACATTTAATTATAAAATAAAAACACCTAAATCTAGTAACTTTAACTAGATGATAGTCTGCAAGTATGCGGTATCAAATAGTAGCTAGTGGAAATAGGAATCATTTCAACAGAAATGGTGTGCAATTACAAAATATTTGACTACATTACTAATTATTGAAGGGATGCTTTAAAAAGGTAATTTAACTAAAGCTACACTAACAACTAATTAAATGAAGAGGGTTAGAATTTATGCTAGCCAATTTTCCGAGTGATGGTTAATTAAATAAATCAAGTGATCCTATATGCCAAATTAGAGATTGATATCCAATTGTAACTTAATCCCGATCCCTCAAAAATTATGTAAATCAATTTAATTGCCTAAGTTTGGATCCCTACTACTCCTTAAACCAACTAAATTCAATTTACTACTCATAAAACTCTAGCAACCAACTAGGTGTATTAGCCCATCAAAATCAAATTCTAACCCTAATCCAACACTAATCTAAGTCTACAATGGGGGTTCAATTCCCATATCCCCTCAATTAATCCAAATTAACTACTATAATCATTTCCCCTAATTAACCCTTAAGCCCCTTAGTATTACCTAATTAGTCTATATTACCACCTAATCAATCCATTAACCTCTACCCATTAGAAATTAGCTTAACACAACCCTAAATTAAGCATAACTAATTAATACATAATAAACAACAAGAAAGCAAATAAAGGCATGAAAAACAATTAAATAAACTAAAACATGAATTCTGGAAAACTAGTGCAAGAAAAGAAAGGTATTGAAATCTTGTGAAAATAAAAGCATTAAAAAAATTCCTGAAAACTTAAATGAGCATTAAAATGAAAGAAACAAAGTACACTACTCATAAATAAAGACTTACAAGGTTGTAGAACAAAGTTATATAAGATGGCAAATTAATCTAGGATTAACAATGAAAGAAGAACTAAAATTCCTCCCTACATGGGGAGGAAGAAAAGAAGAAGAAAAACATCCAATAAAGCTCCTCAAATCAGTCCCAAAACATGTATTTATAGTGGGGTTGGATGTTGGGAGATCTAGGACAAAAATGCCTTTCAAAAGGGCTAAAAATGAAAAATCACTCCTCGTGGAGCTTGGAGCTTGCCAACGGCAAGGTGCTTCTAGAAGAGCTCATTGTAGCATGAAAGCTCGGAGCAGCTTAGGGTGAGGTGCCTAGATAGTTCTATGTAGTATTGTGATTTTGCCAAAAATCTTTGTTACTTCATTCGAATGATGCACTGTTTTTCTACTACTGAATCTAACACATTGAAGAACGTTATAATGCTATAATAAGCACTTAAAATCACTCCTAAATATTTAAATAAAATTCTCAAAAAAGAGACAAATAATGATAAACAAAAACACCTAACATTGGAATAAGGTTGAAGAAAAACACAAATTCTAAACACAAAAAATATGCTAATTCATACCTAAATAAGTACTAAAACACTTAATAAATATATACTAATTAACATATTCTAACACATAAAAGTAAAAAATACACAAAAACACATAACAGAGCACTAAGAATGCTTGATAACAAAAATCATTAAATTTAGGGCAGATATAACTCTATTTTTTAGAGTTATCACACCCCAAAATTTAGGGTTTTGCTTGTCTTGAGCAAACAAAGATAAGAAAAGATAAACAATAGACAAAACAATAAACGATATAATAGAACAAAACTTTTTAACACATAACATACAATATATAACACTTAACACCACCAACAAAATAGAAAGTGGAAATGTTGAATTCTAATGTACTTGTCCAAAGTGAAAATGGGGTTTTAAATCAAGAAACTCATCATTTTCATCTAATCCTCCATTTACAAATGTGTACACTAGTTTTGATTACAAATATTACTTTGACTAATGAAGTATTCATAAAATGGCAATTCAAATGCAAGTTGATCTAGAGCAAAGAAGTCAACTTTCTCAAAAAATTGCTTCAAGTATAGAAAGATAATTAATATTTATTTTGAGAAATAAATGCGCAAAGATATTTTTTGACACTTAAGGTTCAGTAAAGAATATCAACCGAAGAAATACACTGATAACTTTAGGAAACTAGAGTTATATGTATCATAAACTTGAGTGTTTTTGCCTTAGTCTCAAATATTTTTAGGTTTTAAGTATAATTTTTGTCAACTTTTGTTTTTATGTTTTAACATGGATGTTAGTTGTGTTAATTTAGTATTTTTAATATTATTTTAGTATTTTTATTATGTTAAGAGAGTATATTATTAAGTAGGGTTTGATCGGAGAAAATGGTGTGGCAATCGGATAATAAATGAAACAAATCAAGGTATAATTGAATGATGAAGCCAAGCCAAATGCTAAAAAAAAAATTCTAAATATTGGTAATCAGGGTCACTAGATTCCTTTTTTAAAATTAGTGACCATGGTCGTTGGTATTTAGAAAAATTTTCAAGTGGACACAGTTCATCACTGTGGTCACCAGGACACGATAAAAATTTCGGTGGTGAGCTAGAGTCATTGGCCGTTGTTACTGGAATGAAGAAGGAAATATGGTTATCTGGATTAACAAGAGAAATCGACGTGAACCCAAAGGCCGCAATTACAAGAATGAAGAAAGAATTTCAATGACCGCGGTAAAAAAGCACGGTCCGAATATTTTTTAGGGGCAAAACCATCCAAATCATGACAAAATTCTCCTGCTCACTCCTCCTTTCCAACCTACACTAGAAAGATATTCTTGAAACCTCTTTAGAGGCCAAGGAGTGTAGAATAGAAATAGTAATAGTGTAGGGTAGAAGTAACTTAGTTCATCCATTTTTCTTCCCCATTTGGGGACAGTTTTAGTAGATTAGATGTAGATTATTGTAGTTCTAAGCCACTAGTTATAGATTAAAGACTCCTAGTATAAGTTCTCTTTAATTGATGTCTAATTTCATACGCTTTGTGCCAATTTAGTATAGTTTAGTTTAAATGCTTTCCTTTACTTTGTTTCTTAGATTAATGTGGTAGATTAGTTTGTTTCCTTTTTAAAATATGCTTTCTTGGTAGAAATCTGTAGGTGGTAATTCTAAATGCTCTCTTAATTGCTCAATTTTACATGCTTTCTTGAATGTTTCCTTAAAAATACTTTCCTAGTATTAATATGTAGGTTAGATTAGTCAATTAGGATAAATTAGTTCATTTGCTTTCCTTAAAATTGCTTCACCTCTCAAGAGTAATTTGTAGCCTAGATTGGTTAATTTATTAGATTAGTAGTGGGCTTTCTACAATTATGCTTCCTTTGTAGTAATTAGTAGTTTAGATAAGTTAATTGCTTCCTTAAAATGCTTCCCATTTTCTTGCTTCCTTTAAATGCTTTCTTAAAAATGTTCTCTTTTTACATGTCTCTTCAATTGCTTTCTTTACAATGCTTTCGTTAGTGCCAATATTCACTTGAAATTGCTTTGCTAGCTAGTATTTAAATTGTTTTCTTAATTATTTAAATTCTATTTTTAGACAGCAATTCAATTGCTTTAAAATCAATCACTTCAATTAATAGTCTAACCAAATAATCAGTAATCACCAACCAATCCTTATGGATTCAATCCCTATTTCCCTTTACTACTAGTTGATAACCGTATACTTGCAGGATGCAACCTAGTTAGTAGTTGGATTTTAGGTGTTTTTATAAATGATTTAACTAGGTGACTTTTCTTAAAGGCATCAAGTTTTTAACTGACGCCATTGGCGGGGATTAGTTTTCAATAATATCGATATAATTTGGTTGGGTTACTAGATTGAAGTCTTCTGTTTTTCTTGTACAATTGTTTTACCTATTTGAAAAACCAAAATATTTTTATTTTGTAGTTGTATTCTTACTTTGAAAAATCCAAAAAGTTTTTCTTGTTTATGGATAGTTTAGACTAGTTAGTAGTCTAAACTTTTTTACTTTTCTTGTTTGTGTGCTTTAGTTCTTTTTCTTGTTTTTCTTTGTGTTGTTTGTTGATCAAGAACTTGCAAGGATCTAATTGGAATGAGTCATACTTAAGAGATTATACTTTTATGGTTATGGAGATATGTCCAATGAGCATGTTTCTTGTTATAATTGTCTCCTCTACCCCATAGATTACCAAATGTGATGGTCTAACCATCCATATCCTTCTGAGAGTTACCAAAAAAATCCGCATTCTTTCCTTCCTCCTCAAGAATTTTTGTACTAACCAATAGAGTCCCAATTCTACTTATTGTTCATCATTCAATTCAAGAATTTGATGGGACAAGATCAATGAACGTGTGGATACAACTTCAACAACTTCAGGAAGAAATTGCCAAAGTTTGAGAAGAAAATGCCAAAGAGCAAAAAGAACTAACCCAACTCCGAGAAGCAAACTCAACTCCGAGAAGGAATAGTTAGATTCTTCGAAGATCGAGACACATCCACTAGTAGTTACAAGATACACCTTCATCAATGGGTGAAGAACTAGTTCAAGAAGAAAAATGAATGGATATATTGTGGAAGAAATCAGTTCCCAAGTACCTCGTGAATTTGAAGTTACAACAATCGAGACACTCAGCACTTATATAGAGGAATCACCAACTTTTCTTTTACATGAGTATGAGTTTGTCCCAGTTGCAACAAAAGAGGTTCTATTTGGGGTGTTCGTGGATAAAGAGCCGTCTCAAGAAGGAAAAGAAAAAGAATGATATTTTTTAGAAAGGGTTGGGGAGGCACAATCTAATTTTACCGAAACACCACTCACTTCCTTGGGGACTTCGGACAAGCAAAGCAATGGTGCAAATTCACCACAGATTACAATATCCTTAGGAAGCCTCCTTGATGTTGAGGGAGTACTTCCTTCCCTTTTATTTATTGTGCTTTCTTGTAATTTAATTACTTTAATTTAAGTATCCCGTAGGTAATAAAGTCTTGTATCCTTGTGCTTAATTTAATTTATGTTTTAATGTTGGTGATTGATTTTTGACATTCTTGGACGAATTTGGTTATTTATGATAATGTTGATGGCAATGTAGGCCTTATGAATTGTGAGTGATTTATGATTCATTGGTTGAACTTGGACTTGGTTTTATCATTTGACTATGGATATTTTACTTGTTGATATACTTCATGTGCTAAATGTTTGAGACTATTTTGAGGAATCATGTAAATGCTTGATATAGTTTAAGAGTAGTCTCTATGATTGAATGTCTTTTTGAAGCCAATTTTGTGTGAGACTATGTTTGAGAAGATGAGTTAACTTTAATAAGTATTTAGATAACCCATTTGTTGTCATAAACCTTTTTACCCTTATGTGTATTTTTCTTTCTCTTAATTTTTTGAACGTTGTGAAGCCCCAAGGACCCCTCTTTAGTGTAGCCATGATTAGTTGTTGAAGAAAATTCAAGTTCTAGGACTTATATTTAGTTGATAATAACATTTACATGGTCCCCTTGAAAATTGCTCTTTGTTTAGTCTTGATTAGTGTTTTGCTTGTTGTTGGTGAATTCCATGCTAAATTCACTTTGTGCTTAATTGTTACATTCACATTCATTTGGTTGTTATGTTGTCCATTTTCTAGATGAGCTTTTTGCTGTCCAAATATACTTCAAAATCATTGCCTTAGTCTAGCTAGTTTTATACTTTTTAGTAGTACTTTTGTTTCTTGTTATATAGGTGAGTGGTAGGATGAGTTGTACTCATTAATGAAATAATGTGAAAAGTGTGGTGGTGTTTATTGTCTTTTTTGTGGGAAATACTTTTTGTTTTGTTATTGATATGTGAGGTTGAAATTGAATGTTGAACATAGATTGCGTTTCATGTGAAAAAATGAAATTTAACTCTTGAAACTCAACAATGTTTTCAACTACTTCATAAAATGATTTTCTTAACTAGTTTTAACCTCAAACTTTACTTTTTCCGTAGAGTTTTTCTAATGCAAAGTTCAATTGATAGTTGATATGATTAAACATTTCGAGACTTTTGACAATTCATTTTGAGTGTAAAAAGAAATGACTTAGGTCATCATTTGATCATGTTGTATGAACTTGTATTTTGGGATATTTTGTGGATTTTGTTGAGAATTAGTTTAGTATATTGATTGGAGTAGTGTAAAAAATCTCCCCTTTTGACTAAGTTAGTAAGATTTTGGAAATGATCTAGGCATTTTCTTGGACCATTTGAGCCAAACATCCTATCTCATATCCAAATTATCCCTAGTACCCCATTGAGCCTTATAGCCTAATATCTTTGTTAAACACATAACTTAGCCACTCTACTAGGATTGATTATTTATCCTTTCTTCATCCCATCACCTTAGTTATTGTAGATCTATCCTAGTTCTCCAATATAATAGTTAGAGGTTATATGTTGGGTTGAAAGAGATTTTTGTGTATTTGTTGGGGAATGATGTATAGAGTTCAATGTGATTTGCATTTCCCATTATGTAATTGTTATTGTTATTGTTGCAAAAAGAAAAAAAGAAAAAAATTGCAAGTGTTATGTTTCTGGTGAATAAAGAAGGTTAATCTTGCCTTCAAAAGTTGATCTAGTATAAAATAATATTTTTGTATTTCAAAGTGTAAATTGATTAAGTAAAGTTGGTTTTGGGACCTATATGTATAGGATAGTGGTCCATAAGTTTGTATTGTAGTGGATTGACTAAGGTGATTTAAATCACTCTTATCTAAATTTATCCTACTATTACTGATACGGGTTGATGCCCAGGGTATGTAGAACTCGGTCACAAACGTAGGGTTTATATGTACAAGCGAAAAGTAGTTGTTAATGTGTAGACCTCCTTGATTAGCCACAAGGCAATCTTTTAACTAGCGAAAAGTAGTTGTTAATAGACCTCCTTGATTAGCCACAAGGCAATCTTTTAACTATGAGCAAGGAATTGATCCAAAGCCTAATTGGCAGAAAAATCAATACCTGGTGTTGGTTATAACCTCAAGTGCTCAATCTTGAAGCCCCAACTAGATTCCTAGTCTAGACAAGACTAAAGAGAATTTAAAATTCTAATTCACTCGTATGAGAGGAAAAAAAAACTGAAATCTTATTGCCAAAATTCATTCCCTCAATTGTGTACAAGACCCCTCTTATGGACCAGTTCCCTGTCTCTTATTCTACATCTAAATGTGTATAATGAGACAGATCTTATGAGGATATATCACCAACCTGTCTCTTAATACACATCTAGATGTGTATAAGAGACAGGGAAGATCATTAGGAATTATTTTGAAAAGTACAAATCAATGCAAATGAACACACAAGGATATTTGGTGGCACTGCAATCCATTACTAAGAACATCTTAGACTCTTTAGTGGACTTCATCTCCAAAAGGTTTGTGAGCTCTTCTTGATCTTCAACAACTTCAACTAAGCCCAACATAGCTTTATTGAGGTTCTTAACTCTTGATCTCGTAATTGGACCTTGTGGAACTTGAAGTGCGGATTCCGTGAGCCTATATCGAGCCTTTGTGGACAATTGATCACCATCAAGTCCTTGGGATGTATCAATTACCTTGGCCAACATTTCAAGCTTTAAAAGTCCTAAATAATCCTTAATTTAGGCTAATAGATATTAGAGAGTTGGGGGTGAAGCATTGCATCAGTTAGTGTTCCTTGTTAAATATTGCAGTGCCACCAAATATCCTTGTGTGTTCATTTGCATTGAATTTGTACTTTTCAAAATAATTCCTAATGATCTTCCTACACGTGGAACAATTTTTGGAAAACTTATATTGTTTACACTGTAACATTTTTATAAAAACTAACAGTTTGCACTGAAAAGTAGTGAAAAATCAAATACAAAGAATGTTGGCCAGATTTTCTTCTTTTTCTTTCTCAAACTTATACATTTCCACTTCTCTTATCTCTACCAATGCAAATTGATCACCAACATTTTAATTTTGGTTTTCTGTGAATAATGAAAGTTCCTTTCTTTCTCCTAAAGCAATTCCTAATTCATTTATACTATTTTATAGTAAAAAGTGGGAAATTGAAAAAAACATGTAAATCCCTTCTTGCTTTGCGTTACTACACAACCACGAATATTTCTTTAATTGTTAAAGGGAAACGATTATAATAGTTCCTCACATTTTATGTTATATTTTTTTAATCTCTCACATTTAAAATGATATATTTTTGTCCTTCATAAATTCAAAACATACCATTTATTAGTACTTCAACACAATTACGGGTATATTTTATTTTAAAATAGTCACACACTTATTACATGTAACAACTACCATCCCTCCATCCATATCCTAAGAGGGAAAATATACCAACTACCATCACTACCCCAAAATGATCCCATCTCGTTTTGTGTTTAGAATTTATATTTTCATTAATTTTACCACTAAAAATGTGACACTTAATACACATATAACTATTTTGGGTCAAAATACACAAATAATTATAATGAGGGATTACGTTTTAAATCTGTGAATGATGAAAATACAATATTTTAAATGTGAGTGATTAAAAAAGTACAAATGTAAAATGTAAGGGATTATTATAAGGTTATTTTCCCATTGTTAAATGAAGTTTTGCATGCTAAAAAAAGGGCTTCCAGCTTATTCCACTTTGTACTCCCTAACTTGTAACAGATTCTCACTTTACACCCCATGTTTCAATTTTAGATATATTGCACTCCAAACGATTTATCTTATTTCAATCCCATTAAATAACAGCACTTTAACACCATTACCAGAGTTAACATCTATTATTACCATGCACACCATGTACTTAAAGTAGAACGTTTATCAAATTTTTTAACACTATTAAAAATTGGACCAAATAGGACAGATCTAAATATGTGTTGCAAAGTAAATATTTATTATAAGTTAGAGAATGCCTCAAAGTAGAATTAAACATGACTACCTCCACTAGTTTAATACGCGCCCAAAACAAGTGCATAATATGCACGTACCTAGTATTCACCAATTCTAATAATGGTGTTAAAATTTGAGAATATAGAGTGTAATATGTATAAAATTAAAGTATGTGGTACGAAGTAAAATCAGTTACTAGTTAAAGGGTGCAAAGTGAGGTAAAAAAAAAAAAGCTGAATTTTTTTCACTCTCATAAAACATAGAGAATATGTAAAAGTTCAATCTAGATAAGCATAATGAATTTAGTATTATATCCTCATAAGATAGACCGAAAGTGCTATGATGCTGCTCACTTGTTTTGTTGGTGTCTAACTAGACAGGTTGCATCTAGAATCCTTTGAATGGCGATTTTTCAGACAACAGCAACATTCCCACTTCCAAATCTTGATCTAGAAAAAGTAACATACAAGTTAGTCAAACAGTTTGATTACAGCTAGCATACAATTTTGTGTGTGTGTGTTTTAGTTGGCAGAAAACTTTAGCGCTGTAGCGTCAAGCCGCCCAGGCCGTGTCAGTGCCGGTTTGGCTTTGGTGCCGCGACTCCAGCGTTGGAAGGGAGTGTTTTGTGTTCATAAATTGCCTCAAATATTGCAATTCGTTTCTTATCAATGGAGTTTATAAAACTAATGCAAACTAGGAATAAGAAGGGATTATACATAATAATGTGATATAAAATTGTTATAATTTGAATACACTAAATATTGTGAAGAGGCGTAATTTTTTTTTCTTTTTAAGTCTTATATTCTTGAAAGGATATGTATATTCATCTTAAAAGTGTTAAAATCCTATTAAAAGGTTTATTACCTCTTGAAGTTATACACGTGATGAATGATGAATGGGTGTAAGTTTGAATCAAATGGTGGTAATTCTTCAAGTGAAATGACCAAAAATCGTGAACCTTTTAAGAGATATAACATTAACTAACTAACCAATTAAAGGTTGTCATTCAAAAGGTAGTGACCCTTGATCAAAAATCTTAATTAGTCTAAAATAAATCTTCAAATTAAATTTTTTTTATTCTTTTAGTGCTCATTTAACGATTCAATTTAACCAAAAAAAAATAGGATAAATTGTAAATTTACAAATAATAGGATTGTAACATAAATATTAAACAAATTATAAGGATTTTTTTGTAATTTAACCTTTTCTTTTGATCAACATTCAAAGTTGATTAACTGCTCAAACCAAATTTAAATTCTTCCTCTGATGTAAACTTAACTCATGGTCTAACTGAAAACATATCATTTGATGCATGATATGAGATGAGTTCACATTAACAAGTGAGAATGAGTCGAGACTCGAGATTTGCTAGGTTCTTATTATTCTCTTAAAGCGTAGTATTAAACCCTGTCTAGAGAAGAATCGGAAAGGAAAGTGGATGAACTAGTTATTTATTCAATCGGAGATATTGATTCAACTGATAATTTGCTAAAATTTATTATTTTACTAATATATAATACTTTTTTAGATACATGAGAAAATATATTGTGTCAACTTTTTAATCAATTGTAAAAGAATTATGTAATCAATTATCTATAAGTTATAATTATTACATTGAAATATTTAACTTTAGGATATTATATGTGTAATTTTTTAAAATAACCATTACAAGGTATATAATGATATACAAATAACACACACATATATACACCCACACATGTCCTTTTATTTATATTTTATATAATATATTTGATTTACAAAATTTTAATGGTACAATTTTTTTGGGTTCTTTTTTATTGAAAAAAACTATAATATGCTTTATGTCTTTACAATTTTTTTCGAAAACAAATATTTTTCTTATCTTATTATTTCAAGCCACTTTCCATTATATTTATTTTTCAAAAAAATAAATTCATAATTATTTTATTTAGGAAAGGAGAAAATAAAGGATAAACAAAAAAAAAATTCCAACATCATTAGGTTGGTGGTGCAGCGGCTAGATGTCCATCCCTCGATGCGCAAGGTAGGGACTCGAATCTGGCCCCGGTTAGGTTTTCAATTTATTCGATTGAATTAACCAATTTAATTTGCAACTCAATTCAGTTTAATAATTGGGTTATCGGATTGATTGAGTGAATCATCAAGTCAGTCCAAGCAGAATTTAATAACTATCTCTTGAAGTCAAACTGGTCCAAATTTGGGTTCTGTTCTTTTGTTATAATGACTGGGTCTTAGGCAGGTTTTCGAACTTAGATTAAGGAAATAAAATAATTTACAAAATTATTTATTAAAATCATTATATGTAACCAAAATTTATTAAATTATCAATGACATGATATTATATCTTTAATTAGATTTCATTTTTTCTTTTACGAATCTAATAAGATGTTTGTTAATAACTCTGAATTCTTGGTCTTTTATAAAGGAACTGAAATTCAAGAATTTAAGCCTTTGAAGTCTACGTACCAATCTAGCCAAATCTGGAAGCCTTCTTGTGTAATACCATAAATTTGTACATTTCTTCATTCGTGACATCTTGAACATCCGAAAGCATATATTAATACAAGATGCAACACATTTCCGGCTTTCAAAATAGTATTGATCTGAAAACAGAAAATTACAAAGGGAATTGTAAAGGAAGGAACATGAAATATGACCAAGGCCTACAAAATTGACCTTGATGATGTTCTGAAGACTTCATTGGACATGAAGAATCGCAAGATTAAGCCGAAAATAAAATTCAATTTGTTTTGTATTTAGCTTATTTTCACAATTTATTCAGACTCTTATTTAGAATAAGTGTTGTGGTAACTTTTTGAGATGTATATATGTTAAATAAAAGAGTAGTTAGAAAGCGCGTGGCAAGATGATTACAAAATATTTGGCCCCGTGTAATTTGTACGGATTTTTTTTTTTTGTCCCTAATTTTTTTTAACTTTTTACTTTACTATTCATTTTTTTGTTACAGTTGGTGGAATACTTGTTTGGTGAACATACATATTTTTTGGTCAGCTTTTTTACTTTTTTTAAAAAACACTATTCATTATTTTTACAAACAAACAAACTAAACCTTAATCCCACTAAGTAGGGTCGACTGTATGAATTTTGTTACGCCATTGCGCTCTGTCATGACTATATCGTCCTCAATTTCTAGATTGGTCATATCTTTTTTACAAATTAGCTACCAAGTCTTTTTTGGTCTTCTCCTACCCCTCTTATGTTGACTACTCTATTTAAAATCTACTTGTCTAACAGGTGCTTCTATTGGACGTCTTAACACATGGTCTAACCAGTTTAAGCATGTTTTTCTCATCTTCTCATTAATAGATGCTACTCCAATCTTCTCACAAATATGCTCATTGCGTATCTTATACATATTAGATGTACCCACACATCCAGCTTAACATTCGCAATTTTAATAAATGTCTACTCTTATCTTATGCTCATGTGTGCAATTCACTACCCAACATTTAGACTCATAAAGTATCGCTGGCCTAATTGTCGTTTTATAAAATTTACCCTTAAGTTATAAAAGAATTTTGCGGTCGCATAATATTTCCGATGTCATTCTCTATTTAGTCCGACTCGCTTGTATCCGATATGTAACATCTCGATCTATACCACCATCATTCTGAAGAACTGATCCTAAATATTTAAAATTGTCACTTATGGATATCTCTTGATTTCCAATACTAATCCCTATTCTATTTATACGTGCATTCTTGCTAAATTTAAATTCTATATATTCTGTTTTTTATCTACTAATTCTAAACCCTTTTACCTCAAGTGTCTCTCTCCAAATCTTGAGTTTAGCATTAATCCCGTTTTTTATTTCATCTACTAAAATAATATCATTTGCAAATAACATACACATAGTATTTTTACAATTTAAAGTTTTCTTTCACTATTCATTTTTTACACAATTCAAGCAATTGATTTACATTATTCACCTATACATGTATTTTACTATTCACATATATTAGTATTAATTTTTTTGGGTACTATTTATCACTATTTACTGGTATGATTTTTTTTTGGCAAAGAAAAATGGAAATGTAGATTTGAACTTCTGAACCTGGATTGGAGAATGCGAACTATAGGCGAGAAAGTAGAATTTAAAATAATATATAAAGTTTGGACTTCCGAACCAAGATTGGAGAGTCCGAACTATATATGAGAAAGTAGAGTTTAAAACGATTTATAAGATTCGAAGTTACGAACCTATATTGGAGAGTTTGAACTATTGGAAGAAAAAGTGTAAATTTTAAATTATATTTTTTATTTTGTATTAGATAAATACATATTTATCATACGTATATGGACATAGCTCATTTTTCGAGATTCCTATTTCAGATGACGAGAAGATAACTGCCTTTATGTGTACTTTTTAATATTTGGTTTGATGTT
Organism: Cinchona pubescens; assembly: GCA_025175665.1. NCBI lineage: Eukaryota > Viridiplantae > Streptophyta > Magnoliopsida > Gentianales > Rubiaceae > Cinchona > Cinchona pubescens. The sequence continues at coordinate 245,079 of JANKKI010000074.1, read as the reverse complement.
GTAAAAAAGAAAATGCGGGAAATATTTATTTTGATATAATAGTAATTTCATTCAACTTTTGTGTATGTATTTTGTCTTTTAATTAAAAAAATAGAGTAAATTTTAATATTAAATAAATACATATTTAGCATACGTACACGAGCATATCTCGTTTTTTTTATAATCAAATTTCAAATGATGAGAAAGCAATTACCTTTATATGTGATTTTTAGTATTTGATTTGATAGTATGGCAAAGAAAATAAACAGAATTCTATATTTTGATATTAAAAATTTTGATCGACTTTTGCGTATGTTTTTTTTTTTGTCTTTTAATATAAAAAATTATCAAAACACTTATTTGCGAAAAATTATTTGCATTATTAAAATCTATATACTTATTTAAATTATTTAATTTTTTTGTTATTTATCAAATAATTCAAATAATATATCCAATAATACGTTAAAATAATATTGTAAGAATATAATCCATACTTGCGAATGCATGTTGTCCAAACTGTCATTGATTCCACATAAACTGCAAAAAGAATTAAAAAAAGATGATAAAGTGTCATTTGTAAGTATGACTTTTGCTTGAGAATTGGTCCAACATGGTCGAAACTTATTTGGGATGTGCGCACCACACGACCATTTTCAATAAAAAAATAAACAAACTTTAACATCAGATATCTTGGTTGAAAAGAAAAGGATTTGCTTTATGTAACATCTATTTATGACATTACAAAATTAGGACGATCGACTTGGTTAGGTAAGAGATATTTTATTACTATTTTGTGGAAGCCAGATGAAGAGAGCCCGCAATAGGTAAGTCCATAAATAAATTACAATTAAGATATCTAACAACAAAATGACATTTATGATTTCATCAACCAATAGTTAATAATGTTATTTTTTTTATAAATGTCAATTAAAAATTGTTACATGTTGATACTTCATTATTCCATTTTTTATGTCTACATCTAGACAGATAGAAATGATTTTATTTCACATTTCTGTAGGCTTTCTTAGTCAAAATTTAGCTAGATATTTTCTTTTGCAATTTTTTTTTTGTAGAAGAAATTACAGGAAAATAATTATTGGTGTTTTTGCAACCAAGTATGCAAATTGTCTATCCTGTTTGCTTTTTTCAGATACAGCTAGTGTTCTGGAAGAAACAAAGAAATTACAAGTGTCAATAATGAGAGGACTGTTTGATCAGAATTTGAAATCACTACTTATATAATGCAACAGCATTTGATGTAATTTTACTATAATTTAAAAAAAAAAACAAATAGCTACCTTCTACCAATAACTCTCTCTATATTTATATAAAGAAAACTACAGTAGTCCTGTAAGTTCCTATAACTCCTTACACCATGGCCATAACTTCTCATAACTCCTCATTTAATTTAAATTTTATTTTTTCTTATTTTTTCATTTAATTTAATATACAAGTTTACACATAAATTGAGTGTGCCAATAGACTAGTATGAATAATTGGTTGTCAAACTTAAATATGAACCAACAACAAGAAAATTTTCCCAAAAGGATTTAAAAATACTTGTAAACATGAGAAGAAATTTCTTATCTTATTAATTCTAGTAAACAAAATCATTTTTCATTATTCTCTATTCTCTTCTCAAACACAGTGTTGAACTCAATGTTAATTGTGAAAAATATTGGTTCCATTGAACATCTATTATTCAAAATTTTATTTAAAATTTTATGTGAAATAGATATTATAATAACTATTAGGATATGATAAATGGCATAGTTGCAAAACATGTTAGGAAGTACTTGTAAATTATTGTTTAGAGAATAATGTAATAAGTGTACTAGTTGTTCAAGCACAGACTACTTGTTGGACACTTGGATCTTGTGCATGTGAAAAAAAAAAAAAGGATTATTAAGGAGAAATAGAAAAAAAAAATAAAGAGGAAAATGTAGTGTACACATAGTAAGAAAGAACTTATTAAAAACTACTTGTGAATTTTTGTCATGCAAAAGTTGCATTAATTAAAACCTCGTGGTTATTATTGGTTATTACATTCAATGCTTAACATTTAGGGTTAATTGTAACATGTATCCTTAAACTATTATTGTTTGCACTCCAGATTATCAATTTTATCAATTTTTGGCACATTATTCAAATTGATTGAAATTTTATCATTTTTTCAAACTATTTTTTGGGTAAAAAGACTTTAAGCACTGTAATTTGTATTTGGTTACTGAACTACTCTTATTCATATATTGGTATTAAATTCTTTTCATTGCAAAAAGACTACCAAAATTCACAGATTTTGAACTAATTTAGCAATGTGCCAAAAATTAATAGTATAAGGTATTAAGTATTAAAATTGATAGTTTAAGGCACAAAATACAAAATAGTAATAGTTTAGGGGTGCATGTGACAATTAACCCTAACATTTATGTTGTGGGATTACTAATTTTAACTTTTTGTCTTATACAAATCTAGATAGCCTATAAATTTTCCATTTTAATCCACATTTGTAGGGTGGGTAAAAATATCCACAAACTTGCTGATCCGCTCATCCCACCTTGTCACACTCCTAAAAAAAAAGGTATCCGACCGTCATCTATTATCCAATAATCAATTAGAGGGTCAGCAGGTGTTTGCTTCTCTGGAGTTGGATATGGGCAAAAGTTTTAAAAAGCCCACGAATATTCGATTTGACCTGTATATACAATTCTTCCTATGATTTTTGTGGTAAATAAGTCATTCATTCATTTTAAAAATCTTAATTTGTAGTTATATTGATTTTGTCTAGGTTTTCTTGGAGAAATATTATGCAAAATTTGTTTTTCTTTTTAGTGTCAAGATTTGATGTGATTTTTTAATTGATTTTTGCTAAATTTTTTCTTGAAACAAACTAACATTGGGTTTTTTTCTTTGTCGTTCTTGGTTTTATATAGAATAATTATTAATCAACTTGTTATTTTTTAAAATTATTGAAAATTTGTTGTTCAAAGTGATTTAGTCTAGTTTTATTTTATTTTTGTTTGAATAATAAATGATGATAGGGAAGTACTAGACCCTCTTCATCAGGTACCTGCTCTTCAGATGCCTGGTAATGCGAGAGTTGAATTAGGATCATAAAATGACTGATCTCTGAGGATCGAGTCATATCCCTTGAAAGGTGGATATCTACCCCTACAGCCATCCCTACGAGAACATGGCTTTGTTGTAAAACTCTTTTTATGTCAAAAACACCTTAGTAGAGGCTAAGTACTTATTAATCCACTAACCTACTATATTAAATTATATATTTTGGTAAAATGCAAATAATCCATGTAGTTAGGAGAATATGCACTTTATCCCTTGTGGTTATCAAATATTCGTTTGACCTTTCGTGCTTCAATTTTATTTTATTTTTTTTGTTGCTAAATAGAGGGGACCATCAAAACTAACACTAACTTGTGAATTATCATAAATGCCCTTAATCAATTCAAGTGTCCTATGAACTTTTGGGCCGAATTGAAAATACAAAAATTAATCACAAAGTTTTGGGATCAAAATAAAAATAATTAAAATAGGGTCAAACTAAAAATATAAAAAAAAAATTAAAAAACCCTAACCTTCACCTTTTTTCCCGCCCTGATCCACCATCCCTACCCTGGAGTAGGAGTATACTCCTACACCTACTCCAACCACTACCTTTCCCACGCTCAGCCACATACCACAAGCATAGCTTCTCCTTCCCCACCCTATCTTCTCTTTCCCCTCCTTACCACCGCATTTCCCTCATCCTAATCGGCCCCTTACCATCTATTTTTCCCATTTCTTGTTTCTCTCTCCCCATCCTTTTCCCGATTCTCCCTCTTCCCTCTTCTCCTAGATTCTCCCTTCCCGAACTCTCTCTCTATCCCTACTAATTCTCACATTGTTCTTCCTACCCTGCTTGGTCGGCCCCAATCTCGATTGCCAAGCCAGCCCACTCTCCTCCTCTCCTCTATCTCCTTTATGCTTCTTTGATTCTCTCTATCCCCTTATCCCTTTTCTGATTCTCCTTTCTCTTCCTCTCCCAATCTCTCTCTCCCGTCCTCCTGATTCTTCTTTACCCCTTCTTCTCCCTGCCAATACCAAATATTCATAGCATTAGTGATGAGACCATTATCATAGAAAAATTGGTGGCAACTATTTCAGAGCAAAATCGAAGGAGCATTGTGCTATAGATTAGGGGTTGATGGGTTGGGAGAGGGGATGGAGAAGGGATGGCTTGTCTGGGGTGGGGATGGGAAGGTGGTGGATCTGGGAATGAGATTGACTGATTGGCGTGGACACACATTGATTGGCGGGAAGGTAGAGGAAATAATAAGGAAGAGATAGAAAGGATTAAGGTTTTGGGGGGTAAATTGGTCAGTTCATATATCATTTTAATGTTTAATTTTTTTAAACAATTTCACAAGTAGAATTGGTGCATGAGAGTCAAAATCCATTAGTTTTGACGGTTGGAAAATATTTTGGTAGACCCAACTTATGGCCCTACTTGTAGATTTTGTAGTTTCATAACACATGATCCTAACTACAAAGTCTATAAGTGAGATTTAACATCGGGTCTACCTAAATATTTTCCTTAACGATTTTCATCAGTTTTAATTGAAATACAAATAGGTCAAATGTATATTTAATAACTACAAGAGGGTAAAGCTGTATATTCGCTTAACCACAGCGAAATTTTTTGCAGTTTACCCATGTATCTTCACTTTGTTCTATAATTTATACACACCGGTCCTATTGGCAAATTCTATATGTTGTATAATTGTAAGAAAAGAATAAAAAACAAATTTAAATTGAATAAAGGGTTATGAAAAGTTATTGAATTAGGGAGGAATTGTGAAAGCTAGGTTAGTTTTTTTTTAAAAAAAAAAAGAAAATTACATAAAAAATATAAATTACTCTTCCATTATATAAAGTAGTAATAATCACTAGTGTAGTAGTGTGTGCATGTATCACTAGAGTGCATATGACTAGTGTGTTAATAAATGATTGGTTCTTTCAAATAAAATATAAAAAAGAAAATAGTTTGATATTTAACTTAGCTTTTAAGAGTTAATTTTTTTTTTTTTACTCCGTTCACATAAAAAAAATTTACATAATTTGGTGTTAATATGTATTACATGTGTAAAATAATTTATAAAATTCAAAAAATAATTAAGTGATATTTACATCTTAACCCAATTGTCTGAAAAAAATTTACACCATCAGTGTAAAAAGAGACTAATCCAACTTTAAAATGGCAAAATACTCGCTAGGCACCTTCAAAACCCAAAAAAGTAATTTTTCTTTGCTTAAAATAAAATAAAAAACCTTGGACAGATGAAAAAGGCACAGGTGCATCATCAGCAATTTGGTAGGTGTAGTAAAAAATGTGCAGCAGCATGAAACAAATGGTAAGTGCTCACACTCTCGGGGAAGAAAAAGAAAAAAGAAACCTTCAACTTCTTCATTTGGTACCTTCCCATTGGCTGTTTTCCAACTAACTTTCCATCTTTCAAGTTTCAACAGATTTTCTCACTGAAAACGTGGAAGAAATCTCAATCTCCTTCTTTTCTCTCTCTCCAAACACGCGGAGAACAACAATATCTCCTTTTTGTCCACACGTTGCTTTCACCATGTTACTCTCATTCAACACCAAAACATCTCATAATTTTCTGGTAAATAAATAAATACTTATAAATAAATAAAACCCATCATTTTTTTTCCCTTTATCTTCATGTTTAGTAGTAGTCCCACAGTTCACATTTGTCCATAATTTTCAAATCTGACACAAGCCCACATCACCAAAAAATCCAATTTCTTAACATAGAAAAAAGTGGGATTTTGTCAAAAAAATCTCAGCTTTATTCTCTTTCTGTAGCTTATAAAAAGTGGGTTGTTTTAGTTTTTTCAATATACTTCAAGAAAAGTGTTGTTTTTGGTTTATTTTTAGTGTTATTTTTGTGGGTTGCTGTTAGTTTTCTTTTGTTTCATTGTTTTGTTCAGTTTCTGTCATTGGCAGAGAAAGGCAATTGGTTGTTTGAGAAGAGGGGAGAGAAAGATGGAGAGTACGTTGAAGGAGATGAGGAATGGGGAGAGTGTGCTTGATATGAATGATAAAAGTGGTGTTGGTGGAGGTGTTGAAGATGTTTATGGAGAGGATAGAGCCACTGAGGATCAGCTTGTCACTCCTTGGAGTTTATATTTCTGTTGCCAGGTTATATATCCAAAATCCAAAATGTCTTAAATTTCTTCTTCTTCTTCTTCTTTTTATTTTTGATAGAAAAAAATTTAGGAGGATGGTAGGTTTATGCTACCGGAGCATATTTCTTATGGTGGTAGATACATGTTGTTAATGCTCGCCAAATAAATTGATTGAGATCAGCGAGTATCAAATCTTGGACTTTTATATTATCTGATTGCACTGCTTAGTGCTTAATATCTGAACCACTCTTGTTGGCCACGTCTTAAATGCTCAATTTTCTAATGGTGTATTGGTTGTTGAACTTACATTGATGTTTTAATGAATTGGTTCTTTATTTTGATGTTTGAACCCCTGATTTTGTTTAAGATTTTTGCTTGATAATCTGATTTATTTGACAGAATTATTTGCTTCAATGCTTAATTGGTTTTCATGGAATACATAGTATTTTGTATTTTATTAATGAGGTTTCAATGTTTATATTTGCTGAATGTGCTTATAGCATCAGATGGTAAAAAGAATCATGTTATGTACACGAATTTATTTGATTTCTTAACTTTTTCCAGACTCTTTATGGTTGTCATGCCTGGGAATGGGAGTGAAACTGCTTAATGGTGTTTAGTATTTGATTTGAATTCCTTTCAGACTGGTATTGGTTATGCAGCCATGCAAATATCAGATTCTTCTGATATAAAATAAAATATAGCTGTATTTAGGATGTTAGATTGGTTGAGTGGCAATTAATTGTATGCTGGACCATTTTTAAAATCTATAGTATCATGTATATCAGGGTCAATATGCTATCACTTAGTTTGCATTTCTTGTTCTTCACAGCACCGCCGTATCAACAGGAGATATTTTATCGTGTTTTTTTTTTGTCATGAATTAATTTTTGCCTCTTTGTTTTGATACAGTGGCTATAGTTTGTATTTTATTAATGAGGTTTCAATGTTTATATTTGCTGAATGTGCTTATAGATGGTAAAAACAATCATGTTATGTACACGAATTTCATTTGATTTCTTAACTTTTTCCAGACTCTTTATGGTTGTCATGCCTGGGAATGGGAGTGAAACTGCTTAATGGTGTTTAGTATTTGATTTGAGCCATGCAAATATCAGATTCAAATATGATTCTTCTGATATGAAATAAAATATAGCTGTATTTAGGATGTTAGATTGGTTGAGTGGCTTTTTAATTGTATGCTGGACCATTTTTTGCTGTATTTATAGTATCATATATATCAGGGTCAATATGCTATCACTTAGTTTGCATTTCTTGTTCTTCACAGCACCGCAGTATCAACAGGAGATATTTTATCGTGTTTTTTTTGTCATGAATTAATTTTTGCCTCTTTGTTTTGATACAGTGGCTATAGTTTGTTGCGCGACCCGCGATACAACAAAGGTCTTGCCTTCACTGAAGCAGAAAGAGATGCCCATTACTTACGCGGTCTTCTACCTCCAGTTGTTTTGTCTCAGGATCTTCAGGTTGCCTCCAAAGACCCTGCAGAATCCAATTACTGTTCCATTAAATTTTTTACACAAGATGGACAGTCCTTGATTTTTTTTCCCTGCCTTGATTTCTGTAATTAGGAGAAGAGATTGATGCACAATCTTCGCCAGTACAAAGTTCCGCTGCAAAGATATATAGCCATGATGGATCTCCAGGTATTCCCCTCCATGTAACTAGAATAGATAGAATCAAGGAACAGAGTAATCACGAGGTTACTAAGTTTGGGTGATTATTGAAAAATTGTTGAAGTTCTTACTGCATTACTTATTTCTAATACGTGTTTTCCCTAATTTGCAGGAACGAAATGAGAGGCTATTTTACAAGCTTCTTATTGATAATGTTGAAGAACTGTTACCTGTTGTATATACTCCAACAGTTGGTGAAGCTTGTCAGAAATACGGTAGTATTTTCAGACGTCCACAGGGTCTTTACATCAGCTTAAAAGAGAAGTAATGTCTGCTTCCTTTCTTTTGGTTACCTTTTGAAGTATCTCAAACTGTTAAAAGTTTCTGTTTGGTTGAGATAGAAAGTTTAGCTTTTAAGATTATCTGAAGTTAAGTGACTTGGATGGTGCTCCTCTTTAGGGGGAAGATTCTTGAGGTACTGAAAAATTGGCCTGAGAAGAACATTCAAGTCATTGTTGTGACTGATGGTGAGCGAATATTAGGTCTTGGTGATCTTGGCTGCCAGGTAATTGTTTCCCTTTCTTTTTCTTGCATTGAAATAAAACCTTAAGCAGTCTAGTTCTTGGAAATTGTAATTGGAAAGCAAAGTTGCTAACTCTTTCTGGTCCACTCAGTGATTTCTATGTGCTTTGAGTTAAACCATCCACATGATTGACCAAAAATATGAAAACTGTTGCAGGGAATGGGGATTCCTGTTGGAAAACTTTCTCTTTACACAGCCCTTGGAGGAGTTCGTCCTTCAGTAGTAAGTATTACTATAACCTTTTCTATACTACGTGAAAAATGTTGTATATATTTTATGATTTCCCACCAATTTCTTTTACTTGATTGATTGAATGTCAACAATTTATGAAGTTGTCATCATATTTGATGCTGAAAAAGGAATATTCTGGCAAAGGTTATTATTCACAGTACAAGAAATTGGATAAGTTTATTTTAATTATTTGTTCTTATGCCAGGGGGGGGGCGGTGTTTTGGGGTGCACAAGAACAAAACTGTTAACATCATTTATTTTTGTCCTCGTATTAGCAAGACAAATAGCTAAACTCTCTGTCATTTACAGTGCCTACCTGTAACCATTGATGTTGGCACAAATAATAAGCAGTTGCTGGAGGATGAGTTCTATATTGGACTCAGGCAGAGGAGGGCAACTGGGCAGGTTTGAATATTTCTTTTGCATGTTTTGTATTGGATTCAAGAACATAGAACTTTGGCCTTTGTCAAATGTATTTGTTTTTGTTAATCTGGGTCATTTCTTCTTTGTTTTACAGGAATATGCTGAGCTTCTGGATGAGTTCATGTCTGCAGAACCAGAACTTAAGCAAAACTACGGGGAGAAAGTCCTTGTACAGGTATGTTGAAACTAGCGTGCACTTTGGTCCTCATAAATACGAAGTATCATCCTTTCAAGTCTTGCTTTCTCTTGGTATGATTTCAGTACTACCGAGCTAGAAATTTGTGCTCTTCTTCCATGTTTCTCCTAAAAAATTGCTAATTTTGCAGTTCGAAGATTTTGCAAATCACAACGCATTTGAGCTGCTCGCAAAGTATGGGACAACTCACCTTGTGTTTAACGATGATATACAGGTGATTATGTGGAGAGTTATTCTGTTGAAAATATTGTACTCATTTACTGGGGAGGGAAATACTTAGGTAGATCTAGTTTTTGACCTCACTTGTAGACCCTGTGGTGTAGATTAAATGTTATGGAATCTATGACATCAGCTGATGTAAGAAAGATTCTATAAGATTTAATTTTGACCGCAAGGTCTACAGGTGGGGCCAAAGACCGGGTCTATGTAAGTATTTTCCTACTGGGGATTTATATCTTTTAACTGTTTCTTTTGTGCAGGGTACTGCATCTGTAGTTCTAGCAGGACTTGTTGCAGCTCTAAGATTAGTGGGAGCAGCTTTAGCTGACCATACTTTCTTATTCTTGGGTGCTGGAGAGGTAACTCTTTCAGTTAGTATATGCTTTGTTTTGCACATGATTGGAATAACTTTTTGTGGACTTGCATCTTATATTTGGGATCAGGATATCTGCAAATATCAGCGTTCAGATTGTATTTCTATCTTCCATTTTCAGAGACCAAAATGTACCTAACTGAAAATTTTGAATATCTTGTTTGAACTGTTCAGCATACTAATCAGGATAATAGTGTCCATCTTTGGCCACTGACAGCAACGTATGAGTCATCTTCAGTACTTTAGTTTTCCTTTGGCAAATTCTACAAACAAGGCTATTTTTTAAAAATTTTATCAACCTTTTTAAACAGAGTAAGCTTTCCTTAACCAGTTGAGATTACTTCATAACCTCAACCTACTTTTGTAAACGACATTTTTTGGGACTTACTGTAGCATAGGCCTTCACCACTTCAAACAGGTGCTTCACGCCTTTTCTAATTGGTCTTATTTATTCAGGGAGGATGATGTTATTTTTCTAAATATTGCATGGTTGTTGTATTGGAAAATGTTTCCTCTTTCTGAATATGATTTCTGCCTTCCTATTCTGCTTTTTGAAGGCTGGAACTGGTATAGCAGAGCTCATAGCACTTGAAATATCAAAGAAGGTATTAGTTGGTTATGACATACACATTTTGGACTTTTTCTATGGCTTCTGATCGAGGTTCCTTGCTTTGGCAGACAGAAGCTCCATTGGAAGAGGTCCGAAAGAAGATTTGGCTTGTTGACTCAAAGGTATCAGGATCATACTCCCAATTTGATGCTTCTGGATATTTGCTCTTGTAGTATGAGAATCAAGTAATTTCAAAGATTTTTATCTGTACCTCACAGATTCTTGACTTGTGTGACAGGGACTGATTGTTAGTTCTCGTAAGGAATCCCTTCAGCACCTTCAAAAAGCCGTGGGCTCACGAGCATGAACCAATTAAGGAACTTGTAGATGTTGTCAAGGTGTGAAATTTTTGTGTTTGATTAAGGCATAATGTAAGTAGCAATTTCACAAAGTGCATTCTTATCTTTCATTTATCCTTCATTTTTCAGGCAATAAAACCAACAGTTCTAATAGGAACTTCAGGTGTAGGAAAAACATTCACAAAGGCTGTTGTGGAGGCCATGGCATCCTTGAATGAGGTTCTCTCTCTCTCTCTCTCTCTCCCTTTAGAATAACTAAATTAACAAGACCTGCAAATCATTTACTCTGTTCTCAAAGTCAGAAACTTTTGCAATTATGTGGTTTACAGAAACCTCTCATTCTTGCTCTATCAAACCCAACTTCTCAATCAGAGTGTACTGCTGAAGAAGCATATACATGGACTGAGGTAAATGGAAACTTTAATCCTAATTTATGGACTTGTTGCATATAAAACCTTGCCTTAGAAGTCTAATTTTGAGTATCCACATGGAATTCTGGAACCTGCAGGGTCGAGCAATCTTTGCCAGTGGGAGCCCATTTGATCCTGTTGAATATGATGGGAAAGTTTTTGTGCCTGGCCAGGTGCTTGTTTAGACAAGAAGTAGTTATCAATTTTGTATTTAGAAAGTTTTAAGACTTATTTATACACTTTTCTTAAATATTCTCAGGCAAATAATGCGTACATATTCCCTGGATTTGGTTTAGGCCTGATCATGTCTGGCACCATACGAGTGCATGATGACCTGCTGTTGGCAGCTTGTAAGTAACTAGAAGTACATTTTGAACATGCAACTGGTTGTTTCTTTTCACTGAAATAGGAATTGTTGAAGTACAAGTAGTAGAATATTGCTAGTCATTAATGGTTTTCTACATTGAATTTCGGTATTTCTGTACATATAGAAGAGCATTAACCATTTAAGGTGCAGGCAGAATCAGATGGCAGTAGAGGGATAGCTGCGCACATGCATTAGCCCGCTCAATGTACATAATCATTTGTACACAGCTTTGGGAGCTTATGCATTCAATTTAAAGACTAACAGTCAAAAAATACACACAGAGTCACGTACAGTTTGCTCATATCTGTTAACGAGTCTTGAGAAATAAATTGAAGGCATATGATTTAACTCTGTCAAAACTCTTTTATCGTATTGCAACAGCGGAAGCTTTGGCTGCCCAAGTTACGGAGGAAAACTATGAGAAAGGGCTTATCTATCCACCATTCTCGAATATCAGAAAAATATCAGCAAATATTGCTGCTAATGTAGCAGCAAAGGCATATGAACTGGGTGAGTTATGAAAGTTTGGTTTCTTCCAAGTTCAATGATCTCCTAAAAACTTTTATGGGATTAACAGCATTATCTCTCTGCTTATGCTTCGCAGGTCTGGCTACCCGTCTCCCACGCCCCCAGGATCTTGTTAAGTATGCAGAAAGCTGCATGTATACTCCGGTCTACCGTCATTACCGCTGATCTGGGAAATTCTGCATCCACATTGTTTGGACTTTGGAGTCTGCTGTTAGGCACCTGGTTATTTGCATTGGCCTATATTACCTTATAGCATACAATTTGAGCAATTCTTTTTGGAGTGCAAATTCAACTTAGTAGTTGATTAATATAGTTCTCATTTTTACCTGGAAAAAAAATGTTTTGTTTGTTCTCAATATATAGAAACACCTGGACTTTCATTATTTCGCCTTCCCAGTTCCGGAAGTCTTCTAGAACACTCTTGAAAATTTTTTCATACAGATGAAACAATCAAAATGCGGTGATTAATATAATCATCTGAGACGATTTTGGTGTTTAACATGATTTACATGTCCAACTGGTCAGATTGAGACAATTTGGTTGCAAGTGATCCCGATTAGATTATAAAGAAAATCGAATGAAGATTGAACTAACAAATTGTATGGGAAATGGGACATTCAGTGTACTTTAAATTAACTGCTTCTTATATCAATAATTAAATTTGTTTCAGTTGAAGTCTAGCTTTGTGGGTCAAGTGGTAAATTGACTTGGAAGTCCCAAAAAATGTCGTTTACAAGAATTACGAAACACCCTTGACCCTATCAAGGTTCTCTACATAAACAAGACATCCAAAGACCCGAAAAACGATTCTCACATCCAGAAAATATGCAATACTGATCCCTACCTAAGGAGAAACAGAAATCCACATGCATTGCCCAAAAAGGATTTTCAATAGAGTTGTTTTACGATGTGATTGCACAAACCAATCAATGGCTCAAGAAGGCCCCTCTCGATCAAAACTTACTAACCAAAACTGAATTCTGACATCATTACACTGAAATGTTAAAGAGATATGGCTTCTCTGCCAACAGATCCTATCAAATTTACATCAGCGGCGTGTGAGGCGTACAACTCATGACTGATACATACTCAGAAACTGCAACTCAGGAGTAAGACACAGAGACAAGTAGAACGACTCCATGCAACTCAAAGTACAAGGATTGGAGATCAACCTATAAATTCATAAGCACCCACATGAAAAGCATCCTTTATAATCTAAAACCATAAGAAGAAACAATAACTGCTCTACAGTAGACACACAGATGAATGTAGGCTGAAGTTCACATACAGATTGACTAATACATGTGCCGAGAGGGTAATAACTAAAGTCATGTAGTTTCAGCGCGTGTCATCAGCAACTTGGGAGCTCCTAATGCCCCAGAATGACCTAGGCTTCAATTTCTTCTTTATGGCTGTGAAAAGCCACCCCATGTGATATTCACAAGTGGCACATGTAGCAATGGACCAAGCATACCTGCAACGAGATAATCTTGTCGTCACAAATTATATCATGACACTAATTTAGGGTAATAATCAGACAAAATATTCAAAAATCAAAAATCAAAACCTAGACATATTATTAGAAACTACAGCTGAAAAACCATTAATATGAAAGAAAAATCTCCCTTTTCTCAGTGTCTGTGATGTAAAGTTAACAGCTCACCACTGTCTTAGGGCTATAAAACTAATAGCGTTGGCCTTCAATTAATAGAAGGATAATCTAAAGTCCCATACATCACATGCACCTAACACCACCATATTTGGGGGGAAATCAGGACTTCCTTCTTGTTGAGATAGTTAACTTCAATGAGTCTATAAAAGTCTGAAAAGTCTTACCCAGGAAACCAGCTATGTTCTTTTACTGGATACCCAATAACTGCTAACCCATTTGCTTTACGAAGGGTCATTACTTCATGCACACAGCCGTGCGGGTTTACATAAGCACCAAGAGGACCTTCGCTCGACATCACCAGCACATCACTTCTCCTTGCAATCAGGTTCTATGAAATGCAAGGACAAATAACAGAATTAGACAATAAGTAGTGCTGGGATTTGAAATTAAAACCTTAAAAAAAGTGATATGGAAAACTATGCCCCACATATTCGAGCAAACCTTGAACAAAGTTTTTCTCATAATACCAAATTACCTCGCACGTTTTACATCGAATGCGATCAAAACTCTCAAGTAATTCAATTTCCCGCCGTAGTATCCGGTGACAATCTATAGGAAATCCCATCAATCTCAAGAAGCTCTTGCCTCATAGTTTCAGATACAGGAATCTTGCTGGCAATATGAAACGAAAGAAGATCTGGTTTCATCACAAACCCATCCATGCTAGGTGCCCTAACTATATGTTTCCACCTGTCTGCAATGTCCACCCAAGATCATCACTATTCCCTTTTATTTTTTTAATAAGTAACTCAAGAGCAAGAATAAAGATAATAAAACATCTATACATTAGGCAGAATCTGAAATATGAAAAGTATATATATCTTCTTCAATAATCCAAGAAAAAAACATACGAGAAAATGAGAGTATAAAGAAAGGATTGAGCAGCAACTCATCTTCAACAAGACCATTCAGTTCTCAATTCTCAACCCCCCAACTCCCAGCCCATTCTTGCCCTACTCTTTCCGGGAAAAACAAAAAGGAAAGACACTGAGACTTTCCACAGTGTTTGGAAACACCAAAAGGAACAATAAGCCAAATCCATGACAGTAACTGTAATGACAATAGGTTGCTATTGACAGGTCCCGAATAGAAATATTTATCGTCTGTCAGGTAAGGAAAATCTGTAAGTTTAACATGTAACAGACATAGGTCAATGTTCCATTGCCATCAATTCATGCAATTCCTTAGTATCAACTGTTAACTTTTTCGGTACCAAAGTTCCATTGTTAACAAACATGTTAGAAGAGGCAGAGGGTGAAAGATTCAGCTAAAAGTCTGAAACTCTACAAAAACAGATGCCACAAACCTGCTGCCTTTTGGGCGAGGGAATAAGAATCATACATATGATAAACCCAAGTTGGCCAAAAGGCTCTTGGAACTTCACGCAGCCGGCCTAAGGCACATCTCTCTGATTTCACCTGTTTAAACGAATGACCACTAGAAAGAGTACTATTTGCACCATCTCTCCTTCCATTATATTCTGTATGCAGTGACCCCAGAAGTTTGTCTAAACGAGAGCTCCCTTGACGCACTTCTCCCTCAAAATCAAGCTTTTCATCATCGCTACTTGCGTACTCATGAATTATATTGTAAGACGAAACAAGTGCAGACTGATGCAGACACCTTTCCTGTAGAGAAAGTTCACTCTCAAAACTATCTTCAGACATTGCATCTGAGTCATTTCCATCCCAATCTCCTAACCGTCTAGTTCGAGGACTATAAAAAGGTTGTGCTCGAAAGGTGTTACTTCCCAAATTCATCACTGGTCCCAGTCTTCCAACAGCATCCCGTGGTGTTCTCAATGGTGAATCTTCTCGGATTATTTGAACCTCTCCACATGTCTATTTAAAACAGAGAAAAAACATGAAATCAAAATTTCAATCAAAACCAGAATATCTATCTCCATCTTGTTCGGAACATGATTATACTTACTGCTCCCTTCGCATCGATCCAGCGCCGTCTCAGACGAAAACGCTGTTGACCACGTGCAAGAACATTCACTGAACCATCTTCCAGTCTTCGATATTGCCGAATCTGAACATACAGCACAGATCAGAACGATTAAAAATTAGTAAGAGAGGCATGCCTCATGGTCGTAAAAAGATTTCTAAAAGCATCTCCTTTAGGCAACCAACACGAGAGCTAACTACAGCACTTTCTTTTCTTCTTAAACTCAGACACAGTATTAACTCTGCACACCAGATTTAAAGTGGAAAGCAAAGAAACCTACATGCTTGGCATGATAAAAAGTGCAGTAATCATCACAATCAACTCCTGAAAATATTAAGTTAGGCTTATTTTGAATTTTCTCAACCATTACTACTAAACGCAGTTATTATTCTTCTTGTTTTAAGAGCAAAAACAATATTCCGCCAGATGCAATATCCTGTATAAATCAACAAAGAATGTTCTTCCAAATTCAGAGTAACTATGAACTCGAGTCCAGAACAGGTATGAATTTATTGGCATATTATTTCCTTTACACCAGATGACTATTTAAGTTTCTCCATGCACCAAGCAAGTATACGAATTCACCAGTCACAAATATATCAGAACCATAAAAAATAGATCAGTGCATTCAAAATATACATCAGAAATTAATGTTAAGCCAATCAAAACAGATTCTAGTCACCAACAATACCAACACATATTCGGAAGACCAATAACATTTTACATAAACTAAATTGACTAGGATAGAAGCTCACCAGCTCAGGCATAGTGATTTCAAGTAATATGTAATACACAGTTTCTGAAGAGCATGATCTTGAAGTGTTCATTAAAATTTAAAAAGCTAACTGCAAGAACAACATACTGCAGCAGCAACAAGTGTGTTTCAACATTATGCCCTCAAAAATATGAATTATAGGATTAACCTTTTTACCAACCATATAATACCCATATGATAACCCTAGCCAGATTGAGAAGGTGGGTCATTTATACTTCATAAAGTACAAGTTAGCAAACCCTAGGACCTCCAAAGTTCAAGGATTACTAATGTAAAACAAGGGGAAAAACAATCAACAAATGTAATATAGACTTTGAGAATGAATACAAACTTGGACAGTAGAAAAAGAATACTTAATCACAAGGCTTTAATCATTGTTAATAAAATTTATATTGTCGTGAAAAGCATATGTAGGAGCACTATGTAAAGGAGTTCTACACCCTACCTCAGCAGTAGACCCAATATTTGCTAATCTTACTCTCCCATTATCGGGCTCCCTGTAAACACGAACCAAATCTTGGCATCTGGAATCTCTTATACACATCTAAATAACTCAAAGTAAAAACAATTATTTGAGACTGGAAAATGAACTGATCTCTTATACAAATAGTCAACGTACCACACCGATGGTGTAAGGAGCCTCAACCTGAGTCAATGCTCTTTCAACAGCAGCAACAAAATGAGTATGAATAACTCTAAGAGGAAGTCTGGCCTCAGGAAACAAAACAACCCCTGAAAAGATAGAACTTCAGGAAGTGAGAAGAGAAGGTTTTCGAAGATGTGATACAAGAGAGGATACATGAGAAGTAAATAACTACATAATCTATTCCAATTGAGGACCATCAGTGGGAGCAACTCACATAACATCTAATCTAATGAAGATACTTCTAAACATTAAACACCATTCAAACTTCACAAGACCATTCAGGAGAAAACAATAAGTACCTTCAAGATACAACATTGGAAGGTTCAATACAGCACCCCCATCCAAAAAAGCAAGCCTATTGTGTGTGTCCTCAACATCTGATCATGAGAGTAAATGATTAAATCTCCAAAAGCTTTATCTGGAAACAGTATTACAAGCCTAAACGAAGACCTACCACCAAGATATGAATGTAAAGCAGCCAAAGAGGTGTCATAGGTAAATTCACCAGAGGCAGAAGCTCCTTCAGAACTACGATAACTGAAGCACAATAGAAAAGCCATAAGAATTCATAATCAGTACTTGCAGACTCAAACAAAAGTAGGTCCAATAACACCGCCAACAACAGACTCAAACAAAAGTAGGTCCAATAACACCGCCAACAACATGATGCAACCACATCTCTTGATCCAACAAAAACTAATGCAGAATAAGTGATATCTAAATGAAATGGCTCAAGTATCAAAAGAATTCCCTTACAGTTGTCTGTTTTTCTCCTCGGCTTTACAAATATACCATCTGCACTTAAGCCATTAAACTAGACAACATAACTCAATAGGGCATCTGTCATACTATTTTATTTGAGTTTGAATAGTTTCCTTGGTAAAGACTCTTATGCTTGGGTGGGAATAGAGCATAGAGGTAGGGTCTCCTCCGTGAAATAGCAAAAAAATGTGTCATTAAATCCCAAAAGAGACCTTCAGCAATATCATATCAAATAGCAAAAAACGTGCCAAGTTTAACTTTTAATCTTAAGTCACAACCGAGACAAACATCATCTAATCCAATAATTGGCAAACCAACACCCATAATGAAGACCGAAACAGGTAAATGCACATGCTCAACCCTCTATAACCATTGGTCTAATGCTAGCCCTTAACTTTGAAGAAAATTCAATTACGAGAGAATTTCTTTGCTATCAACTTCTTGTAAATTGAAAATATAGCAAAACCTGTTTCTGCCATTCCGAGCGAACAAAATCTAAACAAACCCGAAATCGTGCTACAAAATAATCTTCCAACAAGTCCAATAAAAATTCCAATAATTCATAGAGGCACATAGATGTCCCTCTGCAGAACAAACAAAATTGTCTTTGAGGACTTTTAAAACCCTAATTCCTAAAAATAACCAAACAGGAAAAAAAAAAGAGAAAAAAAATACTTAAAACCCTTGCCGAGAAATCAACAAGCATATCACCTCAACTTGAATCGGTTTATTATTCCTCAAATATCAATTTCTATGCTCTAAATTCAACCAAATTTAAAAAAAAAAAAAAAAAAAAAAGAACGTATAAAAAATGGTAAATGAAAATGAAAAATTAATAACTAATAAGCATACTCATTTTCCGGTATATCGTCGTCGCCGTCGTCATCGTCGTCGTCTTCTTCAACCTGCAATTCTTCCAAGTCTAGCTGCCGTATCTGTTCGATTTGGTACCTTTCGATCTCCAGAATTCTCTCCTCATCCATTTTTTGACCTTCAATTCGATAATTTCCGGGCTAAACAGATGTCTTTCCCTCACACTTTATAAGATGCATTAATTAATGTATGTGCCTTACACGAGTGTGTGTGATTTTATTAGGGTTAATAACACCCGGCGATAATTAAACTATTCATTTATTAATAATTTTAAAAGAATGTTACAGTCATTTTTAATAAATTATTTTTTTGTATTTTAAATATTTATATAATATAATATTATATATTTTAAAAATTTATATTATATAAATTTTAATTAATTGAATGATTCTCTAAAAATAAAATTGAATTTCTCATATTATAAAAAAAAATTAGTTAAATAAGTAAAATACTCTTTGAACCATAGTTATTGCACCCGGCTCAGTTTGACAGTATCATAGTGTGAATCGGTCTTGAGACCGAATTGGGTATCTTTTGATGACCAGACAATGAAGGAATCCACTGGATTTCGTGCAATTCGTTGATTCAACCGGTCTTTTAAATCTGGAATCCAGTCGGATTTAGAATAATTAGGCAGGTTTGTTTTTTTTGAGGAAAAAATCAAATTGTAGTTATCAAGTTTTGAACGGTTCTTTTGATGACCGAACAAGGAAGGAACCCACCGGGTTTCGTACAACTCGACAGTTCAACCGGTAAATCCGGGAATCAAGTTGGATTTGGAAAAATTCGGCGGGTTTGTTTCTTTGAGGAAAAAAATCAAATTGTAGTTATCAAGTTTTGAACGGTTCTTTTGATGATCGGACAAGGAAGGAACCCACCGGTTCAACTAGTAAATCCGGAAACCCAGACGGATTTGAAAAAATTAGGTTCTTTGAGGAAAAAATCAAATTGTGGTTATCAAGTTTTAAACTAAAACCTTTTCAATAGTAATGAAAAGCCTTACCACCTAATTATTTTTATTTTTTGTTATTATATGGCTCTTTTTTATTTATATACTCTCCAAATTTCATGCATTAACTCCTTTTAACTCTTCATGTGAAAATACAATGTAAATATTGAAAATTGTCGTTATATTTATATTTAAAATTTTTTAATAAAATATATTTTTATTAATATTTTCATAATTTTCTTATATTTAATAATTTGCAGATATTATATATTAATAAAAAATATATTTAAGTGATCCACCGGTTGAGCCAAAAGATCGGTTTAGACTATTAATAACTCGTTGATCCTATGGTGTTCAAGAAGGGTATCGAGACAGATTTATCATCGAGTTATAAGAGAACTAGATTTTAAATTTTTATGTAACATTTAATTTTTGATAATAGTCTAACAATTATTAAAAAATAAAGAAAAATAAATTATAAAATATTTTTATATAATCTATATTATTTTTTTAGTCAAATTTCGTAATTTTTTGAGTTCAATTGATATTATTTTGAATTTGAAATTAGTGTAATTGCGTGTCTCTTCACATAGGTTTACTTTTTTTAATAAAATTTTTATTTAAGAATTTTCCTGTGATTATACACAAATTTATCGTTTATACAATCTATTTATATAACATCTCATAGCATTTATATTTTTGTATAACTTCAAATTAAATATGAACAAATTATAATTTTCAATATAATTTGATTTAAAATTTTTCTTACATTTTCACTGCAGAAGACAAAAAAATCAATTATTCATTATAGTTTATTTTTTCTTTTTATTTAATAACATCAACAAAAATACTTGAAAAATATAAAATACTGTTAAGATGCAATTTAGTTATTTATTTAACGGTTTCAAACTTGTTAATGAATGAATTGTGTATTTTTAGTTTAAGTAGGTAATTGTGCAACGTAATATTAATCCACTCTTTATTAAAAGATATTTAGTTAGATTTAATTTTTTAAAAAATTTTATTTGTAAATTTTATAATGTAAATTAAATATTATAAAATTTATGATATTAGTTAGTAGAATTAAATAAATTTTGATCACAGGATTCAAAACCGGTCTAGTATTTTTCGTTTTTATTATTCCTCTGAGTCATCCTTCATCCCCCGCCAGGTTTGCCTGCGTGATAAAACCTCGTCTTATCCTCCGTGATAACTTTCCAACCTAAAACTCCAAATCAACAATGGGCCGCGCTCTTCTCTCTCAATTCCTCACTCTATCCACCACCACCGTCCCTCGCTTCACAACTTCAATGTATTTTTATTCTTTTTCTTTCATTTTTTTTTTTAATTTTCTCCCCTAATTTCTACTTATTTTCCACTATTATTTTCTTCGGAAGGCCATTTTTTTTAAAATTTTTTTTAATGATTTTGTGCAGGAAATGTGGGTTTTCAATTCAAGTAAGTACATGAAAAAAACTACCTCGAGATTTCGGCCGATTTGCGATAAACACCGGTGCTTTTGCAGTGTCGCCGTCTCGGAAGATGCGGTTTCAGAACCGTCTTCCAGTTCCGTAAAGTAATTAGTCAATTATTTTCTCAAGTTTTAATTTAATTAATGCCTGCTGAATTTTTATCTTATTTATTTTTTGAAAGTTGTAGTTTTTATTTTTGGGTTAAATCCTGTTATTTGAATTTCTCTGTGTGAAATACTAGTTAATGTGTCAGGCATATGTTGACATTGCCTGAATTAGTGATTATTTCAAGTTGCTTGATTTCTGATTAATAATTATTGCCGAGCATTGAGGGAATAATTGTACAATGCTAATATCTGATTTTAGAACTTGTAAAACTCAACTAGGCAGCTTTTTGGATCATCTAAGTATACGAAGAGTCTTGTGTGATGACTTCATAGTCATAATGAATACTGAATTTTCGATTGGATTGAGAATGAGCAATATTTTCATATGTATGGTGCACGTAACATTGGCTCCATTTGAATTGGGCATTATTTAGCAATTATTTGCAAATATTATTTGGTCAAATGTTTATAGTTGTTTTTTGACAATAATCTTGACCAAATGAAGTAATCAGTGATCAAAATAAGTGTTTTGAAACGGAATATTATTACAGAATAAGCATTTGTATACCGACTATTATTACAGATTAAGCAATTTGGATACAAAATTAGCGTATTATTTACGCACGTAGTGACTAAAATCACAACACTCGGACATATTAATAAAATTGAGTTAAGTACTCATACGTCAAAAATGAAAAAAAATTTATCACATAGGATGCGAATAGTGCGATTATTGCATTTTGATGTCTGAAGGTGCTTCCAAACTTGCATCAACATGACCAAAGCTGGAAAATTTTTCACCTCTCTGGTTAGGTTTCGGACACATGATTTTGGACTAGTATCTCAGATAGGACGTCCAGAACTAGTCCGGCCACAACATCCAGTTTGGAGGCCGAAATAATATATTCAAAGTTTAATAGTTATGCACAGTACGACTGTTTGTCGTCGCAATACTCAATGTGATTCCAAGGCAACATGTGATCTTAGTTGACGCATGGATGGTTGAAGTGTAGGGAGATTGTTTATTTGTGCCCACAATGATATTGAGTTTGTTTTGATAGTTAACATTAACCTTATTGTTGCTAAATTTCAGCAAGAAATCTACTGGTGTTGGTTACATTTATTGTTCAATTTTTAAATTTGTATGCATCTTTCGACTTTGAGGTATAGAAAAGTAATGTAGTTAAAATTGAAAATTTCTGCCTGTATAACACCTTCAAAATCATTGAAATTTTAAGAATTGAACACCATAACATGTATCCGAGACTGTAAAAGTCAAAAAGTTGTCTTTTCATGTTTGTTGGAGTTTGTTCATATTTATAAAGTGTACAAATATGAAGTAAATATGGGAAGGTTCTGAAATAAATATTTATATGCTAAGAGAAGTGTCAAATATTTTGGGAATCCAAGATAGATGATTATGTGATATGGGGGTAGTAAATTTCTATTTTGTTTTGAAAAGTTCAAGATTCTTATCTAGAACTTAACTTTTCTTTCCCTCTTCTTCAACAGGAAAAGGGTAGTTTCTGGTGTCCAGCCAACTGGTTCCATACATCTTGGAAATTATCTTGGTGCTATAAAAAATTGGATTGAATTGCAAGTAAGGTTCAAATTTAATTTGTTCCGCGGTTTACAGGTTTGAAAGCTTTCGACAATTATTCTTTCCAATTGTATGTAAAGTATTTTTTACAGAAATATGTGTCCACAGTTGAGTTTCTAGTAGTGGTGACGTTGCTGATATGGATAGCACTATACAAGCTTGTTGCTGGTCATTTCCAGAAAATTTGTCTTTATTTGTGCTTTCTAATGTTGAATGTTATCAAATTTCTGTTGATCCAGTGTGTTAATAACAGAAACTTGATGAATAACTTTCACTTGATTTTAAATTGTAGACCTTTGTGGATTTCTGTTCAATTTCAATTGACCATCAAATTCATGCTTTGGTTTAGATTGAAGACAAATAGATTGAATTTTACAAGTAGCAGTATTCTCCTTGCCATTAAATACTTTTCACCTTTGAATGCTTGAGTTTGACAACTTAAAATGAGTATGCTACTTAGTCCATGTTTTTCTTGTTCAACTTGAGTAATTGCTGATTTGAAGGGCCTTTTTATGAGTTTTGTTCAACATTCTTGAAGAACTCTTATTTGAGCAATTTATATCCTGCCACTTTGTTCCCCTTCAAGATGGATAGTCATTCACATGATTTGATTTGATGTGTTGCTTTATCTTCTGGTTTTCTTGTTACAGAATGCATATGACACTTTCTTCTTCATTGTGGACCTCCATGCGGTATGTCAATATCCGTGATTGTTATTATTTGGCTGTGAACTGTTGCCCCATTACCATTGTCATTATTATTCTTGCTTCTCATGTTGTCTGGCATTTTCTTAAACATCAGCACATAGTTTTTGAAATTCATTACAGTTTGTCTTACAGGTTTACTGAATCTGTTTATCTTGCACAACTCATTTCATATAAGGAAGCATTTTTTTTTTTCAAATCCTTGTTAAATGGATGCGTATGACTAATTGATTGTGGACAACTTTTCATAATTTCTTGAAATTTAATTGGAATAAACAGTATGCAGTTTTTCGTCAAGCAAGAGAAAGGGTAGTTCTAACTTCTATCCCTGAAACTGAGTTTAGTTAAAAAGTTTTTCAAGTTGTAATCCTGTCTTAATATTTTCAAATTTGGTGGCTAATTTCTTATTCAATTTGACTGAACAACTTTCAGTCCAAAATAGGATGTGCTTTTGCCTGTTCTTCTTGCCATGTAGCCGCACCGTTCTTGTGAGTAAACCAGCATGATAAGTCTGAGCTAGTATTGGCTTTAATGATGACTTAGAGTCTGGTGGTTGTAGGGGAGAGAGACATGAGAAGACTCCTGCAAAGAGTTTCCCTAAACTGCCCATTTCTCTTTGTTGCATTATCTAAGGGCTTCACGGAGTTGTGATACTTTTTATGCAGACCAATAAATAAATTTACTTTACTAGTGAAAGTGATTAGCTGCAACCCTGTGTAATGTACTTTTGTTAGTTCATCCCTTGAATTGTTTTGGGCCATGAAATCTGTATGCTCGGCAAATTGGAAGCAGCCTCTAATAAGTGAATGAAGTGATACTATTTACAGGCTGACTGTAGTTGTACCAGAAATTTAGGAGCTACTAGAAAAAGGCATGTGCGTCGCACATGTGTACATTTATGATTTATTAGAAATTTTACTTTTTTAAAACATAAATGGATAATCACAGAGATTACGAAGTATATAGATTTGATATGTTGATTTTTAATGCAAAAGTTATATATTTTAAATATTTATTTAATATCTTTGCTATTTTTTGTATTCTTTTCATTTTTTTTTTTTTAAATTTTTACATTATTTGTTGTCCAGTATATTTTGAAATGCACCCAACACTATTGATACAATAAACCAGCTAAACTTGAAACAAAATGAAAAAGGCACGTGAGTAGCACGTATGACACTCTTGTTCTGTTGAAGATTTAATAAGATATGAATAATAATTTATTAAAAGATCAAAAGTAAGAAAAATGAACATAATTGAAAGGTGAAGAAGAAAGACATGTGTTTAAAAATAACTTTTTTGTATGAGAAAACTAAACATATTAACTAATATATCTTTTATAGTGTGAATAAATATCACACAATACATTAAAATAATTTATGAAACGATAAAAATAATCACGTGTTATGCTTGAATTAGAAATTTTTTAGTTGTGAATTAATACCACTTAATTTACCTTATAAAATTATATAGAAATATTATAACTGAGTTACACTATTAATACTCCTCCTCTAATGTTATTTCTTGTGTTTATCTCTATTTTCTACTGTCTAAGATTAAAAATATTAAAATATTTATTGAATTTAACATCAATAGTTCATTCCACTAAATTATTACCATTTTAAACTTTAAATGTGATATAAGTTAATAAAAGAAGTACGACCACATAAATTATATTAAGTAGAAGCAATTCAATGTCACCAGGTCGTGCATACGAAATTTTAGGTTCTATTGATCTTCCCACACAGAGACTAGATGGTTCTTATTAAAGAGAAAAGTTACGCACTAATTAATACAATTTTTAGTTGTTCTTCAAAGACTAAAAATTATCTTCTTCTAACTTTATAAATCTAATAAAATAATTAATTCTTTATAATTTATACTCTTGCTACAAGGCTTACTACATTCATTCTTTTACTTCTCACTCCTTTGCATATCTCCCTTTTTTTTCCTTGGCTAAGGATCTAATTTGCCTTGTCTTGTTGGTACGCCCTGCTACATTTCACCCTTTTTGCATTCAATTGAGAGTAAAATATATAGAAATTATATGATTAAGTTGTTTCACTTATCATTTAAAATGGTGAATTTATTTATTTATTTATTTTTTCATTTGAATAAACGTAAGTTAACACCAAGAGGGTTGACACGAGAGTTTCCTATAAACATAGGTTTATACTAAGATTCAGCTTTAAGTCCGTATCTATTTGCGTTGGTCATAGATGAACTTACAAGGCACATACAGGAGAAAATACCATGGTGTATGTTGTTTGCAGACGACATTGTTTTTGTAGATGAAACAAAAGAGGGGTTAATGCTAAACTCGAGGTCTGGAGAGAAACACTTGAGGCAAAAGGGTTCAAACATAGTAGATCAAAAGCAGAATATATGGAATTTAAATTTAGCAAGAGCTTAGATGCACGTAGGAATAGAATAGTGGTTAGTATCGGAGATCAAGAGATACCCATAAGTGAAAATTTTAAGTATTTAGGTTCAGTTCTTTAGAGTGATGGGGGTATAGATCGAGATATTACACATCGGATACAAGCAGATTGGACTAAATGGAACATGGCAGCAGGAATATTATGCGACCGCAAAATTCCTTTGCGACTTAAAGGGTAAATGTTATAAAATGACAATTAGGCCAGCGATGCTTTATAGGTCTGAATGTTGGGCAGTGAATTACACACATGAGCAAAAGATAAGAGTAGCAAAAATGCGAACGTTAAGATGGATGTGTGGGTACACTAGGATGAACAAGATATGAGAGAAACACGCTTAAGGTGGTTAGGTCATGTGTTAAGACAGCCAGTAGAAGCGCGTGTCAGGCGAGTAGAATTTAGAGAGAGTAGTCATTATAAGAGGGGTAGGGGAAGATCGAAAAAGACTTGGTGGATAATTTGTAAGAAAGATATAGCCCATATTCTAGGAATTAAGGAGGATATGGTCCATGACAGAGCGCAATGGCGTACCAGGATTCATGCAGCCGACCCTACTTAGTGGGAATAATGTTTGGTTTGTTTGTTTGTTTTGAGTAAACTTAAGTTAAACAATACTATTTCTTATGTTCTTTTAGAAATTTTAGAATTTAACAGCCAATAGTCGCAATATTTTATTCTCGCGTAGTTCTTATTTCATATTGGTTTGGAAGAGATGACTTGTGTGGTTAAATATATGGGAAGCTAAACAGAATGAGCTTTCTCTATTAGCTAACGGTTATATGTTGATCTTACAGCATTTTGCACTTAGTGCACAAATTAGGGGAAAATATAACAAAAAAAGATGATCTACTGATTTGTTAAGTATTCTGGCTTATTACTCTTTCAAAAATAGCTAACAAGCAAAAAGAAATAGTAAAACATGCCAGTTATGATTAAACAGTTAAACTACAGAGAAGAGAAAAAAAAAAAAAACTTCAAATAAGATTGTGAGATGAGAAAAGACATACAATTAATATAACAATATGGAAAACTACTTTATCCCCTTCATCAATACGCACCAAAAAAGTGAAAAAGAAACCTTTCTTTCCCAGAATCATTTTCCTCTTTAGTTTACCATCTGCAAGAATCTAAGAAAGATGAAATTATGGAATTATTTGGCCAACATGCAAACATGTGGTTTATACATGGAATACAAGAATTACCTGAAAGTTTCGTTATTTTCTATTAGTTGCACAGATAATGTTCCAAGTGCAAACCACAAATAAAGGGTATTTTTCGTAAAAAATAATTTCTCAACAAAATATCAGAAATATTGGATTATTGGAGAACAAACCCAAATAACTAAGAAGTAAACATCAACATCTCGAGCAAGTCAATTTATAGTCAACCTCGATATACAACAAATTCTTGCAAAAAAAAAAAAAATCTTCAATATCTATACTATTATTGAATAAGGAAAATTAATCTTTTGTAAAATTAACACATGAACAATAACTTGAGCAATGCTTACAAAATTTTTGTAATCGCCAACCTCGGTAAGCACTAGGATTTGTTGAATGCTGTTTTAGAATGGAATAATCGCTGGGTATTGCCCAGTGTAGAGTAGAAAATAAAATTAAAAAGACAAACCTTTAAAAATCCTTGTATGATTGGGAACAAACGTATCTTTTGCATCATTAGAATTTTAGTTTGAGAAGGCTTTAAACAAGCAAATTCTTTGAGCATGTTAAAATTACCCCTGAGAATTTGTTTTCTATTTGTAAGTTATACTAATTATTTGTGAGGGCATATTAGGCATTCCAAAAAAGGGGAGAAACAACTTGCATATATAATATAGTATATAGATTTATCATGCCCCTAGCCCTTAGATTCTCTTGCCTTTGAGCCTTCTAACCTGGAATTGTCTTGAAATGGAAAAGAATGAAAATTGAAGAGAAATTTCTCTGATGTTTAGATGTTGATTATAAAGCATGGTTAGTATTTCAAATCCAAGTAAACGATTTTGCATCGTGTTTTCATGATCTGTGTCCGGATTGAGAACTTTTTAGAGGAGTTAGACATGGAGCAGGTAGGGGACCATCGAAGAAAATGTAACAAAAAGAAACTTAGATATGAGTTTTGGCAATGGATGGCCCAATGACCCTTATATCCTGTGTCATTTTGTAGAAATCGTCCGTGGCTTGGAGAATTCCAACCCCCCCCCTTTTTTTTTTTTTGAGGCCTTGGAGAATTCTTCATCAAGAATTCTGAAAGAATATCGCTTCCTGAACATAAGAAAACGTTTCTTGAGATATTAATGCCAGATAACTGTAAATCCTGCTTTCTTATTGTGGTGATTGAAAAGAATATTGTATTGTTACTAAGGATTTGCTGAAACTTTGTGTGGAACGACGTGTTTAATTCAGTTTGAGTTTGTTATTTATAGATAACTTTGCCTTACGATACGCAACAACTATCAAAAGCAACGAAAGAAACAGCAGCAATTTATTTGGCATGTGGAGTGGATATCTCTAAGGTCTGCCTTGTTCTCTGTTTATTCTTTTTATGTTTCCAATTGTTTGTCCCTGAACCGCAATACCCAAATGTAACTTCGGTTTCCTTGCTCAGGCTTCAGTATTTGTGCAGTCTCATGTTCGTGCTCATGTAGAATTGATGTGGCTGCTAAGTTCTGCAACCCCCATTGGTTGGCTCAATAGAATGATCCAATTCAAGGAGAAATCATTGAAGGCGGTGCGTTTGCTGTATGCAGCCTTTTCTCTGGGTTTTCATTTATACCCGACTATCTCCTCATTACTTCATCTGTAGATATTTATGCATTTGGTCTAGTTAAGTAGGTTCTTCTCAGTAGATGATTTATACATATTTATGCATTTGGTCGGGCTAAGTGTGGTTTTGACTTCCACCTACATGCAAATGAAAAATGAAAATTTTCATTAGAATGTGAAAGAAAACGAGTTGGATATCTTTTTTTTGGAAAGTGATAATCGTTAGGACATCTCTCTAGATGTATTCCTACACTCTTCTAGATGTATGTTATTACTAGGAAAGGTTTCTCTTTTTTCTGCGCTTGGTGAAGAATAGGCAGTGAAGTAGGTTGTTGACCAGGGGAATCCTTGTATTGCAGTGGGTGAGAGAAAGATACAGAGTTTGAGTCTTAGCAGTTCAGGAGGACATTGTTATGAATCTTGAAAGCCTTTTTGATGCAGGACAAATTTTATTAGTAAAGGATATGGATAAGTTTACCGGATAGGGTAACTTATTAGCATAGTTGTTAAAGGCGCGCGCGCTAGGCTCTAAGGGGCAGCGAGGCTCAACCATCGTGCCTAGTTGGTGGACATCTAGGCTCCAGTGAGAAAGCGCAGGCTTTTCTTGCCTAGGCGCAAGGCTCAGGCTAGGCGAGGGCTTTGTTACTGGTTGACCATAAATAAGTAAAGGCATTGACTGATAAGTTAAAACGTCAAAACCTAATCTCCTCCAAGGCTAAGCCGTCATCTCTCTTCACTCCTCGTCAGTTTCATCTTCTGCTTTCTCTGCAACAAGTTCCAGGTTCCAGGTAAGTCTCTCTCTCTTCTGTCTCCTCCCTCTCGTGTCCCCTCCCCCCCCTCTCTCTTCCTTCCGTCTTTTTTTCCCCTTGTTTTCCTTCTATTTTTCAGTTTTTTTTTTTTTTCTCCCCTTTTCAGTCATGTTTGTTTGAGAGACGTCTTTCTCTTACTTCCTTTCTATCTCTGTTTCTCTTACCCTCATTTTTCTTTTTTTTTTAACCCTTTTTTTTTGGTTCAGCTTTTTCCTTTTTTCCTGTTATTTTTTATTCAGACCTTTTTCAGTTTTTTGTTTCATTTTTTTCAGCTTCTTTCACTCATTTTTTCCTGTTATTTTTTATTCAAACCTTTTTAGTTTTCTGTTATTTTCTTTCTATTTATTCTGCTTTCTTTAACTCAAAAGATGACGAGGCATATAACTCATAAGATATCATGGAGAATCAAGATAAAGATGATTTTGGAGATGATTGTTAGATATCTTAATAATTTCAAACTATTAACCACTTATTGTGTTGCTTATAGCTTCTTGTTTGTTTGTTGGTTATAGGTCGTTGTTTGTTGGTATATAGGATTTGCATTTGTTTATGTTGATGAATTATGCTGGCACTTATTTGTTTAAAACTCATGTTCATTTGCTTTGAGCCTTTGACAATTTGACTTTTGAATTTGGGCATTAATAGTGAATTCTCTATGTTCCATATGCATATTTTGTTGTGTTTAGTTCTTTACGCCATACGTGAAAAAGCCCACGCCTACGCCTTGCGCCTAGGCTCCAGGGCACTCTGGTGCCTAGATGCGCCTTGTGCCCATAATAGCTATGCTTATTAGGTTAGTATTTAAGACGCATTAGGCTTTTAAAGTTTAGGATAATTTAGATACACTTAGATTTGGATTCCAAATATGTGCTAGAATTTTTATATATACTACTGTTTAGCTACGTATTGTAGACAGCTTTTGACAATTATTGAAACATTGTTACTTCAAGTTTTGTTAATAGATCTATTCCCTAAGTTTTGAGCTATATCTGCTCCCCTTGTAAGGTTTTTCCTTTGTTTTCCTCAAAAACCAGTCTTTGATTATGGATCAAACCAATTTTCCTATTTCTCATGCTTCCACCGGCATCAGTTTTCATAGACTTAGATTCCACTTGATTTATCCCTGAGAAGATGGCCTCTAGATATGGAATTGAATGTTAATCTCTTTGATATCAGGCTTTCACTTTAAGAAAAAGTACAGACACCATGTGTCAGTTACTACTTCCCAATAACAAATCTATTTAGGGAATATCAACATCCTTTATTAGCTTAGCTCCCCGGAAATGAGATCCTATTAGCGACTCTCTCCTTTCAATGAGTTTAGTGCTGATATTGCCAACTCATCTATTAGAGAGAGTGAACATAACAGTTCCTGAGTAAGGTAAAGGGAGCAAGAGCACAGAGAAGAATTATTGTCCTAGCATGCCCGTATGAGGTGAGCTATTATGGACTTATGCTATGTAGGCAGATACAAGGATAATACCTAAATCCTGGGTTTTCTTAACCATTAAAGAAAGACCTTTGAGATCTTTTAGTCAAATCTAAATTTGTGAACCATAATTCCATGCTTCATACATATAAATATGATAGATAGAGATACTCCATTACCTAGTTAGAACCTCTTATGCTTTGAGATGCTACCTAGCTGATGTAGACAACTCAATGAATCAAATCCACATCTTTTCCTTCCCATTATTATAACGAGTACACTACTCCAAAGCAATGGTTGATGGATGTGAATGTGATGTCTGGGGGTATTTTCCCTCTTTAATAAGATAGAAAGCAGCCTTCCACATCCTGAGACCACCTTTCCTATGTAAAGCATATTTCAAGATTGTTTTCCTTCTGGACTCTGGAATCTGTCGCTCTTCGTTGCTGATGATTGGATTCTCTTGTTAATTCCTTCGTGGCCTCAAGCATGGGTCTCTCATCCATCTAGGGAGAGGTCTAAAACTCATTCAGGCCCAATCTCAATGCTTCAGCCTTCTCCCTTGATTGCGTCTAGGCAAACCGAATTCCCTGAACTGACCTTTTGGATTCACCCTTGGAGAACAGAACTTGCTATAATCCTTCTCGTTTCATAGCTTCTGCTTTCCTTCCATTATAAAGAAAGTTGTTTGGAAGCTGCTAACTGCACTACTTTACTTTTCTTCTCCTGTGAGATTAACCCTGCGGGGATCGTGTTACTTCATCTTTTTCAATCCTATCGCTGAATGCCTTCAACTTAGACCTATCTGCTTCATTTGCCTGAGTTTTTTAAAGCAGCCAAAGATGACACGAGGGAATGAGGGCATTACTGCTTCAAATCCAGTTGAATTAGAGAAGCAATTCTTCCCTTCTCTTGTGAGATTGACCCTACTGGGATAACTGAATATTCTTCTTTATCTTCTCAATCCATTGCTGAATGCCTTCGACTTAGACCAATTCATTCCCCTGAGTTTTTTTGACACTGCCAAATAGGACACAAGGGGATGAGGGCATTACTGCGCCTTCAAGTCCAATTGAATTAGAGAAGCAGTTCTTGCTTATAAGAGGATGAGGACAGCCTCTCTTCTGCACCAATGTTGTAAAGTAAATAAATGAGTATGAATAACCTCTCCTTTACCATACCGGAATGGTAAACAAGGTTCTCTTGCTTTTCTTGTTTGCTTTTTTTCTTTATAGCACTGTGGCAAGCTCTTCCTGAGGTTAAAGATTTCTCATCCATAGGACATATTGGTAGATTTCAGGGACTTTTTTGTCCAACCTTTCTCATATTTCTGCACAATTTAATCAAACTCTTCCCAGATGAGTATTCCATTTAATGGGTTTGGTTTTCAAATATAACAACCAATACCTTGTAAATGCAAAAATTCTTGACGTCAATGTCCACTTGGTTTGCTTATTCCTATCTCAGCTATGTAATTCTTCCTAGTGCAGTCGGTTTGGAGTTGGTTTCTTCTTTGTGAGCTTATGCACAAAATTGGGCCCCACTTCAAACTGCAGTTGTCTAGCTAGAAAAATCACTTGATGAATATTTTTTTGAATTTGAGGTTCACAGTTGTCTCAAAGTATTCTTTGTGAGCTCATGCACAAAATCTGGCTCCGTTTTGAAGTCATGTTCATGAGTTGATGAGCACTTGTGTGAATCTTGGAGTTGGTGACTACAACCTCAAACTTACATGTTATCCATGTCTAGATTGCATTCCAGAAAATCTCATGGATTGTAAAATTCTTTCAGAGTTGAAGTTAAATTTAACTTATTTGAGAAATAGAGGAAAAAAAAAAAGAAGCAACAGAACTGTTAAATATGTAAATATCCCACATTTATTAGCCTAAAGATCCTGGACTAATTAATAAGGTTCATGCGCCACACCCTCATAGCCAATTAGTTTTGAGATGGAAGCTTATGTTCTTTAACATGGAATCAGAGCTAGCATCAGGTTTTCTCCCATCCACACCTACCTCGGGTTCTATCCAACTCAATCCACCAAACTCGCTCTATACGCGGGAGCTTAATCAAACCTGCAAGTCACAGGTTCTCTCTCTAGTCCTGGGCACTCAACTCCCCAGGAGTTCAACCAACCCAAGTCACGGGTTC
Organism: Cinchona pubescens; assembly: GCA_025175665.1. NCBI lineage: Eukaryota > Viridiplantae > Streptophyta > Magnoliopsida > Gentianales > Rubiaceae > Cinchona > Cinchona pubescens. Next base: position 211,921 of record JANKKI010000074.1, on the reverse strand, counting down.
TCTCTCTATGTTTCGGACCCTCTACCAACCCAAGTCACGTGTGAGTGTGAGAGGGGGTGTTAAATATATAAATATCCTGGCCTAAAGATCCTGGACTAATTAATAAGGTTTATGGGCCACATCATTTGTAGCCTATGAGTTTTGAAATGGGAGTCCACGTTCTTTAACAAGAACAAAAAAGAAAAGTGCTCGACGCTTAGATCTGGCTTTCTGGGGTTCTTTCCAACTTGTGTAATTTGGTTTAGACAGTGTTCCTTCAGATATGATAGCTTGTGCAGTGTTTTGCCTTGGTGGGAATATCAAAATTTGGTTGTAACATTTATATAGATATTTAGCATGATATTTTGTCTCTCCTTTTTGGTGGTTTAAATCGGGGCTTCTTGTTGATTTGATTCAATATTTACTGTTACTTTATGATGCAGCCAACAGAAAGCTTTCAGATTGAAGATTTTTGTGCGATTTTAGGCCTAAGGGGTATTTTAGTCTTTTATGTTGTCGCAGAAAATTATCAGTCTCCTATTTAGTTATCTAATTATATTAGGAGTTTATTTAGAGTTATTGTTGTTATACGAGTAGTCTTGGAAGTCGTTTGCTTAGGTAGCAGGAATTCTATTCCCAATATAATTATGAATTTTAGGTAGTTTTACAGCTTATAAAGTGACTTGTTACACATTATTTTAAACAAAAAGAATGATGAATTAATGATTTGAGTTATTTGTTTTGTATTTATTTTGTTCTTCTTGGATTCTCTTATTTCTTGATTTTCCCCTTGGTTACTATTCTCGGGCACTGTTTACAGCCCCAAAACCCTTTATTCTTCTGCTTGAGCTCAGTTAATCAAGAACCAAGTTGGAGCAATGTCAAGAACAAAGTCATGAGGAATTTTCTGTTTTACCCGCCTCCGTTATTGACTTTGTTGTTGAAGAGTTTCACAACAAATTTCTTATTCAGCCCATGAAGTTCGAGATCATTATGTTTCTACCTCAAGTACATGGCAAGAGAAGCTTTTGGAATTGCAGCTTGCAGCTATCTTTCTACTCATGGACAGAATATCTGACTTTTGAGTTTTTCATCTTTCAATTCTTTAAAACTCAAGGTTGAGTTTTTTTTAACCAAGGGAGAATGATGCATTCAATAATGAGTTCAAGAAAAACTGGACTTAATGATTTTTAGGATTTTACTCCATCTTCCATTGGTCATAAATGTGTTTCCATGAGCTTACGACAATGTCGGATTTTTAGGCCTTCAAGGGTATTTTAGTCTTTTCTGAATCCACAGGAATTTTTGTTATAATAGAGTCTTATTTGGTTATCCTATTATATTATAACTTAGAGTTGTTTTTGTTATAGGAATAGTTTAGGTGTCTTTTACTATCTGATTAGTATAGAAGTAGTAATTATATTCAAGGTAGGATTAGAATTCTATGTTTTAGTTAGTTTATTGTCTAAATAAATACTTTTGTTACAGGGAGTTATTTGACAAAGATTGATGAAATAAAGTTTCAGTTATTAGTTTTTTAGTTATTTTGTTTTCTTCTTTAAGTTTTCTGAGATTCCTTCTTCTTCCTCCCTGCTGATATCTCCATACTACTGTTCATAGGCCCCGAATCAGCCCCAAATTCCCCACTTTCCTTCCACTCACACTTGTAGACAAGATACCCCAATCTTGTGCTACGTCACTTTATTTTGCAGAACCTAATCCTTTATTTCTAATCATCACCATATTCACTGGGGCTTAGAAATTTTCTTTATGTATTCTGCTAACTTTGCTTTTGTATGCCTATCTTCTTTTTTATTTCTGCTTGTGCATGGATGTGTGTATTTTTATCTTTACTTGAAGAAGGTACTTTCTAGCTCGAGTTGTCGTATAGGAAGTTTACATGTCTAATTACATGCGGAAAACTTGAAGTTTTACTTGTATATAGCCTAATTTTTTTAAAGTTCTACATGCACTTGTAAACTATTCTGCACTCAATGTATTAGACTAAGTTCTAAAGTTGCTGGTTCTTAACGTGCATTCAAAGAATCTTTTCCTTTTCCTCTCAATGAAGGGAATGTAAGATACCTGTCAACTCAGAATACTTGGAACTTGAATTTTGAGAATTTTACTGATCTTGTCTTGCCAAACCCTTGCTTCAGTTAGTGCTCTCTTTTTCTCCTTTTGTTTCTTCCATGTTTTCTCTTTTTCTATCTCCTATTTCTTTTTCTTATTGCATGGTCCCTTACCTTTTGACTGCCTGAAGAAGTTTTCTTGTGTGGCTTTGTTAACTGGTACCTTGAGACCCAAACTATAGTTCCATTTTTTGAATGGTTCTGGTAGCCAGCCAACAACAGCTTGCTTTTGTTTCCTTACTACTAGTGCCTATAGCCTATAGGCATCTTACAGTCTTTACTTGTCTTGCCTATTGTAGGGAATCTTCTTTTACTCATTTACAACTTAACCCCTAGGTTTGTTGCAATAAGATGTCTAGAGATTTATAACTCACAAGTTGTTTGACTTTAGGAGTTCACGCGCATAGTGTTTCATTTACTTTATTTAGCTTTTACAGTGGTTTCTGATCTGATTTAGTGATTGCCCATGAAATTATCTTGGTTATTTCTGTCTGCAGGGAGATGAAAATGTTGGAGTTGCTCTGCTGACATATCCTGTGCTGATGGCGTCTGATATTTTACTATATCAGGTGGGTTGTCCCATGCACCATTTATGTAGTATGATGTAGGGAAATTTATCTTTATAACCATGAATATTCTTTCCATATTGAAGGTTGACTTGGAGAGACAACTTAGGCTTACAGATTACTATTATTTAGTATTATGTTCTCTTTTTAGTTGCAGCAGTAGCCACTTGCTGTTATGTAAAGGGTAATGGATGCTCTATTTTCCTTATGCTGCCTATACATCTTAATGATGATATCCTGAGTATCCATGATTCTCATACATTGCAGCATTCCTCTGCAGTCTGATTATGTCCCAGTGTGGGGATGATCAGAAACAACATCTGGAGTTGACTCGGGAGCTTGCTGAGCGTGTTAACTATCTATATGGAGGAAGGAAGTGGAAGAAATTGGGAGGGTAAGGAGCAAATTACTTAAAAGCTCAGGGACTAGTGCTTGTTCTTGCTTAATCCAGATTGAGATTTTATTTCCTTTTCCTTTCACGTGTTAGTATTAATCATTCTTTCAAATTTTAATTACAGGCGTGGTGGTGCAATTTTCAAGGTGGATTACCTTCCTTCTTTGCTTCTTAAAAAAAATAAAATCTTCTTCCTTGTCCAGTTGAGGGTTTCACGTGTACTTCGTTAATGTGTTTGTTGTTGGGAAAGACTTACAGAGAATTATGCATATCTATGATAGGTTCCTGAACCCCTTATTCCACCTGCTGGAGCACGAGTCATGTCCCTAACTGATGGTCTCTCCAAGGTTTTGTATATTACAGTAACTTCTACTTTGATGTTTAAGTTTTTTTGTGGCAGTACTCTAGGATGTATAAACAGCATCATAGAAGACTTTTTATGCAAAAGGAACATGTTTCCTATCCAATAGAATGTTTTGTGTTTCTTTCCTTTTCTGATAAATAAAAAAGAGTAGGGAGATGAGCAAATTTTAGTATGCTATTGGGACATGTCTTAATCATCCCCTACCTGTTGGGGGAAGGACAAGCACAGAGAAAAGCACACCTGCTAGCCAGTGTGAGTTGTAGTCTAGCTCCAGCGCTACCAAACCTTAAGGAATACTGTGAGGCTTCTGTAGATTGAACTTGGGACATAAAGATGAGCACCTTAAACAATCTGTAAATGGGTGTTCTAGTTCCAATGAGCCTCGTAGCTTTGTGGTTCTTTCATGCTTTCTCAAGTATCTTGTGGAACAGTAAGTTTTTCGAACATTTGCAGAAAATTTTCAGATGGCCCCAGATGTGACAGGAAAATGTTAAATTTTGCATTCTATGCTCAGTCTAGCTATTTCTAGAAGTTTATATAATGTGTTTCATTTAACTCTATAAAGTGCATTTTTTGTTTCATTTTACAACTTGAAAATTTGATTACGCTTTTGGCAGTCATGTAGACTCTAAAAAGTTAAGATTGCAGCATACTGTAGTGTACTTCAATAATTGTACTTTTATTTGCTGCCAAACTTTTCAACAAATAATTCCGTAATTGGAGTCTTCAATAATTTTCAAGTGACTGTTTAACTATGTTTACAGATGTCCAAGTCTGCGCCTTCTGATCAGTCTCGAATCAATTTGCTTGACTCGAAAGATGTGAGTAAAATTGTTTTGCTGCCTTATTGTGCTCATAGTATATAAAAATAATCGTGTGCATATCAAGCTCTTTTTATTATGAAGATATTAGAAGATCTTTCAAGATTTATGTCAAGCACTTTTGAGTGTATTAGAATGCACGCTATCAGGTGGGTTTGATACTTATTTGTGTCATATGAATCAAGAAATAGTTGAAAGAAGGTTGAAAGATTTTTGTTCCAAAGTTCTTATGAATAGAACTGATGTATCTAAAATATGATCCAGAAGTATATGCAACTTAACAAGTATATATGTCTTATCATTGGTATTCAATTTCAATAAATTATAGGCAGAAAAGAGATTGGATTGTTAACATATAAATATTGACTCTTGTTTTATGTGCAGGGCCTGTTATTTCTTTTAGATTCGAATTAAACCTCCTTTGTATATCCTCTGTTCTTGAATAAATTGTTATTCCATGCGAAATCCAAAATCTAATGCTAGCAGAATTATAAAAATTATGGTTAATAGAGTATCTCACGATTGCTTTCTGGGATTACATTTATATCATGTGTTGGGGATTATAGTGCATGAAGCATGCCTCCTTTCATTCAGCTAGTTAATCCAACCCCAAATTTTTCACTACTGGATTTTTTTGGAAAGCTGTTATTATCAGTAAGCTGTTCTTTTTATTCTTTTAATTCCATGCAGTGATATACTATCTTCCCTATTTGGTTGTAACCTGTGTTACATGGACTCTCCTCTCACCCCCAAAGTACCCGTGTCCTGACCTGTCGACGTGGGTGTGGGTATGGGATCCGTGTCCATATAGTCAACTTTCAATTGGGTACCTTTACTCTTACTAAGCTAAAAATTATATTGACTTCAACATGGTTGTGACTTCATCACATGAAAGAACCAATAAGATAAAAAGGAAGATTAAATAGGAGGGAGAAACATATGAGAATTGTATATCAAATGACAATCTTATTATAGTTATATCCTTCTATTATCTTATTTATCTCATAGCACCACTATTCTTTAATGCTACGCATAAACATAGTATTTATTTTTGAAAAATTAGTTATAAAATAATGTTAAATTTGTTTATATCATTCAATTGCAGTACTACTACATTAACTATCGTAACATATACAAGCATAAAAGACATATCCCCATACCCGTATCCAACTCTTTTAGAGTGTCCCCATATTCTCAATTTCGAATCCGACACCTAAACATCTACTCGTACCTGACACCCGTATCGTCGAGTCCGGGTAACTTAGGTTGTAACTGAAGTGTGTTATAACTAGAATCTCCTTTTGTATTAAATCATATACATATTTCCACAGTAAGATATAGGAAAACATTTATTCATATACTTCAATGCAGAGGACGGAAAATCAAAGTTTTAAGCAACTCATGGTTAGATTTAAATCAGTGTTGATCTCTACTGAAAGAAGATGCTTTATTCTTGTGAAACTAGGTAATTACATGGTATTTGTTATTAAACATAATGTTCTTGTCTGGTTTAAATTATTTCGCATTCTGCAGGTGATCAAGAACAAAATAAAACGTTGCAAGACCGATTCATTTGCAGGGTTTGTCTTCACTGCCTCACTGCTTTTACAGTTAGAACATCTCTCTGATGTTTGAAATTGCTCTGCATCAATGCTTCTGCTGCTTTATTTGACAGGCTTTCTACTCTCCATTTTTTTTTTGGTGTCATTTTCCTTTGGAAAATTATGCAGCCTGGAATTTGATAATTCCGAGAAGACCTGAATGTAACAACCTTCTCTCAATCTACCAGCTTGTCACAGGGAAGGCAAAGCAGGTAAAATAACTTAAAACCCTGTTGCTATTATTGGTGTTGAATGTCCTATTATTCATCTCTTTAATAAAATTGGACCATATGAGGCTAGTTTATATATGGAGTGACTTATATGTAATGATAGTTCCCAAAGGCAAAGCACCCAAAAAAGTGAAAGTATATCTGGTTGAATTAATTTAATTGTATCTTGTTTTGACATACCTTTGCAATGTTTGTGCATTATGCATAGTGATTATGATTCAAGGAAAACAAGTAACATCTTTTCAGCTTTTCTGTTTGTTTGCTGGAAATCCTATTTATGTCTCCCATATCGTGCATGTAAAGAGAGTTTGACCATTTATAGATTTACATCTAATTATATATATTTTTGAGCATAGTTATTTATAGAGCAGTTATGTGTTTTGATCTTCAGGAAACTGCAGAAGAATGCCAAACTATGAGCTAAAGAGGGGGAACATTCAAACCTGTCCTTACAGATGCTTTGATTGATCATTTACATCCCATTCAGGTTACTGTTCTTACACTTGAATTTTCAGCACCAAGCCAGACCATGAAACATAGTCATATTGACTCTCTGCTCAGGATATCAACACTTCTCTTTGGATAGGAAAATTAATTCACTAAAGATCGAAGAGGAATCACATTACGGCCTTACTATGGCCGTGAATTAATGTACATTGGCATGCCTGCTATCCCATATCATTGCAATGTTTGCCATGTTACCTGTATATTTATGTAATATTTCTACCTCTTCATATCCAATTATTCTCAAGGCATAAACTTTATTGCATTTTGATGATGCGAACTTAAATTCTCTCTTCTATTTAGTCCTTTTCTGAGTTTGAAATATTACCATGTATGAATTCATGATTGTTGCATTTAAGCTGTTGAGAGTTATATATTATGGGATGACTGATTTAGTTCTTCTCTTATTGCAATGGAGTCTCTATTCTGCTTTTGAATTTTAGTACTTCTTCATAATTGGTATTGTATGCGTCACCTGGCTGCATTTACTGCTGCTTTCAAGTGGATATGAGAAGTAAGGTGTCAGCATCACTAATTTGGGTGTTTAAACTTCTCAGGCTCGTTATGAGGAAATCATATCTGATGCAAGTTACCTAGATACAGTGTTGGCTGAAGGTGCTAGAAAAGCAGCAGACATAGCGGATGATACTCTCAAAAATGTTTACCAGGCTATGGGATTCTTGCGGTGATGAGTATAACTGATTCTGCTTCAGGAAGTTGGCTAAAAGGTCTGCTAGATAGCAACCTCAAAGCTCCCTTATTGAAAATTCAGATTTCATATTCTTCAACATGTATTGGATTATGCTGGTGAGCTCATTCTCTATGAGGCAAGAGAAGTAATTTATCAAGAAGGGCATGCATCAATTTGTGCTGTTATACTAACCTCACTCCTCCCCCTTTGACGGCAAGCAAATAGTTTTGAGCTGTTGCCAATTAGATTTCAATTCTTTAAAATCTGGGTTTTAATTTTATGATTATTTGTTTTTATTTCTTGGTATACACAACACGTGTGCCTTTTTATGTTCCTATAAATCCATGTAAATTGCAGCTGCAACTTCAGGGGCATTAAATTATTGCAACTGATTGTTAGGTACAGGAATTTCATCATCCTGGCTTGTTTCACTTCAATTATATGGCATAAGACAGGTTTAGCATGCCTAGTGCTCTAGAATCCGTGTTTGTTTAAAGATAAAGTGCGTGTCATTATTGTGTTCTGTTACTTGGACTCTCCTCTCACCTTTTTGATACCTGTATCATGTTGTATTGACACGGATGTGGGTGTGGGATTCATGTCCAACATGTTCAACTTTCAATTAGATATTTTGACTTGTTCTACCAAGGGGAAAAAAAAAAGGATGACTGGAACATAACGGTTGTGATTTCATCGCAAAGATGAAAGGTTTGTGATGAAAGGACCTAAGATAGAAAGGAAAATCAAGATGATGAGATGAAACTGGGAAAGAAGAAAAGAAATTGAGAGCAAAACATGTGAGAATTATTTATCATTGCTACAGCTAATCTTATTTATTCCAAATATCTCAAGGTAAATGACACAAACCTCGACTGAGGTTAGCCATTATTCCAAGCACCTCTTCTTTGGTTTGGAAATTGACGTTGACCTATAACTTCATTTGTGAACTGACACTTATCCCTTCACATAGAGACCCCCACAAGCCTGGAGCCCCCCAACCTGCAACCCCTCATCGGCGCCCCCAGATGACTCCCAACTCCCTCTCCCTTCCATCTTCTCCCAGCTCCCTCTGATGTAGTGCACATAACCACACAAACACACACTTTGCTCTCTTCTCTGTTTCTCTAACCATAGCGCACTGCACGGAGAACTCCCAGTTTCCTGTACCTACACTTTGGACTTCCCTCTCAGCTCTTCCCTCTCAATCGCAATACAAGCCACACACGACCATACCCATGCACACTAACCATGTATATTCAATGATCATAGTCACACTCACACGAGCATACGCTTGAAAACTTAGGAGGAAAAAAAAAAAAAAGAGAGTGAGAGAGAGGAAATGGTGGATATTAAAGCCGACCAGATTGACTATCGTGCGCCTCCACCTCTGCCACTTCATTCTCATTTCTATTCTGTTAAGTTGGTGGTGCGTTGATGGATTGTGTTTTGTTAGGGTAAAATTTGTTAAAAGTATTGGACCAAAAATGTGCTAGTTTTGTCAATGTCTGCTAACTTCTTGATAAAATTCGCAATGAACATTTTAATAACCAATGATGCAATTTCTATACCTGATGGGAGGGGGTTGCGGGTGTGAGCTGGAAACGATTGGGGAGGAGGACATGGCTTGCGTGGCTGGAAGGGGCTGGGTAGGGCTCCAGAAGGGTTGGATTCGGGTTGGATTTACACTCGGATCCGATTAATATTATCGAATTCAAGTTTGGATTTGGATATCCATTGCATCTACAAAAGTATGTCTCTATCAGGTAGGTATCCGTGTTATAATATTACTTTTATTATTTTTAAAATTTTTGTATAGAAATTTTTATTCTTGTCAAAATTTCTTTTTTGTAATTATTTAAAGGGTAAATTACAAGGAATCCCTAATAGTTTGGTTAATGTTCCCGTTACCCTTTATGGTTTTCAAAACTACAATCTACTACCTCTTGTGGTTTAGGTTAAAGTAAAACCATAAATATTTTGTTAAGCGGCCATTGGGAAGTTGAAATTTTTTATTTAAAAGGTTATTCTAGCCATTTAAAACCTTTAATTAAGGCTAGTTATATATTTTAATATAAAATACAACATCTTCCTTCTTGCAGAGGGATTTTTCGATTAGTAGAAGGGTCCTAGGATTAGGGGTATTTTGGATTTTTTTCACAAATTCGTTAACTTTTTAATTTTTCATCTATTTTACATAAAAACACAAATCACAAGCGGGCAAATTTTAGGTTTGAAAATCATAGGGAGTAATGTAAATATTAGTCAAATCACAAGCGGGTTTATTGTAATATACCCTTATCTAAAAAAAATTAGTTTATAATTATTATTTATATATTTATTCTACAATAGAATATGAGTTATATTGGCAATTTATAAGGAAAAAAAAAACTATGTACATATTGATTAATACTAACATATATAATTGATTTATTATGTATTAAATATTTAATCGAATCCATGTCCTAATTGACTTGGAACTACAAGATCTATATCCAGTTCGTTTATTATAACAATTAAATGGATTCGAATCAGGTTCGAATTATCAGAACTCGACTCTGATAAACATATCTAGAATGGGTCAGATCCAAGTCTTGACCTAGCCAGTTAACAATCCTAGAGCTGAGAGGGGCCGATAAAAGGGGAAGAGGTCGAGGTGTGGTTAGAGGTTAAAATCATAAAATGGTCTTGGTGTTTAACATATTTTATGATATCATCAAATCTAAACACTGTTACTTAGTAACAGAAGATATGTAGGTGAGGGTTGTGGAAACCATAGTTATTAAGACCCAACGAGAGAAGTGGATCAACATGTTACTGGTTCAATCGGTGGGTTATTGGTTCAACCGATGAGTCACTTAAATATATTTTTTTATTAATATATAAAATCTATAAATTATTAAATGTAAGAAATATAGTGAAAATATTGATAAAAACATATTTTATTAAAAAATTTTAACTATAAATTTAACTTTTCAATATTTACATAGCCTTTTTACATGAAGAGTTAAAAATGATTTAATGCATAAAGTAGAGTTTGGAGAGTATATAAATAAAAAGAGGCATATGATAACCAAAAACTTATATGGTTAGGTAGTAAGACCTTTTATTACTATTTAAAATATATTTGGTTTAAAACTTAACAATTACAATTTAATTTTTTCTTCAAAGAATCAAATCCGTCGGGTTTCTCTAAACCCGTGCTGGATTCCCGGATTTACTGGTTGAACCGCCGGGTTACACAAAACCCGACGAGTTCCTTGCTTATCAGGTCACCAGAGGAACCCGGCCCGGTCACCAGAGGCCGGTTCACTAGATTCACTAGTTGAACCACCAGGTTGGGCCGAGTTCAATAAGTATAGTGGAAACAGTCATCAGAAGGGAGGCTGGTGTCAATTTGCAAATCAGAGGTGAGGTGCTTGAAATAATGGCTAATCTCAGGGAGGTTTGCATCATTTACTCAATATCTTATTAGATTAGTAATATCTTTCTTTTTTCTTCTTCTCCATTCACCACTATTAATTAATATTTTACAAACACAAACATGTATATATATATATATATATATGTATATATACATATATATATATATATATTTAAAAAATGTCATCAATAATGTAAATTACTCCATATCATCAAATTGTATTAATACTATACTAATATATATAATCGTACAAGATGCACTCCCATATCCATATCTGACTTTTTAGCATCCTCAAGTTATGAACATTGACGAATCCAATACCCCGTAGCCGTACCCAAGTCCCGTGTAGCATAGGTTTGAAGTTCGTTGGTTCTCGCTGAAGTAATTAGTTGGGCATCTTGCAATTGAAAGTTGTGTGTACTTCAACTGCGTTTAAGATTTTTTTGGGTGATTAGTGTCAATGTTTTAAAAATCGGACCGAGCATTGAACCGGTGGACTGTCGAGTTCGCAATTTAGTCGGTTCGACCGATTGAACCGACCGGTTTCACTAATTTAGCTTTTTTTTTTTAACTAAAGTGTAGTATAATTTAAAATGACCTAAAATATATTTATATAAAATCTAAAATAGAAAAAAAAAACACTATTTTTGGAGAATTATAGTTATAATACCCAAAATTACTGATCAAATTTCTAATAAGAAAAGTGAAATTTGTACAAAAATAAATATAAAAAAGATCAAGAAAATAATAATTTAATAATTAAGACTTTGGTGTGTTCAATGTTTTACCATGTTGGAGTTTATTTTAAGATTTTTTAGTTTTTCTCTTTATTTAATGTATAAAAAATGGATATAATCGGTAAAATCTGTAAACGGTAAAAAATCGGTTCAATAGAAATTTTTATTTTAAGAAATTTAAAAAAATACCAAAATTGGTTGAACCGATTTTTTACCGGTTCACAGTTTTTACCGATTCTATCCATTTTTTATACTGACCAAACATATAGATGGATCGGATCGGTAACTCTTTCGGTTCACAGTCCGACTGATCGAAATGACCGGTCCAGTCCAGTTTTCAAAACATTGATTAGTGTACCTGCACATAAGCTATCCTGTGACTAGATGTCTTGAATGATGCTGTGATAGTATTGCAGTCATTCTTGAACAGAAACACTACATATTTTTCCATAGGTGAATCGTGGTCAAGTGGCATATCTTTTAGTATGCATCCACAATTTGAGGTAGGCGGATGTGACAAAACGTCCTCCTCACCTTTCTTTTAATGGTTCAACATGATTTCTTATCTTTTACCTGAAATACTTGATAAGTAAAAGAGTCAAATGAAAAAGAAAAAGGCATGATTAGAGCAAGAGAGAAGAATCTAGATTGTGTTATTTTCAGTTGGTGTGGAACTTTTGGATGTGGGATGGAAATAGTGGATTTTTTTCCCTAGTTCACTTATAACTCAAGCCCAAACTGAATTTGTTATGAGAATTGCCCCATCCTCCCTTGGTTCCTTATCAACATGGAAGATAATGATTGAGAAGAAGAATATACATCTGTCCCCATAGAAGGAAGAGGGAACATTTAATCATGTTCCGATACCATTTTAGTTACATATGCACCAGAAATTTTGAATCTCTTGAAAAAGCTTGTACTAGACCACACATCTACGTATATTCTGAAAGAGAGACAGCGAGAGGACAATGGTCCTGTGAAGCTGTACTATGTCCACTCTCTGCTTCTCTACTCTTGGTTGGGTGGCAAAGGAATAGAAGATGTAGCTCTCAGTCTTTGTTTTGCTTTGCATGTTATGCTGAAATTGTTGATATGGATGTTTGGACAGGACAAGGACCGCTGACTCCTAATGTAAAGGAAATGAACTCTTTCAATCATTATTAAGATTTTTCTTCTCTGTCTTGTCATTGCATCGATCAATTTTGCTGATCATTCACTCATTTCTCGAGACTTTTTGTTTCCTAAGTTCCTCTTTACATCACACTTAATTTACCAGAATTAGATTATGAGTTTCTCTAGGCAATATCATTTTTGGTACAGACCTGACATTTCTGAATGTTGCTTACATGATTTTATTTATCTGGGTCATATTTGCGATTTATCCATTTGTTCAAGTGATGGTTCCTCTAATTAATACATGTATTGTCGCTTATTGTCTCAAAGCAGATTCGTTCTTAGGAGTTATGCCTCTATTGGTCATGACTTGAAACAAGAATTGATACGAACATTTGCATTTTATTGCACTTTGGTTTAGTGGTTGATTGCACAATTTCAAACTTACATACCAATCCTAGGTTAGTGATAGTACTTAAATGTTTGGTTCTGCACGGTTAGTAAAGGTAATTTCCTTCTCCCTATTGTTACTTATTAGTCTACTGCACTCGGCAGTTTTACAATATACATATACATAAAACAATTGTAGCATAGTACTAAGGTAGTAGGAATTCTCCATTTCTTGGTTGATTGCATTGTACTACTCTTACATGGTACTAGTTTGATCATGACTTGATTTTCGATTTGTAGTAGCTGTCTTTGTCTTCTTAGCTTTCTGTCTCAAACTTCGAACTAAAACTGCTGAAAAGTTAAAAGTATTATGATGTGTTTGGTTTATGAGTATGAAACAAAGGAATAGAAATTAAAATTAATAATGCTCATAGACGTTTGGTTGATTATTATAGAAATCATTCTATAAGAATGAAACACTAGAATATGGACACTTTCATTTCTAACTTGAGACTTAATTTTAAATTGATTAACTTATTAACATAACAAAATTTATTTATTATTTAAACCAAACATGTGAAGAGGAATGATATAAACTCATTCATAGTTGGGTTCAAATTGATTAATTTATTAACATAATAAAATTTATTTATTGTTTAAGTCAAACAAGTGAGGGGAAATGACATAAATACACTCATAGTTGGGTTTATAATGTTAGGAATTTTTGTAATTATCCTATGTGATTTTATTTTTGAAATTCCAAATATTTGATCCAATATTTAATTCTGATATTTATCAATTTGACTTAATAAATATCTTGTGATAATTATCACATTGTGATAATAATTATACACTTGTGATAATTACTTATTCTTACGGCTTACGTTTTCTGATGGGGAAAAACGTTATAAATATACAAAGTATTTTGAGTCCCTAGGCCTGACATTCTACCAAAAAAATACACCATCGTATCAGATTGTCTAGGTTTAGAAGTACCCAGATAATTATTTTTCTATTTCCTTTTATTTCTTTTATTTGACAGTGAATGTCAACATCAATGGCTGGAGGTACGTTCGTCGATTTTATTCCGCATTTGATATTCTGTGATATTATTTATACACAGATTAAATTCATTTTTATAGATTAAGAAATCTATCATTTGGTATCAGAGCATTTATGCCTCTGCCTTGATTTGCATATATGTATATGTTGATTTGGGTTTACTGTATGACATGTTATTGAAAAAATCTAGAATTATAATTTATTTGAATTTGATTCTATGATTTTTTCCTTGATTAAAAACATCTATTGGTGTTATTTATTGCTGAGTTATGGTCATATATTTTTATATACGAATTATGGATCATGGACATGGGTTTATGATTTTGATGTTTTTATTGAAAACTAAAGTTAGAAATCATTAGGAAATTAGATTTCCATATTTTTGTGATTAAAACGTAATTTTTTGATGCCCAAATGGATGGGAATATGTGCGGGTTGCATTCGGGTCACAACCGGGTCTCACATACCCGTTTGGATGTCCAAACGGGTGAAGAAGAAAAAGAAAAAAAAAAAGTTTCAGTGGGAAGAGTCGAACCTGTGACCAAAAGGTCACAGGCCCATGCTCTGACCACTAGACCACTTCAATGGTTGGTTGCAGGAATAAGATATTTTAAATATAATCTTTATTATTCTGTTAAAAAAAAATTTTTTTTTGATTTTTCCCTTGGGAAGAATCGAACCTACATATTGTGACCTTCTGGTTGCAGGCCCATGTTGTGACCACTGGAGCACTCTGTGGTATATGGAAATTATGAATAAGACAATACTATAAATACTATAAAGTAGTTCTCATTATTAAAATAAAAAGGGTGGTTGCTAGGGTTCGAACTCGTGACCATATGGATATAAGTCACGCGCTCTGACCATCAAGCCATCAACTGCTGTTGTGTTATTTTGCAACACAACAATATTATAAACTATTTAGAGTTTTATTCTGTTTAAAAAAAATAAAATTCAGAGGTGCTGGAAGGTTTTGAACCTGAGACCTTCAGGTTAAAGGTTAGGTAGTCTGACCAATTGAACTATTCAAATTGTTTAGTTGTAAAATGTATTATTTATATATATGATACTTCCAGTTTGTCATTTGAACATTTATATATATGTTTGTGACTTTTCTGTAATTATTAATGTATGTGATCTGTATATATATATTTTAATTATAGAGTAGCCGCAGCATCTTTAATTAAAATATATATTTATATGTGTGTGTACAGTATTCTGTAATTTTGAGATCATCTATAATGTAAGACATTAATTGTTAATTATAGCACTTCTAATATAATAAATTTTATCCCACAGGAATTTTTATTATATTATATTGTGTGATTAAAGGGATGAAATATTAAATTATATTCCTTAATTTACATCTAGAATTAAGGAAAGGAACATGATTTAATATTTCGTCATTTTGATTATATAAATTTATATGAATTTATTTGAATTAGGAATTTAGCCTACAGGCAATTTCTATGTCATGTAATTCATATTATTACTATGTTTTGCATTGGTAAAACATAATAAATATTAATTTGCCTCAAATTTTGATATAAGCGTGTATGTAATTATTGGTGCAGTTTTTCAACCTATGAATTTGCATGATATGAAATGTGACATTCCCGAGCTCAAGGGTAACAACTATAAGTTGTGTCAAAGAGAGAATTCTCCTTCATATGGGGTGGATGGACATTGATTATGCTATTAGGAATTGTGACGAACCACCCCAAGAAAAAGAAACTAGCCAACCTAATGATGTTGAGTTTTATGATACACATCTAGATGTAATAAGAGACAGTTATATACTGAAAAACAACATCTCAACTGACATTCGATGTTAGTGATTCGAACAGTATAATAATGGCCTTCAATAGCTCAAGTTAGATTTTTATACTGATCGACAGAACCCCGTAAAAACCTTTCAGGATGCACCCTAATCATGAAAGTCTCTACCAGAAGCTCACCAAGTATCAAAGGAGTGCGTGAACACATCATGATCATGAGGGACATAGCGGCTCAACTAAAAAATCTTGAGGTTACAATTGCTGATTCTTTTCTTGTGCACTATATTCTGAACTCTCTACCACAGCAGTATGGGCCTTTCAAGATCTCTTACAACACACATAAGGACAAATGGTCCATCAATGAATTGATGACCATGTGTGTGCAAGAGAAAGGAAGGCTACTTATGGAAACTGGATAGAGTGTGCATCTGGCAACTCACAGGAAAGAACAAGTACAGTCAAGCCAAGAAGAAAAGAAAGGAAAAGATATCTCCTCAAGGAGATATTAAGAAGGAATCCAAGTGCTTCTTCTGTAAGAAAAAGGGGCACATGAAGAAGGATTGCCACAAATTTCATAACTGGCTTGAGAAGAAAGGTAACCTAATCTCATTTGTATGTTATGAATCTAATATGACAGATGTTAATCATAACACATGGTGGATTGATTCTGGTTCTACAATTCATATTACGAATTCCTTGCAGGGCTGGAATCTGACCTTATTGGGAATGGTATTATGTTTGATGGTCTTTTTCAAATTAATTTGCAAATAATGCAACATTAAGTAATTTGCATGTTCAAAATAATGTTGGTATTAAAAGATGTGTTATAAATGAGGATTCCTCTATAAGAGACAGGAGATTGGGACACATCTCCATTCAGAGAATCAAGAGATTAGTGGATGATGGAGTACTTACTACAGACTGAGCATACATTAGAGACCTACGGCAGCCTGACAATAGGTAAGCAGACCAATATGTCGAAAAAGGGAGCCAAGAGGAGTTCAGAATTATTAGAAATCATACATACTGACATATGTTGTCCGAATATGGACACATATTGTCAAAAGTATTTCATCACCTTCATAGATGATTTCTCATGATACATGTATCTCTACTTGCTTGATAACAAAAATGAAGCATTAGACGCCTTTAAGGTGTTTAAAGCAGAAGTAGAGAAACAATGTGAAAAACAAATTAAAATTGTGAGATCTGATAGAGGTGGTGAGTACTATAGCAAATACACCGAAGATAGACAAGCACCTGGTCCTTTTGCAAGGTTTCTTACTGAGCATGAGATTCTTGCCCAATACACTACACCTGATTCTCCGAGCCAAAATGGTGTAGCAGAAAGAAGAAACCGAACATTATTGGATATGGTGCGGAGTATGCAAGCATGCTCAAAACTTCCAGAATCTTTGTGGAGTGAAGCTCTCAAGACGGTTGTGTACATATTAAACCGAGTTCCAACCAAGGCTGTCCCAAGGATACCATTTGAATTATTTAAAGGTTGGAAACCCAGTTTGCGACATGTACGCATTAGGGGATACCCATCTGAAGTGAGAGTTTATAACTGTCAAATAAAAGAAGTTGGACCCAAGGACCATGAGTGGGTATTTTATTGGATATCTTTGAAAGGTCTAAGGGATATAGATTTTCTTGTCCAGTTCAATTGTACAAGAATTGTGGAGTCAAGAAATGCAAAGTTTCTTGAGAATGACCTAATTAGTGGGAGTGATAGATAATTGGGTATTAGATCTGAAACAGAATATTCTGTTCCACAATCTTCCACTTCTAGTTATGGACGGACTATTGTTATTCATGACACTCCCCGAGATCAAGTACGTGTTGAACAACCAAGATTTGAAACTCCACAAACTAGCGATAATGATCCGGTACATGACATAGAAACCTGTCTCTTATACACATCTAATGTGTATAGACAGACCACATATTCCTCAGGAAATTTCTAATTTTCTTATTGAGAAGATCTACTCAAGTAAGAAAAACAGCAATTTCTGATGACTATATGGTATATCTGCATCTAGTTTGAGTATAATATTGGAGCCGAAAATGATCCTGAAAGGTTTTTACAAGTCATAAAATGTAAAAAATCTAACTTGTGGTACAATGCCATGAAAGAGGAGATAGAATCGATGGCATCGAATGGAGTCTGAGATCTTGTCAAGTTGCCTATTGGTGCAAAAACCATAGGATGTAAATGGGTTTTCAAAACCAGAATCCAGAAAGACTCATTAGGCAACATCGAAAGATATAAAGAGAGACTTGTTGCCAAAGGATTCACTCAAAAAGAAGGAATCGATTATACAGAAATCTTTTCTCCTGTATCTATGAAAGATTCTCTTCGAATTATTATGGCATTGGTTGCTCATTTTGATTTGAATTTGCATCAAATTCATGTGAAAACGGCGTTCCTTAATAGAAATCTAGAGGAAGATGTTTATATGAAACAACCTGAAGGATTTTCCTCTAGTAATTATGAACATTTAGTTTGCAAACTTAAAAAGTCTATATATGGATTGAAGCAAGCCTCCCGTCAATGTATTTAAAATTTCATGGTGTAACCTCTTCATTTGATTTTGAAGAGAATATCATGGATCAATGTATATACCACATCTATACAATGATATGGAAGACATGGGTGAGGCATCTTATGTCATTGGCATAAAGATCCATAGAGATAGAACTCGATGCATTTTGGGTTTGTCTCAAGAAATCTATATTAACAAAGTTTTAGAGAGGTTTCGGATGAAAGATTGTTCACCAAGTGTGGCACCTATTGTGAAGGGTGACAGGTTCAATTTGGACCAATGTCCGAAAAATGACTTTGAGCGGGAACAAATGAAAAATATTCCATATGCTTCTGCCGTAGGAAGCCTAATGTATGCTCAGGTCTGCACAAGGCCTGACAGTGCATGTTGTTGTACACATCTTGATGAATATATCAGAGTAATCACAGGTATGGACCACTAGAGAGCTGCAAAGAAGGTAATCTAGGTACCTTCAAGGAACAAAAGATTACATGTACCAGAGACAGGTATGTGGAGCTGTGTCTTGAAGAAGTGCTAAACAAACTTTGATTGCAACCTCTACTATGGAAGCTGAGTTCGTTTCCTATTTTGAGGCAACTTCGCATGGTGTATGGTTAAAGAGTTTCATGTCTGGGTTTAGAATTGTAGATTCTATTTCTAGGCCAGTTGAGATTATTTTCTGTCTCTTATACACATCTAGATGTGTATAAGAGACAGCTAAGAGTGGTAGTCGAAGTTTCGACATCAAGTACTTAGTCATTAGAGAACGTGTTAAAGAAAATAAAGTGGTCATTGAACACGTTAACACTGAATTGATGATTGCCGATCCCTTGACTAAAGGCATGCCACCAAAGTTTTTTAGGGATCATATAGTTAGAATGGGACTTGGTTCCATGATATGACCTCATTTTACATGTACGTACATTTAATATTTTCATTGAAACTCTTATTCAATTGTGTTTTTCATATTCAGTTGCGCATAGTTATTTAGTTATTTGAGAAAACACAGTACTTAAGTGGGACCTATAATAAGCATAAGGCTTATTTATTAAGGTATGTTATCACATAAAAGTTTAGTGTTGAAGAGACATAATGCATAGTAATACATGGAAGACAATACTTGTTTCTTAGAGGACTTGTCGCCATGATTATGTATTTTGGATCTTACTTGTGAGATTTGATAGTTTGTATATCAAATGAAATATGTGGATCAAGTGGGAGAAATGTTGGAATTTTTGTAATTATCCTATGTATTAAAATAAGAATACAATAAAAGTCTCCGGTCCACCTCTAGATGTGTATAAGAGACAGGCTAAATATCTTGTGATAATTATCACATTGTGATAATAATTACACTTGTGATAACTACTTATTCTTACGGCTTACGTTTCTGATGGGGAAAAATGTTATAAGTATACAGAGTATTTTGGGTCCTTAGGCCTGACATTCTACCAAAAAAATACACCATCGTATCAGATTGTCTAGGTTTAGAAGTACCCAAATAATTATTTTTCTGTCTTATTTCCTTTTATTTCTTTTATTTGACAGTGACCCAACAACATCAATGGCTGGAGGTACGTTCGTCGATTTTATTCCGCATTTGATATTCTGTGATATTATTTATGCACAGATTAAATTCGTTTTTTATAGATTAAGAAATATATCATATAATTCCACCGCGATTCAAATTGGTAAATGCAAATCAATCATCTCCTTATGCTCAATGGGTACTGTGTGCTGTGTAATGATGCGGGACAAATCTATTAGAATAGAATATGGACAAATTCTATTAGAATAGAATATGGATAAAATCGAAGGATATAGTACTTTATCATATTGGCATTTCAAAAGTATTAGGCTTCTAAAGATTAGAATTAGGACAAGTGAGATAGAAGGATATATTGATTTGGATTTCAGATATATAATAGAATTTTATATATTCTACTATTTAATAGGGCAATTTTTGACAACAATTAATGAAAAGATTGTTTTAGTCCAGTTCTTCCAATAAAACTCTTTTGGCTTAGATTTGAGCATAGCTTCCCTATTCAAGGTTTTTTTTTTCCTAATAAATCAAATCTTTGATCATGGATTAAAATAATTTTTTTTATTTCTCACTAGATCCACCGGCATCATTTGATATTAAAGCTAAATGCAGTCATTAACATGTCAGCAAGAATTGAAAGAAATCAAGCAACAAGTTGAGTGATTGTCCAACAGGTTAGATCAGTTCATGAATCAGAAAATTTTGAAAGTTCATGACGAGACTCAAGATGTCTGTCACAAAACTTCAGACATGCTTAAAGGTAGTCATGGAAATAAAGTATTTTCTAAGGAATTGAAAGTTGATATCTGGGAGAACATTCCAGATTGGAACTTACCGCCAATATATGATGAAAATGATATTGTTTGCCTTAATTCTCTATCTACATCTCTAGAACTTCAAGAAGATAAAGTATTTTTAGAAACTACCGAGCAAGTTGATGGTAATGCAATCTACTGTGAGCAACTGAAATTATTGTTTCCTTCTGAGACTACTACAGTGACGAATTGAATATCAATTCCTTTTGGCACGTTCTGACAACCAATTATGCAATCACTTGTGGGGAATTGCAAACTAGGATGTTGTAGTAAAATTTTATTAAGGTTCTTAAATCCGTGAGTTTATGGGACTGCACAACTAAAAGATTTTCTAAGTTCCAAACACAAAATTGCATCATCCTACTCCTGGATGAGACAAATAAAGATTAAATGGAGAGCCTTGAATGGATATATTTTTAATCGTAGAAAGTAAATCTAAGACTTGAAGATCAATTCTAGTTTTCTCCAAATCACGGAGAATTGATGCCAGACATATTCTATTAGAATATGATATGGATAAAATCAAAAAATAGGGTACTTATTTGATTGGTATTTAAGAAGCATTAGGCTTCTAAATATTAGAATTATGATAAGGTACTTATCTGATTGGTATGATCAAATGTATTCGGTCGGAGGGACTTTCTCGATTTGAACTCATTAAGGTCAGAAGTTCTAACTATGAAATCATGAACCTCCAATTATAATATATATATATAAACCACCAAGCAATCAATATATATTACTAAGTCATCAAACAATCAGTAAGATACACTATAAAGTTTACGGGTCATATTTATATATATTTCTACTCTATTTCTCTTTGTGTTACACCTCGTGCATCATCACTAAGACTCTTTGATTTCAATTCCAAAAAAATGCGAATGTCGTAGCTAGATTTGCAATTTTCGTCGAAGGTTGGGTTAAGTGAAAGTTGTGCTTCCGCCTGTGCCTTAGATGAATATTGAGCAGTTACTCTTTTTTGTACAGTGATATTTTTAGGGGGAATTTTATAATTCCGTTGATGAAATCATTAAAGTATAAATATTTAAAATACAAAAAAAATAATTTATTAAAAAAATTATAATGAACAGAAATCTACTTATATAGCGATACAAAGAACATTATTATCCCTTCGACAAAAAAAAAAAAAAAAGGGTATAAAATGTAGATGTTCATTGGAACTGTTTGTTCATAAGTACATGATAATAAAGAACATTGGAACTGTTTGTTTGATGTATACGAGTGACTAGTGGGCTGTGGATATGCTGCCTGGAACCCTTTTTATTGTGAAAAGAAATTGATTATTAAGAACATTGATTTTGTGCTTGACGCGTAGCAGATTCACTCATAACCTACTAAAGATTCAAAGTTCGATGTGGTCAATACTTGTTTTTACACGTGCTTGCACTATGTGAGTCGGGAAAAATTCTCAAGAGTATAAATTCTTTGACCCTAATTAATTCATGTAAGTGAATTAAAGTTAAAAAATTTATCTTATTTATTATAAATTAAATTTACTTAAGAATTTTTTGTGAGCCAGAAAGTACTTGTGTAAGTCACAAGTTGCTGCCTCTCTGGTGAAAACTGGTTGATTTCTTGCTCAGCACCTTTGTTAATTCTGCGTGACCATTTTAATAGTGTCTTTGGCTAGTCACAGGGTGACTAACAGAATCTTTAGATGCTGTTATGCAACAAAATATCATGCGGATTACTCTGCTTTTTGGTAACGTATTTTATTGAGTCCCATTATTATAAGATAAGTGGTGTAGATCTATTTCTGTTTTAAACTACCATTTTAAATTCAATACATTTTGAATTTCGAGGTTGGCATCTTATAGGAGTTTTCCACGACTATGTTCTTCTTCCTTGCGCCTAGGGACCTTCAATTGGTTAAATTTTATTGCTAGTTAAATCACACTAGACGTCCTTAAACTCTTGTTTGAGATTCTAGATTATCCCTGAATTTTTAAAGAACAAATTAAGCCCTTAAAATAGGTGGTTTTAAATTATACTGGTCCCAATTCTAGTCAAAATTAAGGGCAGCTATTGTAACTTTTGCCGCTAATATAAGAAAAGGGAAATTCTCTCTCAAGTATTTAGATGTTATGTAGAACTATTTGATCCACCGCGAAAAGTTTTTATATTTTTAATTTTTCTCACCTCAAAACTCGACATAAGATTTTCTGTCCTACATTTTGTGAGAATCTATTTCTGTCACACTATTGAATAAAAAATTAAGATTCTGTGAAGTAATTTTAGTGAAAGAATTTTGATTATTCATTTAGTACTATAATAAGAAATAACACAAAATATGAGATAAATGATCCTTAACCTTAAAATTGACTTCTTTAGGTGTCTTTTCGAAACAATTCTAAGGAAGGATGCCAAGTCAGTGCGATCAATAGGAATCGGAATTTTCTTTTGCACACGAACACCTTAACAACCTTGTCTATCAACATTCAACTTCAATTCGTCCCTGTCAAATCCCAACCTTATTCGAACTTTCTATAGTAATTTAGATCTTTACAAAAGAATTAGTTACACCCTTTAAAAAAAAAAAATGCTACACAAAATCTCTTATATATGTTAAAAAGTCACACTAACCTAGTTAGTGGCAGATCTAACAATATGTACACATCATATTGCGAGGAATTACCTATAATTTTTAAGAAAATTTTGAGAGGCAAAACCTAATTACCTAAAAAATATAATTCAAAATATTTACTTTTTTAGAAGAGAAAATTGCAATTTTCATAATTTTGAAAACAGCTACCCTGTCCATCCCTAGAACTATTTGTAAACCTTGTGTTGATGGCCACTAGAAAGACCCTTCAGGCTAAAGGTCAGAGAGTTCAAACTACTCTTCAATATTTCCCTTATTCCCTGGTTCGTCTCTTACATGTAATTCTCTTGGGAACCTTACATTATAAATTTATAATGGATAAGCAATCAAATTTGTAATGCATGTGGGAGGCTCGCGTTTATGTGAGGTAAACTTTGATATGTAATGAAATACTACTTTGATATATATATATATATATATATATATATGAAAGAGAAAAGGGAAAGAAAATGTATCAGCATAATCTTTTAAATAACCTTACTCAATTTCACTCCAACTAGCATAAAAACTTTGGCCCAAAGTATCGACAATTACCTTTTACTAACCATATACCAAGAACCATTCCAAGTACACTCTGCTAATTAAAGGATGCCGCTATTTTGTGAATATTGCTCTATAGGGGGAAAAGAGAGAGAGAACATAGTAGGCTTTCTTTAGAAAAATGGAACACAAAATCCCAAAATTTATTGATTGTGATAAATATGATACAATTTCTTATTTATTTAAGAACCGATACATGTACAACTAAATGTACAATAATATCCAAAAATTTTATGTGGGTTAAATTAATACTTTTTGTATTTTCAGAACATCTTCTCACACAAATAAAAATATGAAAGAATTAAATATGTTTTTATGGGAAAAAAAAAAAACATACACCCTATTTTCCAAGCTCCTTTTTTTGAAATCTGCCCTATTTATTTAATTATTCGAGAAATCTATATTGCTTTACAGATATAAATCTCTTTTTTTTTTTTTTATTTATCTTCTACATCGTTTTGTCGCTTTATTTTTGTTATTCTTTTACAGTGACTTACTTTCATCAAATGGTGGGCAACAGCCAAAGTTTATTTTATACCCTGAGTATTTACGTGTGTAAACTCATAAAAGAATTTCATATTAGTATTCTGATTGAGATTTCTGATTTTGAAATTAATACACTTAGGTAATCTACAAATTTCCAAAATTATTCTCATTCATATTCAATCTATTTTTATTGTTTAGCAGATAATTCTAAAACTTCAAAACTTATTGACTAGACAACATTAAAGTTATGCTAAAATGCATGAAATATACTAATTAAGCCACATTGAGCAGCTGATGCTATGTTTCCTTCCGTTCTTAGAAATATTCGTGTCCAAATAAAGAATAGATGTGAATTTAGCATGAAAGGACATAGATTTAGCCCCTCCCTATAGAAAACTTTAATGTATATATCCTTAATTTTTTGGGTGCTACTTTGTACTCCTCAACTTGTAACCATTTTTCATATTGTATCTCAAAATTTTTTCGTTTTGATCTTTGCACTCTAATATTTTTTATTTTTTTTTGCCACTTGCAATTATTAAAAGATTCTATCAATTTACTGGCTTCGGTTAATAGTTAGATTGAAGTGGAAAGAAAAAAATATTAAGGTATAAAGTGATTAAAAAAAAAAGTTCGGAATGAATGCTACAAGTTTGGGATGCAAGGAAGAACTAATCCAAAGAAAAATGAAGATCAATTTGGAAAAATAAGTAGGTTAGCAAGGGAAAGCTTAGATATCCTTCATTGGAGATTCCATCAAGGAAGTTAAATTTATTTTAGTTGATCTTGATGGTTGGAAATATAGAAAAATGAGAATTTGGAATGCAGTTATGCACGCAAATGTGTTATTTGAAAATGAGGTTCAATCTTGTAATGTATATCTTGCGTGCATGAATGGTTTAAGTCTCTTAGATGAGGTAGAATGCTTAATACATGGGAGATAATTTCACAAATTTTCTTGAGATTTATGATAATATCACTTAGTATTCTCGAATTTTTAGAAATATTACTTCCCCTCTCTTATAGATGGATCCCATCTTTAGTACCAAATAGAATGAAAAGATATAAATACCCTTGGTACTTTAAGGCAATACAAAAACTGGTAATCTAAAAAACCTCAGCTGATTTTTTTTTTTTTAACAATTTCACTTAGCACCCTTTATGTTCCAAACAAATTTGGCCAACATTTTATTACAAAAATATATGAACGCTAATGTGTTTGTGTCTCTCATCAAACAAAAATCTAAACACGAAACATACCGTATATTGTAATAGAATAAATATAATTTATATTTTTTTTTGGGAGAATCACAAACTCATGAACCAAAAAAGTTATGTATTTTCGTTAAAAAAAATTTGTCAACTAATTTAAAAAAATATGTGTGGAAACACACCATTTAATATAATAAATAAATTTCATTGGCACTGTATCTAGGAAGTCACAAGCTTGAAATGGAAAACTAAAAAAATGTATTTTCGATAATTCATTTGCAAAAATGTATGTGCATGTAATGTTATTATTCGTGCCAATTTGAACAAAAATTTGGAACACATAAAAATTACTCTATATTGCAATAAAAAAAATATGATTGATATTCCTTATGTATATTGAATAAAAAATTAGAACACATAGAAATACATTACTTATAATAATGAAAATATTATTGGTATTTTGTTTAGTAAATCACAAACTAATCATACTTCTAATGTTGGTTATTATTGTATGTGGAATTGATGGTTAGAATGAAGAAAAAATATAAATAAATAAATAAATAAAATAAAAGATCCAAAATTATGCTTGACTTTTCACATTGAACTCTAAACTTTTTATTGAATACTTAGTACCCTAATATTTTTTTTTATTTGCCACTTTAGTCCAATAGTTAACAAAACCATTGAATTGATGGAATTTTCAACTCTAATTTGACTAGAGTGTTGAGAAAAAAAATTATGGTGTAAAGTATAGTGGAAAAAAGTTCAGAAAGTAATGTGAAAAATGGTGACAAGTTAAGAAAAAATTCTTATATAGACCAAGGTGTATGACCCCAAAATATATCTTGTAATCCATATTTGTTTACATCCTCCAATTCCTTTTAAAATTTTAAAAATTAAAAAATATTTGATCCACAAGTTAAAGGATGTGAAAAATATAACCATAAAGTATATGATGGGGTTATACACCTTGATCCATATAAAAATTTTCTCAAGTTCATTAGTGCAAATTAGATTATAGCTTTAGAAACTGTGCAAGAGGAGAGTTACAGAATGACCGTGCTCCAACCCGTAATCAACATCCATTTTTATTGACGTTTGAATTATGCGATTTTAGCATGTGGTTGCATTGGGCAACTTCTAATGATAAGCAATGTGAAATATTGGTAAATGAAGAATGAGAAATTAAGCTACTATGAAAGGGGAAAATGGAAAAAGATAGATGGAGAGTGAGATACAAAATCATATAACTAAAACATATATGTAAGATTTTCTTTCTGTGAGATGGTAATTCAAATTTGAATTTAGTTTCTAATTACGTATCCTTTAGCAGAATGAGATGCAACATCAGTATGGTATTACTTTTAGAATTATAGTATATTTATACAAAATGACAAAACTATTAATGTATAAATATAGAAGAAAAAAAGAAATTCGACTAAATATTTAAAATTTGTGAGTTGGTGATTCAATACAATTTTACCATATAAATTAATTTTAATAAATAATTTTGAATTTGTAATCTTATAAATAATTTTCTTTAGAATTATTAGTTGGCGAGTTGTTAAAAGCGACATAAAGTAATAAATTTCTGTATGTTCGTTGAAATCAAATAATCAAATTAACTCTTTCAATTTATACGTATAGCCTTCATGTATCCATATTCCGTACTAAATGATGCATTAGGGCTGCACTATTTTTTAAATAATATTTTTGAAAAATTTCTTTAATATTTTTTTATCACTTTTAATCTCACATATATCACATTTTAAAAAAAAATATTACAATACTTTAATATTCCATATATATATATATATATATAATATACTACTACTTCATAAGATGGTACTACTTCGACAACATTAAAGCCAAGTTACTTAGAGCAACACTAAAGAAAAAAATATAGTGCATATTTGCTATATGGCAATGTATCACATCAATAGTGGTGAAAGAAAAGCAATTGTCAGAAAAGCTTTGGAATTATCATCCCAGAATTTATAATTTCCCCTTATTTGTGTTCCTTTTTGCTTTAGAATTTAATAACATATATAGAAAATTTGAAATGTGGACCTTTTACTACAAGAATAAGTCATCTCTCATGACTTACATAATTTTAAAAATCACAAATACAATTATATTGTGACACTATAAGTCTAAAAAATTAATAATTCTGAATCATAAATAATAATACTTTTATTTACAAGTTACAAATAATTTTTAATTTTATAAACGGTGACCCTCATTCAAAAGTATCACAAAACAAAAATGTGATATGAAAATTAATTTTGTTACTCGGCAATTCTTGTAGGATTGTTTATTTAGGTAGATCCAATTTTTGGTCTCACTTGTAGACCCTGTGGTGTGGATTAAATTTTAGAGAATCTATGATATCAGCTGATGTAAGCAGAATTTTTTAACACATTTAATCCTGACCATAGGATTTACAGATAGAATTAAAGATCAGATCTACATAAATATTTTCCGTTCTTATAGTGCTTGTCTTTTCAACTCTCTCCTCCTATATAAGCCAAGCAATCCTTCGGCTTCCCACACAAATTTTCATAGCAACAAGATATCACATATAGCTTCCGTGACCCTCATAGATTAAATTTTTTGCACGCCCATTGCCAATTTAGTTTTTTTTTTTTGTTTTTTGTTCTTTTTGTACAAGCAATGGAGGGAAATGCTGCCAGCATGAGGGAAACCCTCTTTGATCAGGTTCTTTTTTGTGTGATTAATTGTTTTTTTGTACCCTTGATAATAAAATTAATTCTTGCCATCCTGAGTTTGCAAAATGATAAAACTCACTCATTTTTATTATTGAAAGACAAATGCTAGGGTAAGCAACCGAAATGACATGCAAGGAAAATGGGAGGGTTGCAATGTCTCTCATACGCAGATGTTGATATGAAAATTTTGAGTTAGGGTTAGTCTGTATGGTACCGTATCGTCCAAAATAAAAGTTGGACATCACGCATAGTACTTACGTCTCGGATCACTTGAAAATAAAATGAGACAGGGCTTTGTCCCTTGGAATAGGGTCCGACGCTCAAATTAGTACTTAGACCAGAAAGTAAAATTCAATAAGAATTCTAAGGTTGAATAATTAGGAAAATAATTAATTGAATCTGACCTGTCACTTTGATATTTATATCTGAAATCGATGAATCGATTGATCCGTAGGTCGAATATATAATACTTAATCCATTCGGGCCCATTTGAACCACACGGGTAAAATTATTAAAATATTCTTAGTAGACCCGAGTTTGGAGTCACGTATAATATTGTCATTGGGTATATTATATTGACATCATCAACATTGTTTGATGGATATTTATCTAGTCATTCTACCGCTCAATAAGACATAATTCTCACTCCTCTCTTCCTTACCTTGTAAGCATAACCAACACTTATGTAGTAAACTTAAAACTCAGGATGGCAAGAATTAATTAGATTTTATTATTTTAGATACATAATTTTCAATATCACAGTATATATGATGCTACTATTACTCTAACAAGCAAATAGCCTTGTGTCTATTAAAAATTTTGTTGATTAGTCCCTTGTGTGTGTTTGGGCAAAAGCCCTATTGATTACTTCGTGTTGAAAGGGTAACAAAAGGGATAATTATCTGCAGAGTTTTTAAAAATATAAGATGTTAAATTTTTTACTCTGCATGAACATGGTAAGGATAATATTATCTCTACCAAAACTTCATGGAATGCATCTTTTTGTGTACTCCAAATATTGCAAATTTTTGTTCAAATTATATTAAAATCTAATAGCTAATTTAAGGAGGCGTCGACTCCTTTGGACACAAATATTTTTAATATTTTCATATATAGCCAATTAATTAAAAGCACATCATATTGGAATCTTGACTACATAAAGCTTTTGTTACATTAATCCCGGTGAATAAATATCAAGTATAACACTTTCACCTCTCTAGCTATATGTATTTATGTAAATGCACCCTTTGATTTGTGAATCTAAATTATTGTGTTTTAATTTGTAGGGATATCTTGATGAACAGTTCATTCAGCTTGAAGAATTGCAAGATGATGCTAACCCTCACTTTGTGGAGGATGTCGTCAAAGTTTTCTACACTGATTCAGCAAGATTGATCCGCAACATAGAAGCGGAAATGTGAGAAACTCTCATTTTAATTTTAATTTTTTCATTTTCATTCGAGAAAGAAAAAAAAAAGATACTTAAATACAACTAGAAAATATTTCTACTAGTAAACTGAAATTTTAAACCACAAAGGATAATGAATAGTTTGAAATAAAAATATAACGAATGACAAATACTTTTGTTCTAGGGTTAATTGCAATTTGCATCCTTTAACTATCATCATAAATTATCAATTGTAGTAATTAATTACCTTATTTACTATTAATTTGTAGCTCTTTGCTCAAATCTATAAAAGGTTATTTAATTATGATAGTTATTTTTAATGAAAAACACTTCAATACTAATAGATGGATATATGTATTTTAGTAAATAAACAAAAGTAAACTACAAGTATTAATGCCTTTATATTAAAAAATATTCTAAAAAGATTATTGCTTTTCAATTGATTTAAACAATGTAACAAAAATTGATAATATAGAATACTAAAATGCTAAAACTAATAGTTTAGAGGACAAAGTGCAAATCAATTATAGTCCGTGCATCATGCATGGGTGCATATATTTCAATGAATCCTTTTTATATGCAGGGGAAAACATCCTATTGATTTTGAGAAGCTGGATGATGCTATGCACAGGTTCAAGGGTAGCAGCTCAGGGTAAATTCAAAATTATTTGGAAGAAATGCAGAATATTGCACAAATAGCAAGAACCATAAAATTTATCTACTCCTATCATGGAAGAGCAAAGCACGGATATATATATATATATATAAATGATATCCTAAAAGAGTCTTTTTCTTCTTTTTCTTTTCCTTTATGAAAAGAAAACATTTCTCTAAACTGAAGCATTTTTCTGAATGCAACAGGCATTGAATTTCCCACAAATGTCAACACGAGAAATGCAACACATCCTACTCCAAACAATTATTATCAAGCTTTATTTAATGTAAAAAAAAAAAAATTTTTTTGAATTACTATACAAGAGAATAATATAAAATACATCCTATTTATGAGTGCTATCTTGATTATCCTATCTATAAAATTTATTTTTATTTTCTCAAATATTAGAAGCATGACTAGTAATTTTTTTTCCCTTGTTTTTTTTTTTTGCTTTTGTTTTTATTTGGGCTGGAGGGACAGGGGAATGGATAATGTGTTGACTATTTTTGGTAAATTGGGATCCTCATGGAGGATATTTTAAGGTCTTACAAAAATTTATTGTACGATTTTCACATATTATTAGAGTTTAATTTATACAATTACAAATATTCAAATTTCAAAGTCACCATCTCTCAGTCCATCTCAAAATATTCCAACCAATATGCATCCATTGAATATAAGAGACACTCCTAAAGCTAGGCTGTAAGCAACCAAAGTCGTTGTCTTTCTCAATTATTTTTGTATATAGTGCATTTATATAAAGTGATAAATAAAATTGATTGATGTGTCACTAGATTCAGAAAAAAAAAAAAAAGAAATATGGTCGAAAATATAAAATTAGGGATCGTAATTTGATAAAATTGCCACGTGAACTGATTTTAAAAAATTATTTTGAAATGTGATTTTGTAAAGTATTTTCATTTAACATAACATGTTTCCAGTTTCCTACGTGAGAGAATATAAACAAAACTCAAAAGCTTATCCAAGATATTCCAGCCCGAGCGAATCCTCTCCGTTCAAAAAACGACTCTATTTGGACCGTGTTTATTATTTATTATTCTCAAAATATTAATTTACAATTATTTTACAACAGTTACCTTTTAATTTTACTTATATCACATATCAAAAAATTTATTGTAATAATTATTTTAAATAATATATCGAATAGTATTAGTCCGGGCGTACTCCTTCCAATTTTATAAACTTGCGCCAAATTATAAAGATAGTATGGCAAGCTAATGTTATAAATCTTACTCTCTTATATAGACCTAACATCTGCATGCACGCACGCAATCACGCATGCATGCATGCACGCACGCACGCACGCACATATTCTGGAAACAGTTCACGATTCAACTTCTAATTATTATTCAATGTCTCGTACATTTGAACATTTTGAAGAGAAAAATTATGATTATTTTTTAGGTTTCAAATGTTTAAAAAATAACGTTCAACTTCCTAACTTTTGAATCTCTTTTTTTTAATCACCTTTTTCATACAATTTAGAGACGATTAAAAATCTCATGCACAAAAATCTTGTACAAATGCACGGGTTAACATCTAGTGAAGTTTAACCGCAGAAGATGACACCGGAAATTCGACTCAAATTATCTAGAGCTTTTTTGGTTAAACATTGATTGACCTTCTCCAAATTATTTATCATATACATTCAATTATAATGCACTTATTTTCTTTGAACTTTTTGAGATAACTAGAATTGGTGCCAAAAAGGTTAAGAACGAATGTACACAATTCCAGGACTACTGCAAGGAGAGGAATGCTGAAGGGTAAATGTTGTTCTCAACATCTTTGCTTATATTTTTGTCTCTAGTATTAATATTGAATGATATATTCTGCAGATGCTTTAGGGCATTCCAAGTAGTGAAGCAAGAGCATGAAACTCTAAAGAGGAAACTTGATACTTATTTTCAGGTGTTTTTCTAATTTCTCTCACAGATACACATATGCTTGTGTGCATACACAGTCTCGCCCTTCTTTTGTTGAGTGTATTTTAAGCCACAAGCATAAATATTTTCGCAAAATACTTTGGCATTAACTGGAGTACAGTGGGATCAACTTAGTCTATATTGTTGATATTTATGTACTAATTTTCTATCTCACACAATAAATATTTGACATGTTTATTTTTACATCGTAATATAGCCTTTTTCCGTTTTGTATCCTAACTTATACTCGATTCTCATTTTATACCATTCATACTCATTTTTTGGACATATTTTATCCTAAACTTTTAGATTTATCCCATTTTAGTCCAATTTTTAACATCGTTGTCAAAATTAACGGAAGGTAAGTAAGTGCATATCATGCACTTATTTAGGGGCGTATTGCACTAATACAAGTAGTTCTGACTAATTTCATTTTACACCCCCTAGCATATGATCAATTCTCACTTTGCATCCCCAATGTAAATTTTGAAAACATTCCATCCCTAACTCTTAGATTTGTCTTAGTTTAGTCCAATTTTTAATAATGTTAAAAAATTTGACGTATATTTTCGCTTTAGGTGCATGGTGTATAAAGTTGGAACATCCGTCAACTTTGATAAAAGTGTTAAAAATTCGATTGAAATAGATAAATCTGAGAGTTCAATGTGTAATATGTCCAAAAAAAGTATAAGGTACAAAATAAGAATTGCGTACAAGTTAGAGGATACAAAATGCAATAAGCCCTACTAATATTTATAAATAAGCATTAAGATTATTAGTAAGACAAGAGATTAATATGAGAAATGAGAAACAGATCCTTAGCAGCAATTAACCCTAACATTTATGTATTTATTCTTTGTCTCACTCACACACGTGTGTGACGTGTATATTCTAACATAATAATATTTATAAATATTCAGATCGTAAGATAGGAGATTAGTATATAAAATGAGAAAGAAATTCTTAGTGACAATTAACCCGACTTTTCAACTTAAGAAATGCGAGAAAATAAGTAGTACAATAGAAATGATCCTCACTAAAAACATACCTAAGCTCTCTCTCACTCTCTCTTTCTCTCTCCATCTCTCTCGTGTGCATGACTGTGCGTGCATAAGCGAGGAACAGACAAGAGTTAAAGGCTTGTGGAGACGAGACTAATAAAGATGTATACAGGTGAGGGGGTAACACAAAATGTAGATTAAATCTATTTTGTATGTTAACTTGTTATCATTACCACATTGCATCTCGAATTAATTTTTTGATCACCTTGCACCTTAATAAGTTTTTATTTTTTGACATTTCACCTCAAATTATGACGGAAGTTATAAAAGTAACAAAATATTCGTGAGTTTTATGTATGTTTCGTTAGTATATATTATGGTATTTAACTTAATATTTTTGTTTATCACTTCTTTGAAATTACACTAATAACGGATGTATAGAACTCACAAACATTTTTTTACTTTTATAGCTTTCGTTAAAATTTGAGATGAAGTATCAAAAATAAAAACTTTAAAGGACAAAGTAATAAAAAAAAAAATAGTTTAAGATATAATGTGATAAATAATGATAAGTTTAAAAGGTCAAAGTATATTTAACCCTAATATTTACTGTGTTAGAAATGACTTTTCAACTTGAGCTTAACCTTCTTGAATTATATTTTACCTTAGAAATGCTTTTCTTTTTTTGTTTGTTTTATTTGTTTGCAAATGGCTCTCAAAACTTCACGAGAACCTTATTCTTCTTATACGATCATCTCCCTCTATAGTTTTCATGTCCAAAAACCCAAATCATGTTTCCATCGCGACAAACTTTTAGAAGTAACCACGTATCGTTTTTGGAAAGGAAAATGATTTTTAAAATTACAAATTCCGAATCACTTATCAAAGTCAATTTATATGGTAAAATTATATTTAATTATTAACCATTAATTTCAAATACTTGATGGATTCGTTATTTATTTAGCAGATCTATTGACATATTAGTAATTTTGTCAATTTGTCACTTTATATAAATTCACTGTTTTAGAAAATATTTAGTTAGGTAGTTAGGCTTGGTCTACAAGATCCACTTTTAGACCTTGTGATTATTTGAGAAAAAACATTAATCGTAGGGATAATTTCACAAATCTCTCCTGAGATTTATATTAATATCACTTAACACCCCTTAAGTTTAAAAAATCTCACATATCTCTCCTAACTTTATATTTGGTGCAATAATTTCAACCCAAATAATCAAATATTTAATAAGAGAGAAAAGAAATTTGTATTCCATCATTACTCCTAGTAAACAAAATTTAATTTATTACAATGATTGACAAAATAAATAAAAAAAATTAAGGGTTTAAACAAAATTGTTAGAGAATAATATTAGCATGTAAGTTTTTATACTATTCACTAGTTAATATCGAAAAAATACATGTTATTTTTTGTTAGTTTACGAATTTGTTAGTTGTCAAAAAATATTAATCATATTCATTTTATTAATGAAAAATACATTTTAAATTTTTTTTACGAGTTTGTGTATTCTACATCTTATAATTATTTATTCAATTTGACATAAATAACTCACTCACACACTTTTATAAATGAGTTGGCAAATATTCTTTATCAAAAATTATACTTTAATCTTTTTAGTTTAGGAGTTTTTGATTTTCTGTACAAAATATTAATCGCATTTATTTTATTATAATATAATCCAAATTATTTTCCAATGAGACAAAAATAAGCATATTAAAGCACAGGTACATTTTCGCAAATAAATTTTTTAAAAAAAAGAGTTGTTAGAAAATTAAATGGTACAACAAGTGAAATTATGTGGGGGAGGTTTTTGATATATCCATTTATGTTGTTTTATTAAAGTACAAAGGGTACAAATATCATTTCATGCTGAATTGGGCCCCAATTACAAAAAAAGATGCGGTAAGTAAAATTTTTGAAAGTTGAAGGGTGCTAAGTGATACTAGAATAAATTTCGGGGGAGATTTTTAAAATTATCCCTTAAGCATATGATGTCAGATGATATTATTCATGTGAAATATACATGATGTCATCTAACATTACATGACCTATGTGATACAAGGTATATGTGTAAATCCGTAGATCAGATCTATCTCAATATTTTTTATATTTTTGTGCATGCAAGAATATTACTACATAATGCTCGTAACGCTTTCCATTGCTATTTCAGATGACAAGACGACATTGAGAATGAGCAAAAAAGGTTAAGGAAAATGAGCAAGCAAGCTTGGATTATTATGATGCTTCTTCAATATGATCAATGAGTATTAGCTAAACAAAACCACAGGAATATATCATTGGACGATATAGCATTTATCATGCTATAGAATCTCCAAAAATCGATATTAATATTCTGAAAGGTGTTATTTAGTTGTTACTATGAAGTTTAATAGCGGAGTCTAAAATTGGTTGTCAAGGCAAAGATGCATAGAGAAGTTGCAATTAATAGCAATATATAGAAGAAAAAGAAGCAGCTATAATTATGTGTATTCTGAATAATAGCAACTTAAATAATGAATTGTAGCTTCTGTTCTCCCCCGCCCTCTTCTTGAGAAGCACAAAATTGTACCCTTATATAATCTTATGTATGAGGATTAAGCAATATAACATGTCAAAGAAATTATTCCAGGCTATTTACAATTGATCAAATATGTTTTTTCTTTTTTCATTAAGTCTTTTTTAACTCCTTAATTCCACCAAAACTGCTAGTTCAAATTTAAAAATATGTATATCTTCCCTTATAATGTTTGCCTTCAATGAAATTTACCAATTCTATTACTCTGATCTTCTCGTCCAAGCAAGGGCTACTTAACATCATTTAAGACCCCACAATAATTGGATTATTGGGGAATAAGAATAAAGAATTGAATAATGAGATGCTAATAAATAAAGCGACTTAAACAGTTATAAATTAAATCAATTGTTTAAAATAAATCATGGTGGAAATTTAATGCCATAAATCTTCTATCTCACTTCTAATCTTTTATTCAACTCATTGTATGATCGATTTGTGTATTTTGATATAATGAATATTTGTAAGTTAATGTATACGGAACAAATATTTAACTTACAAATATTCAGTATTTGATATCAAAAGTAAGATAAAGGGCTAAAAACGAAATTTGAAAGTAGAGCCATGCAACATGAAAAGTACATGAATTCTCTTGCATGAATCATATAATGATCATATAAACATGAATTCTCTTGCATGAATCATATAATGATCATATAAACATGAATTCTCTTGCAACCGCATTAAAAGCACATGAAAAGTACATTTTATCTTTGAAAGAACAGCATATACAACGCGATATTAAACAAATATTTTGTGAAACTAGAAGAGTGAAAATGAATTTAAACACACGGGGCTTTAAACAGAAGGAAAATATTTAGGTAGGTCCGATTTTTAGCTTTATCTATAAATTTTGTAAAGCATTAAATTTTAAAAAATCTTACTTACATCAGCTGATGTCATAGATTTTTTAAAATGTAATCCATATCACAGGATAAAGATAAAAAAATCGAGTCTATCTAAGTATTTGCCTAAACAGAGAAGCATCAAGAAAAACAAAAGGAATATGTAACGAAATCGGAGGAATCTTGTTGAAGAAAAGTGAGAAACTGAAAAGCGTATATTCAAAGCAACCAGGACTAGATAAACTCATGAAAAAAGGTGGAGATTCGGTAGATGCTCTTTATTTGAAAAAGAAAAATTATACTCATAAAAGAGAGAAAGCAATGAAAAATTTGGCTACAAACGTCCATGAGTTTCTGTTAGTACGTAAGGAAAATTCTTTCATAGAGCCACGATTTATAATATAGTGTTATGAATCTTTTAATTCAAAAATCTCCATATCATGTACCGTATATATTACTTCACATCGTAACAAGTGGATGATGTAGAGATTTCTAAATCAAAAGGTAATAAACAGGATGGCCTGAAATAGAGGGGGCCATTTAAGACCAAATATGTTTTCACTCAGAATAGGTGAAAACGATTGAAATGAAAAGATCATGTCACTTAATTCAAGAATCTCCATATCATGTACCCTATATACTACTTCACATCGTAACAAGTGGATGATGTGGAGATTTCTAAACCAAAAAGTAATAAACAGGATGGCCTGAAATAGAGGGGGCCATTTAAGACCAAATATGTTTTCACTCATAATAGGTGAAAACGATTGAAATGAAAAGATCATATCACTCCAATTTTTTTTTTTTTTAAAAAGAAAAAAATTTACTCCAAATATATTTTTAATGACAGAATACAATAATGTAATATGATTCATGTAATCAATATTACTTAGTAGGAAACTAAAGTTTAATTTATTTGTTTGTTTGTTACTCTAAATACGTTTTCACCCATACTAGGAAAGAAAAACCATTACTGGTTCATCATTTGGTACCCTAAATCGAATTGGAATGTATATATTCATTTTCCAATGTTTGTTGGAGATGCTATTTAAATTTATATTAATTGAACTTGACTGCCCCTGATTATTTAAAATATATATATAATATAAGTCTTTATGTTATTTGACTTTTTAAATATTATTTTTATACCCATAAGGAATTTTAAGGTATTTTTCTTGAAAATAGAAAAATTGTTGAATTATATAAATTGCATATTTCATTGATGTACATGTTCATCCGATTGTATTATTTATTTGAACTATACAATAAGTGTTTTGTTTTGTAGAAAAATGTACACATTACCAATAAATACTAATGTAAAAAAAAATTAGTAACGTGACTATCCATTATATTTGTTGATGTTAAAAATATCGAGTCATTAGTTTAAGTCTCAAGTCTATCCAAAATTGGCAAGTAGTAGTACTCCAATCCAATGCAAAGATGGAGACGAGCGCCGAACTCATGCATCGCGGACCTGAGATAAAGAAAATGAGGGTGGCGCTTTGTCCACTAGAATAGGTTTCGATACTCAAATTAATATTTTAGAGTAGAGAGAATAATAAGAGAGAATTTGAGAGTTAAAAGAAGTAAATGAAATTATAAATGAGAATGCAACGAGAACTAACTTTGAAACTTTGCTATTTATAATAGTATTGATGGGTTTGGATAATTAACGGATTTAGTCTCTTAATTGGTCCATGAAGGACTTAATAGACTTGGGTTGAAGATTAGCTTAAGCTTAGATAAAAAATGACCGCAATACCTTTGTGATTAGTAGACCACCTTAATCACTTGTTTACGTATCTGTGAGTTATTAGGTGGCATATTTTGGTAGCATCAGTACTAATATTGGAGAGAAAAGATATAAGATGGGTTCAAAGGCATATTTGATATGATTTACCTTTTCCAAGTTAAGTTAGAAAGGTTTTTTTTTCAAGTTTTATTGAGGAATGATATTTTTAAGATAAACTGAAAATGAGTTTAACTTAACAATTTCATACCGAACTCAATAATAAAATGAATAAATTAAAATTTTTTTCTATTTTATGCCATTCCCAATACCAAATAGTATCAAATGTGAGGTTAGAGTTTATCAGTTAATTGACTTTCACCGGTAAAAATTGAGCACTTATGGCAAGTTATGAAATTTGTGTTCATGATAACTTTTGGACCAATTTTGTCCACAGACCATAAATTAGTGACAAAAATATATCCTCCCTTTCTTAAAAGGTTAAAAGGGAATAAATGCCATCTTGGATAGCTATGATTTTGTTTTTTATATTCACTTTGTTCCTTTGTTTATCTGGAAGTTAGGAGGGATTCTATCCATCACATATCTCCAAAAGTTTTCAAAGTATAAATAAGTATCTATTTAAAGCCTCAGTTCGCGCCACGAGTGAACAGAAATTGTTCTTAGTCTAATTTTCTTGTTGGACCAATAAAATTCAAATCTTGAAATAACCCATCAACATTTGGAAATTCAATATTCTTGCTAGGAACACTTCGTAATACTTTAAATATTTATACGGTACAATATTATATGTTTAAAAGTTTATACCGAACAAATCTCTAAAATACAAGATAATAATTTCCTAATTCGAGTATAAAGTTTTACAACATGAATGTCTTTCAAAATTTGTTTGTTTTTGTTATTACTTATTAGTATCATGTTCCAGGGTTTTTTTAAAGTCCATATTCTATGGTACAGTTGGACTAAAGCGCTTAATAATAAAGTGGATGAAATGTGTTGACTCAAGTTGTGTCAAATACTAAGTAATACAATCTTTTTGCTCAACTCTAAAGTCTGAACAAACTTAAAGAGTTACAACGGGAACAGGCTCACTTAAGATTGGCTGGAAGGGAGGTGTTTGTGTAATTGTATTGCAAACACTACAAGTCTTGTTTGATCATCAATCAATGAGACCAATATTAGCTATGATTGAACGATTCAAAGGAGATAATACAATCACAACAGACCATAACTAACATTTGTTTTTCTAGTGCTCATATGAATACTGACCGTCTAATTATTAGTATCATTATTTATGCTTAGTTTGAGTAAAATTTGTGAGGTTTTAAACTCCAGTTCCTCGAGACTCTAAAGTCGAGTTCAAGCTCGATAACAATATAATATACTTGAGCTTGACCGAAGCTTAATTACTTGAGTTCGTGGACCTTGGATAATAAAAACTCGACTCAAACTCAGATCGAGCTTTTGGCCAAGTCATTTGTATGAGCTGCTAGCTCGTTTAACACCCCTACACTAGGACTGTCTGTCAAAGTTCGAAAACTAAAACTCAAAGAGCATCACCGTGCTGTTGATAATGGGTTCATTATTTAGTCAAGAAGTTCTAGCTGTGAAAACTACCGAAACATTGAAAATGCCACCATTATACATCTTACCAGAAGCAAGTCATTTAGTGTCTTTTGTACAACATGCAATGAAATGGGTGTTGCTAAAGAAGATCGGAAAATAGCTAAAGAATATCCAGTTTATTGGGATGGCTTGGTAGAGGCTATAGGAGGAAATTTCTGGACATGATGGGATATGGTGGGAGCAGCTACTAAAGAAAGAGAAGACCAGGATTCATAGCAAATATCTTATGACAACTCTGAAAGTAGGGGTGGTAATGGATCGTGTTGGGTCTTTATAGGTTTTGTGTCAGAAATCTTGAAACTGGACAAGATTCATTAAGTATTCGTGTCGTGTCGTGACTCGTTTATTAATGGGTTTGATCAGACATGATCCACTAACTCATTAAACTTTTTATACTAATATAAAAGTTACTGTGTTTAACTCAAATGACACGATAACTCACAATTAACCCGTTTACCTATTTACCTAATGACACAATATGTCATTTAAGGATGTATTATTATTTCAAATTTTCATAAATATCCCTATTAATTAACAAGTCATGTCTACGATACCCAATATCTTAACGGATTAAACGAATCGTATCAGATTACTCGACAAGATAACGGGTTATCAGGCATACACGTGAGTTAAAATGATACGACCCGTTTTAACTTCGGGTCATTAAAGATTAACTTGATAGCAACCCAATTAAATTCAAGTCGTGTTTAGATTTATTAATTTCATGTCATGTTCGAAATTACCACTCTATCAAGGAAAGCTTTAATTTTGTGAATGTTATGGGAAAGGCTCAGCAGAAGCAGTGGGATTTCAAAACCTGAATCTGCCCAAACAAGGATGCAGCTCTGATAGAAAAAGGTCATTCAATCAGGAGTCAAGGAGGGATCATGAGGTTGCTAGTGCGGTACACAAAGATGAAAATAGAACAGGATATGGGGGGCTTGGCACACACAAGGATGGTAAAATGCTGAATATCTGGGCTGAAGGGAAGAAAGTGTATGCTGATCCTTCTTAATTGAGGCAAAATCTCTTAGAACTGCCTTAATTAACACAAATACCAGCTAGATCAGCTTACTGGGACAAAGTAGTTTTCTTGTCTTCCCAACATGTCTCAATATTCAAATCATAACTGTCTTAATTAAAACTAGATCAGTTGGCAGGGACAAAGTAGGTTTCTTGTCTTCCAACAAAAGCCTTATTCAGAAGATTCAAAGCAAAAATAGCGAAGATGTCAACCCGCTAACCCTTTTAGAGGATATCATTAATCTGAGTGATTTATTCCTAGTGTTCCTTATATTGGATAGCAACTAACTGTAACACAAGGACAAGAAAATTAGCCTCTTTTGTTGTTGATTTAGTCTCTTCTATTATGTGGGATTATTGTTTCCCTAGATGATTAGGGTAATTGTCTAGGATACTGAATTTCAGTAGTTAGTCAAACTGTACATTTTTGTTCATATGATACATACAATGATTTCTGCCGCTTGAAAAATAAAAAATAAAAAATGCAATGAATGGGTGTCCTTGCTCATTTTCATTCATCATATTAGAATTTTTCACCGCACAATTACCCGTAAAACTTTCCCCCCAACAGAATGAAAACACGTAAAATACCCACTCATCCTCTTCCTTTAGCTTTGGCCCTTAGCTCCAGAGGACCACCAACATTAATTAAAAAAAATAAAAAAATATAATAATAATAATAATAATAGAAATTTAAAAAATTTTAAAAAAAATCCCACTCAGACAAGCTTCTGTGCGTGACAAAAATAAAGGTCAATTCATTCAGCAAAAGTTAAATGCAAAAGAACAGA
Organism: Cinchona pubescens; assembly: GCA_025175665.1. Lineage (NCBI taxonomy): Eukaryota > Viridiplantae > Streptophyta > Magnoliopsida > Gentianales > Rubiaceae > Cinchona > Cinchona pubescens. The sequence continues at coordinate 170,003 of JANKKI010000074.1, read as the reverse complement.
TAAGTTCAGAACCTCCTGGCTCTGGTGCAATAACATTTTTCTTGTATAACAATTTTATCAAAGCATCTTGGTCTATACTCTCGATTTTGTAAAGCTGTAAACACTTTCCGAAGTAACAGCAATCTTTAGCCCAAAATTGGATGAAGTCAGCCATGCTAAACATGGAAGATGTAAAGGCCACTTCTCATCGAATTATTACTACAACAACAACGAAAATCTTACCTTCAGAAATATTAGGAGCAAGGTAAAGTAAAAGAAAATGGAGCACCAGATGAATCTAATATTCAATGTTTAAGAGGATGATAAACTATTTCATCACTTCAGACATGATTGCCCAGCAAATTCAGATCAAGAAAATTGCACACTGAAAAAAATACTGAAGAGGAAATAATCCAGCGTGTCTTTCATATTGGGCTCGGAGTTACAAAACAAACTAACCAAAGAAAATATAAGTGACACTCAAAAGAATACCTTTAAGCATTAGAATACAATTCGACATATCAAAGAACAAGAGATTTGAATTCCACGACCGCAAACCACTCTGATACAGATTGAGTTGCGACCAAGGAAATCAATGGAAAAAAAAAATACCTAAAAGCACACATATCTTGACAAAATAGAATCCCATGGATGACACATACCAATATACACTTGTGACCAACAGGAGGGAGGACAAAATTAAGGGACAACACCAATATCTTTGAAGTACTCGTGGTCAAGTGCTTTCCTGGCAGTGACTCTTTTGCTAGGATGTGTCCAAGCACAGCATTTTCTGAAATATTAACCATTTGGTGCATAAGCAATAGAAAAATCATCATTGGACCACATCTTCTAACATATCCAAGTAATAAAAGTTCCGTAATGCCTTCTAAACATCCACATTCAAGGGCGGGCAATCGGGGTTTAGGAAAAAGCAATCGGGCAGAAAATCTGCAAAATGTTGATTGCTGAAAGAATACAGCGTAAAAAGAGACGTAACACCACCTACCCCAACCCACAGAGAGAGAGAGAGAGAGAGTTGAAAGACATGATCCATCAAAAGAAATAAATTTATCAATACGTCATACATAATCCTCATAAACCTACAAAGACCATTCAACCTTTATTAGCAAGACTCTTTTAAGCCACAGTGAGGGTGAGCACAAATTATCAGCTAAACTTTACCACACAACTAGTCTGTGATTGGAGTTACATAAGAAAATTAGTGACTATAGAGTATAGACGGAAAGTTTCTCCAGCCCTGATCAATATGGCTAGTCACTAATTTGCCATTGCAAAATCCAGATGCTAAAGTTAAATGTGAAGTGATGTAATGCATCATTAGTTTAGAGAAGAAGAATTTCTTCCAGTAATAGAACCATTCTCATAAAAATGGACTTACACGAAGGAGATCAAGACCAACATCATCAAGATTGGGCACCACAGTTGCCAGATCCTTCAAGATAGAGGCACCAATTAAGTCCTCGAGAAACAGTACAAATATTTAAAAGCAGACACACAGAGAGTGAGAGAGGGGGAGAGAGAGAGAGAGAGAGAGAGAGAGAGGGAGGGTTTCGAGTGGTTTGGGGGGAGCAAAAATATAAAACATAATAATAAAATAAAATCGAATTTATGATCACCTTTGAAGGCCACTTTGGAAATGCAGACTTAAAGTCAGGCAGAGAGGTCACTCCAGGCCAGCTGTCCTCATTTGGAGTACCCATAACTCTGAATAGAGAAACAAATATGTTCATTAAAAAAAAAAAAACTAGTCTTCAGCATGCCTGAGAGTCCCTGATTTCTTTAATCAAAATACAATAGGTAATCACTACAGCACCTAAATCTGAAAGCATTAATCATATTCTCTGTGTTTGATACGAAAAAATTTGCTCAAATGATAACCAATATATGAACCACATTTCAAATCCCAACATTCACCCCAAAAAGGTGAAAAAGAAATGAGAGACAAAGTGATATATAGCGAGCAAACACAACTCAAAATAAGAAATACATGCCAAGAACACACATCTATATCACAGAGCCCTGTGGAACGCACCAGCATAATGCTCTTCGCAGCTGTATTTGATGTTGCAAAACAATCAACAAATAACTCTTCAAACTTAACGAGAGCAAATCTACCCAATTTATTAAAACGGAAATGATCCATTGCATAAAGTAATGAGGATGAGAAGGGAAAAGTTAATGGAGAAGATTCAATACCTAAAAATTTTGAAGAGTTCATCTATCTCAGAGTCCCCAGGAAACAAAGGCTGCTGGTTCACCATCTCAGCAAATATGCAAGCCAACTGACCACACGTCAACAGGAGTAGAATAGTGCCTTGATCCAAGTAGTATTTCTGGTGCCCTGTACCACAGTGTGACAACCTGGAGAGCACAACTAAATAAGGCTCAATAGAGAAAAAAATATCCAGGCCAAAATTGTCACGAGAATTAGATGTTAGCAACACAAAAAGTCCATGCTGACATGGGACATACACTACCAGTATTCTTGTAAGTTCAACCTATATGGATAGCAGCAAAATGTCAACTGATAAATAAATAATGCAAAACATAACAATCAATGTTGGGAATATAAGAGAAATGCCACACTCTGATAGTGATTGCATGACAGTAAAGACGATAGTCAAAGAAATCATTAAAAAGAAAAGATCAAACATGTATCTGCTATAAAACCTTCAAATCCACCTCAAATTTACTCTAGATGTCGACACAAACAATTTGAACAGTGTGGTAAAAATATTATGAAACTGAATTTTAAGCTCTATAATATCTTAAAGAAACCTAGACCTGATGTTCATGATTAAGTACCTCATGAGTAAATGTCCTGACAGGAATACCAAAGGCTCTGGCCAATCCAAAATCTGCAAGCTTCAGTGCATTGGTACGGCGATCTATAAGCAAGTTCTGGGGTTTCAAGTCTCTATGAAGAACTCTATGAGAATGACAATATGCAATACCACGAAGAATTTGATACAAAAACATCTGCAAAAGCAGAAATATCCCAATAAGATAATGATGAACTTTATGCACAAGAGTCCAATGGTGTTCAGTTTTCTGAATTATGCAATTTGAAGCAATATAATAAAAGCAAATTAGTGGAATTTTATGTTTGTCGAAGATACATAATTACAGAATAAGGAGGATAGGTGCAATCCACCTCTATCCTGTGTAAGTATGGAAACACAGTAGGAATAGGAAAACATCCAGTTGAGACATTTTCCGGCATTTAATACAAGAGACCAGCCTCATGACGAAAGGAACCAGCACATCTGGCAATTCGCAAATCTGAGAGATCTAACCAAATGGAGGCACTACCTTGTAATATATGAGTAAGCAGTAACAGCAGGATACATTTCAAAAAGGATTTCAGGTTCAAGTTTCGAAGGGAAAATTTACTTGCATAAATATTAGCAGAGTGGTAGGCATCAAATCAGAACTCATAATCCCATACATTTGAAAACTATTGTACTCTTCAAAATATTTAGTTACCATGAAGAAAAGCGCCATGTTCCAAGAGACAGAAATATCTCACTCACTTTTACAAGACGTGGGTCCTTAGAAAATTCTGGACAGGAATCCATGTGCTTCTTCAGATCCAAGTCCAGATATTCAAAAACGAGGTATAATCGCTTCTCACTATGCACCACATCCTGCAACCTGTCAGCAAATATCATACAAGGCTTTGATAAATAAGGGATGAAACCACAAAATGGATTCTCCACAAGTAAGACAATCAAAAAATACAGAAATAAGGCAAAATTTTCATAACCTTTAGATATATTTTCTCAAAAATTAGCCAAAAAATGATTTCTCGTCTGATGACATATTCGTCTATGTTAAAGAAAATATTGATGGATTATTCACAAAAATCATACAACTCCACCCCCACAAGAAGCACTCCCTTCATTAATCCTCCCTTTCTAAGATTCTCATTTCAGCTTCTGCCATGGAGCACGTGAAATTCAAGATTAAAAACTTAATAAACAATATATGCACAGCAACTACCAAGTTACTCTTGTGTGATTGCTGTCCCTTGCACCAACCTAAATCCATTTCTAATAACATTATCAAAAAGTACCCAAAACCTGGAACTAAGATTATCCATCAAATTAATAGAGAATAAACAAAATACCAGTTCAAAAGAAACATCAGTAAATAAAACCAAAGGTAAGCCTGACCGCAAATAATTTCCAGAGCTGCATTGAGGTGGTAAGTCAGTAGTTTGCAGCACCAGATAGACAATTGTGGGTCTCTTTGGGTATTTAGTATGTGCGCGAGGTGTGTGTGAGAGAGAGGGATTGATGAGGGAGAGGGAGAGGGAGAGAGAGGGGGAGAGAGAGAGGGGGCACGTGGAAAGGAACTGGGAGAGACCAAAATCCATCATCTGCCCAGGACGGCAAAAGTGAAGCCATTTCTTGCATTACCTATTTTTTTCTTCCAGCAAGTGAAGGAGGGAGGGAGATCAATACTATCATAAAATAGTTCTGCCACTTGAGGATATCTTGTGAATTGGTTCTGACTTTTACGACCTCCCCCAAGATGGGAGGATTAAAAACACAAATATGAAGAGATTTACCTCCCCATCCTATGTTCCTTTTCCTTCTCCTTGCCCTATAACAAGTTAAGGCCCCTTCCCCTGCCCCAGTCCCAATCTCAAGCAGGATCCCAACTTAATCAGCATCAGGAGATGAAATTCCAATAAATTTATGCTAAATTAGAACAAATAGATATGCAAATGAGTTTCAACATGAACACGTACAGATTTATGGTTCAATATGCAAATGAGTTTCAACATGAGCATGTACTAGTTTTATGTTTCAAAAGATTTAGTAGCGGCAGTGGATAGCGTTCATACTCAACATTATATTAGCCTGATAGCCCAAAATGCAACAGAGATAAAAACTTTACCATAAAAAAATTGAAATGCCTCTCGCACATTTGAGGAAGCAGCAGCAAAGAACTACAGATAATTCCTTATTCAGAAGCATTTGGCAAAATAAACCATTAACATATCGAGTACACTGGTAGTTTAGGCGTATAGAAACAGAAGTACGTGCTTTTATTTCCAAGTTTTCAGGTCATGTAGTGGGCAAGAAACCACCACAAATTGACTCATAAAAAGCCAAAATCAATATCTCCAATATATTTAGTTCCAACATTAACATAAAACTTCAGCAAAGGAAACAAACAGACACTAGTGGTAATGGTTGTACTAACAAAAAGGAAAAAGTAGAATCAAATCAACATTCCATTTCAACATCCATAACTTAGAATCAGCAACTGAAGCATCTGCATGATTCCCAACAAAATGCATTACACCATATCCTCATAACTACAAGAATATGTCTTCATCCTTGAGCTATAATCAAAATAACAATGAACTTCATAAATCCAACTTAAAATCTTCTTACATAATGCAAGGGAAAATATAATGACTATATAGATATCGTAATAGTGTCACTACCTGACAATGTTTCCATGCTGCATCTCCTTCAGGAGAGAAATTTCTCTAATAGCAGTGCTCGGCACACCCTCATCTTCCTGCTCCAGACGGATCTTCTTCAAAGCAATAAAATCATTGGTTGCCTTGTCAAGTGCCTTGTACACCACTCCATATGTTCCTTCTCCAATCTTCTCAACCTTCTTATACTGTAATTTTTTTACCCAAAATCATCACAATCCAATAGTAACACAAAATTACAACTGAATAATGCCTAAGAAAAATCAATCAGTAGTCGTTTACCTGGTCCATCTAGTCCCCGTAACTCGATCCACTGCCCAAAAATGGTAGTATTATCAGTATAAGCAATCCATATTTCTTGATAGGCAATAACAGATACTGAAATTTGCAAAGAGGAAGGAAGCAAAAACTTAGCAGAAAATAAATAAGTAACAAACTATAATTTTCTTCTAAAAGTAAAGCAAAATTAATAACTCAAAAAAAAATCGCTTAATTATCTTAAATAAAAAATAACAGAAAATGAAAATCAACATACATTTTTTTCCAGATTATCAACGATCTATTTTGCTTCAAAAAATAAATACATAAATGTTATAAAAAAAAAAAAAAGAAAGAAGTGAAATCCAATTATTTGGAAAAAAAAAATGCAAATTTCATCCAAACTTTACTTCCAATTTCGCAGAAATTAAATACATATACTTAAATTACATAGAAAAGAAAGTCAGAAAAAAACTTGAAATAAAAAATTACATAGCAAAAACGATGAATGCAATTAACTATTTCCAAGCACGTGAATAAAAATGACGAAATAAATAATTACGGAACAAAAAAAAAACTTTGGAAACTTACCAGACAGATGGAAGAGGAACGTGGACTGAGTGAGTGAGAACAAAATGGGAAAGGTGGGCAGTGGGAAGCAGGGTTTTTATACCCCTTTTATAATACCTTTTCTTTACTTTAAAATTTATTTATTTTTTTTAAACTTTTTTTTTTTTTTTTTTTTGGCGGTTTTTTAAGTACTATTTTTTGGGAAATAAATATATATATATATATGAAGTGATGTATGATATAGTATATCATGTCATATCATATTAGATGTCAATTAGATGTCATTAAAATTTTTGATGACGCTGAGTATTAGATAATATTGCTAATTGCTGTAGGATATATTTATTCTATCTCTTCTCTTGCATTTAAACGTGGTTTTGGATTGGAAAATTTTTTTGCTACTCACCCCTTGTTGCGAGGTTGAGTATTTCTAATAGTTGGATGATGGAAAAATAGTGGCACTTTCCTGCTTTTTAGTCCTTCCAATAGCTGTTATACTTCCTCTACATTGTGGGGTGAGTAGTCAAAACTGACTCTTTAAATTGATACATAGAAATTAAGAAAAATGCTAAATTGTATTAGTTTTATATAAAATAGTTTAAAATGACTAAATTGCCATACAACATTAATATTTCTTAACTATATAATCCTTATCTCCATTAATATGGCATTAAGGATAAAATTGAGGAAAAAAATAATTTAGTACTTCTTTAAATTCTTAAACTGATAGATAAATTGGAATAAAATAAATTGTTTAAAATGAAAAATAAAATGAAACAAAGAGAGTAACAAATAGGAGTTATCATATTTTAAAATACATTTGATAATTTTTTATTGATTTAATAAAAAATTTTGATATCAATAATCCATTTAGATATCATATGATTTACAAGTGAATTTACAAAGGTATTTCCAAATTATGGAGGATGGCAAAGTGGGGCTTTTAACTTAGTTGAATTGACTGTGGTTGAAATAATTCAAAATTCAAAAGAAATGCGAGGTTAAATTCAAACTCAGGGTGGCTTAGTTAGACGGTATGAGAATTAAGAATTGGATTCATTCTCATAGTTGGTGCTTGGTCAATAGATATGATTATTGAGATTTTTGAATGAAACCCAAAAATCTAATAATTCTCAACACCCAACTAAATTGGGGGATTTTGGTGATTGTCAAATTTGATTCCAAAATTTAGAAAAAAAAAAAAAGTCAAATAAAATTATTTTCTCTTTCTTCCTCATCCTCCATCTCCTGCCCCTCCCATCCTTCCCGCAACCTTCCTTCTATCCTTCTCACTCCTACTTCCCGCAACCCTCCTCTCCTTTCTCCCTTCTCCTCCTGTAGCCCTCATCCCTCCTTACTCCTATTTCCCATCCTCTAGCAGCCCCCTTCCCCTCCTCTTCCCCTTCCTCCTCTCCCACGACCATCCTTCTTCCTATAGCAACTGTTTCCCCTCCCTTCTTCCCTCTACAATGGAAGAAAAAACTACAGAAGAAAATTTTAAATAATAATAATAACAACAGCAGCAGCAGCAAACAACAACAACAACAATAATAATAATATTTTACTCTAACATCCATAACCCAAAAAAATTTACCAAGCACCACTAATTTGAAAGTCCATATTTATTTTTCATGTATAATTCTAATTATGATTCTAGTTACGAAACATGAACCAAGCACCCCCTTATATTGTAGCATGTATAATCATCTTATTGATGTATGTTACATATGAAAAAATAATATTTGAAATTTAAAAATAATTCTATGACATATCTATACATGATAGTGTAAACACAATTTTACATTATCGATGTAAGAAAAATTATTCCTTTATAATTTTGGAAAATTTGTAGTTTTGGAAACTTTGGATGTTTATTCATATCCTAACTTTTCTTCATTTTGAGATCAGTTACTAAGTGAGTATTTGATAACACCATTAAGTGCTTTTTATATTAATAGTACGTTTGCTAACGAAATTCTTTTACCTCCGTATACAATAAGTGCTACTTAATTTCTATAAAAATATTTTAAGTGAAAAATCTATTACTTAATTTTCTGAATTATTTACTAGTATAGCAAAGTTCAATCAAATTTTCTTTATTCACATTCACACACTTTTTTACATACACAAACATACTCACGAACTCACATTTATACAATGCATTAATCCTTCTCAATTTGCTTTTGTTTCTGAGAGACAAATCTTGGATAATATAGTAATTGCACATGAATGTATCCACTTTTTAAAGAATAAAAGGAAAGATAACTCTGGTTTTATGGCATTAAAATTGGATGTGGCAAAAGTATATGATAGGTTACAATGACAATGCTTAGGCAGAATGATGATGAAAATGGGGTCTTCCCTATCTTTGTTAAGTGGATTATGGCCTATATTTCATCTGTCAACTGTAGCTTCAATCTCAATGGTGAAAGAGTTAGTTTTGTCAATCCTAATAGAGGTGTATATTATGCAAGGGGACCGTCTATCCTCCTACCTATTTCTTTTCTATGTTGAAGGTCTTACAAATCTAATCAACATGGAATTAGCTAGAAAACATTTGAGTATTTGACAAGTATGCAAATTTACAGAAGGGGTCCAATGGTTTTCATCTTTTTTTTTTTGGCAAATGACTCCTTAGTCTTTTGTAAAGCTGACAGGAAGGAAGCAAGAATATTGAAAGAGATATTGACGAGTTATCAAAAGGCATTAGGACAGATGGTTAATTGCTCCAAGTCTTCTGTGTTCTTCAGTAAGAATTGCAATAAGGAACTGAAGGAAGCAATTTGTCAGGAGTTGGGTGATATGAAGGAGGCAACTAGTGGAAAGTATTTAGGGTTCCCCATGGTTATAGGCGGGTCCAAAAAAACATGTGTTCAGTTATATCAAAGAGAGGATTGACCAGAAACTTAAGGGGTGGAAATGTAGATTGCTAATTCCAACTGAGAAAGAGGTACTGTTGAAGGTTGTAGTCTAAAGATGACAATGCCATCATATACTATGTCATGCTTCAAGCTATCAAAGAGTTTGTGTAAGAGGATAAGAAAGAAAATGTCCAACTTTTGGTAAGGGTCAAGTGATCAAGGGGAGAACAACACTGGCTAATATGGGAAAAGATCACTGAAGTCAAAGCAAGTGGAAGTTTAGGGTTTAGAGATTCAAAGAGCTTCAATGATGCATTACTAGCCAAACAATTGTGGAGGTTCATGTCACATTCTAATCTATTGGTAAGCAGAGTGATGAAGTACAAGTACTACAAAAATCACACATACTGGAATGCAAAGTTCTAAGTTCTTCATGGTTATGGAAAAGCCTATGTTCTGCAATAGAAGTCCTTAAAAAGGGATTAATATGGAGAGTAGAGAATGGAAAGGACATACATATATAGGAGGATAGATAGATAGATTAGTAATAGACACAATGGCTGGATTACTGTGAAACAACAATATGGGTGTAATATGGAGATGGTTTATGAGCTGATCTTAATTAAATGGCAAATGGAATAATGTATTAGTATATAGCATTTTCAATCAATAAGTTAGTGACATGATCATGGAAATTCCATTATGCTGCTTTAACAGAAAGGACAAGATCATATGAAAGCAACCAAAGTCTGGGGAGTATGAAGTAAGATCAAGGGACAAAGTGGCTAAGGAAACGCGAAGGAGGAAGAGCAAAAGGGAACATCTTGAAGTAGAATTCAGTAGTGGACCAGGGAGAACTTTGGTCTAGAAAAACATGTGAAAATTAAGGATCAAATATAAAATCAAACACTTCATCTAGAAATGTTTGAGTCAGATAACTCCAGTAAATGAAAGAATTTACAAAAAAATTTGGGAACAGGAAAATGGGATGCAGGTGTTTTGCTGAGGTTGTGGAAATAATTGAACACATGATGTTTTTTTTGCAGCAATGCTCAAAGAATATGGGAAATTGCACCAGTTCAGTGGAAAGGAATTAAGAATAAAAGACACAATTTCTAGAGTTAGTAGGAAGCTAGCAACGAATGAGGCTGTTGCTCGAAAGAATTGTAATAATCATATTCACCTGACCGTAAACATAATTTGGCAATTTTGGAAAGCAAGGAATAAGACATGTTTTAAAGGTGTTCAAGCAGAGGCTAAAAGAATCACGGACAAAGCTCTCTAGGACTGGATGGAATATGAAAAGGCTAATACCAGGTAAAAAGGCTGACAGCTTAAGATTAATGTAAGATTAGGAGCTTCGAACAATCTAAGAACCCCCACTTGAAGGAGTCATCAAAATCAATTGTGATGCAGTTTTGGACAACAAAAAAATCATAACTGGCTGAAGAGTAGTTGCAAGGAACTGGAAAGGGAAATTCATGCTGCATTCTTTGACCCTTAACACAATAAGCTAGATATAGAGGAATGCATGTCTCTAAGACAAGCTGTTGATTTTGCTCCTCAGCAAGGATGGAAACATTTGGAATTTCAATCAGATTCTAAGGGGCTTATTGATAGCATTAACAATAGATCCTTATTTAATGGTAATTTAGAATTGATTTTGGTAGATGTTTTAGAACTTAGTTTGGTTTTTGACTTGTCTTCATTTTCTTTTGTTAAGAGAAGTGAAAATGAAACAAGTCATAAATTGGCAAGTTTGCTGAAACTCTTGTTCATGATATAAAGTGGGAACAAGATTTTTTCACGTAGTTGACTGATCAAGCACAAGAAGTTATGAGGGTTTATGCCTAAAATATGTAATCTTTTGTAATTATTCTTTACCAATACAAATATCATTTGTTGGTTAAAAAAAAAAAAACTATTTAGTCTTTCTCACACAAAAACACACTTACAAATACTATTCATTCTATCTCACACATAAACATACACTGTATTCACTCTCTCTCATACATAAACATACACACCCACTATATTCATTTTCTCTCACATATAAACACACACTTGCACATATTATATTCTTTCTTTCTCACACATAAACACATACTTGCACATACTATATTCTTTCTCTCTTACACATTAACAAGTTTTAGACACTATAATCTTTCTCTTTCACATATAAGCATACACTTGCACATACTATATTTATTTTTTCTCACACATAACTATACACTTGAACACGCTATGTTCATTTTCTCTCACACATAAAAAGACATTTGCACATACTATATTTACTCTCTCTCACATATAAACACATACTTGCACATACTATATTCTTTCTCTCTAACACATAAATACACGTACACATATATTCATTCTCTTTACGCATCAACACACACTTGAGTACACTATATTCCTTTTCTCATATATAACACACACTTGCACACACTATATTCCTTCTCTCTTATATAAACATGCACACTAACATACATTATATTCATTATCTCGTATATAAACACACACTTCCACATAGTATCTTTCTATCTCACACATGCATACTTCTCTCCCTCATACACACACTCTCTACATTAATGGAGTATTTATTTCTATTAAAAATATAATAATTAAAAAATTAACCTACTATAAAAATAAAAGACTACAATATTATTATCGAAATATATAACATATACGAGGTAAAATATTTTAATTCAGTGTTCAAATTCAACTGATTATCAAATAGATGCAACTTTATGTAAAACTTTAGTACTTAATTTTAAGATTTTATATTTTAGTTTTATCAAATACCCCTAAACCAGATCATATTCATAAACTTATAGGAGAAATTTTGACTTTGAAGCATCTTTATATATTGGTTTACACTTCACATTACATCAATAACTATTCAAACCAAACTTAACATAAACTAATGTTTGTTTGTTTTTCAAGATTGGCTCGGATTCAACGCAAAAAGCATAAAATATGAAATACACATATAAAAAACTTAAACTACTTTAGTTTGACTAGAATCAGAGTTCATAAAAAGAAGTTTGAGAACAATAATAATGAAACCAAACTCAAACACAAATTTCTTGTTCGTAATTTAAATTAAAATCGAATTTTATGGCGTTTGGTTCATCTGAACTTGTTTACACTTAAGGCTCATTTGGTGCATGGAATTATTTTCCTAGTATGACTAATCTCTAGATAAAAATTTATAGGATGCTTCAATTTTGGATTATAATAAATTTAAAGTTAAGGCAAATAATATTTGCACACTCGTAAAAGTCTCATACATCTCTATTCCTTTTTATCAATTAAAAAGACAAAAAAATCTAAATTTACACCATCACGTTTCTCTGTACTCAAATTACCGGTATTCATGGCCAACCAACAATCAATTACATATTATGTATTAAGAATTGAAAATTATTTGATATACTTATTATTTTTGTACGGATCTTGCATGCTGTATAAATAGCAGAAAAGTTTTGAATACAATTTATATTTTTTAAAGTTTTTTAAAATATAGTTTTGTGAACAAATTTTACAGGATTTATAATTAGTTTGGTGCTGATGCTATATATATATAAGAGACAGGTTATTATAATCATATATATATATATATATATAGCGAATGAATGTTTTCATAATTTGACTATGATTTTTAATTATTTTTATTTTTCCTAGTTGAACCTTTATCTAGTGTAACTATTTGTTTTTGTGCAACTTAATTTTTAATGCTTTCTCTCCCGTAGAAAATAATATTTTTGAAGTTATATCTTGTTTAAAAAGTCATGGAGAAACTGAGGCGATTTTTTCATTATACTAATGCAGTCATTATATGCACGAACTATTTGATTGTACATCTTTTGTATGATAAGCATGCTTTTAATATTTTTGACCACCACTTTCTTTTTTTAATATATAATGATTGTTAGTATCTTTTAGTTTAACAGTACCGAGTAGGATGAAAACGAGTGAGGGATATGAGAAATAAATTATTTTATTTAGTAAGTAATGGCATAAGGGTGATTTTGGTATAGAAAAGATATGGTTAGGATTCTTAGTCTTTTTGGTTGATAAAAAAGATAGAAGTGTGTAAAAGGTTTTAGGATTATGCAAATAACATTTATCAAAGTTAGATATAATTTGTTTTGTTTGCTTAGGATAATTAACATAAGAATATCCCAATAATAATGTCAAATATCCCAATAATAATATCATTTAAAAAGAAAAAAAAAATTGTCATTTAATTAATAGGATAATTCGATCTACTTTACATGGTATCAGTCACTATTTTAAGGGCTCGGATGACAGGCTGAGCTTGGGCCGTTCTAACTCAATAGATGTGTCCTAACAACTGATACGCAAAACAAATTTCAGCACATCTAACAGCCTAGAGATTTTGGCCCAAAAGGCCCATTTCAAGAAAAAATCCCAACTCTTTTAATGCTTTCCTTCTTTCACCGCCACTCAGCCTCTTTTAGGTCTCGGCTTCTCCATCATTTCTTTCTCCACAAACCCCATCAATCTTCTGCTGTTTTTCTCTCTCAAAGGTACATAAAAGAAAACCCTTTTCTTCTTTCATTTTCTGATTAATAATATTGATAATAATAATTTTCTCGAAGTTGCTTTGATTTTTCTTGATTGTTAATTGAATTTTTTTTAAAAAAAATTAATTTCCAAGACCCACGCATTTTTTTTTTTGTTCACAAAAAAGCTTTGAAGTTTGGATGCATATTATTATTAGATTACTTGGTTGAGATTTTTTTTTCATTTTTTTTCTCTTGGTTTGCTAGAAAAATTTGTGGTTTTCTCATTGTGGTAGCTGAGTAATATGAAGATCAACGAAAAAAGACAATAATTTAAAAAAAAAAAAAATCTCAAATAGCAGGTGTATTTTGGTGAATTATGAGTGAAAGTTATTGGCTTTTGGCTTTCTTGAATTGGTAAAATGAAAGTTTGAGATTTTTTTTAAAATTTTTTTTGTGGGTTGTAATTGGTAAATAATATTCATATGGGAAGTATTATGGTTATTGTAGTGATGGGTTTTGAGTTTCTACAAATAACAGCTGGGGTTTCGAAAACCCTTCCCTGTTTTTTATCATGTATTAGTATAGTACTAGAAAGCTTCATGGTGTAGCAATTTGTTCGTTTTTAGTGTAGCTTTTAGCTCGATGAGCGCTGTGGCGAACTTTTTGTGTTTTTTGAGCTTTGCTGTGGATGGTTTTATGATTTTTAAGTGATTTATTAACTATTTTGCTATAGTTTAGTTAGTTGTGCTTGACATATTTTCGATGGAATATCAATCATGGTATCAGCATGGGACTTTTTTTCCCATTGGGTGAAGTAGCCACATGATCTTCGGACTAGTTTAGAATGTTTCCGGTTGCTTGTCTTTTTTCCAATAATTGTTTCTATGTGTTAGTATATGCATAGTTGTTGTAATTGCATGGCATGATTTCTATATGTGCCAAATAATAAAAAGGAAACAGAATTTGCCACAAGTTGTCATTTGATTCTTGCTCTGGTCATCAACTTTTATACTTGGTTTATTTGATTATAACTGTCCATAATGTAAAGTGTAGACTTGTGAGCTCAAGATTGTAGAGTATTTTTCTTGAACAAATATACGGAGAATATGTGTAAAAAGTAAGGCTACAAAGCTGAACTTTAAAGAGGATGAAAATGTTTCAAACTGAATATGGTTGAAACTTTTTAATGGGTGTTTTTTGGTGTGTACTGGAAACAATTTGAAAGAACGGCGAGAAGTAAAATGTTACAGGTATGTGAGAATTGCATTTTTGGTGATGAACATAAGTCTTTTCTTAAATAGCACAAGTTTAGTTGGGATCCTTTAAGGACTCTGACCAACTGTTTCTTGCTTAGAGCTTCAACTGCAAAATTGAAGTTATTAACTATATATAGAATTATTATAAATATAGCATTTGATTTAATGGAAAAGTTGATTTTGTTCAGTTGATATTTCACTCTTTTCTGACAGTTGCCTATGTGGGTGCAAAGTAGTTAAGATTGGTCTAACATCCAAAGGAATGTTTTGTAAAATGTAACAGTTATTAATTCATTGCAATGTTTTATTCTATTTCAGGGGATGTGGGTTGATTTCTGAAGTAATTGTGGAGGACTTGACTGAGTGTTTGAGTGAAGCTGCAATACTCATTTTGCCAGTCAAAATCTTGATCCAGTCTTTCCTTTCTCCTTTCTACTTTCTTAATCTTGCCTGAGTAGATTTATGGGAACTCCAGAGCACTCCCGAGAACCTTGCCCTGACCGTATACTTGATGATGTTGGGGGAGCCTTTAGCATGGGTGCTGTTGGAGGTTCAGCTTTCCACTTCTTGAAAGGTATCTATAATTCTCCAAAAGGCGAGCGTTTGATTGGTGGTACTCAAGGAGTGCGCATGAATGCACCACGTATTGGTGGTGGTTTTGCTGTTTGGGGTGGACTTTTTTCAACATTTGACTGCACCATGGTCTATCTCCGCCAAAAAGAGGATCCATGGAATTCCATCATCGCTGGTGCAGCTACTGGTGGCATTCTTCAGATGCGTCAAGGGTTTGCTTCTGCTTCAAGATCAGCAATGTTTGGTGGGGTATTGCTTGCTTTGATTGAGGGGTCTGCAATTATGCTGAATAAATTTATGAATGCTCAAGAGAGTATGGCACAAATGGAAGAGCAAATACCCAACATGGCTGGTGCACCTGGATTTCCAATGGGTCAGCTGCCTGGTCAACCTCCAGTAAATGCGGAGAGCTTAAGAACCGGATCTTCAGCATCCTCTTCATCTTCCTTCCACCTCATCATGGTTTGGGGGATTTTTTGGCAGTGGAAAGGAGGCAGATACAAGCAGTGGAAGCAAAACAGAGGTCCTGGAGAGTTTTGATGCTCCAAGCCCACCAACATTTGAGTACAAATAAAGCTTGGCCAGCTGGTATTTTGATCAGGTGAGTTCATACCTGCTCTCTCATTATGCACCATTTTGTTCTATTTTTTCTTTCTACAATATGCACATGTTTTCTCATACTAAATCATAAATAAAATAAATCAACACATTTTTTATGTGAATGGATAGGCGTTCATAATCCTTGTATACTAAGTGTTAGTAACAAAGTGAGTTTTGCCCTAAATGCTGTTATCTGTGGCCTTTTATTACACAATTCAACTTCCCGGATAATTTTGTTTATAATATGCCTCAGGTTATGGTAGAAAAGATGTCAACTGATTTTATGGTGGGGTTTTGGGCTTCTAAATTGTGGTTAGCATATTGCTAGCAGAAGCTATGAGGAAACTGTTTAAACTTTACATGTATCCATTGGTGCAAAAAGTTGGGTAGCACTTTTATCTGCCTGTTAAAAATTTGATAAACACGCAAAAGGTCTAACTGTAGTTTCTGTTCTGCTATATATGATCCCTTATAAGTTGGGGTCACTAGGAGTTCTATCAAAAGACAAATAATCTCACTGCCATCATGAATTCTAAAGCTATAATAAACTGAGGAAGAATTTGTACTAGGAAAGTTCGCTTATTGTTAACTTCACCTTTCCAACCATATCCAATGTTAGAAGGGTTTTAAATGGTCATGTAGGAGTGATTACCACCTTACTTTTACATTTACGTACTCATTAACTTAGCCTTCGGATCCATATACATTCACCTGAAAGGACCATTATGAGGATTCATCTACTTTGCAGGAAACTTCTGTTTAATGGTGGACAGATTGTTAAGCGGTATTATCTCAATCTCCTCATTCTTTTTCTTCTTGTGGTTTGATTTCATGTTCTTCCTTGTCCTTCTTTGCAGAGGGGATAGGAAGTCGAGAGTCAGATTGTGTGCAGGGAGGCAATTGTTGCTAGAATATTTGTGTAAAACTACTGACTCTTTTTTTTTTTTTTTAAAAAATAAGTTACCTCAGTTATCAGAGGGAGGAAAACCCACAAATGTGGACAACTGGATATCGATTCATGGTACCAGTGTAAATGTGTAACAATATATGAACGTCATTAGCCTTATAACCATTACTTACCCCCTGTAGCGAAATACCCTTTCACTCTCTGGAGAACAAATATTCATACTCTTGTGCCAACAGTATGCTGAACTTTGTTTAATGGAGCATTACTGGAATTCCCAAAATTTATGAAGTGTGGATTTGTTACTAAGAAATTACATGTACATGGGCTTGATTTCTAAAACTACGTCCCACCAAATTATTGGTCTTTCACTCTCAATTACACGGAGATATGCAGGACTCCAGGTGTTTACACTTGATTGATCATCTCATTCTTTCTCTTTGCTACAAACACTACATATGAACTGCCCATGCATGTGCATGTGATCTAGTGTTACCTGCCTTGTATGCTATCTCGGTAAAAAGGTCACAAGATTATCACACGTTAGAGGCCAGTTGTATTTCGTTTTCTGTATTTTCATTTTGGTGCCTTGGGAGAAACTTTATTATGGGAAGGTCTTACTAAGTGGTATGTTAGTTATATCCTCAAACTAATGAGATTTCACTATTTACATTTGTGAGCTTAAATAGAAAATGAATTGGTGGGCTATTATTTAAAATGTTAGAATTTCATTGATTTTGGGATACTACTTGGTATTGCAATTTAGTAGGACCTTCCTATAATAAAGTTTCTTTCTTTGTATTCACCTTCGTGCTAAATCTCCTTGACATAGATAATAATTAAATTAATTGTTCAACACTAATCAGAAGTGTTATTTCGTTTACTTGGAATGCTTGTGTAGGTTGTCTCTGGTAGAAGAAGAAAGAGAAATCTGTTGGCCTATGCACATTGGAGTTACAGGATGAGAAGACAGATCTTAATAACTAATCTATGTATGCGAAGCACCCGTTAGAAGTAGCTATATCGTAGTATAGGCTGTTAAGTTTTGGTGGTCGCAAAACTTTGAATGATTTTTCAAATCAGTTTGAGATAGCATATGAATTTTCAGTTTGTCTGAATAATCTTAAAGGATGTATGGGGGTTCCACAGGAGGTGGTAATATGTTTTATCATTCATTATGCCAGTCCAATGGGTTCGTGAAACACTAAATTGACATCTCTTAAAACCCTGGAGCAGGATCATATCCTGTCCATTAAAGTTTCGCGTTTTACTGTCAATGTATTCTTGTATGCATCACGTATACGGTTCTGCCGAGGTGAAGTTTCTTTGAAATGAAGAATTCATGTGTGGCCAAAATGTAATTGAGACTTCTCCAGGGCCCTCTTGAAATGTATAAAGCAAAGCTGTCTGATCTTGCAGTCATCAGATGCGATAATTGAGAAATTTTTGAAACTGTTTTTGTTTTGAAAATTGTTTTTTTTCATGTCGACTGGAAATGATAATTTTGGTAGGGGAACTCGCATTCAGTGACTGGAAATGGTAATTCTGGCAGGGGGAACTCGCATTCAGCGACTGGAAATGGTAATTCCGGCAGGGGAACTCGAGTTCAGGGCAAAATAAAATTGTCAAAATTTAAAAAAAAAAAAATTGTCAAAATTAAAATTAAAAAAAAAAAATTTCATGACCTCGCGAGGTCTAACACTTTTTTTTTTTATTTTAAATTTCTGAAAAATATCTGTCAACGGTCACTTCCTCTCCACCAGCTTTGTCACTTCCTCTCTTCCGCCATTCCATCTTGACACCCTCTCCTCTTTTCCCCAAATGCCATCCCAATGTAAAAGCTTTTGTGCCTTCTTTAATTTAGTGGTGTCCTATAAGCTCGTTGAGAAACAAAACTGGCAAAGTCCAAGGAGGAAATTATTGGAATAAATTCATAGATTAGATAATAATAATAATAATAATTCTACGATTAACTCTTTTTTTAAAAAAAATCTTTCTTCAACTAGGGTTTTAATTTAAATTTTAGATTTTTTAAAGGGTTAATTACATTAAACCCCTTAATGTTTGGGCTATTTTGCACTAAATCTCTTAACGTTAATTTTTTGTCACTTTGCTTCTTTGACTAACAGTCAATTTTAACTCCACATTTAGCTTTTTCAAAAAGACAAATTTAGCCCTAAAGATCAATTGCGGTAAACCCTTTTAAGATTTAAGTGAAATTTCACTTTACCCCTTAGGTAAGGTTTGTAGTATTTAATATATTAGGATAAAAATAAAATTCAATAATGTTATCAATATTGTTAAAAATATAAATATGCTTCAAAGTAATTACTAATATTCTAATTCTCGAATTATACTTTTTTAAATATTTAAAATTTAAAAATACGATGAAATAATTAATTTAAAAATGTTTGAATGAATTAACCAAATATCTGTGAAATATTTCCAAGAAAAATTTTCTACCTAGTTGAAAAAGATTTTTTTTAAAAAAGAGTATAATCGTAGAATTATTATTATTATCTAATCTATGAATTTATTCCAATAATTTCCTCCTTGGACTTTGCAGAATCAGTATTTTCTCAGCGGGCTAAGAGACAGGTATTATATCAGTATAAAATTTTGTCTTACAGATAAGCACAAGTCCTGTAAATTCATCAAACCTGTCTCTTATACACATCTAGAGTGGTGTCCACAAGGCTCACTCTCTTATAAGTGACCGTTGGCAGATATTGGTCAGAATTTAAAAAAAAAAAAAGTGTTAGTGAATGCGAGGTCATGAATTTTTTTTTTTTTATGAAAATTTTAACAATTTTATTTTGCCATGAACTCGCATTCAGTAAATGCGAGTTCACTGAACTCGCATTCAGATGTGAAAGAGAGGTCCCCCTGCCGAAATTAGCATTTCCAGTCGGCATGAAAAAAAATTACTTTCAAAACAAACACAGTTTCAGAAAATTTTCTACGATAATTTCTGTTTTAGATTTTCGCGCATTTGGCACAACAGGTTGGTAAGCTCTCAAAGGTCAAAGATTATTTCCAGCCGATCTTTTTACTGCTCCTACTGATCTTCATGCAATTTTATGCAATGTCACGAACTATCGAAACAGATGAACAGATAATTCTTGAATCTAAACAAAGATTGGATGATCCACCACTTATCCAATTTTGGAAATCCTCGTCTTTGTGTAAATGGACAGGAATAGAAGACAAAAACATATACAGGGTGGGAAAATCACTTTATTAGTCTTCTAACTATTTCATTAAAATCAGAATGGTCTCTCAACTTTAATTTTAGTCAGATTAGGTTCTGAACTAAATATTTGTATTCAATTTGATCCCTAAATGGTGGCTCTATTCAAAAGATAAACTTTTTGAATTTTGATCGGTGTTGGCTTGTGGCATAATCATCAAATCATTTGGTCCTATGATTTTTATTTTTTTTAAAAATCACTACCTATTAGTCCTCCAACTATTTCATTAAAACCAAAATAGTTATCCAACTTTAATTTTAGTTGAATTAGTCTCGAAACTAAGTATTTGTATCCCATTTGATCCTTAAATGACGGATTCACCCAAAATATAAATTTTTTGAATTTTGACCGTTTTGACTAGGGGTATAACTGTCAAATCATCCAGTCCTATGATTTTTGTTTTTAAATATAGTTTTAGAGTTTATAATAATAATGCAACCATATTACATGAATTAATGACGGTCTAGTGGTTAAACTTTTGAGATTTTATTTTGTTGTTAATGCGAGATCGAAACATGTTGCCATGCAATATTCATTTTTTATCCGAATAATTTCAATTTATTGAAGTCAAAATCCTAAAATCGTCATTATCTTTCTCCTTATACCAATGCACCACCAATGCCATCCTGCCATCCCCAACTCAAGAAACCTTCCCACTCCCTTCTGTTTGGTACCACCATCTCCTCTGTCCCCATCTCTTATCTCTACTTTTCTCGCCGCTCCTACCCCTTCGCCACAACAATCACCAAATTCCTACCCTTCTCGATCCAATCCCCTTCTCCATTACTGCCACCATCTCCTCCTTCGCCATCACCTTCTCTCCTTTCCCGCTGCCACCATCTTGTCGTCGCAACTATCATCACTTTATGTACCTCTCGCTTTTCATCTCCTCTACCTCCAATAGCTGGACTGCTATCTACGGCCTCCATTTATTCCTTCTAAAACATGTCTATATTAGTGATTTCTTTGAAATTCGATTTGTAACCAATAACTTTCTAAAAGCTACTCAATTTCCTCCTCTTTCTCTTCCTAGTTCTGGCGGTGCAAGTTTAATAGGAAGGACGTAATTATCTTCTAAAGAAAACTCCACAGATTGATTTTGAAATTGAAGATGAAATCAAAATTATCTTTGAATTATAAAAGTTATCATGTTAGTATCATTAAACTTCTTAGCGTTTCCGTTTCTGACGATCAAAAGACTAAATGATTTGACGGTTAATATGCCCTTATTTAACTCCAGTTAAAATTCAAAAAATTTATGTTTTGGATAGAACTGCCATTTAAGGATCAAATTGGATACAAATATTTAGTTTAGGGACTAATCTAGCTAAAATTAAAGTTGGAGGATCATTTTGGTTTTAATGAAATATTTGGAGGACTAATGAGGTAATTTTTAAAAAATAAAAATTACAGGACCCAATGATTTGACGGTTATGCCCCTTGTCAACATCGGTCAGAATTAAAAAAATTTATATTTTAGGTGAAACAACCATTTAGAGATAAATTGGATACAAATATTTAGTTTAGGGACTAATCCGGATAAAATTAAAGTTGAGGGATTATTCTGATTTTAGTGAAATAATAGGAGGACTAATAATGCAATTCTCCCTATCCAGGGATCTGCCTTAAATAATGTGTAAGACCTCCCAAACTTGGCAAACATTGATCGTATTAGATAATCCAGAATTGGCTCCTAGAGATTTTTCCCAGGAATTCTCTAGTCTAAAGAATGTTGAAGTATATGTCAATGAGTCAGACAAGTTTGTTTGGTGAATTTCCAGAATCAATAGTTGTAAGTATGAACATGTTAGGGAATTCTTTGAGTGGTCGAATTCCTAAAGGTTGTTTTGCCTAAGAAATTTGTTGAGTTTACTTTGGGTTGGAAATAATTTCTATGGACCTCTATCTATATCAATTGAGTGTTTTCAAATGGTAACAATTGATTTTTGTCGTGATAAGTTTACAGGACTTGTGCTTAGAGATTTCAAGAAACTGCGTAATTTGGAGGTTCTGTTGTTATCTTTTACTCAATTTTCTAGCTTGGTAGTTGATGATACATGAAGTGTTTACCTTATAAAATAGCGATACGTGTCCCGTAATCCCTATAATGTATTTCTGTAAAACAACATCGTTGCTGATATATACTCATTATATGGATGATCGAACATACTTGGAGAATAGACCTTTTAAATCCGACCTCCTATAGGTCAGAGGATCCAACGTTAGAGATGGGAACCTTTACCTATAAATACTAGATGAATAATACATAAATGAAGAAGAAGGTAGGAAGTGTGTAGCAAATAATACACAACAAGTAATACAACACAAAACCTATGGGCCACGTTCATATCTCTCTCTTTCTTTCTGTCTCTCTTTCTCTCTTCCTTTTCATCCTCATCAAATGGCGCCATCTATGGGATTCGAGCAAAAAACCTTTCCCTAGACTTTCTTTATCACCCTAAGATTTAAACAAACATTGTAACAAGCTTTTATACTCCTCGATATTTCTCATCTTCAAATGGGAAAGTATAAAAAGAAAGCAAGCAATAAAACCACAGAAAGCAGCAAGACTGCACAATTTTTGCATGAAACTATACCACTTGAATCTGAATTTGCTCCTGGATCTGCGCGGCTGACACTAGGACTGATGCAAGAAGAAAAGCTACAATTTTTTTCTAAAAATTTTCATGCCTTCCAAACCTTCATGCAAACCATGAATTAAAACAAAGAAACTTCCCTTGGTGGTATTAAATTTTCCAAGTCAAGATGATGATGCTATAGTAGTCATCATCATTCTGTGAAATCTCAACCAGAACTGTCAATGCACCAAACTCAAAAGCAAGGTTTTGTCTTCGGCAGGATGGGTCCTAACCTAAAGTTTGTCAAAAAGTCAAAAGAAAACACAACCAAAACTCCACACCAAGCTGAGAAGGAGCTCCTCTTATAAATGGAGAAAGAGTCCAAGAAATCATAAGAAAGAACATTGCTACTCTCACAGAGTTGGCATTAACTGACAAAGATCTATTCATAACAGCCATCCAAGCAGAACAAATCCCTTTTAACTTTAAACAGTCGGATCTAGATCCTTACAAAAGGACCACTGATCCCCTGACCATATAGCCCATGTAACTTCAGTTACGAGGCTGTATGGATACTTTGATGCCATTACATGTAAGCTCTTTGTCACTACACTAAGAGAATCAGCTTAGAAATGGTTCAAGAAGTTACCCCTAACTTTGTTGACTCTTTTACCGATCATTTCTTGAAAGTTTGCTAGACATTTCATGAGTAAGCAAGTTATTCAGAAAGAACTTGCACACCTCATGAACATCAAGTAAAAACCTGATGAATCTTTAAAGTAGTATATTGGTCGTTTCAACAATGAGGTCATCCTAGTTTGAGATTTTGACGAAGCAATTATGATTATGACCTTTATGACGTGGAGTTGAACTTGGAAACTTCATTGCAGAGCTCGCTGCAAAGGTTCCTAAGACTTTCAATGAATTCCTTTTGAAGGGCTGACTTTCATATTCGTGGTGAAGAATCAAATTGAACAAAATGGGAACTTTATGACCTAAATGGAAAAGGGAAGAGAATCTCTGAATCTAGACCTAATAAGGCTGAGTATAAAGAAGATACCAGTGGCAAGAATGGCAAAAAGTTAAGAAAAAATGATTAGCAAAACTTTGCACCCAGAAGTTATCAAAGCAATAATCAAGGACCATTAGCCGATAGAGTTACTTTTCTAGGACCAAATGCTTTCCGACCTCTGAGGGTGCTGAATCCCAGTTCTTCCAGACACAGATATCACCCCTCTAAATACTTCTCGAAAGGAGATTTTATTCCAAATTTAGAACGAAGGAATTCTCCATCCTCCTTCTTCTATGCCAACATATCAGCTCAAATGAGATAGATCTCGTTATTGTGCGCATCATGAAGACCATAGTCATGAATCTGAGGAGTGCAATGATCTGAAGATTGGTATAGAATGAGTTATTAAGGATGGATTCTTATAGAGATACATTTTCAAAGTAGCCAATCAACTCAGATAGAATGGTAATGGAGTTCGGAATGATAATAGGCCTCCTCAACCCTATTATTTGAACCAAAGAAACCATCAGAGGGGACCTCTTGCTGATAACAATGATGTCGCAGGAGTGATCAATATGATCATTAGGACTAAAGAGTTTGTAGTAGGGGGTTGGGAAAGTGAACCAAATGAAAACATTATTGGTGCTATTGTCGGAGGTAGAATCGGTGGAGAATCAGCTAATGATAGAAAATGCTATGCGCTAGACCCGTGCAGGTACTTTCAAAGAAGCCTCGCGCCAATCTGAGCATCAATTTTACAGATAAACTTTGGTATCAGATTAGTATCTGCACATTGACCCGATAGTCATCCACGTTAAAGTGGGCGACTACAGAGTACAAAGTATTTATTGATCGTGAAAATTCAGCAGCTATCATGTACTGGAATGCTTGGGAAAGAATGGATAACATTAGACTTGTTTGCAATCCGCTTGTAGGATTCACAGGAGATTTGGTCATGCCCAAGGGAACGGTAACGTTCCCTATGACTCTTGGAAAGTCCCCTAGATACCGAATCGAGATGATTAACTTTATCTTGGTCAAGAAGCCCTTTCCTTATAACATGATATTGGGACGATCGTCCCATTATGCCTTCATGATCTTGACTTCGTTTATCACTCGGAGATCAAGTTTCCGATGAATGATGGATCAGAAGCAAGTGTATGGGAAAATTAACAAGAGATTCAAGAATGTTTACATGATGTCTCTCTTAAATCTACCCATAAAGGAAAATTCTCTTTAGGTCAAAGTTAGGAGTTCTTCTGATAGTAAAAGGAAAAGCAAGGATGAAGGGTTGAGTTCAGGCATCCCGATAAAGGATATGGAGTCAAGCGATAAAAAGGAAAAGGCAATCCAACTAGAATTTGGAATTCTAATAGAAGAAATTACCTTTGATCCTTCTACCCTAATTAGAAACTAAGAATCTGTATCAGTCTTCTTGCTGAATAAGTTAGGAATTGGCCCGTCATACAAGCCTATTAAGTAGAAAAAGAGACTCTTCAGTCCAAAGTGTAGCTCTGTCATAGACATCAAAGTAGATAACCTATTAGTAGCTCGGATAATTCGGGAAGTCTTGTATCTTGCTTGGCTATCTAATCATGTACTTGTAAAGAAACATGATATGGATTGGCGAGAGTATATTGATTTCACTGATCTTAAAAAAATCTGTCCAAAAGACAATTATCCTTTATCTCGGATCGATACGGTTGTTGATTCCCTTGAATGTTGATTTTGTAATAGGACATTTCTTAGATGCATATAAGGAGTGCCATCAAATCTTCCTTAGCAAGGAAGATGAAGAAAAAACCTTCTTCATCATAGATAAGGGAACTTATTACTACCAAACCATGTCATTTGGATTAAAGAATGTAGGATCCACATACCAAAGGCTCGTCAACAAGCTTTTCAAAAAGCAAATTGGAAGAAATATGGAAGTCTATATTGATGATATGGTGGTAAAGAGTTGATCTCATGAAGATACTATCAATGACTTAAGGGAAACCTTTGAGACAATGAGAAATGTCAACATGAGATTGAACCCCCACAAATGTACCTTCGAGGTTTCCTCAGGAAAATTTTTGGACTTTATTGTCTCTAAAAGGGGTATAAAAGCCATCCTAAAGAATGTGCAGGCCGTGTTCAACATGAAGCCTCATCTGTCAGTCGAAGAGGTACAATGTTTTACAGGAAAGACGGTTGTGTTAAACAGGTTTTTATCTAAGTCAGATGAGCAGAAAGGATTATCGTTCTTCCAAGTGCTTCGAAAAGTCAAAAACTTTGATTGGATAGAACAATGTTAGCAAGCCTTCGATAAGTTGAAAGAATATCTGGTCAATTTGCCTACCTTGATTGCACCACAGCCTGAAGAGACCTTGTATCTCTACCTCTCAACTTCTAAAAGAACAGTAAGGACAGCTTTGGTCTCCGAAAGAGACTGGATCCAAAGACCAATTTACTTCATCAGTGGAGACCTTCAAGGGCTCGAGGTAAACTACTCATCAATTGAAAAAATGGCTTTCTCTTGCTATTGTTGCTTGAAAGTTAAGGCTATATTTTCAAGGGTATAAAATCATTGTTTATACCAATTTTTCTTTGAAAATTGTCTTGGGAAAACCAGACATTTTGAAAAGAATACTTAAGTGGTCGGTAGAGCTCTTCGAACATGATATAACATTTCGGCCAATGCCGACCATAAAAACTTAGGCTTTAGTCAATTTCATTGTAAAAGCACAGCTTCACCGAACACAACAGGCTAGCTTGATCTCACAAGACCAGAGCTCAACAAAAAGTGATCAAAGCTATTTATTCTGGGAATTACATGTACATGGAGTCTCTTGCGAATTTGGATCGGGAACTGGAATAATCATCCGGTCTCTAGAAGGCCAATGCTACACGTATGCTCTTCGATTTAATTTTTAGGCCACCAACAATAAAGTTGAATATGAAGCCATCTTATCTGGATTAAAACTAGCCAAAAAGATGGGCATCTAGGGAGTCAAAGTCAATAGTTATTCCTTGCTAGTGGTCAATCAAATCCTTAAAAATGTTGAGACCTGAGAGGTAATCTTACAGAAATATCTTTAGAAGGTTCAACAACTGAAAGAGTCCTTCAAGGAGGTGGAATTCGTCAAATTTTTATGAGCAAAGAATAGATATGCTAATGCATTAGCAAAATTATCATCTGCTATATACTCTCATTTGACAAAAGAGGTATTGGTAGAAGTTTAGTCCCAAAGGTCGATCGATGATATGATCCTCAGAAGAAATCCTAGACATTGAGGAAGACCAGAAATGGATAAGACCAATTTGCGGCTACCTACTCTAGGGAATTCTTCTCGAGGGAAAGGTGGATAAGAGGCAACATCTGAGCTATGAAATATGAGATCATTGAAGGTATCTTGTATAGGAAATCATATTTATCTCCCTTATTTTGATGCTTATCTCCTAGAGGCACTGAGTATATACTTCAAGAAATATATTCTAAGGCATTTATGGGAGTCACATTAGGGCAAGGAGTCTATAAAAGGCTATTTTAATAGGATATTATTGGCTGATCATGCATAATGACACTCATCAGCTCGTTTAAAGTTGTCACAAGTGTCAAATTCATGCGCCTATCCCACAAAAGCACGCATGGGACCTCTATCCGATCATAAGTTCTTGGCCTTTTCATCAATTGGATATCAATATATTAGACCTTCTCCTAAAAGAAATTGGATGATATAAATTCTTGGCAGTCGCCATATATTATTTCTCCAAATGGTCATTGAAACTGAACCATTTAAATCAATTTCTGGGAAAAGTATAAAAACTTTCTTCTGGAAAAATATAATCTATCGATATGGCATACTCCATGTGCTTATCTCGAACAATGGAATGAGTTTGTAGGAGAATGAAGACTTGGAGGTTCAACTACATACCATTTCTGTCAGATACTCACAGGGAAATAGTCAGACTAAGGTTTCCAACAGGAGTCTTCTATCAGGAATCAAAACAAGACTCGATAGAGCAAATGGAGACTGGATTGAGGAATTATCGAGTGTGCAGTGGTCTTACAGAACAACTCCACGTGCTGCTAATGGCATGACCTTTTTAGTCTCGTCTATGCTGCAGAAGCTGTGATTCTAATAGAAATTGGAATGCCTACATCTTATTGGGTTGATGGTACCAGAAAGTTGGACGCTAATTGGAAAGGACCTTACCAGATTATGGAACCCTATCCTTCAAGATTTTACAAGTTAGTTGATCATTAGGGCAAACTTTCCTCGGACTTGGAAAGATCATTGTCAATCTGAAGAAATATTACTTGGGAAACTAAGTAATATTTTCAAAAAGTGTTCAGCCAATAAACAATCATTATTTATTCAAAAACAAAAATATCAATGATAAGTGTTCTTTACAAAAGGTTGCCATATTACAAAATCTACTCTATTACAAATCGCTTATTCTTCTCTTCAGTAGAAGGAGCTGTAGGAAGAATAGGCAACAGGGGAGTTGACAAGTTTTCAGTTGTGCGAGGCCCCACAAAAAGGTCTCGAAGCTTGTTTAGAAGAACATCGGTCACAAAAGGCTGGTAATCCAGAAAGGAGTCAAAGTCTAAAGGGATATCGGGAAATCTATCTTGGACATCCTTCAATGTCTTATAGAACATCATCTTCCTAGCATGCTAGCAAAAGGATTGTAGATCTTTCTACAATGCCTCAAAGCGTAAGAATTGGTTGACCCATTCTAAAAGATGTTCTGGTCCAGCAAGTTAGCTTCACACTGTTTGGAGCTAGACTCACTGGTAGCCTTGTTGCATTGTACTTCTTGAAGGGTCTTCTACAGCTCTTCTAGCTCTCTTTTGACTTTTTAGCCTCATCAGTCTGAACACTCACTAGCTCTGTCAGATGACCAATCTTAGTGTCATATTTCTCTTGAAACTCGGTTAGAGCTGTCTCTTTTTTAGATAAGATCTTTGAAATGTTCTCCACAGCAGATTTCTGATCAAGCAGATTGTCTTTAAAGGTAATAATATGAAGGCTTTCCTTCAAGAGACATTGATGAAGGTTCGTAGAAGTCTTATCAATTGTTCAAAGCAAAGAAGATCATAAGAGTGTCTCACAGATAAGAATAAAGAAATATCAATATCATATTCCAACTTACAGATTGAAACTTATTGTTAAACTATTGGATCACTTGTTCTGTGGTCAACTTTTGAGAAGCCTTATAGACATCAGGGGGCACTGTAGCGAGTAACCATTCAGAGGATTCCCTTAGAGACCTCAGACTATCATTTATGTCCTTATCAGAGAGAAAACTAGTGGCTAGATCCTTGAAGAAGGACATTCTGCCCTTTCAACTACTTTCTTCTTCAAAGAAAGTAGAGGACGGGTAGGATTGTCAACTATTTGAATTCGTGACTTATTGGAAGGATGAGGTAACTTGCATAATTCCACAGCCTTTGTTCTCTTTGTATCTAAGGGAGCCAGAAATTCAAATTTTTTCTTTTTGAAGGCATGTTCCCTGAAGGAACAATTTGAAGAGGAACAGCTTCAATAGATTTAGAAGCTCTTGCTTTAGCAGTCTCAGGAGTTCATGCTTTCAGTGATTCTATCACCTTATGAGCTATAGAATCTTGTTCAGGGTCAGTAATGGCTATGAAATCAAGAGAAGGGTTATAGTCATAAGGAATAGAGCTAGGGTTAAACCCGGTGCTAGGTCTGTCCAGATTAGCAAGCCTTACTCTATCTTAGTGTGGTTAACCTGAAAATTAAATTCAATGTTGGATTTCTTAACCTCCAATATAAAATCCTTCACGCCTAGAGGGGGTGTATTTAAACTCTCCTGGTTTACTTGGTTCTTCCATCTCGTCTGAACTCTAGTCACGTTCTTCCATTTGGCAAACAAGAAGCGTGTCTTTCATTCTTTGACTGAGAAAGGATATTGACGAATAAAAATATCAGAGATCTAATAAGATTGGAAATGGAAGGGGCGAGAACCTCTACTACTAGCAGTTAGCTTATAAAAGCTCTAAAACTATCAACCATGGGATCCTTATTCAAATGCTTGCATAATATGCAAAAAACAGAATACAAACCTGACGGCATTGGAAGCTAATTAGAATTAGCAGATCGTAATTGGTCCTCAAAGATAGTCACAAATCCTTTTGGTGGAGTCTCTACTTTGTTGCCTTCACTGGGAAGTTAGAGAGTAATCTTTTGAGAAATGCAATAACTTTCTCGAAGCTCACAAATACGATTCTTGGGAGATAAATTTTTAGAATTCACAAAGGATCTCTTTGTGACCAATAATAGGTGGTTTGTACTAGATGCCAAAGCCATTGATAAAGAAAGATGTATGCTAGAAAATATCAAGCACAGAATGAAGAACAAATAAGTTTGGTTGCTCGGAATCAAAACAGAGAATGATGGGCAAAACAGAAAGGAAAATGAAAAGGACAAAACCTTAAATAGGGTTGGGTAAAAGTCTTTTAGGCATACTCACCAAAAGGTGGGAAAAATTCAAAGGACAAAAAGTAACCGTCAACAAAATAGATGAAAAACGTGGCATTAAATGCAGGCAATTGCCAAAGGCACAACTCTTCGTAGCTCAATCATGGTAACTCTTGTTCAACCTATAAGTTGTTCAAAAAAATCAAAAAATATGTTCAAGCTTTTAGAAGTCGCTCAGGAGTCATTAGTCACATCTAGAATAGATCTGATGATAAAATAAAAATATTATGCTGATCAATAGACCAAAGGCTAGATGATTGCTCTTCTTGAAGCCTATAGCGGAGTTCTAGTTTAGCCACAACAAAACAAAACAAAGAGATAATTTTGGTTAGAACTCGCCGAAGTGCATTGAGAGGTTCTCGTGAAAGGCCTAACAACAAAAAGATATATTGATTTCGTTAGCACTTGCCGAAGCGCCTTAAGAGGTTCTGAAAGGCCAAACAACAAAGAGATATAATTTGGGTCAGAAATTGCCGAAGTGCTTTAAGAGCTTTTGAAAGAACAAACAACAAAATCACATATTGATTTGGTCAGAACTTGCCGAAGCGTCCTAAAAGTTTTGAAAGGCCAAATGAAAAAGAAAATAAAAATTGGTTCAGAGCTTGCCTGAGTGCTTTAAAGAAGCTCTTAAGAAACCAAATGAAGTAAACAAAATAAACATTGGTTGAGCACTCACTTAAGTGCTTCACAGATCTTTCCTGAAAGCTAACAAGAAATAGCAAAAAAAGCACAAGTTTAATCTAAGTTCAAGTCAAAAGATCCATGTGAAGTATGGCCTAAGTCCTAGTCAGCATATCAAAAGAATATTTTATAAAAGTTTTTGGCCTAAGATTAGGACAAAAGAACTACAAAGAAAATTGGTCTAAGTCCTAGCGCAATAGAAATATCAAAAAAAAAAAATTGGCCTATATTCAAATTAGCACTTTTATTCTTTTAGAAGCATTCATGCTCGATGATTTTAGACTGCATTGGGTAGTTGAATGAACAAAAAAACAACAATTTCAAAAAGTAAAAGTGCCTTTTATTAATGATCAAATGAGTTACAAGGCAGAGCTCATCTTAAGAGATGATAGAAGCTGCTACAATACCATTATAATAGTTGTCTTTAGATCTATTCCAAAAAGTTAAGGTTCAATCTGCTTCAAAGCTCATCCAAAAATTGGAAGATCTTTTTGCAAAATTAAGGGTATTGTGAGATGATCCAGCTCAGGAGGAGTTTGAAAAAGGAAAAAAGAAAAAGAAAAATACTTTACTACATGTCAAAGACTAGGGAATAGAAGAGGTCTCCAACAGTACCAAGGAAGAAAAGAGAAACGATAAGAAAATAGAGAATGCTGTGTCAATCCTTGGAACTGAAGGAACCAAGCCTAACAAGGAAGTTCTCTTTAGGCAGGCAATTCCTCTTACCACATCACTCTAGACCTCTTAGACTGAGAAGAACATCAGTATACATGGGAACTAAAGGGCAAGCTTTGGAGTCATGGCAACTTGTTTATCTTTCTGAGGTACTTCCTTATCAACTGAAGTCAAGCATCCAAGAAGGCCATCCTAGAAGCAAGTATCCAAACTCGAGTCTCATAATTTTGGAAACGGGATTGGATGGTTGATTCTAGTCGAGAAAACATTCTCGTGCTAGAAAAACTAGAAAGATGGCTAAAAGAAATCTTGAAGAATAATTGAAGAAAATCAAGAAAATTTGGTGGGTTTGAAAAGTACCACTTGAACCTATTTATAGCCAAACGGAGGTCAAAATGATGAGACATGAAGTGATTAGATTCCAAGCTTCCACTATCAGACATTTTGCCTAACGGTGTTAATAACGTTCTACGAATTCAATGAAGGATAATAAACGGAGGCGCTTAATTTGGAAAATACTCCTCGAGAAATAGAAAAGCTATTGAATCAATAAAGAAGCTAAGACCTCGCTGTTTAAACCGTTGAGTTTATCTGATACATACTTAAGACTTGTGTTAAGAAAAACACAGGAAATTGAACTTTCAAATCAAACCAAGAGTCCACACAAAATGGCCGACCACAGGTCGGGAGAATACACAAAACAGACCTAATAGTCCACAGAAGATGGGCAACTAGAGGTCGAACAAACATACAAATCGGACCCAATAGTCCACGGAAGATGGGCAACCAGAGGTTAGAAAAACACACAAATTGGACCCAATAGTTCACAGAAGATAGGCAACTAGAGGTTAGAAAAACACACAAATCAAACCTAATACTCCACAAAAGATAGGTTACCACAGTTCGGACAAACACACAAATCAGACTCGATAGTCCATAAAATATGGTATAAGAACAAGAAGTTAGACAATTACACAAATCAGGCCCAATAGTCCATAGAAGATGGACAATAAAGAGGTCAAACAAATATGCAAACCCAGAAGTTCCTTGTGGAGAATGGGTAGCAAAAAGATCTAAGATCCAAAGGTTCACATAAGATGAACTCAAAGAGGTCAAATAAAACTAATATGAGTGATTGCTCATTTAAGGCCTAAGGAGTCCCAAAGGGTAAACATCAAGAGGCTGTAATGATCGATCATTTGACCTGGATCTCATAGAAGATGAATATCAAAGAGTCAGATGTCAAATATAGCCAGATTTAGATTGAGGTTCGCATTGGATGAATACTCGATGAACAGACAAAAACTTGGGCTATGGTAATTACTGGAATGAACTTTTGCACAACAAATGCTTATTTGTGCTTAGAATACAAGAAGTATATATCCTCCAGAAAGAGGTATGAATATAATTATTAAAGGGGGATATGATATAATCCATGATCTGTTCATAATAAAAATGAACAAATGAATGAAATGAAACAATATATTATTACTGGGGAGTTGGTACAATGGATCTCTAAGCTACACAGGCACCTAATGCTCATCATCCCCATTCTGGTCGACTAATTTTGATCAACAAAATACTGACCAGCATCAGGAGTAGGAACGTAAAAAAAAAAAATGACATCCCCTCCAGAGCCTGATCAATGAAATCAAAACTACAATTTATCATAAAATCCATATCAAAAGTATTTGAAGAAAGAAAAAGATAAAAAATGCGAACTACCTCAGAAGATTTGCCCGTATTCAGTGGTCTCAGCTAAACGATTGTGCGGCACACTCTGTGTTATGCTTTGCTCAGAGAAAGCGTACAGCCCTAAAAAGGTTTCCCAAGGCCTCCACAGATTCTTTAGACACAACAATTCACTATTCCACCATTATATAGGAATATTTGGAAACTCTTTTTTAGCAAGGTCTGCTGTATCCTTGAATCCAAGCTGATGAAATTCTTGGCAAAGATTTGTCACATTATTCACCAAGATGATGGATGAAAAAAAGTTATTCACATCTTGTAAGGGCAGCTTGACCTCTAGGTCAGCTTGTTTGACCTTTAGTAAATCCAGTTCAGTCCTTAGATTCTATTCTGTCTCAATCTCGGGCTTATGAGAATCGATCTCAGTGTAAGCAATTTCCAAATCGTTGAAAGCTCAAACAAAGGTCTGCTTCAACTCTTCTATCTCAGACTGGTATTGCTTTTTTAGCTCTCCCCTTAGAGCATCCAGAGTATATTCTCTCTCTCTCTCTCTCTCTCTTCTTAATTTTCTCCTTGAAAAGGGTCAGAGCTTCAGCATTTTGCTCTTGATGTTTTTTTGACATTTCATCCAACTTTATCTTTATGTTAATCATGCTGGCTACTGTTGAGATAGAAACCATGTGAGCGTTAGCTCAAAAAATGTGTGCCTAAAACAGAAGAGACGCTTTCCATGGCTGCTCAAGGACAAAGGTCATTGTTGGAGCAATTCTTCAGATACTCTCCCTCATTTGGAGGAAAGGTATGGTGAAGAAAATTATGCGTAGTGCCCAGGGTGTTCAGGCGGCTGTGGGTGGTAATCTTGCAATTGAGAATACTTCTCGGGAGTAGAATCATCAACTGTTGCATTGAGAAGACAAAACTTATCGGGATGGGCTGATTGGATAAATTTCAAGCCAGATCAGCCTGGCTCTGTTTCTAGACTAAAGGTGGCTAGATAGATGCACCTAAAGAGGAATGACAAATTAATTTCCTAGAATTTGGGTGAACATTTGAGAAGGTTCTTCCTTTTTCAAGGAAGATTTATAGCAGTCTGTGACGACATGGATTGTGAAGAAGTTACTTTCATAATTGGCGATGAGGAATCAGCCATCGTAGAGAAAGGCTATTCATGGGTAGTCGCAATAGTTTGAACTGGCAAAGTTAGAGGTGTAGGGTTGTAGAAGAAACTGCAGCTCTAGGCACGCTTACTTTTCTTCTAGATCTATAAATGTTTTTTCCTAAAGAAAACTTGAAGGAAACATGATCCATAGAGGAGGCTTTACTAGAGTTATCTTCTTGATAGGAAGCCATGAGTAATAAGAAAAAAAGGATTTCTTTCAATAAATCTTC
Source organism: Cinchona pubescens (assembly GCA_025175665.1). NCBI lineage: Eukaryota > Viridiplantae > Streptophyta > Magnoliopsida > Gentianales > Rubiaceae > Cinchona > Cinchona pubescens. The sequence goes on along the minus strand of JANKKI010000074.1, from coordinate 135,215 downwards.
ACTTTTAGAAAGGGAGGAAGCTTATAAAAGTTAGGTGGAATTTACGAAACACCCAATCAAACCCAGATTATATAATTATGATCAAATTTGGGGTTTTGGCCAATGAAATAGGTCAAACTATTAATTAAAGGAAAAGCCTTTAAAGCACTCTCCGGTAAGACACGAAAGTCTAAGCAAAGGAGGACGCTGATGAGAAGAAAATAAGTTCCCTCCTAGGGACTCTTTCAAATTAAATATAGTTCCTATAGTTGGGGAGTTTAGAGGACAGCTCTCAGACAGAAAGTTTACCACCTCTTAGGAAGATCTTCAAGGGGACTGGGCTACTCTTCTAAAAGTAGGATAGAGCGCAAATTTTAGCCAAGCCTGACCAAGGTATAGATCCAATCGAGAAGACTCTTGATGATACATGAAGTATTCACCCTATAGAATAGCAACACGCGTCCTGTAGCCCTTATGAGCATATTTCTGTATAACAGTATTGTTGCTGATGTATACTCATTATATGGATGATCAAACATACTCGGTGAGCAGACCTGTTATAGGCATGACCCCTTATAGGTTAGAGGATCGATCTTAGAGACAGGAACCTTGGCCTATAAATACTAGATGAATAACATGTAAACAAAGTATAGGTAGGAAGTGTGTAGCAAATAATTGACAAGTAATACAACACAAAGCCTATGGGCCACATTCATATCTCTCTTTCTACCTCTCTTTTCTCTCTCTTTCCTTTTCATCCTCATCACTAGCAAACCCAAAGCTAAAAGTTCTTGGATTTAATCATAACCAAATCTCAAGGAAAGTTCTGAATGAGTTTGAAAAGGAACTTTATCGAGCCAGTTTCTACAAAAATTCTACCCTGTGTACGGATGATCAAATTCTTGACCTTCCCAAATGTAATACTAATAAAAATCCCACATAATAATCTATATAATCGCTGAAGTTCTTGGTTTTATTCTTGCTATTGGCTTCTTTGGTCACATTTCAGCTAAATGGAATAATCAAATAAAAAGAAAGCATGGAAATAATGATTTTGTAGAAACTTGGAAATTCATTTGGTTTCACAAGTTCGATTTTTAATTTGTCGAACCAAATGGCGAAAGAATCACAGTAATAAAGAGGGTATGGAATAACAAGAAGTTAGACCAAAGGCTTGAGAAAAAGTTTCTAACAAAAGTTCAAATACTTGGGATGATTAGGCATTCCAATATAATTATACTGTTATGCTACATTTCAAGCAAAACCTTTAAAATTCTTATATATGAATAAATGGAAAATCAGAGTCTTGACAAGTGGTTGTATAAGAGAAAAAGAAGCTCAACATCTGAATTTAATAAGCCCCCCACAAGTAGATGTCTTGGATTGGCCAACAAGGCTATGAATTGCCATTGTAGCTGCACAGGGACTCAGTTAGATGCATCATCACCATGATTGCTCTCCATCTATGATCCATGTTATGATGTGAAATCCAGTAATATTCTCTTGGATTTAGAGTTGAATGCCAAAATTGCAAACTTTAGAAATGTAAAGGTTCTTGTGAATAAAGAATAAAGGAGAGTCTGAGACAACATCAGCTATTGTTGGAAATTTTGGTTATATTGCCCCCGGTATGTTTTATGGATGTATCTTTCATATGTTGATAGTGTCAAGGTTTTAACTTACTTTTATACAAGCTAGCCTAGATATATGCAACATGTATACGAAGATCCCTCTTCCTGCAGTTTTCATATTAGTATGTGTATACCTAAATACAATATGTTCACGTACAAAGACAGACCTAATTTTCAGTTTTGAAATTCGATCACCCAATAAATAGCAAATATACCTTAAATTCTAATGCAACTAATTCTAGTGATAACTTGTTGGTATACATTACAATAAAGTGTATACTCTAATTTTGTAGTATGACTACATAGTCATATAAGAATAATACATCATACTACGAACAAAAAAATGCATACCAACTAAATTTACCTCCTCGTATCATGAGTTATAAAAATCACTGTGCTATGTACCTGTACCCTAGTTATGTACCACAACAAATCACTTGGGAAAAAAAAATTATTGGCAGATCGGTAGCATCCATTAGCAATAGATATTTCAGCTGCTATGCTTTTAAAAAAATAAAGCAAAAATTAGCAATGAAAAATCCGTTGCATAGTCTTCACCAAATCATATCTCTGCACCGAATCAACCACTCCTCCCTCCACAACCTTGCCTTCTTTCCATCCATCATAATCAACCAGCCTCGCCTCTCGCCCCTCTCTTTGCTATCCTCGCCTCATCCTTCCTTCCAACTCGCAACCTCCTTCCTCTACCACCATCCACCAGCCTCGTCTCCTTCCTTCTCCACCACTATCCACTACCTTGCCTTATTCTCCCTCCACCAATATCCATCATCCTTGCCTCATCTTCCCTTTCTTTCAACCGGCATACTCTCTTCCGCATTTACGAATTCTTCCAAAATTGGTAAGGGTTTACTAATAACTTTTTTCCTTGTATTAATAGATTTAGGATTTTATTTGTTAGTAGTTTTAGAATCCGATTTGGAATAGAAATCTACTAGTTTCTTATCAGGGTTATTAATCAAGCTGCCACAAAATGAAGTAATTTTTTGGGTCATGCATTGAAGAGAGACGACATTAAGGCTTTGGTTGTCTTTGGTAATATAATTTCTCTCTTTTTATTTCATTTTTTAATATATAATTTTTTATGTGTTCTTGTTATATTGAAAATCTAGTCTGGATTAGATTGAATATTTTTGTAAGTGTTTCCTAGTTAAGAAAAATAAGTTGCATTAAGGAGCTCTGTGAATTTTCTGGGTTTTAACTGGAAAGATCTCTCTTTCGTTTACTATGCAATTTCCTGAATAATTGATAAATTTGTTTGATCTTTTGCTTTTGTTGTTTCATAGGATCTGTGTGAAATTGTAGTTTCGATTCTAAAACTATCAGTTATGCACAAAAATAGGAAAGTCCAAATGGCTAACAGTTTTGGTTATGTGCAGTACCATGTGTGAACACTAAAAAGGTTTTGTCAATGCACATGTCCAAAACTGTTAAGGTTTTGGACTTTTCCATCATTTATCCGATGATATTTTCGAGCACAATTGATAGTTTGGGGCTAAAATCAAAATTTCGTATAGATTGAGGACCAATTTTGACCACTACCCATAATTTGAGAACCAAAACTGTCCCTCTAAATTAATCATCATTTTCATTTGTCTTCCTTCAATTTTTTTATTATTTTTCAATTATAAACGTGCTTTGCATGTGATACGATAAACAAATAAATATACATAATAAATTATTTCACTTGGTTCTGATTTATTTCTTTGTCACAAATTGTTCATATCAATTTGTATTAGTCGTAATAATTTTTTTTTGTTGTAAATCAAATTAATCGTAATGAATTATGTCATTTGGTAATTATTTTTTGATTTGGTAAATAATTGTGAATTTTGACAATTATTTTGCAATTGAATTTTAATAAATTTGTATACAGTTTGCATGCTTTTCAAAGTGGCTTTCCCATTAGAATTTTTAGTGAAAATTTTAGATAAATTTTCTTCGTATTGGTATAATTTTTTGCAATTTGAAGCATTTTGACATTTTTTATTACAATTTTCATGCTTTTCAAAGTGGCTTTCCCATTAAATTTTTCAGGGAAAATTTCAGATAAATTTTCTTTATATTAGTATATTTTTTTTTCACAAACATGTTTTTTTTGGATATTATTGTAGAAATTTAACGTTTTATCACATTGGTCACACATTTTCCAAAATGGTATCTTTGGTGGAATTCTTTATTGATGGCTTTTTTCGTAAGTTTCTTGTGTGAAAAAACTTTCCATATAACTTCAATTTTTGGATGTCCCCAAATATTTTATAATTTTATGTTTTGTCAAGTAGAACAAATTGCATTACTAGTATCATATTTTCTCACTCTCTGAAGACACCGACTATCAATTTATTTTGCTAGTTTTGTTTTTCTCATTTTTTAAATAATTATCACACTATTGAAAGAAATAAAAATATAAAACATTTTTCTCCCTTGTCAATTTAGTATGGACAATTCAACCATTAAACCAAATTGTTTTTGTTGAATTTATGGACCTGCATTTAACGTCTCATTGTTATAGAGGGAGTAAAATGTATTTTTTTGTTTTGTTTTGAGGGACTAAGTGGAATTACCTCTACTTAAGGGGCAACCATTATTAACTTTAAGGGGTTCTTCTGTCCATAAACCTATTATTTTCATACAGTTGAAAAAGTAATGGTTGACTAGTAGACAGAGGGGGCAAAGTGCCTATTTTTTAACTTCGGGGTGGTAAAGTGTAATTACCCCCAAGTTCAGGGGGTAAAGTGTTATTGAACCGCTATAATATAAAAGTGTTATTGAACCGCTATAATATAACTTTAGTATTCTAAAGGGTAAAATGAAAATAACCCTATGTGGTTAGCCAAATGTGCATTAGATTCCTTCGTGTTTCAAATTTTTTTTTTTTTGCGAACTAGGCAAAAACCGTCAAAACTAACACTTATATTTGTGAAATGTCATATATAACCCTACCCAATTCAAGTATCTTACATGTTTTGGGGTCAAATTAAAAATAAAAATGAGTCACATGAATTCAATTTTTTTTGGGGCTAATTAAAATTTAAAAGGGGTCAATTTGGAAATTAGAAAAAATCCTAACACTAATCCTAGCCTTTCATTTTTTTCTCCTCACAATAGCCACCGCTTACTAGCCATAGAAAAAGCAATAATCACCACTACTGTCTTCCTTTCCCTTTCCTCCCTATCTCATTACCCATTCATTTCCATCCATAGTCAAAACCAGATCTCTCCCATCCCCAAGATCTAATTTCAGCCACCAATTGCAAAATGAAAATTTTTTCCAAAATATAGTTCTGCAAAATTGAACAAATAAGATGAAGGTGATAGTGATGATGTATTTAAAGAGACATAGGTGGGAGAGGGATGGGGAGGACGGGAGAGGGATAGTGGGGGTAGGGGATGGAAGAGAGAGATGATGCTAGAGAGAAAGGAAAGGTGGTGAAGAAAGGAAGTGAGGTAGATCGGTGGCAGGGAGAGAAAGAGGGGGAGGGGAAAGGTGGATGGTGGTTGGAGGGAGGGTAGTAGCCGGTAAGAAAAGAGGAGGGGGTGGTGGGCTTTAGGATACGGTTGGGTAGGTTTGGGGTGGAGGGATTTGCTTTAATGGTGGTGGTGGTGACTCGTGGGAAGAGGAGGAGGATGTGCTGATGAAATTGTGGTATTGGCCAGGTGGGAAGAGGATGGGATGAGGAAATAGCAGGTAATGGGGTGGGAAGGATAGGAAGGGTTAAGGTTTTTGAGGGTAAAAAGGTTAATCTAGGTTTATTTTAATATTAATTTGTTAAAATAATCCCACTCGCAATCTATACGTAACTGTCAAACATGGTTAATTTTGACAGTTTTCATCCAATTTGTAACAAAATTTGAAACACAAGTGGGGTTAAACCTATATTTCATAACCATATAGAGGCAAAATGCTTATTCGACTAATTACAAGGGGTTTTTTTTTTTTTTTTTTTTGTATTTTAACCTATCTAAACTACATGCACCCGAATGTAATAAGTGTAAAAGAACAATTCTATTAGGGGAATAAAATTTGGAATAAGTTATAGGATTCACCTATCTAAACTACATGCACCCGAATGTAATAAGTGTAAAAGAACAATTCTATTAGGGGAATAAAATTTTAAGTTATAGGATTCAACTTATGTATTTAATTTGTCGTATTTTCTATTTATACTACATATATTTCTATTCCCCTCTCTTAGTCACTGATAAAGTTATTTATCTTGTTGAAGAGTTATATAATAACTTTATTACTATTGAATTTGATTAAGATTTTCAAATTAATATCAAATATTAGAATACATTGAGCAAATTAGAATTAAAAATATGTAAAAGTTGATTTGGACTTTATAAATAAAAAGCAAACATTGTATTATGTTTACTTATTGAAAATCATGTATACCAAACAAAAAGTTTTTCCCCTTATACTTTTGCTTAGAAAATATATGCTATAATATTTATCCTGCATAATTTTACTTATATAGTTATTTATTTTTATGTATTTCATACATACAGATTGCTTTGCATATATAAATATCTGCATGGTTTCTATATGAGTTTGTCTATGGGTATTTTGTATGTAGTCTATGGGCATTTGTAGGTATTAAATATATAGTGCATCTATACAAAGCGACAAAAGTCATTGAAGTGTCACTAAATTCGAAAAAAAGGAATAAAATCCGTCTGAATTTCGAACATAAGGGGGTCATGATTCGATATGATCTTGCCATGTGGAATAACTTTAGTAAATAGTTATGAATTTATGATTTTGTAAATGGTTTTCCTAAATATATTATCTATGTTTGATGTTTAAGCGATTGCATATATTGTATGTTTACTTGATACTGTGGTTTAAAGATATTAGTTGAAGGATCCCAACATCATTAATGAAGAAAAACAAGAATAGTATTTAGGTTTGCTAGTGATAGTGATTGAGTTCAAAATTTAGCTAACAAACCTTACTTTCTCCGTCCTAAGTTGTTAAACTAAGCTTTTGCTTTTTCTTGGAGAATGTGATTCCAAAATAGTCAAAAAATTGTTTTAACAATGATTGCATTTGTTTAGAGGGAATTATTGGATTTAAATGAATATTTTGTTTCTAATATTCATCATCCAATGGTTTGCTTAAAATATTAGAAAAAACGATTAAAGTTATTGAGCTACTTAAGAAAATTTCACTATTAGTGGTTGAGTAAAAAATTTGGATATCTAGTATATGGTTACCTTATATTCTCATTCACTATTCTTCATTCAAACTATAAAATAAATGAAAAGTCATATTTGATTTCCATTCTAAACGTGTTCAAACATTGGATATGTAAGAAAACAATTCTTAATTTCTAAATTCCTTATAAGCAATTATAACTAAGATGGTCAGTGTGTAAAATAACCTAATTCATGGACTAATAATGATTATAAATAAACAAACCAATTATTTAATAGTTAATATATTCAAAGTTGGACTAGAGAGTATTTAATTACTTAGGAAAAAACTTATGAAATGCAAATGGTTCTAAACAAAATTAAATGTAAGACTTCTTGACTTTTAAGAATGTTTACCTTGCATCATTTTATTAAAATTTCTAACTTTTAGTATTGATTGTGTAATAGTACGTCAAAAAAAGCTCAATAACTTTATAATATACAAAATATAGACTTACTTTTACGACTTCTTGGATTTTAAGACTTAATTACTTTTCTTTCCAAAATAATTATTAAATGACATTACATGACATTTTGTTTTCACTTTACAGTAACAAAAATTTGAAATATTTTGAAAATAAAAAAAATGCATATCCAAAACTTCATTGAAAATTACACTGTTTATAACCATATATTCTAAAGAAAAAGATAACTCCATTAGGAAATAAAATGAAAAAATACCATTAGTTGAATGTTAAAGTGTTAGGGGCTGTTTGTTAATATTGAATTGTGAATTCTGAAATTTGAATTGTAAGTTTTAAAAGTATTAACTGAATTGATAGAGTTATTTTTGTTTGATAATCAACTGAGTTCAATTTCTGAATTAAATATATCACTTCATACATGTATTAATTTATTATATATGAATAATTATCATACATGTATAGAAAAGAAAATGAATAATTAAGGGATGGTATAAATGCGTATGAAAGAGAGTGTGTGTGTGTATGATAGATTGTGTATGTGCATGAGAGAACGTGTGTGTGATAGAGTGTGTGTATGTGAGTGAGAGAGAATATGTGTGTGAAAAAGTACGAGATAGAATGTGTGTGAAGACTGTGTGTATGTGTGTAGGAGAGACAATGTATATATATATGAGGGGGTGTGTGTTTTTGTATGTGAGAGAGTATGTGTTTGTGTGAGAGAGTGTGTGTGTGCAAGTGAGAGAAATTGTGCGTGAATAAGTGTGAGATAGTATGTGTGTTAGACTATGTGTTTGTACATTTATTTAAAATTTAGTTGAATAAGTGAAAATTTTTTCGCTTAAAATTTTGAATACAAATTAGATAGTGCTTAATGTATTAAGTGATAAGAGAATTCTGTAGTCAAACATGCTGAATTCAAAAAGTTCTTAACCAATTAATTTTCAAAAACATTAGTTGAGTTATCAAATAGACTATTAATTAATAGATAATAAGTAATTTGATGATAATTCAATTAATATCAATAATTAAATGGTCAATTTCTTAAATACTAATACGATTTAGTTTTACGGTATTTTTTATAAATGAGGTTGTGATGATTGCATATAATTTTTTAGGCTTTTCTCCATTTGGAATTTGTGTGAACTATTATAATGTATTCAATGCCCACAAACTATTTGATAAAATGACTGAACGAAAAACAGAGAGAAATTTGATATAGAACCGCAAAACTTATATATGTTTCCATATTTGATGAGTTAAAATTAGGATTAAATGCACTTCAACCTCTTGAACTATATCATGAGTTGCATTTTTCCTCCTCTAACTCTTTTTACAGGCACTTAACCCCTTCTCTTTATATTCTTGTACAAAAATACCATTGCTAAGAAATTATTTTTCATTTCCTTTTCTCACTATTCTTTCCCACCTTTTTTTTTTCTTTTTTCTTTTTTTCTTGTTCTTAGAGTCTTTTAGCTTTCTCCCTTCTCACCTGCCATTGGTTACTTCCTTCGTTCTGCTATAAATATTTGTATACTTAGAATAATTTTTAGTTTGCTTTATCTAATTATTATTTTAATGTTCTTTGTTTATTTTCTTGATTCTTGTTATAACAAGATATATATATATCAATAAAATATTTTTATCTATATATATATCAATAAAATATTTTTATCTAAAATTTAATTATAAAAACATATATAAATAATTGAATTTATAATTAGTCAATTATAGTGAAAACAGATAAGCAAATTAATCAACTAGAAATATTTTAGTTGGTTGATAAATTATAAACCCTTATAAAAATGATTATTAACCCTTATTTTATTTTTTATCTATTTATTTGGATTTTTTTAAACTAATATTTGATTTATTGAGACTCAAATTTTGAATTATTGAAACTCTAATTTCTTTTTATGTATGTAAATAATTTAATTTATAATTTAAATACACATTGATGTAACTAACACTATATTCTATTATAAAGGAGATTGTAATGAACTTTCAACAATAAAATGTAAGAAACAAATGAGTTAACAAGAAAAAAGAAACATTTAAATCAAATTAAAAAAATTTTACGTCCTAATTATACAAATAATAACAGAATAAGAAATGAACTAGGTAGTGGTGTGAGAAAAAGGCAAAAAATACATTTCTAAAAAATATAAAAGAATCCTTGGAAAGGGGAGCTGTCTAGATGGCTCTGCCCAACTTCGCCGTTTTTCCTTTAAAATCCCCCATCTGACATCCAATTGACAGCCATTTTTTCCTGCCAAACTCTAATACATAAGAGAACATTATTAGGTATAATAAATGTTTAAAATAACTTCAAATTATTTAAACAAAATTTTCACAAAGGAGACCAAAAACGAAAAATGAATAAAAACGAATGAAAATGTAACTTCAAACAGAACTGGGTTGAAGATAACACAGAAATTCTTAATACAAGAACGTAATAAAATATGATAATTAACACCTAAATAAGTACTAAAGACTTAATAAACATATACTAACATATTCTAACATATAAGAGCAAAAATACACAAAAATACATATTAAAACATTAAGAATGATCGAAAGTAACAAAATTTTTAAATTTAGGGTACTAGTTTCCTAAAACTATTAATTATCAAACAGGAGTTTTGTGCTTTATGTTGATGTAATGAAACAAAACAACTGTGGATTCTTCTTTTGCTTACGTTACAATTTATCAAATGGCAATCGTTTAATGGTAAAACTTAATTGTCTTTTTTTTTGGGGGTTTGCAGCCATTGATATAGTATGAAAGGAGAGTTTACCCAACTATCTTACCTATGAAAAATAAGAAAGTGTTAGCATAAAAACTTATTAGCATAAAAAACACGCAACGGAAGATAAATTTATTCAACACATATAAAAATATGTAGGAGAAGAAGGGGAGTTACAAAATAACGCACATCGGACTCTCATATTGAGACCCGCATAAACCCACGGCATCATCTAGCCTTACTATTAGGCTAGAATCTTTCTATTCTAGACTCTCTCAACTCAACTCTTCTTAATTGAATCTCTTAAACATCTAGATGTGTTAAGAGTGTAACAAATTTAACTACCAAGAAACCTAATTAGAATAGGAAATAACAACTCTAAACATAATTATATTAGGAAACTAAATTACTTAAATAACTAAATTACCAAAACCTAACAATAACATATTTCCTAATGGATAAGGAGTTTGGTATAATTATGTCATCAATGCCTCCCTTAAACCAAACTCTCCAAACTCTCCATGAGGATAGATCTGATGTTTTTCAAACCTTATTTTGATGATGACATAAACACTTAACTCTGTAAAACAAGCTTTTGCAGGAACAGATCTTTCGGACGCACAGGACCGTCCGAACTAGGTCAAAAGTACCTCGGACGCATTGCATCGTCCGAACAAACTGGCAGAAAGAATGGGGTTCTACTACCTTTTCTTCGGACGCTCAGGACCGTCCGAAACCTCTGTTAATCGGACGAAGGACCGGACGCATGCACGGACGTCCGAACGAAGCATCTCAACAAACTGAAAGAAGATCGGACGCTTCCTCGGACGCATTCAATCCTCCTCGGACGTCCGAAACCCCAACGGCTATTTTTTGTGCATTTATTACTTAGTCGTTAGGAAGTAGTTGAGAGCTCTATTTGTTACTCTTATAAATAGGTGCTTTAAGAACCTGAAAAAATTATCTAATACATTGAATACAAGCCTAAGGAAAAGTAATTTGAGTGCAAATTGACTATAGTGCTTTGTTGTATTAGTGTGAAGTTGTGAGTGCAAATTCAACTTTGAGTGGAGTGATAATTATGTATGAAAGTGTGGTTGTAAGTGAGATTCTTGGCTCAACTAAAAGAGTTTTAGTGTGAGCAAGAACTTCCCAACTTTGTAAAGATTATTGGCTCACCAAGTGTGTGAAGCATTCAAGAAATTTGATACTTCAAGCTTGCTAGCTTGGAAGTATTGTTTGTTCAATACTTTTCTCTCTTTACTTTACTGTTTTATTAAATTTATTATCTCTGCATTTAAATTCAAAAAACTCGCTGCTTTGAGAAAGCATAATTTTTAGAAACCTAATTCACCCCCTCTTAGGTTGCTTTGGGACCAACAATTGGTATCAGAGCTTGGTCTCATCATATTGCTTAAACTGCTATTGAGAAAAGAACTATGGCAACCAACAATGCTCTGTTTTTTGAAGGCCAATCTGTTACTAGGCCTCCCATGTTTAATGGGGCAAATTTTATTAGTTGGAGAGATAGAATGAAAATATTTCTGCAATCTATTGACATTGAGTTGTGGTATGTTGTCAATGAAGGTCCATTTGAAGCATCTATCATTGATGATCACACAAATAGAAGAAGAGAAAAGACAAGGAATGAGCTCACTCCACAAGACAAGGCAAACTTGACGTTGAATGCAAAAGCCATGATGTGCTATATAATGCCTTGGATGCAAATGAATCAACTCGCGTGAAGGGTTGCATTCGTATAAAATCCACTCTAAAATCCTTGTTACTAGATTCTGTCTCTTATATGATGTTCGTGAGCAAAGAAATCTCTACTTGTTGCCAAGTATGATGTCCTTCAAGATGGAACCACATGAGAACATAGACAAAATGTACTGCAGGTTCAATGACATTATAAAAGATCTTGAAGCCTTGAGTAAGGAGTACTCTTTGGGTGAGAATCAACCCATCTGTCTCTTATGCACTCTAAGAATGGGATGCCAAAACAATTGCCATAGAGGAAGCTAAGAATTTAAATTTAATGCCTATTGAATCACTAATCAATTCTCTTACATCTTATGAACTCAAGCTAAAGGCCAAGGTTGTGGATGATGAAGAAGCAAGGCCAAGAAGGAGCATTGCTCTAAAGACCTCTCAAGAGGAAGATGAAAACAGCTCCATCAATCTAGAAGATGAAGATCTTGATGAAGGAGATCTTGCACTCATCACCAAAGGATTTCTTAAACATTACATCAACAAACGAAGAATGAGAAGAGGCGGAGCTGCAAACACAAATTTCAAAGGAAAGTCAAGACTTGAAATAAAGAAGCAAAATGATAAATGCTTTGAGTGCGGTCAACTCGGGCATTTTGCAAATGAGTGTCCCTCCAAGAAAAAGAAGGAAGGAAGGAAACCAAGATTCAACAACTTTCAAATCACGTGGGACGATTGCAACTCCGAAGGAGAAGTTGAAGAAGAAATAGAGTCGGCACAAATGGCCTTTATGGCTATTGGAGACAATGAGGTAAATTCTAACTATGACTCCAATGATGAAAATGATGAAGATGATCTTGAAGCTTTCATTTTGAAATTGCATGATAGCTTAAAAGAATCATGTGCTAGAAATAAGGAGTTAGTAAAAAAGTCAAATGCTTTATTGAATGCTAACTCTAAACTTGTGAATGAAAACAATAGGCTATCACAAGAAAATTGTGATTTGAAGAAAAGAATGCATGTGAGATCAAAGGTCAAGGAAGAACTAAGCCTCCTTGAAGAAAAGAATGGATGATTTGAATGCTCTCTTAGCTAGAAAGAAAGAAAATGCTGTTGATATGATAAGAAATAGAAATGTAGCAATCAACAAAAATTTTGTCTTGTTTAGAAGGGATGACTTATGTATTGTAAAACCAAAATCTTTTTTACATAGCATAAAAGCATTATTTTCTAGATATTGCAAACAACATGGACATACTAAGAATATGTGTTATGTCAACAAAAATGAAAAACTCAGAATGATTCTTGCATGGATAGTAAGCAATTTCACTAACGCTCATGGACCCAAAAAGATATGGGTACCAAAAGTTATCAATTGATTTATTGTGTAGGTACTTAACATCGCCAACAATGCTAAGTGGTTTATAGATAGTGGATGTTCAAGGCACATGACGGGTGATGCCTCTCTCTTCACAAATCTTACATCCAAAAACAGTGGAAAACCCGTCACTTTTGTTTAGACAAGAACAAAGCAAAATCAATCGGTATTGGTGATGTAGGTAAAAATGGTGAAACTTTAATTAAGAATGTACTTCTTGTTGATAATTTGAACTATAATTTATTAAGTGTTAGTCAACTTTGTGACAAAGATTTATATGTTTTCTTTATCAAGCATGAATGTCTTATCCTTAATAAAAATCATGTTATTTTATTCAAAGGCACTAGGCATAATGATGTTTATGTGATTCATCTTGATAAGATTAGCAATAGCAATATAAAATGTCTTACCGCTTCCATAGATGATCCTTGGCTTTGGCATAGAAGACTTTGTCATTTTAATATGGATTTGATTGAAAAATTAGCCAAGAAAGATTTGGTAAGAGGTTTGCCAAAACTGAAATTTCTGAAAAATAAAATTTGTGATGCTTGTCAATTTGGTAAACAAGTCAAAGTTTCTTTTAAACCTAAAAATTTTGTGTCTACTCATACACTTTTAGAATTGTTGCATTTAAACTTATTTGGACCCACTCAATATGCTAGTCTAGGTGGTTGCAATATATGCATTTGTTATCGTAGATGACTATTCTAGGTTTACTTGGGTATTATTTCTTGTTCACAAAAACGAAACATTTGAAAAATTTGTAAAATTGTTTTCCAAAATTCAAAACTTATTGGATAAAAAAATTGTTCGTTTAAGAAGTGACAATGGTGCCAAGTTTAAATTTGGGGGTTTTCCCGACTTTTGTGATCACAACGGTATCTTTCATGAGTTCTCGGTTGTTAGAGTTCCTTAACAAAATGGTGTCGTTGAAAGAAAAAATAGGACTCTTCAAGAAACGGCTAAAACTATGATTGGTGAGTGTGACCTACCACAATATTTTTGGGCCGAAGCGGTTAACACGGCTTGTTATGTCATGAATCGAGTTTTATTAAGATCTTCTTTAAATAAAACTCCTTATGAGCTCATTTTTTGTAGAAAATCCGTTGTGAGCTATTTCAAAATTTTTGGTTGCAAATGCTTTATTTTAAAAATCAAAGAGAACTTTGGAAAATTTGATAAAAATCGGATGAAGGAATTTTTCTAAGATATTCTAGTGACAAGAAAGCATACCGAGTTTACAATAGAAGAACGCTTTTAATTGAAGAAGTTGTGCATGTTACATTTGATGAATCTAATGATGTTATCTCAAAGAATTTATGTGAAGATGAAGACACAGGTATTTTAAAGGAGCTCGAAAAGCTCGATATTCATGAAGATCATCAAGAGGTTACATCAAGCGTTGATATCAACAACCATCAAGTTGATGATGAAAAGAATGAGGATGCTCAAAACGATCTTTCGAAAGCTTGGAGATTCGTCTCTAATCATCCTCAAGATTTAATCATAGGTGATCTATCCGATGGGGTAATTACTCGTTCTCATAAACCTTTGAATAATAACAGTGCATTACTTTCTCACATTGAACCCAAACATATAGATGTTGCCTTGAGTGATGAATCATGGGTTATTGCTATGCAAGATGAACTTAGTCAATTTGAGAAAAATAATGTATGGACCTTAGTTCAGGAAAGACATTCTTTTCATCCCGTTATTGGTACTAAATGGGTGTTTAGAAATAAATTAAATGACAAAGGTGAGATCATAAGAAACAAAGCTAGACTTGTTGCAAAAGGTTACGCTCAAGAAGAAGGTATTGACTTTGATGAAACCTTTGCACCCGTGGCTAAATTAGAATCCATACGCATGTTTCTTGCATTTGCATGTTTCAATAATTTAAAATTATTTCAAATGGATGTCAAAAGTGCGTTTTTAAATGGTTTTATCGACCAAGAAGTTTTCGTCGAACAACCTCCGGACTTTGAAAATAAGAATCTTCCAAATTATGTTTTCAAACTTTCCAAAGCTTTATATGGTTTGAAACAAGCTCCAAGAGCTTGGTATGAAAGATTAAGTGGCTTCTTGATAGAAAATAGTTTTAAAAGAGGTATAGTTGATACCACACTTTTTGCAAAAACGGATTTAAAAGGATTGTTAATTGTTCAAATTTATGTTGATGATATTATTTTTGGAGCAACTAATGAAAGCTTGTGCAAGGATTTTTCACAACTAATGCAAGAGGAGTTTGAGATGAGTATGATGGGCAAGTTGCAATTTTTCCTCGGACTACAAATTCATCAAACTAAGGAAGGAACATTTATTACACAAATCAAGTACACAAAGGAGCTGCTCAAACGATTTGGTATGGAAGATTGCAAACAAGTTGGTACGCCAATGTGTACTTCAACCAAACTTGATAAAGACGAAGAAAGTAATAGTGTTGATGAAAAATACTATAGAGGTATGATCGGAAGTTTACTTTACTTAACTGCCAGTAGACCAGATATCATGTTTGCTGTTTGTTTATGTGCTAGATTTCAATCTTGTCCTAAGGAATCACATTTGATGGCAGTTAAAAATGTTTTTAGATATCTAAAAGGAACAACGGATTTTGGTCTGTGGTATCCTAAGTCCTCTACATTTGATCTGATTAGCTATTCTGATGCTGACTTTGCTGGGTGTAAAATTGATAGAAAAAGTACCAGTGATATGTGTTATTTTCCGGGAAATTGTCTTGTGTCTTGGTTTAGTAAAAAACAAAATTCCATTTCTCTTTCTACGGCTGAAGCCGAATACATTGCTGCCGGAAATTGTTGTGCTCAACTTCTTTGGATGAAACATACTCTGAAAGATTTTGGTGTAATCTTTGATTGTGTTCCTATATTGTGTGACAACACTAGTGCAATTAATCTCACTAAAAATCAGTGTTTTGCACTCTAGAAGAGAAACACATTGATGTTAAGCATCATTTCATTAGAGACCTTGTTTGTAAAAAGGAAATTCGTGTTGATTATGTGCCTACTTCAGATCAATTGGCTGATATTTTTACAAAACCTTTACCTCTAGATCACTTTGAATTATTCAGAAAATGCTTAGGGATTTTACAGATAAATTTGGTATAGGTTCATAGTTCGGATGCACTTATTCGTCCGAACAACTTTCCTTCGGACGCTCTGGATTGTCCGAAAGCATCTGTTTCTTCTCCAAGGACGCTCATGTTCGTCCGAACAATATTCTATTTTTCCTTAAACTCTCTGGAAATCTTCCGGACGCACTGGCTCATCTTTCGGCCGTACGTTCTTCAGCTTTGGGACGCTCTGTCGGATACAGACCAAATGTTCGGCCTTCCGACACGGTTGGTGGCGTCCATTACAAAAGTCCAAATGCCCCCTTTCTTATACCTTTCGGATCTCCCGAGAAGACTTTGGCGATCTTTATTCCTCCACTACCCAATCCAAATCCCTACTCTCTCTTCCAAAATTGGTTGGAAATCGTCCTACCCATAACCCCTATCACCTAAATCCCATATCTTTCTCCCTATTCACCATCTCATTTCCTCAAAATCTCACCAATCTTCAAATTTTTTTTAAAATTTTCTCTTCTTCCACTACAATGGTGAAATCTCGTGGCGGTTCCTCTACAGCTATTCGGGGTAGAAAAACTAAAGGAAAGGCTCCTGTATGAGGAGAATCATCGGCAAATCCTCAAGTTTCCACCACTAAGGGGCCGACTCTATCCAAATTTATCGATGCCAAGGCATCGGAACAGTATACTTCTCTTCTCAGTAAATCCATTATCGTTCAGCGTCCTGCTTCTAGTAGTCTTTTTGATGAATATAATATGCCAATCATCAAATCCTATTTTGAAAAACAAAATTGGGGTCATTTAGTGCATCTTGATTTACCCGTTTATCATGACATGGTGCTTCAATTCACGGCCAATCTTCGGAAAGGTCCTGCTATTCGCACCCTCATTTCTCGGGCTAATAACACTGATCTTGAGATTTCATCAAACATAATCAACACCATTTTTGAATGTGAAATCTCAAACCCCTCTGATTTTTTTTACTTCTTTTCATTAGATAAATGGCCCGCTGAGGATACTCAGTTTAATATAGATGAAGTTCGAGCCATTTTTAACATCCATTTTAAACAGGTTTCGGAAGCCAATACTACTCTGCTCACCCCTGAACTTAATATTATGTATACCCTTGTCACAAATCTTTTGTTGCCATAAAGCACTGACGGGCATCGTACTGAGCCTGGAAAAATGCAACTGTACTTATTTTTCTGTGTCTTCAAGGGTATTCCTCTTGGCTTTGGATATCTTTTTTGTTCCCTATGGGAACTCTTTCTAACCAATACTCGAAGAAATATTCCTTTTGGAAAATTTCTCACAAAAGTTTTTGATTTCCTCAACGTTCCCTTTACAGGAAATAAACAATATCCTCCATATTTTAATAAATCCTACATTGAACGAAAAGGTCTCCGGTTTTTTAATGATCAATGGCTAACTAAGGCAGCCTTTGATATTGCCCATCCCAATCCCATGCCTCCACATCTGATTTTGCTATCCCTCATTCTCCTACTCCTCAACCACCTCCACTCACATCTGCACCATCTACATCTGCACCATGTATAACGTCAAATAATTCTCCAAGAGGCACTCAGTCTTGGCATGTCTACTTCGGCTCAAGTCCAGTTCGCTGAGCTTCAGTCCCAACATCCACTTGAGTCATCTTCTGACAGTGATGAAACTGAGGATGAACCTACACGAGAAGACAATGCAGAAGCTGCTCAAGGAGCTGCCGATGACGATGACGACGAGGATGAAGATATTGACGACACCTTTGAGTTTATCATGCAACGTCGTACCGGAGAGGAGGATGATAGTGAAGCCACCGCTGAAAATGTTCCATCCAAACGTCAAAAAACTGAGAAGCGCTCCAAAAAGCGCAATGACTCTCATTAATTTTTTACCATTGTATTTATGTTTGTTTTTCAGCAACTCTGTAGCTTGGTTATGTATTTGACTCTTGCTCTGTTGGAACTTTTTTGAATGAATTGCTTCATTTCTATCAAACTTCCTGCATGATCTAAGGGAGAGTCCTTTTTGATTGATGTCAAAAGGAGGAGTAGTTATATTGATATGCTTTGATATGCCTTGATATGATTGTTGATAATTATGAGTTATATTGATATGCTTTGATATGCCTTGATATGATTGTTGATAATTATGAGATATTGTAAATTAATTAGTCATATCCAATTGAGGTCAATTGACATCATCAAAAAGATCTTCATTGATGTTTCTCCAAACCTTATTTTGATGATGACATAAACACTTAACTCTGTAAAACAAGCTTTTGCAGGAACAGATCTTCGGAAGCACAAGACCGTCCGAACTAGGTCAAAAGCACCTCGAACGCATTGCATCGTCTGAACAAACTGGTAGAAAGAATGAGATTCTACTGCCTTTTCTTCGGACGCTCAGGACCGTCCGAAACCTCTGTCGGACGAAGGACCGGACGCATGCACGGACGTCCGAACGAAGCATCTCAACAAACTGAAAGAAGATCGGATGCTTCCTCGGACGCATTCAATCCTTCTCGGACGTCCGAAACCCCAACGGCTATTTTTTGTGCATTTATTACTTAGCCGTTAGGAAGTAATTTGTTGAGAGCTCTATTTATTGCTCTTATAAATAGGTGCTTTAAGAACCTGAAAAAAATTATCTAATACATTGAATACAAGCCTAAGGAAAAGTAATTTGAGTGCAAATTGACTATAGTGCTTTGTTGTATTAGTGTGAAGTTGTGAATGCAAATTCAACTTTGAGTGGAGTGATAATCTTGTACGAAAGTGTGGTTGTAAGTGAGATTCTTGGCTCAACTAAAAGAGTTTTAGTGTGAGCAAGAACTTCCCAACTTTGTAAAGATCATTGGCTCACCAAGTGTGTGAAGCATTCAATAAATTTGATACTTCAAGCTTGCTAGCTTGGAAGTATTGTTTGTTCAATTTTTCTCTCTTTACTTTACTGTTTTATTAAATTTATTATCTCTGCATTTAAATTCAAAAAACTTGCTGCTTTGAGAAAGCATAATTTTTAGAAACCTAATTCGTCCCCCCTCTTAAATTGCTTTGGGACCAACAAGATCCACGCCATGCACGATTAAAACGTATAAAAAATTTTCATACAATTTTTTTTCTTCCACAATTTGGCATCGTCAATTTGATTTAATCTTTATCTTCAAAGTTTTTCAAACGATCCACGTATCTAACAGATAAAAATCTTCGTCGTACACCTTTCTACAATTTATCAACTTCTATGAATTTCATGATAACTGGTATAAAAAATTCTCAATTTTTGTAAATCAATCACAATCTACTTTGTAGGATTCTTTCCTCCATCACTGCTCAACACCAACAAAAACAATCACGACAAGATCCCTCTTTTTAGATCTCTGTCCAATTAGGGCCAAGTTCGTTACACCTTAATTGTCAAATGAGTACCCCAAGATCAACTTCTTTTGTGGTCCAAATTTTTCGATGTTCGAGTACTCCAACAAAAAGCTTTTTCTTCAATTTTTGACAAATATCTCAAGATCAAACTCTTGAACCTAAAGCTCTGATACCACCTGTTAGCATAAAAACTTGTTAGCATAAAAAACACGCAACGGAAGATAAATTTGTTCAACACATATAAAAATATGTAGGAAGAGGAGGAGTTACAAAATAATGCACATCGAACTCCCATATTGAGACACATATAAATAATGTATAAGAGACAGATATTACCAATGCAGGCTAGAATCTTTCTATTTTAGACTCTGTCAACTCAACTCTTCTCAAACCTAATTAGGATTTGGAAGTTTTAATTATACTATTTTTAGTAGTTGAGTTTGTAAGGGATTTATTCCCTAATTTATCTAGTGTTAGAAAATTGTGTTGGTTAAATCCCTTAAGAATTTAGATTAGTTTGTACCTATTTAAAGGCATTGTGCCTAATTATTTCAATTGAGGAAATTGCACTAAAAAGGTTTATTAATAAAATTATTTTTATCCTCCCAAAGATGTCTTCTACTTCCGACGATATTCAATTGTGTGTTGCTGTGGTTGTAAGAGAGCTTCGGTGAAAAGAAAAAAAATTGATTGATTGACATATTGCTGTGTGTGTGTCCTGAGTTTTTCTTTAAAGAACAAAATAAGTTTTGATTGTTGCCTTCTTGTTTGCAATTTATTTGTTCTTGTGGGTTAATTTTCTTTTGGGATTTTAAATCTTACAGAAAGTTACTGGAAAATGTATGATTATGAATCGTTTCATTGATTAGGGAAATTATTCCATCACTTTGTAGACATCTTAGGCACTGCATTAATATCATGTTGCTCATTGGGCAAATGCAGTCTGTGGCCATTTGATTTAAGATTTGTTGTTAGTCTTTTCATTTCTATTTAACCTTTTTTTTTTTTTTCTCATAAATAGAACAAGGTTTGCTGCATATTTTTTGTGTTTTTTTTTTTTAAATGGTTTGGCACTTTGGTGGCTTTTGTATCAGGAACTCGAGCAGCTCCAAGAAAGAAAAGAAGGCAGCAACAGTCCCACTCCCCATCTCCCTCTTGCAACTCATTTGAAACCCACAACAGATCTAACATCCCTTCCCATATGCACCCGTTTCCCATATGCACCTCCACCCTCCCCTCCAATTCCATTCGCTAAAACGGACCTAAAAGATAAATAAAGCCAAAAGCAAAGAATTTCACGAAAATACCAAAAAAGAAACGGACTGCTATCAAAAGTTGCAAGACTTGACAATTATTTTAATTTTCACATTTCAATCCAGTGGATGGCATCGGTTCGTTGAATGATTCGCAGCGAACAAGGTAGACATTGTTGCCTTTTATTCGGTGCTGAAGGCAATGGAGCAAATGCGGTTGAAGATTGAATTTTATTTGTTTTTTATCAAAAATATTGGAACTTATATATTGATATGATGATTTTGGGAGTTGGGATTTAACTACAACTTTGATCGAAGGAGATGTTAAAAGGGTTATCTGTAATTTGTATAGTAGTTTAGACAGTTAAATTTTTTGGTGTATGTTTAAGTAAAAAAAAATGATATTAAAAGGGTTATTTGTAATTTTTTTAATTAGTGGATTTATGGATTTTGATGTGATGTATTATTGTGTGGATTGATTTTTGAGAGATATGGTGGATTGGCGGCATTCAAGTTTTCAGCAAAGACAAAATGAAGAAGAAGAACTATTAAGTCTTTTCACCTAAGTTCATCTTTGACCACAAATGTCTCCACATTTATGAATATTTTCTGCCAAACTTTGGTGTGTAAAAGGATATTTTTTGGAAGAAAAATATTAGTGCTGATCTCTTTGACTTCTCACACCAATTTTTTGCTAACATCAGTGGCATCTCTAATGGCAATGGATAGTTATTAAATGTTTGGACATTGACTATTTTTTTTATTAAATCTCAAAATTTAATTGGCAATTTGGCTTAACTCTAGGGTGTTTTAAAAGTAATTAATCCTAATAATATTAAAAAAGATGTGCAAGAGGTTAAAAAAGTTGAGTAAATATTATCAACTTAGAATTATCATATCTAATAGCCTATCATTATCTCTAATTGGTTTGTAGTTACCAAAGGAATTTAGCTAATTTTCCATTAATAAAAAGATGAGTTAGCTTTACTACTCTTGTTCAAGTTTATAAGAAACAAAAAAGCGCATTCTAGATGCCAAAATTGTTTTTTATAAGTCACATAAAAACTAAAAATAATATTCAAGTAAATTAAGTTTCGCGAGGAATAAGGCACTTCCTATTAGATATAGTGGTAATGAACTTGCACATTTGTTTTCTTTATTCCTTATATTTTTTGTACTTCGTAGGACATTAATTTATTATGATAAACAAGGATGTTGTGTTTTGATTCCATACATGGGATTTTGTTATTTGAATTATTCACATTAATTTATCAATAAAGATTAAGAAAAAACTAATCTATTTGTCATTATTTTCATTAAATTTACAATTTCATTTTTACTTATTATATATTAATTATTTTTATATATCTACTCATTCATTAGGTATGCACATATTCACATAAGATGTACATTGTGCTTTTTACATATAATTGGATATTCTATTTGCATTGAAATGTCTTGATGACATCATTCCTTATTATTCCCGCACAAAGAATGGATTAAAAAACTAGTTCCTAGATATAGCTCTATGACATAAGCATTGCACGAAAAAGGACAAATAAACGTATAAAAAAAATGGAAGACTGGAAAAAAAAAAAAATTAAAAAGCAAGTACTGAAATAATTAGTTTTCATTCTTTAACTTTTACTAAAGACTAAAAGCAATTACGGCAGCGGAAACGTAACACAACTTCAGTTCTAAAAACGTCAAATACGAATAATGTTTGTTGAGGGTTTATTAACAGCCTTTTAGCCAAGAATCGGAAGTTAGGGAATTTAGAAGTTACACTAACTTAAAAAGAAAAGCCTGAGCTCATATATTAATTGACGGCTCAACGATATAAGTTAAACCAAAAAAAGAATACGAATAATTCAATTAAAAATATATGGATGTTATACCAAAATTTCTACAAATTTTAAGAATATAAATGATCTTTCAGCTATCATTATAATGGATGTGTAAGGTTGACTATAACATTAGTTTGAACATGTAACAATTCTTACCGAAAAGCAAATTATATGTTATTAGTACAATGGACTTATAGCCTCAAATTCATGTTGAATTTCTTCAATTGCCTTTTCTCTTAGTATTTCTGGCAACCTCAGCCTCGATCTCTGATTGTGCTTCACCTAATTATCTGTCTTTGTCTACAAACAGCAAAAATAAAAATAAAAATAAAGAGCAAAACCACATTAATGTGATCCTTTATTAAAATCCAAGAACGTAAGCGAATTTTAGCTAGTGAAGTCTTTGTCCAGTTGCCTGGAGAAACTGTTACTTTAGGTACTGAATATCTTTACCTTTGAACAAGAAAGATGGAAAGAAAGGATTCAAGTCCTTCACTTCAACAGTTTATAAGCTTCAATCAAAAGATCAAAAGCTCATTAAAAAAAAAGAACAAACAGAATAAAGGCCAATAACCAATTTTTTTTAAAATTGGAATACTAAATTAATAAATTAAAACTTTATTCAAATCAACAAAACATAAAGGCCAGTCTTGAATATTGATAAAGATACCTGCTAAGCTTATATCACATTTGATCCAAGTTTCTATTGCGCACCTAAAAATAATCATAAGCATCCGTCAACTTGCAATTACTTGGATCTTATACTTATCAAACAATATTGGTACTAATAGACCAAGCCTTTCCCCTAAATCAAAAGCAAGGAGAGAAATCAAGTTAATTAGTTAGTAATATATATGTTACAAGAGCTTGTAAATCCAAGCCCACATAATTATGTAGAAAAAAAACTCTTCAATCTATTGCAAACAAAGAATGTTTTTTTTTTTTTTTGGATAAAATGAAAACAAAGAATGTTGAAAAAGATGTACCAAAACAACACACAGTCTACATATTAGATGTTCCAAAAATATGACATTCTTTCAATACTGTTTCATCAATCGAACCGGCCTTAAAAGGGAAAAAAAAAAAAGATGACATGAATATTTTTTTTGAACATGTCTTCTTGAATAATTCAAGAAACTAAACTAAAAGATGATAAAATTTTTAACAACAAAAGTCATGTGAATGGTAGAGATATACAAACTATCTATACTACAATGTAAATATGACTACAAAGCTAGCTCAATCATATAGTGTGAATTTTTAATCAATTGCAGTTATCATAAAGACAAAATTAGGAACATACATGTGCTTCTACTCTATTACTCAGAAAGGCTAAATAAAATAATTAAACTTGAGAACCAAATTATATAAGATAAGATTTTGTTTAGAAATTTTATTTAAAAAAAAAAAAAAAAAAGATAAGATTCGTGAGTTTGTTATTAAAATTTAGAGTTTTGATAGGGTTTAATTTGGCGGGGTATTGGCAATCGTAGGACGATCACTCTATTGGAAAGTAGCAATTCTCTTGCCATATTGGTTATTTTCGAATTTGCTTATATTGACTATATCACCTTGGAGAAAGAAAACCACTCAGTAAAAAAGTGGAAAAACTTTTGATTGTTCAAATATTAACTAAACGATACTACAAGAAAACAAGGTATTAGACACCAGGACAAGTCGTTACAAAAAGTCAAGAAATCTCCTGTCACAAAAACACTTTAGTTTTGACAAATCAGCTCATCACTGTGCGTGGCTAAAGGCTAGATGCTAAAGCCTCACAGTGACGACAAATCACAGGCGTCACTAAATGAGTGTTTTTAATGACGGCTATTTTTCGTCACAAGGATAGTGACGAATACTTTGAATCACAAAAGATCCTAAAAAATGGTAACTAAATATGACACGTCGTCATTGAAATGTTATATTTTGTGACGACGAAAAGACGTCACAAATATGTATTCAGTCAACGCATTTAGTGACGACATTTTGTGACGACTTGTGACGATCCAAGAGTTACTAAATATGCATTTGATTAATGTAATTAGTGATGACATTTGTGATGACAAGAGAGAACTGACTAAATATGTGCTCGGTTAATACATTTAGTAATGACATTTTATGATGGCGAACAGTAGTCACTAAATATATATTTGATCAACGCATTTAGTGACGACGTTCAAAATTTTTTTGTGACAAGTTGAGTTGGTCCCAAGGACTTTCAAACCTGTAAGCAATGACACCTATTTTCCTTAGAAATTTTATTACTAAAAGACTAAAACAAAAAAACACATCAACATTTTACTAAAATCTAATTATAAAATTTATAACCTGCAAAATAAGATTTCATTGCCATAATCATATTCTAACAACATAATGATACGAAAGTTTACCAAATAACTATAATAGTTAAGTTTTTATAAATTTTAACACCTACTAAATTACAATAATCATGTCTTCAAATATAACTAGCATAAATTCACTAGTACATAAGAGGCAAACAAGGCCTACAACATCAAAATATGGGCAATAAAAAATACACTTCTTCCCAAATAAACTTGTTTTCTGGCGATAACTCAGTGCTTATTCATGTGTGATAAGAGACAGGTTAAAAGGAAAACAGCATGTTAATTAGCAAATTTATTAAGTCAATTAAAATATGATAACTGGACTTATTAAACAAATACCAAATTCAATAAACAGTTGTTCAATATGTTAGTAATGTAGACAGCTATCACAACAGCTTATCTCCTTTAATTTTCCATCAATCAATGGTAGTCGAGCACCATAATATTCTTAGAATATGCTCAATTATGTGTAGCAATTATAGTTTCTAATTTTGGTAGAAGATCATACATAATTGATGACCGCAATGCATCCAGAATTCAAAAATGTTGAAGCTAAATATATGATAATATTAACTTCTTGAAAATCAAATTTATAATATACTAAATCATCCAATAATATTAATTAACATGTATAACATAGATTGGCTCAGCATTGCAAAAAACTAACCAAAACAATTAATCATGACCCGGCAAGAGACAATCTAAAAGATACACAACAATTTGAAATATCACTTTCCTTAACGACATATTGTGCTTTAGTTAGCTTCGGTCAACCAACCCCGATATTCATTGCTGAACTAATGCGAGCTTCAAAATTTCTTGTTGGAGCGAATGAATACATTGCTGCTAAAATGATTAAATAAATGTGAGTAACTAAGAGAAAAAATAGAAATGCTTGAAGGCATAGTTCAGTTATGAGTTAAGAAGTCGAATTTCTTTAGGCAATGCTAGTTCTTTATTCCTATCCCTATCCAATTCCAATAAAGAACCAAAAACAGCCTTACAATTATATATGAATTTCAACCTTATACCAAGCTGAGGCAAAACAACACTTTGAAGTCAAGGGGATAAACATGACAATAACCACTTAAAACAAGAAACTTATGCTGCTAACCCAATTTACTATATTGCCAAAGTTATTAAAGGGAAGTTCTTTAACATAGTAACATCTGCCATTTAATTAACTATTAAGCTTAGTAATTTAAAGTAACAAAAACAATAATTCTATGATTCTGGAATTCAACTGATTAATTTTATTAAACAAAACATCATCCAATTAAGTAATTCCATTTAGCAGCAATCTACATGCAAGTTGAAACGTTGTCTCCATTTCTTAGTATCATAACTAAAACGCAGCAATCTTGTCCCATGAGTCATACTTCAGGCCCTTAATGTGCATGAGCTTATTAATTCTATAATTCAAATATTGAAATACACATCTTTTAAATTAGATAAGAACTTCAAAAATATCAACATTTATAGAGTATAAGATATTGAAGTATGTTTATGGTAAACATATATAGCAGGGGGCAGGAGGACCTTTAACCTGCCCCCTACTTCATCGGTATGATTGTGAATTTTCTTCCCCATCTTTGCTCCAATAACCCACTTCTATAGCCCCAAGTAGCCCCCCAACAACACAAGCACATGACATTGCCACCCTTGAATTCAAAAACTAAGAACAAAAAAGAGCAGCCTAAAAGATATTTAGAAAAAGAGGATTCACACAATCTAATTCCATTAACCCAGCTACTTTACACACCTTATTGAAACCAAAAAAAAAAGTCAAGAAAATGAGAATAAAATGAAGTTTAGCTGATATATTATCAAACCAAAATTTTTAACTACTACCAAAGCAGTAGTTTTGACAACTAGGCCATGGAAAGACCACACTTACGAAAGCCCATTTTTCATTGTCCCAGAGGTGCAACACAAGCTTAATTCTTCAAGCTTGTCTCTCAATAGTTAAACTTCAGAAGAATAAATGAATCCACTCCAGTAATGAATTTCAAAATAAGTTTTTTAAACAAATACACTCCTCAAACTAAAATCTCAAGTCAACCTTCTCTCCTATGAGACAAAAAACCAACTAATATTTCTTGAACAAAGCACCAATTAGTACTCCACTTAATCATCAAACTATATTTCTCATATAAATAAATGTAAATTCAGAAACCCTTTTAAGAATAGACCAATCACAAGTACATTCAGAAATACCTAATTACATTCCAAAAAAAAAAAAATCTCAATAACATCATCATTGATTCAAGATAGTCCCAAAATCTCATAAATAAGAATATTTTTTCACCATCCACAGATAAGAAACCCAAATCCAAACAAAAAAAAAAAAAAAACAACCAAAAATCCTTTAACATTTCAATTCAAAAAAGTACCTCATGCAGTTATTAATTTTTCTTCTAATATAATGTTTTTTTTTCAACTGAAATATCCTATCATCATCAAACTAGAGATCTGAGTCAAATAAGAAAGAAAAAATATTAGAAACATAGCAGGAACAAAACATTAAAAGAAAAAGAAAAAATCACAGAATTAGAAACATGTATGATTCAATAGAAATGTAGTACTGATGTTGTTTTGGTGAGGAAGTGTGCTAGAGTATCATCGAGGTTCCACTTATTCTCACCTTCTCCTCTTTCTCTTCTGTTCTTTCCGCTACCACAGCAGCAGGAGGACCTTCGCTCCCTTTCACTTCAGATCAGACCAGGTCCAAGTGTTTTGTGTGTGAGAGAGTTTGTAAGTGTCTGATTATGTGTGAATTCTAACAAATATCTCATATACATTTCATAAGAAATAGCAGTAATATAACCATCTAGTAAAAATTAGTATCAAAAGCATTGATTAATCCTTTTATGATCTATATACTATATAGTATCAAATGGTGACATATCTTTAAGCAAACATGTAAGATTGACTCTATAACATTCATATGGTCTGCACTATTTCCAACTGAAGAGCAAATATTGAAGAATTTATGGACACAATCATATGTGTATCGTATTTCAGTAGAGTATCTCAATAAAACTAAACAACATGAATGCACTAACTTTGAAAATACAAACTTAACTAATTCTTTAAAATTCATAATCTTCTTAATATATTTAAAATTGGCATGTAAATGGAAGTACCCAATGTCTATAAACAGATTACTCAAAAGTTCTTTTGATGTTTGTAAATTGAAATGCTTTTTTATTTGGCCTAATCCTTTATGCATGTAAGTCAATTATAAGAATAGTGAGATTTTGACATTAAGGTTTTCTACATAAAAACAAAATTTAAGAAAGCCAACAAATTCTCCACCTGCTAATCATCTTGAAGCCTATAAAAGAATTGAAAACAAATATTGATATCTCCATCAAATGCTACTACTTCAAACTACTACTTAATTAAAAAGATTGATAAGATAGAAAATGCTAATGTTCATATGTAGAGATTTTTTTAAAATCTCTATTTTATGACTTAAAACAGTCGAAATTCTTAAGGTTGTGATAGAATCTAAAGTAATCTGTAGTGAATTAAAAAATAAAACCATGTAAATTGAAGGATAATTCAGTCATGAAAGATCCATATCACAATTGAGTTTAAAACAGAACCAACATTGAGGGGAAAAGAAAGGAAGGATGAACAAAGGGGGTGGGGGAGAGGAAAGTAGAGACTTTAGAGAAATATGGATCAAAGGATTTTACCAAAGATGGAAGATGGGCTGAAGGTGAGTGAAGATGGTGGAAGGTGGAGGAGAGAGGAACAAAAGGTGGAGAAGAGGATTTTGAGATAATGAGAATGGGAATCTGAGATGTTTTTTTTTAATCGTCAACTAGTAAATGGACATTTGAGTAATGAATTTATTTTTATTTTTTTAATTTTCAAAGACCATAGCAACTATAATTTTTTTTTAATTTACTACAGAAATGTCCATTGCAAAGGTTTTGAAAATACTTTATTTTTGTTTTTCAAAAAACTCGTTGTTATTTTCGTTATAGATTGCAATGAATTTTGTTGTATTATAAAATCTCATTGCTAATAAAAATTTTTTTTTCTAATAGTGCTAGTTTAAGGAGAGGAGAGAGATAATATGAGTAGCACATGAGTGATTATCAAGACTATAAAATTATCAAATTTTTTGGCAAATATCTTAGTCATTTAGTCTAATGTTAATTAATTAATTATGTTAATAATTAATTTTAGCTTCCTGGGGCACTGCCGCTTGAGACCCTTGTCATAACATTGTTCTTGGACCCTACCCGTTCTGCGGTGAGCAACACCATCGCTTGGGGGACACCTCCCGGGATCCATCTGTAGTGGCGATATACTGTAGGACAACATAGATGTTCTCAGTATTTTTTGCTGCGACAGCGATGGTGGTCTTGGTTGCAATTGCAGCAATCTACCTGGGCTTCTTAAAATATGCTTGCTTGCGTCATTCATTTGTGAGTTAATAAAACAAAAATATTTGAAGTTGATTGTACTAAATACTTGCAAAAATAGTAAATAAGTAGTTATAAGTCAATTGAATACTTATTGTTTAATAAAAGTATGCGTTTGTGACTTAATAAAACAAAATTATTGTAATAATGATAGTAGTAATTATTAATGAGCTACTAAAACTTTGTTGGTAAATTGGTGTATATGTAGAAGTTTGTTTATTGAAACTAAGGAATAAGATATTTATTGTTATCTATCTTAAAAAGTGTCAAATTAACAAACCAAAAAGAACACGTTGTTTTTAGATTAAACTACGAACTTGTAATTATTTTAGATTAATAGTTGTGACTTAAAAAAGAACATGTTGTTGAACAATGATTTATTTATAAATTAAAAAATTAAAAAGAATTATGAAATAATTCTAATTTCGGTGTAATTTATAATGCACTTTACGACACACAAATATCAGGCAATAATTAAATTTTTAGGGTAAATTTGGAATACTAGAGTGTCAAAGAAAATTGATTAAACTTAAATATCACATTATAAATGTATAAAGTACCAAATTGGATTTATATGGAAACCAGTTGAAGATAATAATATCTATAGACTAAGCCCAATTAATTATATTATATATCCTAATTTGTTATCTAATAGGTCAATATATGGTAGCCAAATTAAGAAAAAATACTAAAGAGAGAACATATATTGGCCCAATTGTTATTTTGGATAATAGAATGCAATTTTTTCATTTTATATTTTCCCTTCACTAAACAATTAGACTAAGGATAACTTCACTCAAATGTGATAATACTATATTAATTTAATAAATTGATATATTTATACGAATTTTTGTTATTTGAATTCTGAAATTAAGTTTCTTCGAACAAATCTAAAATATATTAGATCAATGATTTTATATCAGTTAACCATAGATGATATAATCATAATTTACTTACAAGCAAACAAATTTTTTAGAAATTAAAAAATTATTTTAATTTTTTATAAACTTCTCTAGCGCATGACAAAAAAAGGACTTGACCCTGGATTAATTTTCTTTAAGATGTAGGGAAAAGATCATAAACATTAAAGTGTCATCATCAAACTAACAAAATTTAATTTCCTCATTATAATTTTTAAATTTACCAAATTACACTACATCATTTCGAATCTACAAAATTGCCCTGCATCATCCACTTTGGCTACAATGTGCAAACATAAGTCATCTAAATAGGCTATTTCTCTCGTACATGCATGGGCTGCTACATTGGACTGTTATTTAGCAACAAATTATTTGAGCATTTTTTTTATATATAGTTGGGTTTTCAACTTAGAATTAATTTCCTTGTTAGATAAGCATCCAATAAGGTAGCCCAATTAACCTTTTCCACATCATTTGGACTATCGTACTGATTATTACAAAATATTAATAATTAATTTAATCTTTAATTTATTTAATGGGTCCATCATATTAGGGGAAAAGCAATTTTTTTTTCTTTAGTTTCAAATGTTGGATTAGAATTTATATTAATAATGTTTTAAATCTTTATACACAACTATGTAACTTAAAGAATATATGATAAACAATATAAATTTTTATTTTTCTTTAACTCAATATTTATTTTATTATTTTCATTTAAAATAACATATCTAAATTCTTTCATTCACGTAATCCAACATTAATATCTAAAAATAATTACGCAAACTAGCTAACTTTTTCAACACAATCCAGCTTTAAACCCACATAGAAAAATCTTTAAACATTTACCTTCTATATGTAAAGTCAACATTGACGATCAAAACTGGTAACTAATACTGAAAGTATCAGTGACGAAGAATAATCATCACTAAATCCTTGAATGCTTTCATCACTAGCACTGAAAATATTAGTGAGGACGAGACATCATCACTTAATCCTAAAACATATTCGTCACTAACACTGAAAATATTAGTGACGATAAACATTGTCATTAACACTGAAAATATTAATGACGACAAAACATCGTCTCTAAATCCTAGATATTTTCCCGCCTAATCTTTAGTGACGATGTAGTGAAAGTGATAGTGATGACTTTTTGGATTTCGTCACTAAAAAGGCAAATTCTTCCTTTATGCAATGACCAAGTCCAAAGCCGTCACTAATAAAATCCTTTAGAGACGAGATTTTGTGTCGTCACTGAACTTTTCGTCACTAAAGATCGGTCATTTTCTTGTAGCGGTAATCTTATTTTTTAAGATAATAAATTACTATTTATATATTTCAAATAAATAATAGTATCTTATTGGTCATATATCCCTACATAATTTAAAAACCTTGCACACATGGCTAAACAATAACTCGTCCAAGTCAGTAATATTTGGACATAAGGCATAAATGAGTTGTCCATGTTAGCGACTATCAAAATCAGTCTATATACATCGTTTTAGGTAATATTCCTCAATTAGAGTTATATATGTTTAAAATATATGAATTTTTTCTATTTTTTGGTAAGAATATGTAAAATGAAATATATAATACATGGTATATATTTTGTATGGAATATTGATTATATAATGATTTTGTAGTGTAAAATTTTGGCAAATTCCACTTACATTCCTTGTGGTTTGATCGTTTTCCACATAACCCCTTATGTTTTAAAAAACTACAAAAACACCCTTATAGTTTTGGTCTAAGTGTCTAACTAACAGAAGATGATTTAACTAATGGACTATTAAACTAGTCAAGTATACCCTGTGCAGTTGTGCCTAGTCAAGTATCTCCTGTGCGATTGTGCCTTTCTCTTTTTTTTAAAATATTATATTTATATATTTTAAAAGTAAATATTAGAAAAATAAAAAAGTAACAAATGAAAAATATAAAAAATGGATAAAATTCATGAAAAGGCATAAAATTAAAAAAAAACTAAAAATGAAAAAATGTGGATAACAAAAAATATATATATATGAAAAAAAGTAAAACAAAAGAAAAATAGAAAAAATAATGAAAGTAAGAACAATAATTTTTTTTTTGATGGAATGAAAAAGAAAAAAAAATCTTAAATTGATAGAATAAAAAGTTAAAAAAAAAAAAAAAAGTCCAATAATGAGAAATTTATTAAAAATAAAAAATAAAAAGAAAAGGTCGATGAAGGTTAGGGAGGGGGCTAGGGTTGTTGAGGGGTTGGGATAGATGTCAAGGGAGTCTAGGTAGGAAGAGAGGGGTCGGGAAGAAGGAGAGATCGAGGGTGGGGACAAGGATGTTATATGGTGGAGGGTGGTAGGGAGAGTGGATCAGGGTGGAGATGGAGGGGAGATGAACAGGGGGCCGGTGACGAGGAAGTAGAAGGGTAGCAGGGTGTGGATGGCACAGCAGAGGGAGGGTGGGGTGGCAAGGGATCAAAAGAGGGTAATGGGGTTACGAGAAATGAGTGAGAGTGATGAGAAAAGAGAAGGAATGGGTGGGGAGGGAGCAAAGAATGAGGAATTGGGGTGTTAGGATAGGTGCAAGAGAATGGAATAGGATGGTGGGGCTAGGGGTGGGCCAGATCTGGGTAGCGGATGAGTGGATTTGGATGATTGTGGTGGTGGCAGAGCTTGTGACCTTGATGATAGTTATGGATGGTAGGGAGAGGACGGGTGGCTATAGAAATAAATTTTATAATTAATTTGGTTTATTAAGGGCAATTCAAGAAAAAAATATTCAAAGATGTGAAAATTTTGAAAACCATCTAGATATTTTCACATGTGGTATCCAATTTCCGTTACCATATGAATTTTTCATTCATTGTACATTTAAACTAAAACATAAGGGTATTTTGTAGGTTTTTAAATTATAAGGAGATTATGTGAAAAATGACCATACTACAGGGGATATAAGTGAAAATTTTCCCTATAATTTTTTTTTTTACATATTTTGTGATCTTGCTCAAATAGAGTTATATATGTTTAAAATTTATGAAATTTTTTTTTTTTTTTGGGAGAGATGTTGTGAGTTAGGGCAGACTCAATTTTAGTCCAAAACATATTTAATGTTGTGAGTTAAGTGTGAGTCTTAAGCTTTTGTGAGTTGAAGTTGGGCTAAGTTTTATCATTTTACAATAGGCTAACAGCTCAGACACCTTGAGACTCGACTTATATAACCTGATTGACAGCCCTATCTGTATTTATAAAGTATGCGGCAATGGATGTTGCATGAGATTGCGATCAAGTGAATACAAAATTTTGAACTTTCAAAAGTAAAAATTGAAGTACTCATTGATAGAGGTATGCATCTTGACCCAACGATCCGAAAAACATGTTGAATTCGTCCACTTTGAACTGGTAAAATAGGTTATCCAAACCACATTTTGTAACTGGGTCGGATAGCTCAAGAATATGGCCGAGTACTGGATCATATTTTACGTACCTGCTGGGTGTTCAACTTAGTCCATCACAAGGTTACTTTTGTAATTTTGTTAGCTAAGGCTACTAGCATTTATCAGCAGCAATCATAGAGAAACTTTCATTTCCTTCTTTCTCTTTCAAGTTCACCAAGCTGTAAAAAGGTAAATCATGCAAGGCACAGCAGAAAATAAAATTTTTACTTCTTTCCAAGGATTACCTTGATTAATGATTATGCGCAGTAAAAAAGGAGTATAAAGATTATACCTCTAAAACATGATAAAACCTATAATTTATCAAGGGATGTCGATCTACAAGCCGCATAGATATCTAGCCTCTAATGGTATCCACATAGATGATTACTCCGAAATTCTCACCGATTGATTGACCCAAGTGATAGAGTGTTAATTCCTCTTTTTTTTTGTTCATTTTCTTTTCTCATAATTTTTCTTCTTATTTTGTTCACATTTTTTCTTTGATTTTCTTCTTACATTTTTTACTTGGGTAAAAGGCATATACACACACACACACACACACATATATGCACAAAATCCTAGGAATTTATTGATTTTGCACATAAGTCGCTAAGATTTATGGCTTATTATAATTTAGCCCCAAAAATTAATTTATCTTATAATTAACCCATAAGTATCTCGTACTTATCATATAATCAATTTAATCCCAAATTAATCATCTTAAAGTATGTGACCCTTTAGGTTCTCAGTCACGTTGGCTATAAGTGAGAATAAATTATAATCCTAAATTAATTAGAATTAGATAATTGAGCAACTTTAATTTATCATTAATTCACTAATTAAATAATTTACACTTATAGATCAAGATTGGCTTCTAGTAAAATATCATGACCAACCAAGTATTGAGATATGTCAAGTGGTTTGACTTCACTTATCAATGATTCAGTTACCGTGT
This sequence comes from Cinchona pubescens, assembly GCA_025175665.1. NCBI lineage: Eukaryota > Viridiplantae > Streptophyta > Magnoliopsida > Gentianales > Rubiaceae > Cinchona > Cinchona pubescens. The sequence continues at coordinate 100,499 of JANKKI010000074.1, read as the reverse complement.
AATTATTACCCTTTCACCACACTATTCCCCAATTAGTTCAAGAGTACAAATATAATTTCAACTCTTATTGAACTAATCAATTTACTTCTTTTCGAAATATAACTCACCTAAAATAGAATTTAAGACACTCTTAATTCTATATTTACATTGTGCAAAGATTTCAGAGTCGTATTTCAAGAAGTACTAGGATACACTCCCCTAATACAAGGAGTGGTGAATCCTATATCGGTCATATCTTATTTTTTCATGATTCACACTACACCCGATCTCTACAGTATATAATATCCTTAAGAGAAACAACTAATTGAGTCAAAATATATCAGTAATCTACAGTTAAGATAAACTCATGACCTCAAATCCAAAAATCATTACACTAATGTCACGAAGAGATTAATACATTGATAATTGAATAATAATCCGTAAGTAATATTCTTAGCGGGTCAATTCTATGTACTTATTCTCAATAAGCATCTACATGCAATTATATACAAATCTTTCCATGTAAAACAATTTATTATTGTAAATGGTACGATTAGGGATATTTACGAATAAAATATAATTATGAAGAGAATCACATAATCATAACTATTTATGATTTTTCCCTCATATATTTTATTCAAAAGACTTTATCATATCAAATAGATAAACAATGTCATATTACAAAACATACATAAATATAGAAGTATAATTTGTCTCTAAAACAAATTAACTTTAGGGCATATATTAAGAAACTCTCACTTACACTAAAGTCAATCATGCATGGGCTTAAGATCGAATGAGTTAACATGACTTTCATATTTCTTTTGAGATAAATATTTAGGTGAATGGATCAGCAATGTTATTATCAGTGGAAATTTTCTCTATCTTTACTTTATTTCTATCAACAATTTCTCTGCTCAAATGATAACAATGTAACACACGTTTGAATCGCAGATGAGACCTAGGTTCCTTTACTTGTGCAATAGCTTTATTTTTATCACAATACAAGAGTATAGGGTCATTAATGGAGGGAACCACTCCAAGTCTAGCTACAAACTTCTTGATCCAAACTATTTCTTTTGCTACTTCTGAAGTTACAATGTATTTGGCTTATGTTGTCCAATCAGCTGTGGTATCTTGCTTGGAACTCTTCTAACTGATTGCACCACTATTAAGAATAAATACATATCTAGATTGCAATTTTCTATCATCCTTTTCAGATTGAAAGATAGCATCTATATATCTGCGAGCAGCCAACTCTTGCCTACCATAAATCAAGAATAAACCCTTAGTCCTTCTTAAGTGCTTAAATATATTCTTGACTGCTATCCGGTGGTCACTCCCTAGGTTAGGATTGAAACCTGCTTTTAACACTTAGATCATAAGAGACATCGGATCTAGTACATAACATATCACACATTATAGAGTCTATAGTCGAAAACATATGGGATCCTTTTCATGCTATCTTTTTGACATTTGTCTTAGGACACATGATTTGGAAAGGTACACACCATGAGACAATGGCAAGTAACTCTACTTCGAATGATCCATGCTAAATCTGTTTATCATCTTGTCTATGTACATTGATTGTGTAAGACCAAGCAACCTCTTAGATCTACCTCTATAGATCTTTATTCCTAGAATACAGGTCACATCTTCTAAATCTTTCATGAAAAAATTGTTGGACAGCCATACCTTTATACTTTGAAAAATAGGTATATCATTTCCTATAAATAGTATGTCACCCACATAAAGTATCAAGAAAACAATAGCCTCCCACTAACCTTCCTGTATACACAAGGTTCATCCTCATTTTTGATAAAATCAAACTCTTTGATTGTCTCATCAAAACAAAATTTTAGTAAGATGTTCCAACTCTTAGAAGCTTACTTTAGTCCATAAATAAACTTTTGTAGCTTGCATATTTTATTAGGATTTGTGGACATAAACCCTTCAGGTTACATCATAGACATCTCTTCGTACAAATTTTCATTAAGAAATGCAGTTTTTACGTCTATTTGCCAAATCTCATAATCATAATATGCAGCTATAGCAAGTAAAATCTGAATGGATTTCAGCATTGCAACTGGTGAGAAATTTTGATCAAAGTCAACTCCTTGTCTTTGTGTATAACCCTTTGCCACCAATCGTGCCTTATAAGTAATCACATTACTGTCCATGTTAGTATTTCTCTTAAAGAATCACTTGCACCCTGTGGCTTTTATTCCTTCAGGTGGATCGATTAAGGTCCAAACCTTATTACCATACATGAAATCCATCTCAAACTTCATGGCTTGTAGCCACTTCTGAGAGTCTTTATCAGATAGTGCTTTTTCGTAAAATGTAGGTTCATCATTTGTAATAATTAACACATCATTGGTATGTGTCGCGCCCCCTTTTACACGGCCATGTCTGGCCGGCACCGATGGGACCGGCACCCTCCCCACGTGTGGTGCTCGTGAAATAGGTGATTGAATGCAAAATCCTACTTACAATTTACAAACATAAATTACCTACTTAGATTACAAATTTAAATGAATCAGCTATTTACTATTACATAACGGGGCTTTTAATGCGACTATGAATTGTATAAAAAACAATCTAAACTAGGGAAAACAAGATTGGAGTCGCCACCCGGTGTGTCGGTGCGCCGGGACACAAAAAATACATCAAAATTTAAAAAGAAAATAAACCCTAGTTTAGATTGACTCCTGGTCCACGTAACTCAAGAAAATGAGTTCGGGAATCCTGTTGTATCAATGGGAAGGTTTGGGATGGATTTGAATTTCCCTCGGCACCCATTTTGCCCTCAAATTTTGGATTAGTTGCACAACTAGACGTTAAGTATTTGAATCAAATTCAATTTAGCCCAGGACTTAATAATTGTATCATTGTTTCAATAATTTAAAATTGGGCTAGAAATATGTACGTGTGCATGAGGAAATGAAAATAAATGGTAAATATTGACATTGACAGGTAGATTTAGCCGGTCCAATTAAAAGTCGCACACATTGAGCTTGTAGTGCTTTTAACTCCCAAGGGCAAAATAGTCATTTATCATGCACGCCGAAGTTTATTTCTAGCCCAATTTTATATTATTGATACAATTATTAAGTCCTGGGCTAAATTGAATTTGATTCAAATACTTAACGTCTAGTTGTGCAACTAATCCAAAATTTGAGGGCAAAAGAGTAAATTCACATAGTTTAACAAGTAAGAGAAGGCATAAATATTATATTGAAAATAAACGAACATTAAAATAAAGCACAATTGCATGATAACTGTCTCTTATACACATCTCCCTTAAGTTCAAAGTCTATTTACAATTTAAGACTCATAAGGGCAAAACAAGAATTTCACAATCATTTTTTATGTAATTATTAAAAAATTTTTTGTTTTATTATACCTTGTGTGCATTTAGGCTAAAACATGTAATTTGGAAGAAATTTGAAGAGAAAAAAAAAGTAATATTAAAGAAAAGTCCTTAAGGGCCTAAATGTAATTTAAAAAAAATTATTTGAGGGATAAAAATGCAGAAATCCGAAATCTGGAAGGCCAAAAAGTAAATAAAATGAAGTTTTCTGAAATTTTGGACCGCTTTACGTATCTGTCTCGTATACACATCTAGATGTATAAGAGACATCTGATAGCGCCACGTCACGATGACGATTGCGCAATCTGGTATAGCCACGTCACAGATGACGTGGCGCAATCTGGTGGAGCCACGTCACAGATGACGTGGCGCAATCTGGGACGTGCCACGTCATCGATGACGTGGCGCAATCTGGTATAGCCACGTCACAGGTGACGTGGCGCAATCTGGTGGTGCCACGTCATTGATGACGTGGCACCAAATGGGCCCTATCAGAAGGGCCTACATGTAATTTGAGAAAATATTCTAGGGCTAATAAATGCAAAAAATTGAAATATAGAGGAGTAAAAATGGAAATAAAACTTTCTAACCTTTTCTTTTTTTGCAAATTTTGGTGGGCTACCAGCCTGTTTCCACCACGATTTTGACCCACGAGTTTAACGATTTTGCTTCTGATTTAAAAATAAAAGTTGTAGGTCCAGGATCCCTCTATAACTTTTGTTGTTTGAGTTTAGTCCAGTTACTCCTCCTGGAATTGAAATCTTGGCTCAAAGTTGGTTGTCTGGAAAAATTTCCAGACTTGGAATTTTTTCTGGAAAATCCTCTAGACCAACAGCCTTTTTTCTACCCCATTTTTGACCCTCCAAATGGACGATTTTGCTTTGGGTTTCAAAATAGAAGTTGTAGCTCCAGGAACGATTTACAACTTTTATTCTTTGAGTTTAGTCTAATTCCTCTCTGATCGTATGAAATTTTGGCTCAAAGTTGGCTGTTTTGGCATTTTTAGACTTTTGATCCAATTCATTTCTGGATCAAGAGCATTCTTCTACCAGATTTTTGACCCTCTAAATGGACGATTTTGCTTCGGGTTTTAAAAGAGAAATTGTTCCTCCAGGAACGATTTACAACTTTTGTTCTTTGAGTTTAGTCTAATTCCTCTCTGATAGTATGGAATTTTGGCTCAAAGTTGGCTGTTTTGGCAGATTTCTTTTGCTCCAGAAAATTTTTTCTCCAGAAATTTTTTCTCTCCCCTTTAGACCGATTTTTTGTGCTTTTAATGAATTGGATTGAGTGTAAAAATGGTCAAGGACCATTCCTTGTCATGTGGGGAGTATGGCCATCTGAAATTTTTGGTGTAAAATGGGTGAAAAACGCAGAAACGTGGCCAAAAAATCATTGTCGTGAACAAGATGCATCGTTCACGCGTTGAACTTTTTTTTTTTAAATAAAAAAAACCAATTAATTAATTAATAATATTTTAATTAATAATTAATTAATTAATTTTTTAAATAATTTTTTTAAATCTAAAAATTCAATTTTATATTATGAACTCATCCAGTTCTTACTTAAAAAAAATCTTTGAATAAGTATTATGTGAACATAAATTAAGAAGGAATTAAATCATCCATTCAAAGAAAATCAAAGAATCAGGTTAAAAGCCATTGAAAAGCAAAAATTAAAAGAAAATTGAGAGAAAAATTAAAAGGAAAAATAGGGGGCAACTTAAGGGACAAAAAATAGGTGTCTACAGCTTGCCCCTCTTTGCCGGAGTGTCGAAGAGGATCGAAGAAACTCTAGGCAAAGATTGTAGACACCGCATGACTGGATGATTCCAATCGTGCAACAAAATTTGCCACATGTCAACCTTACGCTCATGAGGTATGGAAGGGGCAATTCACTATCTTGACAAACACCTGATAGAGATTAGATCTATCTATTCATCTAGAGCGAAAAAGTCCTTATTGGGGGGGAAAGAAATGAATAAAAAACAAACTCCCAGTGACATGAACCATAAGAGACAAATGAAACTTGCAAACAAGAATGAAATCCCGATCTGGTGTTTATCGGGAAAAGGCCTCTTATACACATCTAGATGTGTATAAGACTTTATGTCATCGGGGTAAAGACATATAAATTAAAATGAAAACCCGACTTTGTGTCATCGGGGTAACAAGAGTGATATGAAAACCCAAACGGTGAGTTTGTCGGGTAATGTAAACTTGAAATGAAGGCCGAAATTTGTTTATCGGATAAAATGCAAACCTGAAATTCGTTTATCAGGTTAAATAAAAATGAAAATGAGAACCCGAAATTCGTTTATCGGGATACACATCTAGATGTGTATAAGAGACAGGGCTAAATTCGTTTATTGGGGAGGAAAATGCAAACCTGAAATTCGTTTATCAGGTTGATGAAAATGAAAATGAGAACCCGAAATTCGTTTATCAGGGATGAAAATGCAAACCTGAAATTCGTTTATCAGGTTGATGAAAATGAATTCGAGAACCCTTGTCTTCTTATTATCATCTAGAATGTGTAAAAGAGACAGGCCTTTACTGGTTGATGAAAATGAAAATGAGAACCCAATTTTTTCTTTTTAATGAAAATTTAACCTGCTCTTTGATTTTCTTTTAATTTACCCTTTAATTCCTTCTACCGAAATTCGTTTATCGGGAATGAAAATGCAAAACTGAAATTCGTTCGTCAGGTTGATGAAAATGAAAACCCGAAATTCGTTTATCGGGAGGAAAATGTAAACCTGAAATTCGTTTATCAGGTTGATGAAAATGAAAATGAGAACCCGAAATTCGCTTATCGGGATGAAAATGCAAACTCAAATTCGCTTATCGAGTTGATGAAAATGAAAACCCAAATTCGTTTATCGGGAGGAAAATGCAAACCTAAAATTCGTTTATCAAAGTTGATGAAAGTGAAAATGAGAACCCAAATTCGCTTATCGAGGAAAATGCAAACCTGAAATTCGTTTATCAAAGTTGATGAAAATGAAAATGAGAACCCAAATTCGCTTATCGGGGAGGAAAATGCAAACCTGAAATTCGTTTATCAGGTTGAGGAAAATAAAATATGAGAACCCGAAATTCGTTTATTGGGAGGAAAATACAAACTTGAAATTCATTTATCAGGTTATAAAAATAAAAATCTGAGAACCCGATATTCGTTTATCGGGGATGAAAATGCAAACCTATAAATTCGTTTATCAGCTTATACAAATGAAAATGAGAACCCGAAATTCGTAGTTGTCTTTTGCACTTCATTTCTCAAATTCGTTTATCAAAGTTGATGAAAATGAAAACCCGAAATTCATTTATCGGGGATGAAAATGTAAACCTGAAATTCGTTTATCAGGTTGATGAAATGAAATGAGAACCCGAAATTCGTTTATCGGGAGGAAAATGCAATAAGAATGACACGCACAAGGAGCCATGCCATTGGGCTTACCCATGAAATGAAGTGCAAAAGACAACTAGTAATTAACCCTAACATGACTGGATTGTAAACTAGAACATGAAGCCCTAAACGGTAAATGACAGTATCATTTAAACATCTAGAGGTTTGACTGGGAATTCAGTGCACCCTCTCCCAAGTGACGATTACCTGTGAGGTTGACTGCTTCATTAGGGGTTGGCGTGAATCACCCTTTTCAAAATGCGAAGAAACACTGTTGGTATCAAGACAATTCTCAGGATTGGTGTGTCCCTTGTTGTTTATGAAAGATATCCAATCAATAAAAATTTGCCCCAGTGTCGTTGATTTTAGCGTCCACTTTATTTTCGTGTACCTGCAGGTACTCAAAACAATGCGATATTGAGCAAAGAAAACTCGAATTGGGCAGTATCATAACATAAAAATGTCAATCTTAGTGAATATAATAAGCAAGGTGACCGAGCTCTGTAAGAGCTGCCTATGTATCCCACCAGGGGAATCAGGTCGAACGTAGTTCGATTAAACAGATGATTTTCATATATTCGACAACTAAGACATCAACAACAAGAAGAACAACTACAAACAAACAAAATGGCAATGTGTGAGTTAGATAGAAGTACATGAATAAATAATACAGGCACATGGGAGCAATCTTAGTAAAAATCGTGCCATCACCGTATTAACACCACTTTGCCTTTCATTCTAAGTTATTTGGACCCGATCAGGCAATGCTTTGTACAATGATCCATCGGATACGTGCCTCTTCAAGGCCAATGACTGTGTTGAGAGAACGACATAGAGGCAACCAATAAGCCTAACTTCATTCAACAAATTTCGATTGAACACTTTCCCAGACGTGGACTCAGAGAAGTCATCAACCAGATTTTGACCGTTTGCTCGATTTGCCCTTTCCTCAGCGCCTTTTCAGGTTTTCGCTAAGGTTCCCCTCCCTTTTATTTTTATTTTTTGCATTTTTCCGCACACTCTCCTTTTGCCTAGGCCGCCCCGTAGGGTTTTCAACCTAGCCAACCTTTAGCTTTTTGGTTTCTTTTTTGATTTTCTTAAAACAAAGGTGCCCTTTCCGGGTTTTCACCTAGGAGGTCCAAGATGTGTATAAGTGTGGGAGTAAACGGAAGACGTCTGGCTAAGTAATCGCCTTTTCCAATGCATGCGAACTTTAGTTTTCAAAGTTTTTCGGCATCAGTAAGGCTGCCCTCCCTGTTATTGGGATAGACATGTTAACATCAACTGCCGAAAGATCGTACAAACTGCTCCCTTTAAGCCTATGCAGAACTTAGGATAGCGGATCATCTTGCTGAGAAGTCGTGTGATTGGTAAAGATTGGGATTATCTTAACAAAAACTTGCCCATTTAAGATGGGCGCTTTGGTTGGAAAGAATATGTCTACAAGGGATGGAAGATCTAGTTGTGATCTGAGGACAACTGGTTATGTCCCTTATCTAAAAGAATTGTCACAGTTTTGAGTTGAGAGTCTTACTTGAAGGCAACTGACTGAATTGGGGAAATAGATTTGAAAAAAGTTGACCCAATTTTATTATAACAAACTAAGTTTTGTTGGGCATTTGTTTTGGTCAGCCTCTCAAAAACTTTTTTCTTTCTTTTTTTTTTTGTTTTTTTTTTTTGGTTTTTTTTTTTTTTTTTTGCCACCCAAAACAACAATTTGCCCCAACATTGCAAAATAGTTCAGTTCCAACTTCTTTTTACAACAAAGGATAGGGACAAAGCACAATTGCCTTAGACACATCAAGGCAATTAAAGAGAAGAGATATGAAAGGGTTATCTAGATGTGTATAAAAAGGGTCTAGTCCTTGAAGTCATTATCAGAACGTAGAAGGCAGAGGATCACTTGACCATCGCCAAATCGGATGAAAACTTTAGTGGACGCAGGAATCGGTTGAGGGAAAACCTGTCCATCCATCTCCGTAAGGATAAGAGCTCCTCCTGATAATACTTTGTGTACAATGAATGGACCCTGCCAGTTAGGATTAGCGAAACTTTGAGTTCGTCCTGTATTGGCAATATACGTTTCAAAACTAGATCGCTAGCCTGAAAATGTCTGGGCTTGACTTTCTTGTTCTAAGCTCGGGCCATCCTCCGTTGATAACATTGGCCATGACACACAATTGTTAGCCGTCTTTCATCAATGAGTGCAAGCTGTTCATGTCCGAGCCTTACCCATTCTCGCATCCTCTAACTCACCTCCATAAGAATGCGTAGAGAAGGGATCTCTACTTCTGGCAAAACAATTTCATGGGTAAGCCCAATATGCATTGATGGAAGTCCGATAACCCAACAATGCATATGGCAGCTTTTCATGCCAATCACGCTGACTGTCAACCATCTTTCGAATAATTCTCTTAAGATTCTTGTTGGCTGCTTCGACTGCCCCATTCATTTTTGGCCTGTAGATGGTGGAATTCCGATGCTTAATCTTGAATTGGGCACAAAGACCATCTACCATGTCATTGTTCAGATTCTTGGCATTGTCGGTAACCAATGTATCCGGGATCCCAAAACGGCAAATGATGTTCTTTCGGATGAATTCTGCCACTACTTTCTTTGTGACGTGCTTGTAGGATTCAGCCTCGACCCACTTAGTGAAATATTCAATCGCTACTAGAATGAAGCGATGACCATTAGAAGCTGGCGGCTCGATCAATCCAATGACGTCCATTCCCCAAATTGAACAAGGCCATGGAGTAGTATAGTTGATTGTCTCGACTCATCCCCGTGCATTTGGCACTTAACACACTGCGGACAAACTCGATACAATCATGCTCCATAGTAAGCCGAAATAACTCGCTCTCATTATCTTTTTAGCTAATAAGTGCCCGTTCATATGTGGCCCATGACTCCTCCATGAACATCCTTCACAATGTAAGCGGCCTCTTTCTTATCAACGCACCTCAGAAGACCCAGATCTGTCGTCCTTCGATAAAGTATATTGCCATTTAAAAAGAACTTGATCGACATTCGGCGTAGGAACTTCTTATCTGAAGTACTAGCCCTTGGAGGGTAGTTGCCTTTGTCCAAAAACTCCTTGATGTCATGAAACCAAGGCAGTCCATCAGATTCTGCCTCAAGACTGCAACAGTACCCTGGCTTTTCCAGTACATGAATGGTAATGGGTTCTATCACCTGTGCCGTCCGGATGATCGTTTTGCTGGACAAAGGTAGCCAGAGCATCGGCGAATACATTCAGGATCGGGGTATGTGAGTGAATTCCAAACGCATCTAAGTGTCGACCTAGTTTGAGAATACTGCAGTGATATGGCATGATTTCATGAATCAAAGGTTATGCCAAAGTGCCCAGTGTCGATGGACAAGCAAATCAATCACTAAACACAGCTAATTCTTTAATACCCATATCCAATGCCATTTTCGATCAAGTATGCAAGCCTCCTACTCTGCCATATTGTTCGTACACGGAAACTGTAACTTGGCTGTTGCTGGGAAGTATCTGCTGCAAATTCTCAAACTGCTCCTATGCCTGCACCGAAAGTGTTGGATGCACCATCAAAGAATAGCCTCCAATGTGGGCATTCATCTTTCATGTCTTCGGCAGTGCCAATGAATAAGATGTCTTCGTCCGGCGAAGTATGTGTGCAAGGGTTGATAATCATTCTCCCTTGGGTTCTCAGCAAGATGATCCGCTATCGCTTGTCCTTTGATAGCCTTTTGAGTAGTAAAGATGATGTCGAATTCTGCTAACAACATCTGCCATCTAGCCAAACGGACTCCAGTAGGCATAGGCTTCTCTAACAGATAGCGAAGGGGATCACACCTGGAAATGAGATAAGTGGTATGACCCAGTAGATAATACCTTAGCCGTTGCGAGATCCAAACCAATGCACAACATGTTCGTTCTAGAAAAGAATAATTGGCTTCATGGACTGTAAACTTCTTGCTTAGATAATAGATAGCCTGCTCCTTTCTGCCCGAATTGTCATGCTGCCCCAAGACACAACCCATGGATTTCCGGAGCGAAGTGATGGAGAAAGCAGCGACACTCCGGTGCCTTTCCTAGCTTATGACAGGAGGGTTCAAAAGATAATCTTTGATTTTGTCAAAAGCTTGCTGACAATCATCATTCCAGTACATCGGTGTATTTTTTCTCAACAGTTTGAACAAAGGTTCACAAGTAGCTGTCAGCTGAGCAATGAAGCGACCGATGAAATTTAATTTACCCAAGAAACTTTTTACGTTCTTCTGAGTCTTTGGCACAGGCATATCACGGATAGCTTCGATCCAGTAAAAATTTGCTGGGTCTATCTCAATCCCCCGCTTACTGACAATGAAACCTAATAACTTTCCGGAAGGAGCTCCAAAGGCGCACTTTGCCGGGTTCAACTTTAGATTGTATTTCCTCACTCTCTCAAATACCTTCTTAAGATTGGTCAAGTGATCCTCTGCCTTCTCGGATTTGATGATGATATCATCGACATAGACCTCCATCACTTGACCAATCAAGTAGAAGGTGGTCATAGTGCGTTGGTATGTTGCACCAGCATTCTTAAGTCCAAATGGCATAACTCTATAGCAAAACGTCCCCCAAGGAGTAATGAATGCTGTCTTTTCCCTGTCTTCCTCGTCCACTAGGATTTGGTGATACCCAGCAAAACAATCGACAAAAGTCTCCATCTCCGGATAGGCAGCACTGTCTAGAATGATGTGAATGTTTGGCAGCGGAAAATCATCCTTGGGGCTGGCCTTATTTAAATCTCGTCTAATCCACACATGACTCTGACCTCCCCAGTCTTGAATTGAATGACTCTGGCGACATAGATGTGTAAATTGACAGTCAAAGAATTGGGAAGGACCAGGCAATATCCTTACGGACCTGGACGTAAGCCATCTGAGCCTTTTATCATAGACGGCTTAAACTTTGGGCTTTTGCTTTACAGTGCATTTAGGATCGGTGGGAAGTTTGTGAACCACTACATCTGTTGAAATGCCTGGCATATCATCATAAGAGTAGGCAAAGACGTCTTGGAACAAAATCAAAAATTCTATCATCTCTTTTCTCTGCCCTCTAGTCAAATATATGCTGATTTTAACCTCTCTTACGTCCGTGTCTGTCCCAATATTTACCGTTTCTGTTTCTTCCAAGTTAGGCTTTGGTTTTTTCTCATGTCGCCCGAATTCATTTTCAATATCACACTCGTCGTCATCACTCTCAGATTGTGTAGGAATGAGGGTCAGGTGTGATATCTTAATTGCACATCGGTCTCATAAATGAGGTACAATCCATAGGACTCAAAAGCATTGATTTTGGGCCATCTGGGGAGAAAATAAAGTATGAAATGAAAGAAAACAAAATGAGCTAAAACAATTTGAAGAAAAAGTTCTCATTAATCAAAAATTTGTACAAGTGATCTTAGAGAACATAAACTTATCATTCATTGGCCATCCTATAAAAAATTAATTGTCTTAATTCATCTCCAAAAAGATGAATAAGATGAATCATGAAGGCAATATCATGATTGTACTTGCCTTACTAATTGAATTGTTTTCAAGATTCATCTCCAAAACAAATGAACGAGATGGATCATGAATACAATGCTGTGCATGTACCTATTCCTTGACTAGATGGCATAAACAAAACAGCTTAAAAAATACGAAACATACATACAAAGATGAAATTAAAAAGGAGTAAAACTAAAAATAATATCCTTTCAAATTTACCGAAACTCCCTGTGAATAGGGAGATCATCAGATGTCCAATTGTGCAGTTGGTCGATCTCAGCAAATGGCAGCTCAGTGTCATCCTCCTCCAAGTTTTTGTTAAGATAATCCCAATCTTTACCAATAACACGGCTATTCCATTTGATAAGGTCCTCCTTTTCTGCCTCATCTGCATCAGGAGTCATAATGGCGGCAGAACGTGAAAAAGTAATCTTAAGAGGTGGAATGGCAATAGGCAATGCTCGACCTTCCTGCCACCACCACTTGACTCCTTAATCTCCTCAATCGCCGGCATTCGGCGAAAACCGAGCCCAAAAGATATTCATTGGCATCGCATAGATCAAGGTGTGTTATGCACTTGCAAATTCATAAGAAACCTTGGCCGATGCGATATCCTCCATGCTGCATTTCCTTTGCAGATGGTACACTCGCCTTATCCCAGACCACTTTCATTGATGATCTGCTCTCCGTGTCCTCTGACAGAGACCACATCATAAGCTAGGAAAGGCACCGGAGTGTCGCCGCTTTCTCCAACTTCCTCCTTGACCATCATGGCGTGGTCGTCTTCAAGAAACACGAATCGGCTTAAGCTCGTAAATGAATTTAACCCTTTGATGCAAAGATGACGGAATAGCCCTAGCACCATGGATCCAGGGACGTCCCAATAGCAAATTATATACCCCAACAATTGGAAGAACCTGGCAAGTGATCTGATGAACAGATGGACCGACTTCCAAAATAAGGTTTATCTCTCCGGTGGCTTGTCTTCGAGCCCCGTCAAAACCTCGGATCACCATGGATAACACAGGTGTCAGCAGTGCTCAACTTATTGTTAACATCCGAGCTACACAGGGAGGCAGTAATATTTAAAGACCCATTATCAACCATGACCCTAGGTAAATGCCGCCTCACATCTAACCGAGATGAATAGAGCCTTGTTGTGGTCGCTCCTTCGTGGTTAAGTCATCATCAGAAAAACAAATTTGGTTTGATGCCAGCACACTGCCCACTAATCCAGCAAGTTTGTCAATGGGAATGTCACGAGACACATGGGCCTCACTCAAAATCTTCAATACTGCCTCCCTGTGTAGCTCGGATGTTAACAATAAGTTGAGCATAGAAAGGCATTTGTGAGGGCATCTTATTCAGCTGCTCCACTACTGAATATTCACTTTTTCTGATCAATCTCTAGGAAGTCCTCCACAGGCCGAATCTCCAGGTGAGAGAGGATAGGCAATCCAATCTTTACCTTGAACCCGGCATTGTCCGACCTCTTACGCTGTTTCATTTTGTTCATCTAGACCTCGTCGACAGCAGACACTTCCTCCTCAAAATCCTGGCTTTCCACCTACTATTACAGCTGAGGGTTGCCCCAATGGAGGCATGTGTGCTCTCAATTGGCAATTGTGTTGGTAGTTCAATCACAACGGGATCTTGGGGTTCTAGAGAAACGGATCCACGTCTATGATAAAAGGCTCAGATGGCTCAGAATCCAGATATAGGCTTGCATTTTAAATCATTAGGTACTGTCTACTTATACACATATCAAGCTATCCTAGAAGATCTAGGCTTCTATACCAACCCAGCCCCAAGGATGATTTTCATGCCAAACATTCACATCATTCTAGACCTTTCTCTTATACACATCTAGATGACAATAAGAGACAGCCCCGCAATTTCACCAACTTGGGAAGGCCCATCGAGCAACTATATGAGCAATTCCTGGGGCTCCAGAATGACTGGGGAGGTCCAAAGTTTAACTTCGAACCTATCAGAAACTCCCCTAAATATTGAGGAGGAGACATAGGATTCAATCTCCCTGCCGATCTCAATTGCTCATATAGTTGCTCGATGGGCCTTCCCAAGTTGGTGAAATTGCGGGGTGGTCTGTCATGTGGTCTGGCTTGGTTGGGGTTTGGTGGAGAGAAGTTATTTGGCTGGTTGGGTCTTTGACTGTTTGAGGGTTGTGGTTTTGGATTATAATATGGGAGCTGTGGATTAGGCACGGGCACTTGTACTTGTGTTTGGTATACGGGTTGAGGATAGTATTGAGGTGGTAGTGGAGGTGGTGCATAAAAGGGTTGTGGGTTAGGTCTTTGGTATTGATGGAAATTGCGTGGTGGTTGGCGGTTGGGTTGGTTGAAAATGCATAAAAGTCACTTCCTCTTCCTTCTTGTCAAGCTTCTTGCTCAGGGGTTTCTTAGCTACAGACGTGCTCCCCTGCATGGATTCTATCTGAAGTTTGAAAGCCGTCATGTCAATAATTTTCCCGCTTTTCAAGCCCCTTTCAACAGCCTCTGCTTGCTGGACGATTTCTGAAAAGGATTTGCCAATAGACCCGGTCAACTTTTCATAGTAAGGAGGTTCTTGTGCATCAATAAAAAGTTTGACCATCTCAGTCTCAGTCATAGGTGGGCTCACTTTGGCAGCTAACGCCCTCCATCTTTTCACATACTCACGGTACTCCTCTGAGAGCTTCTTCTTTAAGTTCATCAGAGCAAAACGGTCTGGCTCTAGGTCGCGATTAAACTCGTACTGTTTCACAAAAGCATTTGCCAAGTCCATCCAATCCTGCAGTTTTTTGGGATCAAGCATTAAATACCATGATAACGCATCTCCCTCCAGGCTTCAAGATACCCTATTGCTATCCGAGGGTCACTTGTCACGGGATTCCCCAGCAAGTTGCAGAACATTTTAAGGTGAGCTACCGGATCCCCAGTGCCATTGTACTTTGGAAATTCTGGGATTTTAAATTTTGGCGGCAATTGCACCTCGGGGAATAGACATAGATCTTGGTAGTCGATAGCTCCAAATTTATCTGTCCCCTGTTGCTGCTTCATGAAACTATCGAACCGTTCCATCTTTTTCAATAGGGCATCATTGATAGTCTCGGTTTATCTCTGGGTTTTGATCGCCACTGGTCCCTTCCACATCTTTTGCCGATACGGTGCTCATACTGTCTTCAAACCGAAATTTACGTGCACGGGAGCGTGTATAAATAGGGCTGCGTTGGGCAGCTATTTTGACACTTAGTACCTTCATATTAAAAAAAGAAAATTCAGATATATATAAACAAATATAATCATAAGTTTATAACCTAAAACGCGGTTCCTTCCCCAGGAACCCTAAAAACAAAAAAAAACTCTAAAGGGGACGAAGCCCATTTGAACTTATTCGGCGAGCTCCTTTAGATGGTCTCGTATCTTCATCATTTGCTCCTCGTACCGCATAAGCTTGCTACGTGCTGATTCAGCAGCCCCATTGTGTATTAGGCATCCCAGATCATCGGCCATCTTAGTGCATGCCCTCTTTCGGCTGTATTCCTGTTCTCGAATGTAGGATTACTGTTCTTGAAGTCTTTTGTAAGCTTGCCTGTGATTATCTAGAGCTATCTCTTTTTCCACCTATTTCCTTGTCCTTAGCCTCCAATAGTGCGGTCAATCGAGCAATTTCTTCTGAAGGGTCTATTACAGCTTGCGGTTGCTGGCCAAGCAAATGTTCCAGCCATGCATCATACTGAGGTGTGGTCGCTGAAATTCCACGATGGGTATAAAATTCATTCTATCCCAGAAAAAATCATGACGACCGATCTTTCGTCGCCCCAAATGCTCCATGAACCAGGCTTGCAATAACAGGCTTGAACCCTTGAAAATTTTGACTCCATTCTGACAGTTTGTACAAGCCACCAATATGTCGGCTAGAATAGTAAGAATTATGGTAAGGTCTCGCCCACCGACGCCATGTATCAAATTTGCTAACATCCAAGCCGTCCTGGCTGTGTATCCTCAATAAACTATCTGAGATGTATGCACCGGTGCTAGAGCAAAAACACGGACTCGCACGGGCCCGTGACTCCAGCAAGCAGATTGAGAGCACACAGGGTTTCTGTGAAATCCTTGTTTTGTGCCATAGTGCTCGTGTAAAAACATCAAAGTAACCGAACTATTGCCTCGGGTCCTCCTGGTATTGTGATGTCGGATATGCCGGTGACTCTAGAGAAGTCTCTTGTAGTACCTAGGGAGGGTCAGTATAACTTCAATTTGATACATTTGTTCATCCAGAATCTTTAGTTTAATTTCCTCTAGATTTCAATATAATATTTATGCCCTCTCTTACTTGATAACATGTGTCACTTTCCCACGATTGTACCAAATTTTTTATTATGTTGCGATCGGCTCAATATCCCCACAGCTCCCATATTATAATCCAAATAACCAGCAACCCTCATTCAGTTCTGACAACTGCATGTTTATTTCCCACTCCTGTAGCAAATAGGGCACTTTGGTCGCCTTTCCAATTATTCGAGCGGAACTCATCTGCATGAAATACATGTTAGCCTTACCTGAGGCTGGTACCCCTTTAGAGCCTTTATAAAATGTACACACAATCTTGCAAATCCCATTGTAGGTTATGTACCTAGGGATAGGTATGCAATTCTATGTACGGGTATCCGATAAGGTATCCCTTCTACGGCTAATGATATGCAATAAGTAGCCTATGATGGCCCTACATCGGTGGGGTTAGCCTAAATGCACACAAGGGTTAATAAAACTTTGAGAACATGTCGCGGGGGTGGGTCTCTTATTTGGTCTGGCAACCATATGCCTTTGACCCTACCTAAGGCATATGCAATGCAAAAATCAAAATTTACTCTTTCTTGCGGAAAGTAGATACAAATTACATGGCCAAAGTAAATCATACGAATCAGAAAAAAACTAATTACTATTACATAGAAAAAATTGTAAGGCTATTTACTATTACAAGCCAGATAAATGGGTGGGTCTTACCGCCTCGTGTCTAGTGTCCTAAACAAGGTCCACACTGTTCTGCCCTATGGTTTAAGCTATATGACCATGAGGCTTGGCTTACTAATGCAATCTAGATAGGCTTGGTTCCCAAACCTGACTTTGGGCCACATCTAGAATGTGTAAAAAGAGACAGTCACAGATGGCGGTGGTTGGGTGATCGCCACAGATACCGTTACGTGCACATTGTGTCACGACCGCATATCCTGGGTAGATCTTCTTAATTCCTACAGGAATGTGGGAATGACACCCACAAAAATAGGACATGCAATGAATGAAGGAACCGCGTTATAGCTGTGTTCACTTGGAGGCGGTAAGATTCACACATTTTAGCGCGTTTGGCTCTAAAGGTTTGATGAACCCCAACACCCAAAAAATTTCCCCCAGATTAACCACAAACAGGTACACGCTCCCGATATATTAAAATATGTACAATAAAGCAAGAACAAATCACACCATAAGTAGACAGAATATGGCACATAAAACGAGACCTAAATCGAGCAAATTGGCACTCAAGACAGCAAACATAGTGAAATACAGTAAACAAGTGTAAAATAATTTGAAAAGAACAAAGAAAGTAACAGATAGCATGTCTCTTATACACATCTAGATGTGTATAAGAGACAGTTTTTATAGTGTTGGTAAAATGGTGAAATACGTTAAAACAAGTGCAAATTAATTGAAAAAAAAAACAAATAAAGTAACATATAGCATATGGCACGCAAAACGAGGTATAGAGCCGGTAACATAGCACACAAAACGGGTAAAAATTAGCCGGTTTATAATAGGTGAATAGGGTAAAATTGAGAGAAACGCGTTAAAATCGTGCGCCCGGATTCTCAAAGTCCCCAGTGGAGTCGCCACGTGCCGCGCCCCCTTTTACGCGCTTACGCCCGTGGTCCGGAGGTCACCGCTGGGATTTTGGCATTCAATCCCCACGTGTGGTGCTCGTGAAATAGGTGATTGAATGCAAAATCCTAAGCTGTAGACACCTATTTTTTGTCCCTTAAGTTGCCCCTTATTTTTCCTTTTAATTTTTCTCTCAATTTTCTTTTAATTTTTGCTTTTCAATGGCTTTTAACCTGCTCTTTGATTTTCTTTTAATTTACCCTTTAATTCCTTCTTAATTTATGTTGTGATGTTTAATTATTCTTATGCATTTTTTTTTTTTTTGAAATACTAAGGATAAGTTCTAATATTATTGAATTTTTAGATTTTAAAAAAAATTATTTAAAAAATTAATTAATTAATTGGTTTTTTTTATTTAAAAAAAAAAAGTTCAGCGCGTGAACAGTAAAAGCCGCGAACAAATTTTGGCCACGTTTTTTCTGCGGTTTTGACCCATCTCCAACTTCATGGCTTGTGGCCACTTCTGAGACATGACAATAGTGCTTTTTCGTTGAACGTTTTTACATCAATCCAATTAATTAATAGCACAAAAAATACGTCGCGGTACTGTTCCTGTCTCTTATACACATCTAGATGTGTATAAGAGACAGGAGCAAAAGAAATCTGCCTCTTATACATCTAGATGTGTATAAGAGACAGAGATACTATCAGAGATATTAAGAAACTCAAAGAACAAAAGTTGTAAATCGTTCCTGGAGGAACAATTTTTCTTTTAAAACCCGAAGCAAAATCTAGATTTAGAGGGTCAAAAATCTGGAAGAAGAAGGCTCTTGAGTCCAGATTCCTCTCTGAAGTATGAAAAAATTTTGCCAAAACAGCCAACTTTGAGCCAAAATTTCATACGATCAGAGAGGAATTAGACTAAACTCAAAGAATAAAAGTTGTAAATCGTTCCTGGAGCTACCCAACTTCTATTTTGAAACCCAAAGCAAAATCGTCCATTTGGAGGGTCAAAAAATGGGGTAGAAAAAAGGCTGTTGGTCCAGAGGATTTTCCAGAAAAAATTCGAAGTGTGGAAATTTTTCCAGACAACCAACTTTGAGCCAAGATTTCAAGAGATGGAGGATTAACTGGATTAAACTCAAACAACAAAAGTTATAGAGGGATCCTGGACCTACAACTTTTATTTTTAAATCAGAAGCAAAATCGTTAAACTCGTGGGTCAAAATCGTGGTGGAAACAGGCTGGTAGCCCACCAAAATCTGCAAAATGAAAAGGTAAGAAAGTTTTATTTCCATTTTTACTCCTCTATATTTCAGTTTTTTAATTTTAGCACTAGAATATTTTCTCAAATTACATGTAGGCCCTTCTGATAGGGCCCATTTGGTGCCACGTCATCAATGACGTGGCACCACCAGATTGCGCCACGTCACCTGTGATGGCTATACAATTGCGCCACGTATCGACATAACGACGTGGCATCCCAGATTGCGCCACGTCATCTGTGACTTATACCATCTAGACCACGCCACGGCATCGATGACGTGGCGCCACCATATTGCGCCACGCCATCTGTGACGTGGCTCCACCAGATTGCGCCAAGTCATCGATGACGTGGCGCTACCAGATTGCGCCACGTCATCGATGACGTGGCATTTAAAAAAATCCAAAATTTCAGAAAAAATTTTATTTACTTTTTGGCCCTCCAGATTTCGGATTTCTGCATTTTTATCCCTCAAATAATTTTTTTAAATTACATTTAGGCCCTTAAGGACTTTTCTTTAATATTACTTTTTTTTTCTCTTCAAATTTCTTCCAAATTACATGTTTTATATCAATAATCACCAAGTTTTTAAAGTAAAAACGCCAAGTGATTATTGATATAAAGACAGGTACTTCAAGAAATTAAAAGTCGCACAAAAAAGTTGTATTGCTTTTAACTCTGTCTCTTATACACATCTCACCAGTGATCATAAAGGACAGGACTTTTTTATTTTTTGGGTCTTGAGTGCCAATCGCACTTTAGAGCCTATCTCTTTATGCCTTCTCTTACTTGTTAAACTATGTGAATTTACTCTTTTGCCCTCAAATTTTGGATTAGTTGCACAACTAGACGTTAAGTATTTGAATCAAATTCAATTTAGCCCAGGACTTAATAATTGTATCAATAATATAAAATTGGGCTAGAAATAAACTTCGGCGTGCATGATAAATGACTATTTTGCCCTTGGGAGTTAAAAGCACTACAAGCTCAATGTGTGCGACTTTTAATTGGACCCGGGCTAAATCTACCTGTCAATGTCAATATTTACCATTTATTTTCGTTTCCTCATTAACACGTACATATTTTATTACTTCTAAACTATCTCAAAGCACACGTATGCTACAAAGCCGGCAATAATGAATGCTAAAATTGAAAAGAGAAACGCGATAAAATCACGCAACCGGTTCAACGTGATAAAATCGGTGCCGAGGGAAATTCAAATCCAGCTCCCAAACCTTCCCATTTTACAACAGGATTCCCGAACTCATTTTCTTGAGTTACGTGGACCAGGAGTCAATCTAAACTAGGGTTTATTTTCTTTTTAAATTTTGATGTATTTTTTGTGTCCCGCACCGACACACCGGGTGGCGACTCCAATCTTGTTTTCCCTAGTTTAGATTGTTTTTTTATACAATTCATAGTCGCATTAAAAGCCCCGTTATGTAATAGTAAATAGGTGATTCATTTAAATTTGTAATAGTAAGTAGGTAATTTATGTTTGTAAATTGTAAGTAGGATTTTGCATTCAATCACCTATTTCACGAGCACCACACGTGGGGACGGTGCTGGTCCCATTAGTGGCTGCCATGAGCGGGTAAGCACGCGGTAAAAGGGGCGCGACATTATGCTTACAAGAAATTCACATCTCTTTGGGACACGACTTATCCTAGTAGTCATATGAAAAGCTTATGTATCATTAACTTCATTTTCTATCATATCATCATATGATCTGAAGCTCTTGTTTCATTTGTTGATGAATGCCAAATTATGTTTCTTGAATTCTTGAAGATCTATTTTACTTCCACTTGTCCTTTTAAGAATAAACTCTTTTCCTAAAAAGACAACATGTTTTGAGATAAACACTTTTTGCTCAATAGGATTATAGAAATCGTATCCATATATCTCATTTGGATACCCCACAAATAGGCATTTGTCTGACTTAACTTCAATTTTATTAGATTCTACCCTATTCACATAAGTAAGGAAGCCCCAAACTTTCAAGTATGAACGATTAGGTTTCTTTCCACACTATATCTCATACGGAGTGGAATCAAAAACTTTTGATGGAACATGGTTTAGTAAATGGGAAGCGGTATTAAGAGATAGATCCAAAATTATTTGGAGAGGTCTGCAAGACTCATTATTGATCAAACCATATCTAATAGAGTTTGATTACGTCTCTCAGATATACCATTTAGTTTTGTTGCATAAGGAGGAGGCTATTGAGGTAGATATATATCCCATTCTCTTTAAGATAATCTTGAAACTCTTAATTTAAGTATTCTCCACCTTGAGTACTTCTATCAAATTTTTTGTCAACTTCATTCCTGAATTCCTTAAACTTTTATACTTCATCAATACATACATATACAAATCTAGAATGATCATCTATAAAGGTAATAAAGTATGAAAAACCTCCTCTAATATAGATTGACATAGGACCACAAACATCAGTATGTGTTAGCCCTAGCAATTCACTTGATCTATCACTTTTTCCTGTAAAAGGTGACCTAGTCATTTTACCAAGTAAACAAGACTCACATTTGTCATATGAATTCAAAATCAAGTAATCATTAAATAATCATTATTGTATAATTAATACGTTTCTCATTTATATGACCAAGTCTACGATACCAAAGGAAAGATTATTTCATATTATTAATTTTAGGCCTTTCAGGATTTACGTTGATAATTATATTATCCATGTCTATAAAATAAACACCATTAATCATAGTAGTAGGTCCATACACAAAATACCATCATGTGAAAAGGAACAACATTTATTCTTTTGTATAATGGCAAAACCATCAATGTCTAAACACGAAATAGAAACAATTAGAACGTAATAATAGTATTTAAGTTCTAAAACAAGACCACTAAACAAAGAAAAATATAAGTCCCTACAGCTAAAGTAGCAACACTTGCTCCATTTCCCATGCGTATATCCACTTCTCCTTTTGCCAACATTCTACTTCTTTTTAGACCTTGCATATTGTTTACAAAATGAGAAGTAGATACGGCATCTAATACTCAAGAATCTAATTTGGAAGTAGAAATATTGATCTCAATCATAAACATATTTGAAGTAGAACCTTCACCAAGCTTCTTCTACTCAAGGTATACAGATAATCCTTGCAGTTCAGAAACAATCAAAGATATCCTTTCTGCAATGTAAGCAAGTGCCTTTAGGCTTGTCCTTTTTGATCACTGGTGTTGGGTTAACCCAAACTTTCCTTTCTTAAAACCGACTTTGGATAAGGATTCTTTGTCTTTCTATTGGAAGAATCAATAACTAACACTTGTTTCCTTTTCTTTTTGATGGTTGTCTCAGCAGTCTTAAACATATTCAACAATTCAGAAAGAGTTGTTTTCAACTTATTCGTATTATAGTTCATCGCGAATTGTGAAAACCTTTCAGGCAGAGATTGCAAGATCAAGTTAACATTTAACTCATGATTGTGAACAAATTGTTCCAATTTTTCAATCAATCTGATCATCTTTACTACATGAACAGCTATTGAAGTACTCACTGCCATTCTACAACGAACGAGCTCCTTAGAGATCTCATAGATGAGATCCCGAAGTTTTTAAATTTTGGATTTTGTTTTGTAAATTTATATTTCAAATGAATTTTGAAGGATTTGATTGATTTTACAAAATTGTAAATTGGACATTATTTTATGGTATAAAGAAAATTCGGGTCAAATATAATTTTAAACTTTGATATGGGGCCAAGTGAAATTTACTAAGAATTTGAGGTTTTAAAAGTAAAAAATTTATTTTGCCAAAAAAAAACGGAGTGGGAATTATTTGTGACAAGTGTAAGGTTGGGTTTGCCACTTGCTTTAATCTTACAATCCCAACCCTTCTATAAATAGCTCTCATTCTAAATCAAATTTCTCTTCCCTTCTACTTTAATTTTCTTCCATAAGTTTGAGAGAGTGGGAGTTGAGAAGAGAGAACATGAAGAGTAGGAAGAATGAGGACGGGAGTTGGATAAAGAAGAAGTGTTCTTCAACAATTAGGTGAGTATTTTCCACCTATTTTCTTTAATTAACTGGTATTTTATGCTTACAAATGTCTGCATATGAGCTTTTGATGAAAATAACATGATTTGGAAGTGATTGGAGTGATTGAAATTCGTTTTTGAAAGTTGGGAATTGAATTCAGTAAGTGCAGATTTTTCTAACAAATTTGAGTAGTGAATTTTCATGGCCTCTAACTTGATGTACAAAACTCAGAATTAAGTTCCATTTATTGTGTATTAAATCCCAGCTAATTCATAGATCTAACTATCAATATAAACTTCTTGTTATAAATCGTTTTGTGTCATTCACAATTAACCTTCAAAACTGGATGGAAATCAGCTCATGTTAATGGACAAATTTGGTTTATTTTTGTACTGATTTGGATCTATTTTTTAATAGGTTATGATATGAATTTTGGAATAAATCCTTCTTAAGAGTTTTAGTACTTTGATTCTAGTTTCCATATCTCTAAAGATCATGGTGATTTGAATTACATATATCAAGTAATGATAATTTTGGTAAACACTGTTAAATTTGAAATTTTGTGTTGACAGTTGCATTGTTCTATCTTTGAGACTAATTTTGGGACATTTAAAGGTGTTATATGAAAATATGAACTTGGAAATGTTATTGTTCATCTATGTGGAATCTTTTTTAGAATTTTTGTATATGTAACACATATTTGTTTAATTGTGCTATTATATTGAGAAATGCCATTGACATGCACATATGTGATGTTTAATTGTGCATGTATAACTAGTGAACTCGTTTGAAGTTATACGAACAAAATTCTATGACAAATGAAGTCATGAGTCACTTCCAGAACTTGTATAATCTTCGATTGAGTAAAATATAGTGGGGCTAGTCAGTTGTGGTCAACTGTTATTAGGAAGATATTGGGCTGACGATTGACCTGAAATCCATTTCGACACATTTTGCATCCATTGAGGTTAGGAGGTTTGACCTTATTCGGTGCAAAACAAGTGAAGAGTTCAAGATATTGCAGATATCTAATTGTTTTTGTCCAAATATTTTTAGAGTGATGAGGTAGTTTCAAGTCATGCACGCAATAGGGGAATAAGGCTGGTAAAGTGATCTAGTAAGTTTCTTAGCTTAAATGTGTGGCATAATGCCAATTGATTGTATTAATTGTGATTGTGCTAAGCATTAATTATTTTTGTTAAGCCTTGAGAAATTATATTATTTCATAGTTTAATGAAAATAGACTTAATTATACAAACGACCTTTTTCTTGAAATGTATTGATTTGTTTTACACATTACTATAGGAAAAGAATGTTAAAATAGAATTTCTTTTTATACTAGTATTATAAAACCACTAAGTTTATTAGCTCATAGGTTTTCCCTATAAAAGATATTTTCAAATGCCGACATCAAGTTCAAGATACCTTGATCAGAGTAGCGCAACAGAAGTATGGTGAAAATTATCAGTTGGGATTTTATTGCTTAAAGGATCAATTAATTTTATTTTAGTTGTGATTCAGGCATATAAATTTGTATTGTATTTATTGGTTTATTTGAGGTATAAGTTTGAACCTTAATTATAAGTGTACTTGAGCCCTATTAAGAGTTAGGCAGGCATTCGACTAGATTTTTTATTTGGAGTTCAGTTGGGGCATCACAAAAGTGGTATCAAAGCCTTAGGGATATGATTCTTAGATTGTGGAGAATGGATATTCCACCAGGTTCGAACATTGTAATTATGTCATTAGGGAACTTGAAATTATATATGGGGATAATTGAATCATATATTCTATGAGTGGACATTAAGATTATTGAATCCTTCAAGTATAGCACATTTAGAGCTGGAATGATATCTTGATACTGCTATAAGAGAAATTTGATACTTTTAAGATTAATTCATTTCTTGAAGTTGGATTTCAAGATTTGATGTGTCGATATTTTCTAGAGGAAATAGTGAAACTACTGTTTTATAAAGATGAAATGAGTGTAAGAGAATATCCAATGTCTTAAGGTTAGAATTCACTAATTGGAATTGTAAGGACGCAATTCTTTTAAAGGGAGAAGATTGTGAGATCTTGAATTTTTTAAATTTTGGATTTTCTTTTGTTAATTTATATTTCAAATAAATTTTGAAGGATTTGATTGATTTTACAAATTTGTAAATTGGACATAATTTTATGGTATAAAGAAAATTGGGGTAAAATATAATTTTAAACTTTGATATGGGGCCAAGTGAATTTACTAAGAATTCTAGGGTTTAAAGTAAAATATTTATTTTGCCAAAAAAAACTGAAATAAGAAAACTTTTTTCCCAAAATTGTTTATTGCATGTAGGTGGGAATTATTTGTGACTAGTGTATGGTTCGGTTTACCACTTGCTTTAATTTTACAATCTCAACTCTTCTATAAATGGCTCTCATTCTAAATCAAATTTCTCTTCCCTTATACGTTAATTTTCTGCCATAAGTTTGAGAGAGTGAGAGTTGAGAAGAGAGAACATGGAGAGTAGGAAGAATAAGGACGGGAGTTGGATAAAGAAGAAGTGTTCTTCAACAATTAGGTGGGTATTCTACCTATTTTCTTTAATTGACTGGTATATTTATGCTTACAAATGTCTACATATGAGTTTTTGATGAAAAATGATTTGGAAGTGATTGGAGTGATTGAAATTCGTTTTTGAAAGTTGAGAATTGAATTCTGTAAGTGCAAATTTTTCTGATAGATTTAAGTAGTGAAATTTTATTGCCTATAACTTGATGTAAAAAATTCGGAATTAAGTTCCATTTATTTTGTATTAAAGCTAATACATGGGAGCTAACTATCAATATAAATTTCTTGTTATAACTCAATTTGTGTCATTCACAATTAACCTTCAAAGTTGGATGGAAATCAGCTTGTGTTAACAGACAAATTTGGTTTATTTTGTACTGATTTTAGAGCTATTTTTGAATAAGTTATGATATGAATTTTGGATTTAATCCTTCTTAATAGTTTTATACTTTGATTCTATTTTCCATATCTATAAAGATCATAGTGACGTGAATTATATATCCCATCTAATAATAATTTTGGTAAACACTATCAAATTTAGAATTCTGCATTGATAGTTGAGATGTTCTGTCTTTGAGACTAATTTTGGAACATTTAGAGGTGTTATATGAAAAAATGGACTTGGAAATGTTATTGTTCATCTATGTAGAATCTTGTTTGGAATTTTTGTATATGTAACACACATTTGTTCAATTGTGCTATTTTATTGAGAAATGCCATTGATATGTACGTACATGTTGTTTACTTGTGCATGTGAACTACTATTTGAAGTTATACGAACTAAGTGTTATGACAAATGAAGTCGTGAACTACCTCTAGAACTTCTATAATCTTCAATTGAGTAAAATATAATGGAGTCCAGTTGGTTGCGGTCAAGGGTTATAAGGAAGGTATTGGGTCGACGATTGACCTGGAGTCTACTCCAACACATTTTGCATCCATTAAGGTTAGGCGGTTTGACCTTATTTGATGTGAAACAAGTGAAAGTCCTAGATATTGTGGATATCTAATTGATTTTGACCAAATATTGTTTGGAGAAATGAGATAGCTTCAAGTCGTGCACGTAATAGGGGATATAAGGCTAGTAAAGTGATATGGTAAGTTTCTTAGCTTAAATGTGTGGCATAAGGCCAACTGATTGCATTAATTGTGATTGTGCTAAGTGTTAATTGTGCTTGACAAGCCTGGCAAAATTATATTATTTCATTGTTTAATGAAAATAGTGATAATCATGAAAGGACCTTCTTTTTTATAAATGTATTGCACATTTTTTTTATCCACTACTATTGGAAAAGAATTTTTTCCTTTAAAAATAGAATTTCTTTTTATATCAGTATTATAAAACCACTGAACTTATTAACTCATAGGTTTTACCTATGAAAAATTTATTTTCAATTGTTGGCGTCGAATTCAAGATACGTTTATAAGAATAGTGCAACAGAAACACGGTGGAAATTATCAATTGGTACTTTATTGTTTAAAGGTTCATTTAATTTTATTTAATTTGTGATTCATGTATATAAATTTTTATTGTATTTATTAGTTTATTTGAAGTATAAGTTTGAATCTTAATTATAAGTGTACTTGAGTCCTAGTGAGAGTTAGGCAGGCGTTCGATTAGATTATTGATTTGGTGTCTGGTTGGAGCGTCACATCTTACCTCTCATTCCTTGACTATTTATCAAACAATTCCTTGATATGAAGAATCGTAGAAGGATCATCCATATTTTCATGATATTTCTATAATTCAGAATTCATAGCGGCCAACACGATGCTCTATAAATGTTAATATCATTATCGTTCATGTGCTTAGGATAAGCATTCTGAACTGCATGATCAGCATGATCTACGGGCACATCAGGAATAGGCTGATCAAGGACATAACTAATTTCTCATGCTTGAGAATAATTCTCAAGTTGCGTTGACTGTCCGAAAATTTTGGCCCAATGAGTTTGTTATCATTTAAAATGGACCGCATATTGATGTTCCTATTCATATTCTACAACATGTAAATAAAGACAGAATAAAAATTTGCTATTTATGCATAAACAAAACCAGAATATAATATAGAATTTATTTAATTTTATTTTGTTCCCACTATTTTAATTCTAATCAATAGCCCTCACGTATTGATTCGAGAACTTTCATAGAACCTCTGGTGGGTAAGGATAACATCTAATTATTTTGATCTTGGGTGTATCCAACAAACCAGAACAATTTTGAAAGGTATGTAACTCTTACCAATTACAATATTTTGTAATTTTAGATAGTTAGGTATCAACTCTTACAAATAGCACATTTTATGTAATTCCTAACATTTGTCTCAAAAACATGTAACTTTGGGTGTGTACCCAATAAATTATTTGCCTTTATTAAGTCATATCTATTATTTAGAGATCTTATCTTATAACTTAAACATATTCAACATAGAGTAACATTGGATTAGCCCAACAAGTTAACGTCTAGGAAGAACTCTCGTTTCTTGCTATAATAATGGAAGACAACTCATTTATTAACTTAATATTGATTTGAAGGATTTTTCTTTCAGTTATTTATCAGGTCTTATCAAATTTCATGCAATATTATCATATCAACATATAACAAATAAAACATGTGCAAAACATGCATGATGATGGATTTTTACTAAACTAATTTCCTTGAATCACAAAGGAAACTAGGTGGTCAAATCCTAAGAGTAATCTTCAACACTTGAAAATTTCCTCCGTGGTTGCACCTTTGCGCCTTCTCCATTATCTTGTACATTACAAATATAATTCTATCTAAATAGTTGAAGATAGATATTCAATCCTATCCCTAACTTACCTTTACGTAAATTATATGATTGATCAAGAAACCTTGAGTTACATTCGAGGGAATTGATATGAAAAGAAAATTACATTCAGAATAATATAGAAAGGCAGGACATGCAATCCTATTTAAATTTTAATAAGATTAAAATACAGAATATTTCTAAATATTAACAATTAATTTTCAAACAATATTTATCAAAAATTAATTGGTGGTTTTAAAAAGTAAATTTCAAAAAACTTTTATTTAAAAATATAAAATTAAGTGTCACTAAAAAAAAATTTAATTCATAAACTTACTTTTAGCGACAGATATAAAATTGTCACTAAAAGTGACATAGTGGAGGATGATGTCACTGATGACGTCATTATCTTCATCACATGCTGTGAAATCAAATTTGGCGATAGTGAAGGATAAAGGGACGCTGGCCTTGGCTCGACATCGGCTTGGTGTTTACCCGATAAAATAGTCCAGAATCAATATTCATTTTTAATCGAAACAATTTCAAAATCAAATTTATTTCTCCAATATTTTTTAAAAACAATATAAAAAATTCACATAGCTTGATCAAATTTAATATTTATGACAACTAAATACAGCTACATCATAAATTAATACTATTGTAACAAAGTAAAGCATGCAAGGTACAACGGAAAATAAAATTTTCACTTCCTTCTGAGGATCACCTTGATTAATTTATACGTAATAAAAGAGGAGTATAAAGATTATATCTTAAAAATATAGTAAAAACTCTAATCTATCAAGGAATGTCAATCCACAAGCTGCACGATGTTTGACTTCTAATAGTATCCACACAGATGATTACTCTGAGATTCTCATAAGATTGATTAACCCAACTCACAGAGTACCAGCTCATTTTTTTTCTCTTCTTTTCTCACAATTTTTCTTCTTATTTTGTTCACGTTTTTTTTCTTTGATTTGCTTCTTACGTTTTTGACTTGGGTAAAAGGCTATATCTATATGCACAGAACCCTAGGAGCTTGATTTACCATTGATATTGCACATAAGTCCCTAAGATATATGGCTTATTATAATTTAGCCTCCAAATTAATTTATATCATAAATTAACCCATAAATATCTTATACTTATCATATAATCAATTTAATCATAAATTAATCATGTTAAAGTGAGTGGTCCATTAGGTTCTCAGTCACGTTGGCAATAAGTATAAATTATAATACTAAATTAATTAGGATTAGATAAATTATAATCCTAAATTAATTAGGATTAGATCAATTAAATAATTTTAATTTATCACTAATTCACTAATTAATTAATTTATACTTATAAATCAAGATTGTCTTCTAACAAAGCATCATGACTACCTAAGTGTTGAGCTATGTCAAGTGGTTCGACTTCACCTATCAATGATTCAGTTACCGTGTAATTATTACTTTTTCACCACACTATACCCCAATTAGTTCAAGAGTACAGCTATAATTCTAACTTTTATTGAATCTAATTAATTATTTCTTTCTAAAATACAACTCACATTCCTGAAATAGAACTTAAGACACTTCTAATTTTTATTTTCATTTTGCGCAAAGATTTCTAAGTCGCATTTCAAGAAGTGACTATATTGGGATATACTCTCCCATTACAAGGAGTGGTGAATCTTGTATCGGTCATATCTTATATTTTCATGATATACACTACACTTGATCTCTATAGTATGTGCGACTCCTTAAGAGCAACAACTAATAGAATCAAAGTATAGTGATCCACAATCTAGATAAGCTGATAATCTCAAATCCAATGACCATTACACTACTTTCACAAAGAGATTAATCTGCTAGTATTTGAATAATAATCTGTGTGAAATACTCTTAGCGAATCAATCAGATGCACTTATTCTCAATTAGCATTCAAATACAATTATGTGCTAATCTATCTATGTAAACAATTTCTTATTATTGTAAACGTAACGATTAGAGATATTTACGAATAAGATATAATTATGAAGAGAATCACATCATCATAACTATTTATGATTTTTCATCCTCATATATTTTATTCAAAAAACTTTATCATATTAAATAGATAA
The DNA here is from genome assembly GCA_025175665.1 of Cinchona pubescens. Lineage (NCBI taxonomy): Eukaryota > Viridiplantae > Streptophyta > Magnoliopsida > Gentianales > Rubiaceae > Cinchona > Cinchona pubescens. The sequence goes on along the minus strand of JANKKI010000074.1, from coordinate 69,644 downwards.
AGAATGTCATATTACAGAATATGCATAAATATAAAAGTGTAATTTGTCTCTAAAACAAATTAATTTTAGGGCATACATTAACACAGGCTTCATCTATTCTCCTCCTTCATCATCACTCTCGATCTTTTCTCTTCTTAAGTCTCCATTAATTCTCAGCCTACAACTCTCACTGCCATCCATCTCCATCGTCGTCTCAAGTTATCATCCCACTAGCCATCGTCTCAATTTTCCAAGTTTTCTCTTCCTTCTCCCTATGTCCAATCTTCACCTCCATCACCTTCCATGCAATCATGCACCACCGATCATCCATCAACACCGATCTCTACCACCATTCGCTACCTATTTAATACCACTAAGATCTCCTTGCCTCCTTTTAAAAGGATGGTTTCAATTGGTGTTCATAGCCTATTTTCAACTTATCTGTGTCTCTCACAGACAAAATATACTTATTTTTAGGTTGGATTAGATTTTTTGAAAATTTGTTATATTGTTTGGTACTTCTTGGATTTTTGTCTTAGCTTTCTTGTTGGAATTGAAGACTTGATATTTTTATTGGATTTGTTTTTTTTGGGCTTCTTGTTGTTTGTAAGGTCAGGTACCCGGTCTATTTGATCTACTTTTGCAGGTACCCTATTGACCTGGTACTTTATGTATATGTGTCGGGTACTGGGTTGAAAATTTCATGACCCGTTCCAATTGAGTCGAATACTTTTTGACATATAAACTTTGGTTTATGAGCGCCCCTACTCATTGATTATGCCAAAATAATATGCCCTATTATAATAATATACCTGACTCGGAGCTCGAGTCTACTAAGAGTATTTTACTAATTTAGTCTTGTAATAAAAATATTCTTAAATTGGTCAAATAATTAATTCTCAAACCATAGATAGATTTGACCAATCAATCACATATATAAATAATAAAAAGACAGGTCAGATTAATTTTTTTTTTTTTAATCCATACAAGCAAATGTTATGTATTGAAATGATTATCCAGGGTGGACAAAGAAAGAACTTCGAGTGGTGTGGCTTTTAATGGAATAACAAGTACAACATCCTTCCTTCTTATCGGGAAGGATTCTTGTTTGTCAAGCGTTGCCATGCAAGAGTTAGCAACTATCATGAAGAAATTCACTTATGCAAGAGTTTCCAACTATCATGTAGAAAATTCGCTTTTGATCATGCATAAAATTTTGAGGCAGTTCTCATTTATAGACAATTATTTTTTTTCGTTGGTCACTCTACAATGAAGAATGACTAACAGTAACCATCGAATTATACACAAAGTAAAGATATCCTGGACCCTTACTTTATAGGCAATCAAACGATTTTACTAGTCATTTTACCAAAGAATTACTCATTTATAGAAGCATAACATGAATCACGTCGTATTAGATTGTATCAAATTTATATAGATATTAGAAAAAAAGTATGTGCATTGCACGTGTAACACTTTTGAAAAAAATACTATACCGAAAATTATAATTTTTAAAAAAATAAAATAAATGGATGATCACAATTAATTTGCTAAATTTTTTTGGTGCAAAAATTATTTACTTAAATATCTATTCAACATCATTGTTTTTTTTTTTTTTTTTTTTGTAATTTCTTTCATCTTATTTTTTGTTTTTAATTCCTTTTATTATTTCTCGATAACCATGGTCCATATTTGTTATTTTAGTACAATGTCATACAATAAATTTTCATTTCTTCTCAAACGAATCAACATTTCTTTCTCATCAGAAGAACGCGTGACATTTTTTTCTCTCTTTTAAGTGCCTTGTTATAATTTTCTATAGTGACAGCATCTATGATTTGATTAATCAATAGATAAAGACTATTTCTACAGTATTCAACTTTTAATTATATTTACTAAGAGATAAGATCATTGTCATATATCGATACAATTTTATAGTTGAATAAACATGTTGTATTCTATTATTAATTTTCATATGGAATGTTTCACAAGACTACTAAAGTAAAAACAACTAGTTGAATCATTTTGTAAGTTGCAATTATCCTTGGTAAGAACCGATTCTCTAACGTAAGAGGATAGAGACAAGAAGGTTGTGGTTCAAAAGAGTAACATGTGAACTAAAAGTATGAGTGTTCACTCTTCTCGCTTGAGAGTGATTACCAGATCTTCCTTCCCTTAAATTTCAAGAAAGTGGGCATGATGTGGTGAAGAAGATGGTTCTATAATGGAAACTCAGGAATTTTTTTTTTCCCTTTCTGGAAATGGGTAAATCATAGTGGTAATAACTTAGACAACCCTACTAAGTTTATCAATTGATTGAGTAGAATTTTCATATTCTGTTCGTTTTGATATTTTGATGGTTAGAGTTTTGTTTTTCATTTTATATTATTTTTCAGGAAAATTCAGATGTGGTTTAAGAAACTATTTATTATTTGATGTTTCTATTAAAGAAGATTGAGAGATTTTTTATTTTTATTTTGGTAACTAAGGTTGAGAAATTTATTCCCCTATCTATATAATGTGGCTTAAAGAAGATGTAACCAATTGATCATTGATGTCTAACTTAATCTAGTGTTAACAAATTGTAGTGGTATTAGTCAAATAAATATTGCTTTTTATTTATTTTATTTTGATCGAATCATGCTTGAGGAAAAATTCATGATAACTAACTTATTGTTAAACTCGAAATCCATTGATCAATAATTTTGAAGGGGAATTCAAAATATTTTAAGTTTTTCCCTTAAGAAACGTATCTATGAAAATACTTATTTCTTTAGCCAATAATTCTGGAACCCGCAGTTTGGTTCATATTCTCCACTCCTAATTTTTAGTAAAAAGTAATATAACGCTCATATAATATTTTAGGTTACAAACTCCCCTTGTATATTAGATGCTAGTAAAGAAAATATTTTTATCTTGTTATAAGATTTTCTAAATGTTCACTTTTGGCTGAAAATTTACCCTTAGATATTGTAGTGCTAAAAAGAAAGTATTTTTTTCTTCTATAGGATGTACCATTTTTAAATGTTCACTTTCTGATTTAGACTCTTGGTTTTTCTTAAGGTATTAAATATTTAATTTATAATAAATAAATGATATCAAATTTTGAATTATAAAAATTTAATTAATTGTGTTTTCTTTATGTAAAAATCATATATCTCACATTTCATCTAATATCTTTGTTCAATTAGTTTTCTTCTTCATTTAGGCACATAAAAATAGCGATTTCATAAATCAAAGTAAGTCAATTAACATAAATGAAAAAGTGGAGTATAATATGTTTAAAAAAATTGTATGTCGTCAAGTAATTTGTACATATAGAAAATCCTCAATAATTTGAATAATTTATATTTAGAATGTAGCCGGACTTTCATCGTAATAGTTTTAATCATTTGTACTAATAACTATTTTGAAATCATTTTCTTTTTATATCAGGTGGTCTTTTTGTAAGATTTCAAGTTATCACAGTAGTTCCTTTTTTTAATATGATTGATAATCAATAATGACTCATATTCAAATTGAAAATTTTGATCCAAAAGATATTCTTATCAGGAAGGCTTTAAACAGAAATATAAAAATATAAATTGTTCATAATACGTTGATGTAATTATGCCATATCTACTTCTCTAGCAACATTATTAAAACCATAAATAATCAAAAAAACTTTATGTCTTGCACTAAAAAATAATGCAATTTGAGAAATGATATTTTTTTCAGGTTAATTATACTTTACCCCTTTCAACTTTAACGTCACCAGAACTTTAATCCCTAATGTTATTTTTTTAGAATTAAAGTCCCTGAACTAACACTTAACTCTATTACCGCTTTAAATTTTTGCTAAATAGACAAATATACCCTTGGTTAGTTACACTTTACCCCCTTTCAACTTTAGTCTCAATAATACTTTAATCCCTAACGTTATGTTTTGAACACTTAACTCCTATGTCAAATCAACATTTTGATTGTTCTATTCTATCTTTTTTAATCTTCATTTACTCTCCGTTCCTCCCATAACTAATACTACCAAAAATGTTTAACATAACCAAAAAAAATAATCCATCTTGTTGTTTTTGTTTTTTTTTTTTTATTTCTTTTTATTTTGATTGGGCTAAATAATTTTAAAATAAAAATTAAGCCAAAATTTCTAAATATGTGAGTTTATCTTTCTATTTAGCTAAATTTCAAGTTAAAGAAGTCATTCTAATCAAGAGACATAAACTATTTATAAATAATCATTAGTTACAAAGTTATGCGCTTAAAATATTATGTTGATAAGATTTTGTCATCTTCTTTAATTTATCTAGGTCAAAAAATCATAAAAAATACTGAATTATACTTCTAACTATCTATTAATATCAACTCTTATATGAATTAAGTCTAATCCTTATAAAATTTTGTTTCATTAAACAAAAATAAAGATTGGGATAGAATAGGGTAAAATGTGAAAAATTTTAGTTGGAATAACAAAAGGACTAAAGAGCTCAAAAGACAATATTCGAGATTAAAATGTTAGTGACTCTAAAGTTTAAGAGAGTAAAATAAAATTATTTATTAATCCCCTTTGTTTGTGGGAAAATGTCTATAATTTTTTGCTGGTTATCAAATAAGTATTGTGTGTAACATTCTAAAGCTAAAGATACAGGTTCGTTTATAGTTAGGCTAATGGGTTGATTACTTGATCCATGCACGCTAGTTTAAGGATAGCAATGGGACGTGTCGTGCTATTAGTGTATCGTGTTAAGTGTGACCGTTTCTTATTGTATCGTGTCAAGTGTGATTGTTTCTTATCATGTCATGTTTTTGTCGTATTCGTATATGACTTATTCCTATTTGTGTCATGTTTATGTCTTACTCATTTACTTCTTAAAAGATGTATCGGCTTATTTGACAAGTTAAATGACTTGCAACCTATTTGAATAAAATCTCAAAATTTAATTTATTAATAATTAAAACAATTATTAGTACTTGTTCTTATAGTAACTTTGAATATATTATTAAAATTTTTAGAATTTTTTATATAGTATTTAAAATGATTATTATATTTGATTTGGTAATTTTTTACTACATCAAAACTATTATTCACGATCTTAAAATATGCTATCTTCAATTATAGTTGAGGTAACACTTCAGTAAAATTTGCTCTTTCAATAACTTAACGGGTTATCGTGCCAACCCATGAGTTGTCCCAACGTAACCTGTTTACTTACGTGTCATAAATGGGTTGACCTAATAAAATTCGAGTTGTGTCATAACCTGTTAATTTTACATCATATTCGTATTATGTCAAAAATTGTTAGGTCGCTTATACAACTGAAAATTTACCCTTAGATATTGTAGTGCTAAAAAGAAAGTATTTTTTTTTCTTCTATAGCATTTTTTAAATGTTCACTTTCTGATTTAGTCTCGTGGTTTTTCTTAAGGTATTAAATATTTAATTTATAATAACTAAATGATTTCAAAAGTTGAATTACAAAAAATTAATTAATTTTGTTTTCTTTATATAAAAATCATATATCTTATATTTTATCTAATATCTTTGTTTAATTATTTTTCTTCTTCATTTAGGCGTATAAAAGTAGAGATTTCATAAATCAAAGTAAGTCATTTAACATAAATGAAAAAGTGGAGTATAATTTGCTAAAAAAATTTATGTCGTCAAGTAATTTGCACATATGGAAAATTCTCAATAATTTGAATAATTTATATTTGGAAGCACAATTCATATGGTAAGACACTTTCCGGCCTATAAATCATTGGTCATAGATTCGAGTCATTAGGAGGAATGTAGGAGGGGTGGTTTTTTTTTTTTTTTTTTAAATAACTATTTTGAAACCATTTTTTATATCAAGTGGTCTTTATGAGATGTTAAGTTATCATAGTAGTTTATTTTTTTAATATGATTGATACTCAATAATGACTCATATTTTCTTACCAGGAAGGCTTTATACAAAAGTTATAAAAATTATAAATTATTCATAATACGTTGATGTAATTATGTTATATCTACTTTTCTTGCAACATTATTAAAACCATAAATAATCAAAAACAAACTTTATGGCTTATACTAAAAAATTCACAGAATTTGAGAAATGATATTTTTGGGGTTAGTTACACTTTACCTCTTCAAATTTAATGTCATTAACGCTTTAATTTCTAACATTATTTTTTGAGCACTAAAACCCTTGAACTAACAGTCAACTCTAATACCATCTGAAATTTTTATTAAATAGACAAATATACCCTTTAGTTCTTCCACAACGAAAAAATACACGAAGCAAGTAGGACATCGTTGATACATTCTTAGGCTTGTTACTTCATGAATGGTTTGTGTTGAATTTTTCTTTGATGGACTAATTGATTTAGAATTCTAGTTTAACTATCTTTTACTGTGGAAAGATTGTATAATATAATAGAGTAGCGTAAGGACTACCTGGGCGGAGCTGCATGGGACAGTTTCCAACCCTATTAATTAGATTAAGAAATATAGAATCATGAGACCCATTAATTTGCTTAAGAAATATAGAATCTTGAATTATTTATATGGAGCCCAACCCCACTACAAAGTGTCACCTAACATATTTATTTGCAGATTTTCATTCCATGGTCCCTTAATTTCCCTTTCATTTTGAAAATTGATTTTCGTTCAATTCAATTTATTGTAATTTATTCTCAAATATTTTATTGTAAAACTTCCAATTTACTTTAGTTTACATTTATACTATATACAAATTGAGAATAATGTTTTAATTAAGAGCAATGTTTCTTCAACACTTTATCAATTTTTGTGTGATGCCCATGAATTAGCGTTTATGCATGTGCTAGTTGGAATATATTGTAACGTAAAATAATTAAATATTCTTACTACTTATTAAATGTTAAACTAAATTGCAAAACTATCCATATATAGTTACTCTTCATTTCGATCATAATCAGATAGTATTATTTATTTCCGATTTTTCCTTCTTTTTTTTTTTTTTAATGGCACTAAAGTTATTTTGTCCCTACTAAAAACCATTTCTAGTCACACCACCGAGGACTACAATTTTAAGCTAAAGTTTAGCTAATAAGTATTTTTTTTTTTCAAAAACAAAGTATCTTAAGTATGGAAATTTAAAAATAAATGTATTCTAAACATCATGAAAAAGGGAAGAAAAGAAAAAAAAAAACTCACAAGTATATATAATATAATAAAAAATATAATAATAATAGAATAATAGAATAATAGTTATAGATTGGGTATTGGGTATGTTGGACTTGATATGGAGGTAGGAAAAAATATAAAAATCGCAAGTACATGATTGGTGGGTATAACATGTGGGGAGAATTTTATATTTTTTAGTGTTAGGGTTCAATAAAACAAATTTCTAGAACAATTTTATATTGGTTAGGATTACGATTTAATAAAACAAATTCTTTGAACATGTTAAAATTACTTATGGAGGGTTGACTTCTATATATCAACGCAGTGGGCCGTGGCCAATCTCTCCTTTCGGGAAGGGTCTTGGACTCGATAACTCAAGCATCTTAAGCCGGTCAAATAAGACAAAGCGAAAACATAATTCAAGCATCTTAAGCTAGTCAAGTAAGACAAAGAGACAAATCTATCAAACATAAAAGCGGGAAGAGGAATGCCCAGCACATAGAGGATCCGTTGAGAATTTTTATCGGTAAGATCAAATGTTTTAGTTGAACGAAATTTGTCTAAGGTGGAGAAACAACTCGCATATATTATATAGTATAAATTAGATGCCAAATCAAATAAACCAAAAGATATGCAATATCAAATCAATAATCTAAAAACCAATCAAAAAATTTGCAATTTAAGTTATGTTTAAGATTAGTATTGAACGACTCATAATGAGAAGGAATCTATGAAAAATTTTATAGATAGCGCTTTTGTCCCTCTGTCAACTCAAACTTGTTTGTATGTTTATCGAAAACTAAATACAAGTGTTATAGGAAATTAGGATAGGAAAATTAAGGCTTGTCACTTAATCAATTGATTGAGTAATTTTGAAATCAATGGATGTACGAGAAGGTACACTCATCCGTGTCAGTTATGCTAGGAATTTGTTTTGTTACAATTTACAAGTCTAAATTAAAAATTTCTAGTAAGTTGTTTAACATGTGATTTCAAAACTTTAACTTCAAGTCTATGAATTGTAAATTTATACTGGCATATTTTTTATTCTTGATTAACTTACCCATGAAGTTTTACAAGGGCAAGATTATTGAAATTCAAGAATTGCAAACATTTAAAGACACACACAACCGAATATAAATAATTAACCCATTAATGCTAGAATCGCCTTATTATCTTTTTGTAGAGTACGCAGGTATCAAATTATGCTGCTGAACAGCATAAACTGATTTTGTTCACATGTGTGATTCTATTTTACTTTCTCAGAATTGGTGGAGGACTAGCATGTGGGTTCGTTTGTTTATAAGAACTATTTTTTTTTTTTTTTGAAAAATGTTTATAAGATTTTTCCCATATTGCTTCCGAGGTCAAGTGTGTAGGTGTCCATTCGAAATGTGTAATTTAATTAAAATGTGACTTGGGACATAAATCAATGGCCCATTAATTAGTTGTTTATGCCACTTACCTGTAAAAGGCTAAGTTTATTAGTATGAATTTGGGAATATTTCACCAAGTTTGACGCTTATACTTTGAATTTTGGCACATGTTACTGATAGCTGTAGGTTAGATTTTGTCCACATTGTTTAATATTATTTACTTGCAATATGCAGGCTTGGGAACTTGGGAATTTTGTGTATATATCAAATTTGATTCGTTCATCAATCGAGGCGAATTCAAATGAATTTTTATTAAGTTGAACTTGATTCGAATACAAGTAATTTGAAATTTTATATATAAATATAAATTTTTTAACTTATCGAATCAAGCACAAAGAGTTAACAAACGCCAAATTTCGTTCAAGTTTAGATTGATTATTGATGAATCGAGTTCAAAAAACTCTTACTAGATCAAGTTCAATTTGAATATCGAGTAGATTAAGTTCACTTACAGCTCTAGATATGCTATGTTATTTTATTTAATATACCGTTATATGCTTTATTGGTATATCTATTAATATTGATATTTGTAACATTTTTGAAGTAACTGTATGCACAAATATGGAAGGTTATATTGTACATGAAAGACTTAAATATATTATACTATAGAGCTTACATAAATGTGTATTTAGACAATTTGAGATTAAACTTATATTCTCAATCAGAATGGTTCATGAAAAGCCCAAATGATCGTACGTATATGAATCTATATAATATCTTTTCCGGGCAATTTGAGATTAAGTAACCTTATTTATACTATTATATACTATTATAAAAATGTAAGTTATGTTTTTTTCTTTTCCTTTTTTGATATATTTAATTTGCTCATGATTAAACAATTCATAGTTAATTTGCCCATGAATAAACAATTCATAGTTTAAGTAAGTGTTTACGAGGGACAAATATATAAATTTCAATTATGATTCGTAGAAAAACATCTAGAAAACTTCCTCTACACTATCAATCATCTTAATCTACTGCAATTTTAGTTCTACAAAGAATTTTACTAAACAACAAACACTTGACTAAGGAAGAATGGAGTTGTATACAATCTTTCTATCAAGTTTTAGAATTTAAATAAGGTAGAACCCTTAATACCTTATAGCTCTATTATTAAGCTATCATATTGATCAGCACCAAGATGATTAATCTCACAACTTCTTATCGCTATCCATCCTCTCATTCATTCATTATTAAGAAAATATATTTATGAACAGTTTTGTCTCATGAAACTGAAAAGAAAACAAAAAAAGTCAAGTATATATTCATCCTTCATCCTCCAAAAGCTAACACGAATTAATCCATGTTACACAATTGCAATAGTTTGATTTATTTGATCTTAAGCAAAATAGAGTTATTGAAATTGGGAGAATTTGTTTGTTCGTTAACCATCTTTCACCCGAGAGCATTAGAAGCTCACAAATTTTCATGTAAGGAATGCTTTTGGTGTTTCTAGCATTAATTTCTATAAATTTTCAATATAGCACTGCTGTTGTATAATCTTTTTTTTAGTTACTTATTTGCTATTCTGTAGTTCTTGGCCTCTATTAGAAGTATTTGAATATCTTTTAAGAGATGGGATGATCAATTTCTAGATTGCAACTAGCTGCGGCTAAGTTAAGTAGATTCATTTTACAATTGCATTTATCCAACTGTTCAACTTTCTTCCAATACTTATTTTTCTTCTACTCCTTTAGAATTTGTTTAACTTGCTTTTATTTTTAAAAATAAAATAAATAAATAGCTAATTAATGTTTAGAAGTAGTTTATAGATCTCATTTTTTAATTTGAATACAATGTATTAAAGAATGACTTATCATAAGTTTAACAAGACCTTTATGGTCTTGAAAATATTTAATTAGACCTCATCTTTGATCCACTTATGTACCTTGTAATGTAGATTAAATTTTATAAAATAAATCAAATCAACAGATTTAAGTAAAATTTCTCTATAGGTGGGATTGTAATAGTTTTTGCCATAATATCTTATAATTCTTCCAATTTTATCCAACAGATAAGTTATTTCTAATTCTTAGGTAATGGTAGTGTAATAATTTTCCCTAATTTGCAATTGAGTCACTTTAATCTTATATAGGTGGAAATATAGGTGAAAAATCATGCGGGTATGATATTGGAAAAAAAAAAAAAAAAAAGTTGGCTTGTACAATTTTAGTCCAAAGAGGTGCAATCTACTACTTAAAAATTATAAGTTTAGGTATTGAGTTACCACAAATAAATACCAAGACAATAATTAAAATTGTATAAACCATGTTGATCTTAATATTCAGATCTTAATATTTACACGAGTACAAAATTGTATTTAATCCTATGATATATAATATACTCTTTTCGTCCCATTTTATATGTCACTCTTTCTATTTTAATGTGTTCCAAATTATTTGTCACTCCTTAAAATGGCAATTTTTAAAGGCCATTTCACCTATTTTACCCTTCTTACAAGTTCTAAAGACATTTAAAATCATGTTTTAACATTAATTGCTCTCACAAGCCATTTCAAAATTTGAAATTTCAAAATCAACTGACTAACAAATTTTGTATTTATTTTAATTGAAGGATAATTATGGAAAAACCTTCATACTAGCTGGTCAAACACCAATTTTTCTTAAATTGTGTGCAAGTTTGACCATATTAAATAAAATGGGATGGAAGAAGTAGTTAACACTAGAAAGTCTATAAATATTGAAACTGGTTTGACTTAATAATACTGAAAAGGAAAAACAAAAATTCCAATGTACTAAACTTACCTATGCATAACTCTCAAAAGCATGAAGTGATATTGGAATACTAGAAGTAAAATTATTGCATTGAGCATAAAAAAGATCAAGTGATCATGTAATGTAAATTAGCCGTTCACAATTTAAGTAATTACTCACAATTTTCACTATCATCAATATGGTAGAAAAATCAAGAAATCATGTAGCTTATTTATTAATAAATACGTTGTTTACTATAAGAATAATCTTTGAGAGTTAGGGCATACGGCACTTAAATGTATAAGTTCTATATCACATACCAAAGTGAGATAATAATATACTATGATCTAGATGTGTTATTTCCCATAAAAAGAAATTATTACCCTAAAAAGAAGAAATAAAATTGTATGTTAGCACCAAAAAATAATGACTCATTTGAGAATTAATCAATAAATAGTTGATCTCCACGTCTTAACAATTAACTTGCACTTTATTGTCAAACACAATAATAATTTATTGTGATTAGTTAACAATATAGAAATAGAGAAATAACCTTCAGGGGTATATATGCAATGGTGTAAGGAAAAAGAAAAAGAAAAAAACTCTATAGGATAAATTAACACTGCCTAAAGAAAAAGTAGCATGAAATGAATTGTATATTATAAAGTTAAAGATAAAATCCAAAGTCAATTATATCTAAAACCATATTTAATGGGAAAAAAAAACAAAGAAATTTATGTGATATTTCAAATATATATCACCCCATAGAAGTATAAGTACACAGCATTGATTTATGTGAAAATTTTTAAATACTTTTACTTGAAATAAACATTATTTTCTAACAAAAAATTGAAAGAGTGTATATATTTTAATTAGTTTATGAGCAACACATGTGTGAAGTCAAAAATTAAAAAAGCAAATACATTTTCAAAGTTAATTCACTAACACTCAGACACGTTTCTTTGCCCATTTCATGTTAATTATGCTTGCAATTAGTTCCATCAAAGAAATCCATTGACTCCACTACTCTCTACATTTTAGATTCATTTCTTTTCTCGTTTCCTTTCATTTTAATTTTCCCCTTCCTCTATGGAGCACACCTCAAGCATGTTCCAACTAGTACACCATTCCTTAGTTCCTCCCTTTTGTTCACAAATACGAGCATTGTTTTTATTTATTTCTATTATTTTTTTTGGGTTCACATGTTTATAAGATCTTTTTTTTTTTTTTTTTTTGTCGTTTTTGAAAAATGTTTATAAGATTTTTCCCATGTTGCTTGCCAGGTCATGTGTGTAGGTGTCCATTCCTAATATGTAATTTAATTGAAATTTGACTTGGTATATAAATCAATGGCTATTAATTAGCTGTTATACTGCCACTTACCTGTAAAAGACTAAAAGGCTAAAGTTTATTAGTATGAATTTGGAAATTTTGGCACATATTACTGATAGCTATAGGTTAGATTTTGTCCATATTGTTTAATATTATTGACTTGCAATATGCAGGCTATGTAATTGGACTTAGATGACTTTATATTCTGAGATATGTTTACCAGTTGAACTTGGAAAGCATATATATATATATATATATATATATATATGCTAAGGATTTTTCAGAAAAAGATATTCAAATTGGAGCTCGTGCTATTCAGATGAATCAAGAGCTTCTGGAATTCTGCTGATGATCTCCTTTCTAAGAAGATTATCAGTCCCTCCAAGTCCCCTTGGAGCTGTACTGCATTTTATATTAACAAAAATTCTGAAATTGAACGAGGTGTCCCTCGCTTAGTTATCAATTACAAACCCCTCAACAAAGTTTTACAATGGATTAGGTTTCCTATTCCTAACAAGCAAAGACTTTTTCCATAGGTTGCATGAAACTTCCATCTTTTCAAAATTTGAGAGACACATCTAGATGTGTATAAGAGACAGGATTAACCCAACCTTAAATTATACCAATAATTTATAAGAGACAGTATATATAATGTAATGCCTTTTGGCCTCAAAAATGCACATTCTGAATTTCAAAAGGTTATGAATGATATTTTCAATCCCTATCTCAATTTTATTCTTGTTTATATTGATGATGTTCTTATTTATTCTGATAATATAGAACTGCATTTTAAACATGTCAATATTTTCTTAGATGTTACTAAAAGAAATGGTTTAGTCGTTTCTGCTTCAAAGATTAGTTTATGTCAAACTTTTGATCAGATTTTTAGGATATAATATTTGCCAATACAAAGTTAGATGTGTTTCAACTCCTAAGCCACGCATCTGATTTGGAAATTTGTCAGCAAATCGAATCTTGGATAAAACTCAGCTCCAAAGGTTCTTAGGATGTTTAAACTACATTTCTGAACATATTCCCAATCTTAGTATTCTTTCAAAACCCTTGCATGAGGTAGACTTCGAAAGAATCCTCCTGCATGGACACAAAAGCACACAGACACAGTCAAATACATAAAAACACAAGTTAAAAATTTACCTTGTTTAGTTTTATGTAATCCAAATTCATTTAAAATTGTCGAAACGGATGCCTCTGACATTGGTTATGGCGGCATTTTAAAACAAAGAAGTTCTACTTCTGAACAAATTGTCTGTTTTACTTCAAAACATTGGAATAATGCCCAAAAGAATTATTCCACTATCAAAAAAGAAATTTTAGCAATTGTTGTATGCATTTCAAAATTTCAGTCTAATTTTCTCAATCAAAAGTTTTTACTTCGTATTAATTGCAAAGCTGCTAAAGATGTTTTACAAAAAGATGTAAAAAATCTTGCTTCAAAACAAATTTTTGCCAGATGGCAAGCAATTTTATCAATTTTTGATTTTGATATTGAATTTATTAAAGATAGTTCTAATTCTTTACCGGATTACCTTACCAGAGAATTCCTCCAGGGCAGAAATGCCCAGAAAGAAAAAGAGTGATCCACTCTCCATCAAAATCCAATACTATATATATATATATATATATATATATATATGTGTGTGTGTGTGTGTGTGTGTGTGTGTGTGTGTGTTCTATTTAAATTTAATTTGTTCATCAATCGAGACAATTCAAATGAATTTTTATTAAGTCGAACTTGATTTGAGTTCGAGTAGATTGAATTTATATGTAAATATAAAATTTTTAACTTATTGAGTTGAGTTTGAATTGAATACAAAGAGTTAACAAACGCTAAATTTCATTCAAGTTTAGCTTGATTATTGATGAATCGAGCTTGAACGAATTCTTAATAGATCAAGTTTGATTCGGATATCGAGTAGATTGAATTCATAAATGTGTATTTAGACAATTTGCGATTAAACTTATATTCTCAATCAAAATGATTTATGAAAACTCCAATTGATCGTATGTATACGAATCTATATAAATATCTTCTTTGGGCAATTTAAGATTAAGTAACCTTATAAACATCTAAAAGTAATAATTAATTAGTTAACACTAAATTGACTGGATATTATTGAGTCGTTTTAAATAAACTAGTAAGGTGCACGTATTTTGCATGTGTTAACTCGTAAATTTGTTAGCAACTAATAAAAAAATAAACAGTATTGAAATAAATCAAATTGCAATATATATATATTGATCTAATAAATATGAGTTTATTAATTAATTAAGTGAAAAGGTAATACTTGATAATAAAAATCTGCAAGAAGGTTAAACTATCGTAATTTATCAAACCAAGCTTCAATGTTTTGTCCATAGCTAGCTAACCAAAGAAGGTAAGTTGGAATGTAAAGGGCAAATGTGTATTGTAATTGAGTTAGGTGTTCTCAGTTCTTTTCCATTTTGAATCCTTGGCAATTACCTTTGACTTTTCACTGTTGTTAAGAATTTTGATATCCTCGTCAAACTCTTCGAAATAAAAGTATGGTGATCATTTTGAGGTATGTGTAATAGTATATCTAACTATTTATTTCACAGAAAATAAAGGACATTATTGTTGACTAAACAACTTAAAAGACATTGCTTATCGAAATGCCTTACTTTACTTTACACTCTCTAACTTATACACGATTTTTATTTTATACTTTATATTTATTTTTTGGATTTATTACATCTTGAATTCTCAAATTTATGTCATTTTTGTCTAATTTTTAATATCGTTACCAAAATTAATGTATGCTAAGTAAGTGCATATCACGCACTTGTTTAGGAGCGTATAATACCAATAGAAGTAGTCATAACTAATTCTACTTTACACCCCTAACTTATGATCAGTTCTCACTTTGCACCTTCAATTTTAAATTTTCGAGACATTAAATTATGCACCCCTTAACTCTTATATTGGACCCACTTTGGTTCAATTTTTAATAGTGTTATAAAATTTGATAAATGTTTTATTTTATGTGCGTGGCATGCACAGTTGAAACATCAATTAACTTTGTTAACATGTTAAAAATTGGATTGTAATGAGTAGGTAATCTGAGAGTTCATGATGCATTATGTCTAAAAATAAAAATAAGTATAAAGTGTAAAACGAGAATTCAATACAAATTAAGAGGTGACAAATAGGTTTAGCGCACTTATCGAAAAATAAAGGTTTGTAAAATAGTTTATCTTAACTATTGTATCTCATCTTTGGTTAATTATGTGTGGTTGACTGAGCAATTTTAATTTAGTAAATCTAAAATTCTATTCATCTTGTATCAAAACACGAACAACAATTTAATACCTAAAATCCCGTCTTTCTATTCCTGGAGAAATATATATATAACATATTATTGGAAAGGAATTGGTTCAATTTTGAATTGTTTTTAAACACTTTTTGATTAACTTATTCTAAAGTTCGTTTTAAGTAAGCCAAGGTAGCTAAAATATTTTGGAATCAATGTTTTCAATTGTCAGATTAACTACACGAATTCATTGATTTTCACAAGTATTGAAGGTCATATCAAGGTAAATCACTTGACTTTTTAGATTATTCATTGTTAGAGGTTATTAAGCTTTGCCCTCATAATCTACTTTGTTTTAACTCTCTAAACATGGGCGTTGATATACTTGAGGATGCATAATTTTTATTTGGCCTTTCTAAATCATGAACAATAGTTCTTGACTAAAATTTATAAGGTTTTATATAATCAAAATAAAGTCATACGAATCAACTTTTATCTTTCTTCTAAGAAAGTATCATTGTTATTATTAATTATTGTAAAATATTGTAAACTTGAATCCAAATTTCAATGTAATGTTCTACTTCTATATACTTACTTCTTAGCTGTAGTGGTCCAATAAATACTACAAAAAGATCACATTGCACAATGGTAATGATTTCATCAAGCATCACATATGTTACAAGTATAAAAACTATAAAAGAAAGAAAATGATTACCTTTTGTAGTTGTTGTTTAATGCAGAGTAACCAATTTTCTTTGCTAATTTGTTATCCTAACTTGCGATAATTTTCTTTATTTTATGTGGTTCACAATTAATATTAAAGTTAATATATAAATTTGAATTTTATTACAGTTTCTTTTCATTTTTACTTTTATATTTTAGGAGTTTATGGATTGTATGGATTGGACTTTGAGAGAATTCCATTAAGAATCCATCTCTAAATTCCCAGAAAGAATTTACATATGCTTAAGATAGGAGAATAGCATGTTTCACTTCTATTGCATAATTTATTACAACCAAAAAATTAAGGGAAAAAAAAAAGTACTTGGATAATATGTGATATGGTTTTATGTTCTAGCAAGTTGGGATTGTTAAGTTGTACGAGGGTACGTGTATAGGTTGCCATGTTAGTTTTTTTTGTTAACTCAATTGGTCTGATTTTATTAGACAAAAGAAATCCAATAATAGTTTCACAGATATCACTATTTTCTTTTTCTGTTACTTGTCTAATTAGTGTTCAATCAAATAAAATTCTCTAGTCAAATTCTTTATGCTTCCAGACAACTTGAACTAAAGGTCAAAGCTATTCATATTTTGTTCTAGATTTCATCGGTCTGATTAGACCAGAAACATACCAAAATAATTGTATAAAAAAAGAAAGAAATCAACTGAGACTAACCAGTTTAGAACACTTTGTCAATAGATCAATTTTTGATATTACATATAGGGTATTCATTCGACAGTGTTTGACTTATCAACTTATTTTACTTGAATTATTTGACTTTTGATTTGAAATTTTCAAAATCAAAATCAAGTCATATAAATTCAAAGTTAAATAAAGTCGAATCGTATAAATTTGACTTATTCGACTGGTAAGTCAAATAAGTCGAACATAAATCTTCTTCCATTCTATATTCTAATTCTAAATTTAGTATACCATCCCACGAATTTCATATCATTCCACATTCAAAATATCATATAATAGAAATACAAGGTAATACAAGTTTTATAAATTCAAAATACAAGTTCATAGATAAAATAAAAAAAATACATAACCAAATTAAAATCACATCATTCAACAAAAGTAAATTTCAAGATATGTATCGATTGGTCAATTAGTCATAGATTAATGATTGTTGATTCAATTCCATCCTTCACTAAATTACAAAATGACACAAGAAATACATTAATCATGTATTTGTAACAAATAATGAATAAAATAAATTATATAATGTTAACATATTACCTTCTTCAAATTATTCCAACTCTTTCAAGTCTTCTTCAACATATACCTGGTTGAGCTATGAAGCTAATCCTGAATACATATATTAATGACCGCAAAATTGTAGGAGTTGAGGAATTCCTAAATGGATAAGGACACGATCCCCAATGCTAAAGGTAGACTCGAAAATAATTGTAGATATAGGAAATACTAAAACATCTTGCGCTATTCTATACTAACTCTATCTACACTAATAGTAGGTTAGTAATGCACTTAATTTACTTGTTGATAATAAAAATATTACATAAATAAGTCATGTAGTATAAGTACATAAATTAGACATTATAAAAACTTATTTTTATTACAAGTATAAGTTACATACAAATGTTAGTATATGAACATTAGAATATGTATGTATAGATACATTATATATAGATATTTGAATAAATATTTAATTATATATAATTACTTAACTCTAGTATCTATATGTGTTAAAAGGAAATTAGTACTAATACATTTATTTATTTATTGAAACAAAAGTATTATATTAATAAGTTGTATACTTATATTAATGTATAAGTACATAAATTGTACATAATGTGAAATATTACATTTACGTTGATAACTCTAACAATTATACAAAATATTAAGAAAAAAAATAACATTATCAATTATTAACATATTTAATTATTAAGAATTAAAAATATTATGGCTAAGCATTATGTACACAAATACAATTATATTATTATTATTATTATTATTATTATTATTATTATTATTATTATATACTAAAATATCAAAAGAAATATAATTTTGGATCATATATATATATATATATATATATAATGCACACGAACACACTTGTTCGACAAATGTCTTATTTGACCGGTAAAGTCGAATAAGTTGTTCGACCAGTAAACCAGGTAAGCTATAGACTGATATTCAGCAGGTAATTTGAATTAGAAGTTGAACTCAAAGTTGAATCGAGGAATCATTTAATTAATTTGATTTCGAGTCAAAGTTGAGACGAAAATGGAACAATTCAAGTCAAATTTTTTTTTTCAACTTGACTCGAGTCGGTAGTTTGATTTGACTGACTTTTAAACATACCTAATTACATATTTGCAAATTTCAGTTTCAGGTGAAGTCCGAGTTCAATAAAATTGAAACACAGACAATTAGACAAACTTGTCAAATTAATTTAGAATATCAAAGTAAATCCTCTTATTTGAAATTTAATAACATAATGGATGTGTTCGGTTAGATTGAAAGTATTTTTAGCAAAATATTTTCTAGAAATTATTTCGATACTTGGATTCAGAAGTAATATTTTTCAGTATAAAATATTTTCCAATTTTCCTTCAATGAACTATGATAAATAACTTATGAAAATATTTAATAATAAGTTGATTTTACACATAATCAAGGGTGAGATTAAATCTCAAATATTTACTTTTATAATTTAATTTTCTAAATTTATTTTTGTTTTAAATTCTTGTCTATTCGTTTCTATTAATTGTGAGCCTCACAGTAATATAACAATCATTATACATATTTTACTACTCTATTATACTATCATGTAATTTTGGACAAAATCAATATTTTATTAACCATAATTACTTGTAAGGTATTTATTACAATTGTTATAAATTTTTTAAACTTGTATTTATAAAATTAAAGATGAAAATATTAAAAAAATTTATTTCAAAATATTTTTATTTTATCGACCGAACATTAAAAATTATATTAAAAATAAACCTTTTTCATGTAAAATGTTTTCCAAAAAAAAATTGTCCAACCGAACATTGTAACAAACTGTGCATCTATTTTTCCATATCTCTTTCTTGAACTATTTATCTTTGGATAGTGCAATTTTGCTCCAAAATTATATTACTCTCGAACTTAAATCGAGTCTATCTCCAAAATTTAGATAATTTATTTATAATCAGTGTATAATCTTTAGAAACTTCTTTTAGGTATTCAAGGATGGCTATGAACTTGTTTAGCTTTTTCATCTTTTACCACAATTTATTTACCAAAAGAAAAATCATCTATAATATGGTATCCATATAATAATTAATACAGTATGCAGATTATGAATCAAATGAAGCAAATCTAATTTCAGATCGAAGTACGATAAGTACTTTAAAAAAACATATCGTGCGTGCATCAATAGTTGATTTTTCTTTTAACCCTTTAAAATACTCCAAAAGTGTGCTTTATATTTTAGTGAAAGAATAGAGCACCAATAATTCAAGGTGAAAATTATAATTGCTCAATGGTTTGCCGTTCAGACTTTAAATTTTGATACAGTCCACAAAGAAAAGAGAAGGCTTCATTGGTTTGTCTTGGTCCTATTGGTTTAATGTTCATGGTGTAATTTATTTTTTACTCAATGCAACTGAACATTTTTGTGGGTTATTTTTTGAGCTGTGGTAGACTTCTTATATATTATACTAAATTATATTTAGGTATATAAGGTATATAAGTGTCTTCAATTCAATAATTCGTCATTTATACGGCTATTGACGTTTTTGATGATTTTTTGTCTAGAAGAGTCTTAATATAATTTAAATAATACACCACTGAGTACATATTAGTAATTCATATGCCAAGATGCGGCAATTTAACATATTTAACTATCACAATTATATATATTTTTAAGCTGTTACGGACAAATTAAGTAGATCAAAATAGGAAGAAATATCTGAGAAGAAAAACATAATTTATATTTTTATAATAATATAGATAAATAGAGCGGGGTAGGTAAACTTATTAATTACACAACTACAGACGGCACACACATGCATGTTTGGAATCAAGTTCAGTTTACATTAATACTTCAATAAATAAACTCCGCATACCAATAAACTATATATTTAGCGTATCTATAGTTAATGACAATAAACAGTATTTGTAGTAGGTATTATCCGGGAAAGCTACACGATTCACATGACAATACATATATTGATTAAAAATATCCCAATTAGACCATTGATTCAAGGAATAAATTTACTCAATTGCTGATGTCTAAGCAAAAGAATAGGTAGCATGGTGGTGAAGGTTGTTTTGGATCCACACTCCATATAACTTATTTTACCAATTTTAATTTGACCTCAAAACATGTTAGACACTTGAATTGACTAGTTAAGAGTATATATGACATTTCACAAATAAATATTAGTTTTGATGGCTTTCATTCAATTTGTAAAAAAAATTGTAACACAAAGAGGTTAAACGTAGCTTTGATAACCATACTGAGATAAAGTGCTTATTTGACTAATCGCACAGGAATTTTTTGCATTTTACCCTTTAGAATACTAAAGTTATATTATAGCTCATGAAAGGCTAATCCAAAATCTAAACAAAAAAGGATTAATCATTAACTATTTTCTAGGTATTTTTTTTTTGTTTCAGGTAGTCGTATAAGTATTATTCTCTCAACTCATTAAACTTATATACATCATTATGTATTTTAATAGAAAGAAACTAACAAAATAAAATAATTCATTATGACTAATTTAATTTACAAAAAAAAATATTATGACTAATGCAAATTGATATAAACAACTTGTGATAAAGAAATTAATCAAAAAAAATTGACCAACTGAAATAATTCATTATGTATATTTATTTTTTTGTCGTACGCATGCAAAATACATATGCAATTCAGTATCATTTGGTTGTTATTAGAATAAAAAATCACATTAGGATCCGGAGGTTTTTCCCTTAAAAAAGCATAATAAAGAAAACTAAACAATAATAAAAGCAATTGAAGGAAAGACAAATGGACATGATCATTAATAAAGAAAATTAAACAACAATAAAAGCAAGTGAAAGAAAGACATATGGGCATAATGATTAATTAATATTTCATCAATATTTTAACTAAGATCCTTAGACTTGAGAGCATCCATTTCTTGATTAAATCTCTGCATGGCAGCTGCAGGGAGTGAAAGGTAAATCCTCACTCCACCTTTCATCTTTGTATCATTTCTTCTTGGTGGATTTGTGAAGACACACAATTCATTAAACCCGTACGTTGGCCGCCAAGGAATCGGTACAAGATTTACACATGACTTCCATCCAAAATCATCTTCTTCCAACAATCTCAATCTCCTCCAATCACTTAATATTAAGGAGACACCATCAAAAATATTATCTTCAGCGGACACATTATTTTTTTCTTGTCTAAGTTTCTCCATTTGGTGGAGAGACTTCCATATCTGTTCGTTCTTGGAATTTGCTTTCTTTGTCTCCTTAATTAACTTTGCGACTTTTGAAAGTGGTCCGTCGTCCAAATCCCTCCCCAACAATTCCACATTTGCAGTTAGGAATGCATTTCCATAATATCCTTGGGGCAATGGTGGCTTAATAAAGTTTCTAATTCCCGTAGCCAAACGTAAAATGGTTCTTCCATCACGATTTTGAGAAGAACCATTTTGTCTTAACGCTCGATATCGGGACCTCCAAATGTAGGCACCAAGAGCCTCAATTGTCGTGAAAATTTGTTGTTGATTAATGTTCTCCTCATCACCATCAGCCACGCTGTATAATTCTTGGACCATTTGTTTTTTGAGGTTTCTTATACTCTCATCATCCACGTCAAAGATTGCAAGAGAAATTTCATTTGTTGGAAGAAATTGGGAAGTTACGAAAGATGGTTTCTTGACAATAGAATCATAAATATCTTGATGATCATAACAATGGTTTCCATTTCCAACTAGAATTTCCCTTTTCCACACGGGTTTTATGGTTGGCTCGCTCTTACCGCTTGCTAGCTCGGTCATTGTGCGGAAAAACATGCCAGCACCAAAACCATCGATCAGGACATGTGATATTCCCATCCCAATTGTGAATCCGCCACAAGAAAATTTTGTCACCTGAAGACAGAGAGGATGGGAGCCGTATTCGCTATCAGAAGGCCAATTGAAGACCAACTGTTTGCTACTTTCAAAATGGTCAATTCCATCGAAGAAATTCAAAGAAGAAAGATGGCAATTAATGGCAGTTGCCTCCAAGAAAGGCACACCATCAGCCGTGCATGTAAGTTGCAGCCTTCCGTCAGTATCATGCCTCCTCTTGACTTTCCCAGCCAGGGGAAAGTAGTAAACCAAAGCCTTTGAAAGTGCTTCTTTTAGCACCAAGGCTGGATCATCGCGCTCAGTCTCTGAACCAAAATTAGTGCTGTCCAAGGAATTGTTAGCTGCTCGGTAAACGTAAAGGGTCTGAATCATCCGTTCTGGATTGAACTGATTATCCATTGTGGAGAAAGAAAGGACTTGGCATGGTGTGGTATCAGATGGTTTAACAAGTACAACTTCCTTCTTGTTGAGAAGGA
Source organism: Cinchona pubescens (assembly GCA_025175665.1). Taxonomy (NCBI): domain Eukaryota; kingdom Viridiplantae; phylum Streptophyta; class Magnoliopsida; order Gentianales; family Rubiaceae; genus Cinchona; species Cinchona pubescens. Next base: position 46,469 of record JANKKI010000074.1, on the reverse strand, counting down.
TTCTGATCTTGTCATGTGCTGCCATGAAAGACTTGCAACAAATATATGTCAAGAAGGAAAAGATTCACTTGCAGTAGTATGCATAAATTTCGATAGTCGTTAAATGGATCCAATTTATAGAATCATAACAGTAACCACATACAGGTTGCATCAAATTTATGCCGAGAGATGTCAAATCGGGAAATTCTTACATGGATCGAATTCATGACATAGTGCCATAGATCTGTTGGTCCAAAATACTCCACATCAGCACACTTGCTGATCTGGAGTATTTTGAACCAAAGAGTTTATGATACTATACCATAGATTCTGTCCACACAAAAATTTTCCTGTCAAATCAGCTAAACCAAATAAGTACTTAGTATAATACCAAATTAACAAATAAAAGATCAAAACACTTGCAATTTGGGTTAGGTTTAAGATTAGGGATAATTTCGGAAAAAAAATATTTAGGTAGACTCAATTTTAAATTAATAAGTAGATTTTTGTGGGGCAAGTTACTTAAATAGTCCTTTAACTTTTTTATTAAAACCAAAATGATTTCTCAACTTAAATTTTTGCGGATTTAATCTCTCAAATAAATATTTGCACTAATTCAGTCCCTATTTGGTTGCGCCTCCAATATTGTATCACATAAGTTTTTTCCAACTATGCCGCCCACAATCATACTAGTGACGTCTCTTGGTCACCAATAGGGAAAAAAAAAATAATGTTTTGGGCGATAAAGCCAAATAAGAACTAAATAGGTTACAAACATTTACTTGAGGGGACTGAATCGGCTAAAATTGAAATTGAAAGACCGTTTCAACTTTAGTGAAAAAAGTTGGAGGACTATTTAGGTAATTTATTCGATCTTGTAGTTAGTATTAAATCTTATGGATCCTTATTTACGTTAGTAGATGTCATTTAATCCATACTACATGTTTTACAAGCAGAGGTCAAAAATATGTACCTAAATATTTTTCATTTTGGAAACTTTCCCTAAGGTTTATGGCAATATCACCTAACAACCCTAAACTTTTAAAAATCTCATAAACTTCACCTAACTTTCGATATATTGTAACATGCGAATCCATGGCACAAAAGAAAATTTAATTTAAACAATTCATTTTGACAATTTTACCTTTGTTACTTTATTCCAAATACAAAAATGTATTATTTCTTATGTATTTATTTATTACATTTATTAGTTCAGTTCAGGTTTAACTTTTTTTTTTTCCTTTATAGATTTCTTAGTTTGTTTTGGACAAAAATATGATAAAGTTTTAATTTCAATATTCTGTTAATTTATAGAGTGTTTAGTCTATTGAACTATAGATCAGCTAATAAGTTAAGTAAAGGAGTTTACTAACTCATCAAAATCAGTAGCAGAGTAAGGATCAATATCAACTTTTATTAGTGGGAATATGGGATATTCGGGATCGAGAGTTAACTAAGTTAGTAAAATAAAATAATTGTATAAAAATATTTGCGCCCAATTTAAAGTTAAATTATGTATACTTTTTATTAATTTAATAACAAAAGCCCAAAAGTATAATCCTCCCAAATTTGTGTATGAAAACATTAATTCATTATAAATTTGTGTAATTTGTAAAGCTAAATCTATTTTCAAATCCTCCCAAATAAGATTTAATATTCAAAGTAAATTGTAAGTACAACAAAACCTAGAATTAAAGTTTCATAAGTACTGTATTAATAAATTGCCTTTTATTACTATATTAGATTAATATGTGATTCGTTCTTTCAACTATCTAATTAAATAAATTTTGGTATAAAATTAACTAGTGGATCAACAAATGGATAAAATTGGAATAAATTAACTTCTCTATCATAAATTGAATTCTTTAATTTTTTTTTTTAACAAAAAATAGGGTTGACAAGTTACAATTAAAGAAAGTTAAAGGAGTTTTGTGAAATTTTTAAAAATTTAAAGGTGTTGAGTAATATTATGATAAACCTTAGGTGAGCTTTTCAAAATTATCCCTCGAGATTATTCCTCACGTTGGAGAATGTAAATTAGACATCCAACTTGGACCTAACTAAGAGATTTGGAGAACATATATGCAATTTGATTGGCAGAGGAAGTGGGTTTGATCAAATCACGTTGCAAATTTCGTAAACAATACGCGATCAATTTTTTAATGCATTAGTGAACGCCTCATGGAAAACAGGATTCCTTGCATGCTTTGTTGTTAATTTTTATATGAATTAATTTGTATGATTTTTAAGGTGTATCATACACTTTGTTGTATATATTTGTTTATATATTTTAATTTGTGAATAAAATATTTTAATTTTTAAAATCTTAAAAGAAAATTGTAATATATGAACAAATTTGAATAACAAAATATATAGTAAATTTATATACTTTGATCTATATAAGATTTAACTTGTCCAATACAAGGACAACCTGGTTTACAAGTAGAAAAGAAAACAAAGCAATTAAGTTCACTGATAGCGACAAAACACAAATATGGCAATTGTAACCAAATTACTTTAGTAGTTTATTTGTCGTGCCCTTCATTCTTTTCTTTTCTGTGTTCATGTGCAACTTGCATTGGTACAACCAAAATAATTGAGGTTGTAGTTGGACGGGTGAATTTGAATTGAAAGAAGGATTTGAAATGAATAAATTTGAATTTGATGTATTTGAAATAGCATATAAAATTTGGGTGAATTTTAAATTTACTGATTTAATTATTAAAATTACACTTTTCACTTGTTGATAGATTTTAAATTTATAATTAAATCAATTAATTTGTTTGAATAACTTATTATAAATTAAGATTTCAAATCAAATCCACCCAAATCCCTTTATCTTAATATAATGTGAAGTGATGGAATAGTTTTCAGTAGATTCGATCTATGGATCTACTCGTACGTTGTGTGATCTATCTTTATAGATAAATTCTTAGGTATACCAAAATGTATACATTTTAGCTATAGGATCTTCTGTCTCATACTCTATTTCACTCCTTGTTACATTACTAAATGAACTGTCAAGATTTTCTAGAGTAATTTTAGTGGAATAATTTTGACAGTTCATTTAGTAGTGTGACAGATAATGAAATAGAGTGTAGGATAGAAGATCTTTAGCGTGCATTTTATGGATAAAAATTAGTCATAGTCCAAGTAAGAAAATTTACTTAAATTTTTTTTTAAAAAATGAAAGATATATAAATAAATAAAAATCACAAAATGTATAACAAAATCATATACCTTGGCCAACGGAAAAATTTACCATCTCCACATCATACAAAGGTCTCAACTAAATCAATTGTTATGCTTGAATATGCGATGTGAACACAATATTAATTTTCTGTAACACTTTTTAGTATGATACTTATGTGATACCATTTAGATGAATAATACATATTATCTAAGAGATAGATGTCACTCATCTAAATAATATTATACAAATATCACACCAAAAAAATATCACAATATAAAAATACAAAAATATCATTTAACATCAAAACACTTTTAGTGAGCACAATAATTAGTATTTTCTTTCAGAAAATACTACCATAGACCCGATTTTAGGCTCCACCTGTAAACCATGCAATCAAGATTAAATCTTGTAAAATCTTGCTTACTTCAACTGATATTATAAATTTCATAATATTTAATTTACATTACAGAATTTACAAGTGAATTTTTAAACAAAATCTCAATATTTAAATATTTCCCAAATTCCTTATTCCATGCCACCTAACATTTTTTGACATGTGCTTTGTACACTATAGACTATTCTTCTATTGTGATCCTCTAGCTTTTTTCTCATAATTGAAGAGAGAAACCCGAAATAGAATAATACGGAGAGCAAGTGATTCACATGAACAGCCGAATTTCCTATGCATGGAAGCAGTAAAGGTACACTAAATGACCAAGAGTTGTTGAACATATACATTGAGAAAATACTATTATAAATTTGATTTTTAATTCTATTTTAAATTTTATAATTAAAATTAAATTTTATAAAATATTATTTATATCAACTTATATCATAAATTTTATATATTTAATCTATATTATAATATTTATAAGTGAGACTAAATACCAGACCTACCTAAATCACATAGGACATGTATTTAAAAAGCTGAAATATATTTAATGTGTCCCAACGCTATGTTGACATGTGTACTAGGATAAAGATTTTTCTATTTAAGTGATGAGAGAGAAATATTTAAATAGATTTGATTTTTAGTCTCACTTATAGATCTTGTGCTGTTGATTAAATGTTATAAAATTTATGACATAAGCTGATGTAAACAAGATTCCATAAGATTTAATTTTGACCGCAGGGTTTACAGGTGGGGTCAAAGACAGGGTCTATAGTAATAGTTTCCTTAAGTGATAGGAAAATATTTAGATAGATTTAATATTTGGTCCCACTTGTAGACCTTGTGATGTAAATTAAATGTTATAAAATTTATTATATAAGTTGATGTAAATAAAATTTTATAAAATTTAATTTTGACCCTAAAATTTACAAATGAAATCAAAAACTAAATCTATGATAATATTTTCCTAAGGGATAACCTCGGCTGCAGGTTACGTTTGATGTGCAACCCCGCAAATTTTTTTTTTTATTTTTAAATATTGATTTTAACATTTTTGTTGTGGGAGTTAATTAGTTTGAATTGGTTTTAAATATTGTATAGTTTAAAAAAATGCAGCAGTTTTGTTTGTTTCGGTGCATAATGTTTTTTGTGTTTGTGTATCCTTAGCCAGTAGTGTTCCATACACAACAACTATTATTTGAATTAGTTTGATTTTTTCTTTAACAGTTGGACAACTATTATTTTTAGAATATTATTTGAATTGGTATTGTAATAATTTTTTTGATAGGATATATGTGAGATAAAAAAGATAATTAAAAAACTTGTATAAAATGATTATAAAATATTATTTAAAAATAGTAAATAATATCCACAATCCGTCAATTTTGTTTATATCACTTAAAAATAAAAAAATAAACATGATTAAAATAGAAACTTAAAAAAAATTGGGTATTACCTCCTTAATATTTCCCTTACTCAAATCCTTTTTTAAAAGATAAATAGAGACAAATATCATCAAATGAAAATTTTAATTTTCAGTATCTTTTCTATCCAAATCAATGCTTGGATATTGAATAATCCAAAATTCACCAGCATACTATTCTACCAATATGTATGGTATTGGGATCATGCAAATTTTAGTAGGACTAAAATAGAAAAACTAAAATTATAGCCATATAGCCAAAAAAAATTATTAAAACATAAATTTTGTGAATCACCTTGTGTATAAATTTGTATTTGGTGTATATTAAATTGAGACAAAGGAAAAACTATTTTCTCGATCATGATGAATGTTGTGTGAAATTGAATGGTTTTGTGTATTAAAAGTGATTGATTAATAACTATATGAGTTTTGATTTTTTTTTTAAATAACATGAGAAGTTAGTGCAGTATTAACAGAAACAGTAATCGAAACTTTAGATTCTTTTTTTTTTTTCAATTGGAAAGTAAGTATTACATAAAGTGGATAAAAACGTATTGCACCATAAATCGTAAAGCATTATAAATATACAAATAAAATAGAATGGAACAACCACATGGTTTATATTTTTGCGTAGTAAAAAACCTATGTTAAGTTGATATCGCATGAAATAATATATCGGAATACCAAACTGCTATTTTCTTCCAACTTGATAATAATATAACATAGAAACAACATTCCGATCGAGTGTGTGCACAATGAGATGTCAAGGTACTTTAAATACATTTTTTGACCCTTTTAATGTTTTTTTTATTATTTATACATTCGTTAGATGAATAGTAATGGTAAGACGTGTCAAGAGTTTTTGTAAACCATGTGTGCGAATATATGTATAATGTCAGAAAAAGCAAGAGAAAAAGAACATATATATTTACAGTCGGAATGATTGTTAAATGTAAAGTCATGGTTGATAAACATTACGAAAAAATTAGTTTTAATAAATAAATTTTTTTAATGTGTGATACATAAATCTTTAAAAGATAACGTGCTAAAAGCATAAAAGAAATAACTGGTTTAATATTGAACAACTACCTGACTTACAAAATGATCATCATATATGTGAAAGAAAGAATAACACTCATTTGATATGAACTAAACAGCTGTACTTAGAATAGTTTGTGTTATATAAAGTAAATAATATTTACCTATATTTATGTATAGCTCAAGATATACCAATTGATCTGTTCTTAAATCAATCAGGACATGTTGAATTTGTGTAATAATGGAATTACAACTATGAACAAGTTAGTCCATGAAAAACGAATTCCATGTAAAGTACTAGATTCATATATAAACAAGCAAATTCATACTATTTCTTGTCCAAATCATCGTTTCAAATAATTATTTATGCATTTATTATTATGACATTGATACCAACTAATATTAGATCTGAAAATTATAATGCTTAGTTTATATGTGTCAATATTTTGATATAAATTTCATTTTGTTGAAGAAATTTCAATAAAAACAAAATACTTCCATATGAATTATTCATTACAAAATTGGTTTATTTGACCTTGAAAAATAAATTATGATAAAATAAATATGACGGAGGTTCATGAATTACTTTAGGGGTCAAAAACAATTAAATAAAATAATCATCTTTCTCCCATTTCACAACAAGCCTCCACCACTACCTGCCACCATGCTACCACTCTCAGCCACTAACCCCAACCCCTTTTTACCCTTTCACCACCAGGCCAGACTCCCACACATTCCCACCCCACCTCCATTTTCGTCCCCTACCCTCTACCTCCCCACCCGATTTGCATCCTCATCCAATCCCCCTATCCCAACCCCTACCCTAATCCCGCCAACCAAAGCCCTCATTCCCCGCCCAATCTTTACCCCTAACACTGCACCACCCATCTCCAGTGTCGCCACTGTCATAAGAGAGAAGAGTCTGTCTGCTACCCCTGCCACCCTACAACCCTCCCCTAGTCCGATATCCTATCCCCCATACTCCTAAACCCTTGGTTTTCTCTCCTCGCCACCCTTAACCCTTGATCTTCTCCCATCGCCACCCCTAACCTCAATCTCCCGTCCCCTAAGCCCCTAACCTTATCTCTTACACCCCTACCCATTCCCGTTCTTCGCCTATTCAATCGGTTGCAAGTAACAACACTGGTACCTGTAACTTTCAACCAACAGACAAAGGTGCAAGAAACTATAGTCAAAGTACCTATTTAGATGCTGTGCAAAAATGTTCACCATCTCACTACATGTGCGATCACAAAAAGTGGAGGCCTCTTGAATACAACAACGAAGTTTGTTGTACCACAAAACAATACAGCACTGACAGCATCACGTGACTATTTATATGACGTGAAACCAAAATTTTAGAATAGGCTACCAGGTGGGTTATTTACAACTTTAATCCCTTAGTTTTTATTTTTTTTATTTTCACCCTTCCCTAATTTTTAGCTATCTTTTTATTTGTCCATATAATTTATTTAAAAATTTCCAATTAGGTTCTCATCTCATGTTAAAAATATGATGATGTGTTTAATTAAAATTTAGTTAAGGCTTAATTAATCAATTATTAGACTTTGTTAGATCATTCAACCTTAAATTAGGAATATTTTATTTTTATTCTATTAATTTGTTTTAATTAATTTATGATTTTTTTTCTTAAAATTAATGAGCCTTTATAGAAGATCAAATTAATTTTATTATTTCTCTTATCTATTATTTTTTCACTATTTTAAATATTATTATCTTCTTCCTTTAAAAAGAAAAAAGAAAGTACAAAATAAAAAGAAATAAAATGAGAAATCGGTAAAGATAAAATTCATTAAGATGTACTACAAAACAAAAATTAGGAAACAAGTAAAATAAAAAGAAAAGAATCAGAAAAAATAAGAAAAAAAGTAACATTAAAAAATTTAGATGGCATGAAATAGAAAAAAATAAAAATATATAGAAAAAAGAATTATAGAATTTTTTTAAAAAAATCTAAAAATAAAAAAATAAATATTTGAGGAGAGACTAGATGGGGGTGGAGGAAGAGAGGTTGTGGTGGGGTGGTGGAATGGAGCATATCAGGAGGTTGCGGTGGGGTGGTAGAATGGAGCATATAATGAGGTTAAGGGCCAAGAAGATGAGAGGTTGAGGTGGGGTGATGGAATCTAGCATATCTGGAGGTTGGAGGCCTAGAGGAATGGGAAATACCGTGTCTCTTATACACATCTAGATGTGTACCTCTATAAATCAGGGGTTGGGGGACTTGGCGGATGGTAGATCGGGGTGGGGGTGGCAAAGGTAATAGATCAAAGTCTGGGAGTGATTGAGGGTAAATGGGTGGTGGCAAGGTTGGGATGGCAAATTAGGTGGGGAGATTTTGGTTGGAGGTAGCAGGGATTAGGATGGAGGTTGCAAATCGGGTGAGGAGAAGGGCTGAGAGATGCAGGACAGATGGGGTGCGGTAACAAGGATTGGGGAAGGGTAAGGGGCTGGGATGGTGGGGACGGGTGAAAGGGGAGTTGGGATTGGTGGCTGAGGGTGACGGGTGGTGCAAAGGCGATGGAGGCTAAAAAAAATGGTTAATTTTTTAATTTTAGTTTTCTTCTCAAAAGTAATTCAATGAATTAGTATTTAGCAAGAAGAATTTTGGGAAGAAAAAGGAAAACATGCTAAAAATTTAGAACCGAGTACATTCATTTGCGTGTGGCATTCAAACTTTAATTGCTAGAGTTATTTCCGTTTATTTTTGGACACCTACACCGAAACAGGGAGATATTTGTAAATTTTTAACTTAAATTCCCACCTCGTTTTTTAAAAAAAAAAAAGGGTTTGTGGCTCCCAACTTCCCTTTCAAGCAACCATTATCTTTTAATTTTATTTTATTTATTAATTTTTTTCTAAAATTGCACACATGAAGGGTGTGCCTTCATGCCTGTTTTATTATTACTTTAATAATGCAAGAGTAGTTTTCATATAACTAATAACACCTTTTAAACAATTATCAAATAACTTCTCTTCAACCTACGACCAAATAACTCATCAGTAAATAACCTTCCTTTACTCGCTGCTAAAACTTTCATTAACCACTACTAAATTACACATATACGTGGGATGTACTTTTCAAACTAGTTTTAATAACTGATCAGCCTTTAATGTAATTTTGGTGTAATTATTAATTACATTAATAATTTTTTTTTTTTTACTATTTTTCTCTCCTTACTTCCTGGACTCACTTCCTGCAACACATAATCACAGAATAACTTTCCTCAAAACACATTCAAATAATCCTCCTAAACATCTTTTAACTGCTATATTTTTTAAACTTGATATATTTTATTAATTTTTAATAAGAAATCACAAAGATAAGGTGTGATTTTTAGATCATTAATATGGAATTCGTTATTCTAATTCGGATCAACTTTGCATAGTGTCACTCAATTACTACACAAATTCAATAGTATTACTGTAATTTTAGTATCTCAATTGGTGTTTACCAACTATACTTAATGATCGATAAATATCGTTTACTTTGTATTACATAACGATATAAATATTGATATTTAAAGCCATGATTATTGTTATTCATCATTATCTCGATTACTTCTTTTACACTTTTATAACATTTATCTTTCAGAAATTTACGTATCACACATTAAAAAATTTGTTCATTAAAACTAGATTTTTTTGTAATCTTTACCAACAATGACTTTACATTCAACAATCAATCTGATTGTGAATACATTAGCTCCTATTCTTTTTAAGGCTTTTTCTAACATTATACATATATTCCCACAAACAGCTTATAAAATTTTTTTAATTATGTCAGACCGCTTCAATTAAAAAAAAAAATCAAATGAGTCCCTTACCTCATTATCATTTTATTAAAAGCTTTTATGTTCACTTTAATTAATCAATAACAATAAAAATTGTTCTCTTACATTCATGATCGGTACAAAAAAGGTATTTCAAGTACTAATTATTGTTATTCATCGATAATCCACTTACTTCTCCCCTGCTTTAATCACATTTAGATTTCATAGATTTACGTATCAAGCACTGAAAAAATATTTGTTCGTTATAATTTTTTTTTTTAAAAGTTTAAAACCATAAATTATCCTACAACAGTCATCTATGATGTGTATAAGATTTTTGTTTTTCTCTTATTCTTATATACAAAATACATATAATCACAAAATTGTTTGGAAAATAATTTTCATTAGCTTTCACAACAATCATTTCACGGATCACTCAATTTCGTTCCCTAAAGATTTATTAAAATTATTTAACATTTTTTTTTACTCACTTTATATATTTCATAACAATTTGATCATATACATTCTCAATTAGTACATAGTGTTTCGTTAATATTTCGCTTAAAAAAAATTGTCTTTATAATTCTTGACAATAAAATACCAACTTAGCCTAAGGGGTTCTTGAAAACGAAGTATCTGTATCCAAAAATTTAAGAAGTAAAGTAGATTTACATAATAGAAGTTCAAGACTCCAATATAATTAATCAAATAGAATTATTAAATATTATTAGCGATATTTAATTTTTTAAACACATTTCAAGTTAGAGAAGATTTGATAATATGTACTCATTCTATAAAAAGTTTATAGGCTTTGCACAATAAAAATAGAAAGTCCGACTTTTTTATTCATTATATTAAATCTTAATTTCAAATAGTTTGACTTAATACATTTGACCCAACCTGGCTACAAATAGTCTATTTTTTATTCATTTATGTTAAATCATTATTTCAAAATTTTTAAAAATTTTAAGAGACAGCATAAGTAAATGATGTTATCTATAATAGTTTAACCTTGTTTTGTAAAATAATGCTACGTACAAAACCAAGGAAAACTAATTATTAACTTCTAGACACCACAAACAAAAATATTATTTAGAGTAATATTTTAAAAAAATTTGAAACCACTTAAATGAACACAAATGTATAATTTATAATGTACAGTACAATAACAAAAACAAACAAAACTAATTAACTCCTACCCGTCACAAACAAAAATATAATTACAGCAATATTAAAATAAAAAAAAAAATTAAACCGGCTAGCATCTCACACAAACCGGCAGCAAATGGTTGGCGAGATCCCATTGGGCCACATTGTTAGGTTTCAGCTTTTTCAGTTTACGCCCCCTTTCTTCGCTAAATATTTAAGTAAATCCGATTTTTTACTCCACTTATAAACTCTGTAATATAAATTAAATCTTAAAAAATTTATGACATAACTCATGTAAATAAAATTGTTTAAAATTTAATTTTAACCATAAAATTTATGAATAAAATTAAAAATTAAATCTACTTAAATATTTTTCAACTTTTTTTTCGTCCTCTAGTGAACCCTTTCCAGATTTTAGTGTGTTGCATTGGAAGTAACTCAGATTTGTACGTTGTATTCTAGAATTTTCCCTCAAAAGGTTTAATATAAAAATCATATTCCCGAACATTAAGGAATGCCACTCTGCACAAACTGAGAATCCGTCTCTTATAACATCTAGGAAGCATTTACTTGGAATATTTATAGCATTAATTCAAACGAAGGCTCAAATAGTTAATTTGGGTGAAATTCTTAAACGAATCTTGTATGTATTAAAAATAAATTTATTTAAAGTGATACGAATAAATATAAATTAAAAAATTCATCTTACCTACTATAAATTAAATTAATGTAAAATTTTTTCGTCAATTGGAGTAGCCCTTTCAATTTCTCAAAGGCCTTCAACGAATGGGATCTTAAAGATTCTTAGGGTGAGTTTGGATGGAAAGAAATGAAAAAAACAAAAAAACTGAGAAAGGATTGGAAAGTTAAAATATTTTCTTTATTTAAGAATTTTAAGTAGAAGAAAAAGAAGAGGAGATAGGATTCTATTGAAAATTTTAAAAAACTTTCCTTAAAGAATGTATAAAGAAATGAAAAAAAAATTAAATTGAGTCTATAATTAATTATAAAATTTATATATATATTTTTAAATATAATATCAAAATATCAAAAAAAAAATATTTTAATAAAATACTAACATTAATAAAAATTTCAATATAAAACTCTTAAACAATTCAAAGAAAACTTCCCTCCCTTACCCATCAGATTAATAAAAACTGTCCCTGTTTTCTTTTCTCTTCCTTCCTAAATTACCGAAATCTTTTTTTTCTCTCCTTCCTAAACTCCCCAACTCAGCCTTAAGCTGTGGCCGTCCGAAAACAAGTTTTGATTATACGCCTTATAATATAAAATGATTCTATCAAGTAAAAATATTGTATTATTTGTTTTGGATAAAGGTTTAGGTATAATTTATTTGCTTTTAAAAAATTTATGATATCATTTTATTTAAATAAAAAAATTTTAAAATTTAATTTTAATTACAAAATTTATAGTTGAGATCAATAATCAGATCTATCTAAATATTACTTCTTGTTTTTTAAACCTATTTTTACAGTATCATATGTGGTAAAGAGGCTGTCACGGCCATATTAGGACAATGTACACGAATAACTAGATGTTGCATAAACACTGTAATTTAAGTTCACAATGACCAGAAAACAGTAATTATTTCAGTTAAAAAATAGTTTGGTAGTCCCCATAACTCATTGACTCGAGGAAAATGGATTCGCGTTACGTGCTCCCTAATAGTGGGCCACTACGAAGCCTCTAACATGCTGATGTGACGCGTGTATTGAAAGTAACATTTGTATGGATCATAGTTATTAAACCTGTATCACGACAAATGAGGTAAATCATCGTATTATTAATTTTACTTAAATATATTTTTTATTAATATATAATACTTACAAATTAAGTTAAATATAAAATATAAGATGACAATATTAATTTTGAATATGGCCCACTATTAGGGAGCAATTTAACGCGAAATATATTTTTTTAATATTTCTTAGATAGTTATTTTTGTGAAAAATAATATAATAATTTGTTGATAATTGATATCTAACAAAAATTTTCTAAAAGGAAACTTAATTTTCTTTGTAATTTTTAATTTTATTGTGAAAAGATGTTTTGTGCTATTAAAGGATGAAGAAATTTGACAATTTATATGCTAGTAATGAATATTTATACAATTTTTTCACATGAAAAGTTACAAATGAATTAATGCATACTGTGAAATTTAGAGAATATATAAATAAAAAAGAGGTACATAATAAACAAAAACTTACATGGTTAAGTTTCAGGCTTTTTATTTCTATTTAAGAGATTTTTGGTTCAAAATTTGATAATTACAATTTTATTTTTTCATCAAAGAAACAAACCTACCAGATTTTTTCAAACCCAAGCGGATTCCAGGGTTAACCATCGAATTGCATGAAACTCGGCGGTTCCCTCCTTGTTTGGTCATTTGAAAAAATCCAGCCAAGTCTCCAGATTGGTTCACCAAATTTACCGATTGAACTGTCGGATCGAGCGTGATTCAATAACTTTGGTATGGATAACAAATTAAACCGGTTGCTTAACAAATATTTCTTTTTTCCAATAATTTTTGTCCTTTGAGAATTTAATTATTAAAAATAGTATATTAATAGTAGTACTTATTAAAATTTTTTATTCTATATTTAAAATTTAAATTTTAAATAATGTAATATTTTCTTTTATAAAAACAAAGAAAAAAAATGTAAAAAATACATAATAATTATATTTTAACTTTTTAATATTATAGATATTATAAGTGGATAAAAAATGAACAACATTACACTTTGACGGAAGGAGCAATGAAAATTACCAAAAATTACAAGTTTAGTCCTTTAACCTTATCCTACCCTAATTTCTTGATCCCTTTATATTTTCACTCCCATGCTCTCTCTCCCTATCAATTTCTTGCTCAGGTGACAATATAGTGAGGATTATAATATTGAAAATATTTAGATAGATTCTATTAACATGTTAATTCTGTGGTTAAAATTAAATTTTAAAAAATTTTATTTAAATTAACTAAAATCATAAAATTTATAAAATTTAATTCATACCACAAAATTTATAAATAAAGTAAAAAATAGAACCTATCTAAATATTTGTCTTATAACATAAGCAGACAGATCAATAGGATGACTAATCGCAAGATTTTCATCCGTCAAAATCAGCAAGATGACAAATCTAAACTTTTGACTACTTGAACAGCTAATAATATTTATTTTTCTCTAAATAATTATCTTATGTATGTGTTTCAATTAATTTTTTATCTTACATATATTTTATTTAAAAAATTAATATAATACTTTTACAAATAATATTTAAAGAACAATTTTGTTTAAAGACCTGGTCCTATTCAATGAATTAATTTTATTTGAGTATCAATTTGAACTGATATCAATTTGATGTTAAATGGATGACACATAAAATCTGTATAAGAGACAGTGTGCAACCTTCCCCCTCCATCCCCCCCCATAGTATTTCTAATTTTTTTTTCATTTCTTTATATCAGCTCAAAGGGATTTTCTTATAACTGAATCTAGATGTGTATAAGCCTACATTTTAGCCAAAAATTTTCGGATATAGAAAGAACTAATTTTTATAATTTTTCATACAGGTTGCTAAAAGTCTAAGGGAGCTATTGCAATATATAAAATTTAACTTTTAGTTAACCTTTAAAACTGATCCATGTAATTATTACAAAATTTTATATAATTAGGTCTTAAGTTTAAAAAGTTAAATAGTTTAATTAATATTTGATTATGATAAAATTAGTTATTTGTTAAACTTTATAGATCATTTAAGTATAGCATTAAGAGTTTTTGACTAAATTGCTTAAATCAATTAACTAGTCGATGGCACGTAATTTATACAATAAAATAAAATACAATTTGGATCCTGTCAATTACGTTATCGACAGAATTTGAATTGTTTAAGAGTAGTTTAAAGAAATTTAGGGAGCTGTCTCTTATAATTATTAGATGTGTATAAGAGACAGCAGCATAATAGTTGTAAATTCAGTCCTTAACTGTTTTCTTTGTTTTTAATAATCATTTCATTGATATTATTTATTAGACAAGATAATACCAAAATTGCTTCCAATAAATAGTAAAAACTTATTATTTTTGTATAAAACATGATTTGAATTATAAATGATTTTGATTTTTAATATATTTTGAAATTTTATTTTTAAGGGTAAACAGAGACGCTTCCATTTATATTTAAATAGAGAGAATTCTTGTCTAATAAATAATATCAATGAAATGATTATTAAAAACAAAGAAAACAGTTAAGGACTGAATTTACAACTATTATGCTGATGTCAAAAATTGATCATTGGATATTAATTCCCATGCAAATGATTATATTACTTAATCACAAATTTTAGTTTTATATGTTTATTTGATATAAGAAAATTACCAAAATATAGAGAAAACATAATATTGAAATTACTTTTTAGTAAATATGTTTATATCCTCATTTGGTAATAATATCTATCAACAATTAATAATTAATGAACATAATGTTGTGAGAAAATGCAAAGACAAATATATTACTGTTAAAAATTTGTTTCTTTTTTGTGATATAGTACAAATATGAATCGATAAAAATTGTAAATTTAGTTCCTTAACTAATTTTAACTCTCACAAAGGTCCTTCATTTTTTTTTAACATTTTGTCTCTCAACTATAATTTCATACACGGCCGGAGTCACATTGAAATGAAATTGGTGAGGAAAAGTTTTCAAAAGTTTAATTTTATGTTATATTGCATGCCCTAAACTTTCTTAAATATTTCTATTTCCTTATGTTTCCACTATCTCTCTCTAAAAATTTAAATTTCTTAAATCATACAAATTAAAATAATGCTATATTCAAAATTAAGAATGTCACTTGAAACTTAAAAACCTTAAATTTTTTTTGAAATTTAGTATATAAAGTGGACATAAAATTATTATTTTAAATTCATTTTCAAGTATTTGTTGTATAAAAATTGGGTATTGTGTGATTTCTTCAATTTTAAATCGTCATCTATATGATTTTCTTTTATTTCGTAAAAGGTTAGAACAAACACTATTAGATTCCTAAAATAGCATGTAAAATTATACAATATATTAAAAAGTTATTTTACTTTTACGATTATTAAATACCTATCAAAACTGTTCACCCCTAGAAGACCGTAGTTCGTCGCTCCGCATTGATTTCATATGATGGAAGTCCCAAAATTTTTCGTTCATATAAAGAAAATCTCCCCATGTTTTATTTAAATTTTTTATCCTCAATTATTTTCGTAATCTTTTAGATGTCCCTCAAGTGTACGTTTTCCTATCTAAATAGTTTCTAGCCATAATTTAATAAAAAACAAAAATTTTATGGACAAAAGAGTTAAATAAAGATAGATTACATATCTGGATTATAAAAATACTTGAGGGAGAATAAAAAACTGAAAAAGTTTTTTAAACCTATTTTTACAGTATCATATGCGGTAACAGAGGCTGTCATAGCCATATTAGGACAATGTACACGAATAACTAGATGTTGCATAAAAACTGTAATTTAAGTTCCCAATGACCAGAAAACAGTAATTATTTCAGTTAAAACATAGTTTGGTAGTCCCCATAACTCATTGACTCGAGGAAAATGGATTCGCGTTACGTGCTCCCTAATAGTGGGCCACTACGAAGCCTCTAACATGCTGATGTGACGCGTGTATTGAAAGGAACATTTGCATGGATCACAGTTATTAAACCTGTAACGTGACTACACCATAAAAGGAACATTTGCATGGATCACCATAAATTTTTTTTTTTTATAAATTTTACATGAAAGGATTTTCTTGGCTAAAAAAAAAGTTAGAGGACCATTCTGGCTACAAAAAAAATTGAGGGACTATTTTGGCGATTTTTCCTTAATTTTATCGTGAATTGCTTAAATATATTTTTTGTCACTCTAATATATAATATTTATAAATTATTAAATATAAAATATATGATTAAAATATTAATAAAAATATCTTTTATTAAAAAATTTTAAGAAATAAATATACTTTTTAGAACTCCAACAAAATTTTCATTCTCATCCTTATTTAAATCAAATTAATATCTCAAAAAATTAATCCTCACAAGAATCATTCTAAAAGAAAACTTAATTTCTTTTGTAATTTTTAATTTTATTGTGAAAAGATGTTTTGTGCCATTAAAGGATGAAGAAATTTGATAATTTATATGCTAGTAATGAATATTTATATAGTTTTTTCACATGATTAAAGTTACAAAGGAATTAAAAGTTAGATGTGTATAAGAGACAGCTAAGATCCATTATTTAATTGGGGCCCATACACATTGATTATTTTAAGAGACAGATCCGACAATTCAATTATCAAGATTTAAAAATTTGGTAATTACAATTTAATTTTTTCATCAAAGAAACAAATTTACTGAATTTTTTCAAACCCAAGACGGATTCCCGGGTTTACAGGTTGAACCATCGAATTGCATGAAACTCGGCGATTCCCTCCTTGTTTGGCCATTTGAAAAAATCCAGCCAGGTATTCAGATTAGTTCACTTATTTACAGATTTTAATTGTCGTATAATCTATCTCTTCAATAACTTTGGTATTGATAACAAATTAAACCGGTTGCTTAACAAATTTCTTTTTTCCAATAATTTTTGTCCTTTGAGAATTTAATTATTAAAAATAGTATATTAATAGTAGTACTTATTAAAATTTTTTTATTCTATATTTAAAATTTAAATTTTAAATAATGTAATATTTTCTTTTATAAAAACAAAGAAAAAAAATTTAAAAAAATATATAATAATTATATTTTAACCTCCGCCGCATCACACCGCCTCACTTTAAAAGCAATTAAAAAATGAACAACATCACTCTTTGACGGAAGGAGTAATGAAAATTACCAAAAATTACAAGTTTACTCCTTTAACCTTATCCCCACCCTAATTTCTTGATCCTCTTTTATATTTTCACTCCCATGCTCTCTCTCCCTATCAATTCTTGCTCAGGTGACGGCGGTGTGATGCGGCGGAGGATTATAATATCGAAACATTTAGATAGATTCGATTAACATGTTAATTCTGTAGTTAAAATTAAATTTTAAAAAATTTTATTTAAATTAACTAAAATCATAATTTTTTTAAAATTTAATTCATATCACAAAATTTATAAATATATTAAAAAACAGAACCTATCTAAATATTTGTCTTATAACGTAAGCAGACACATCAATAGGATGACTAATCTCAAGAAAAATCCTTCCGTCAAAATCAGCAAGATGACAAATCTAAACTTTTGACTCATTGAACAGCTAATAGTATTTATTTTTCATCTAAATAATGTATCTTAGGTTATGTGTTTCAATTAATTTTTTATCTTATATATATTTTATTTAAAAAATTAATACAATACTTTTAGAAATAATATTTAAAAAACAATGACGATTCAAACACCATCTTACCATTCAACTAAATTGCACTTTTAGTATCAATTTTTTGAGATAAAATTTGATTTAAATGGATGAGAATAAAATCTTCACTGAATAGTTGGAAATATGGGAAGACGAGGCCCTGGATAGATTTCTCAACTTCTTGTATTAGCTTTGCATCAGCTCAAAGGGATTTTGGTAGAACTGAATGTTTTGCATTGGAGCCTAAATTTTAGCCTGAAAATTTTCAGATTAGAAAGAGATGGGAGGGGGATGGAGGTGGAAGGTTGGTAGAGGGAGACAAAGGGATATTTTAGCTATTGCAATATTTCCTTTTTAACTTTTAGTTGTTCTCTAATTTTGATCCATGTAACTTATTACAAAATTTTTTAATTAGGTCTTAAGTTTAAAAAGTTAACATGAGTTTAATTAATATTTAATTATGATTTAATTAGTTATTTGTTAAACTTTAATTACCTCATTTAAGTATATATTAAGAGTTCTTGACTTCGTTGCTTTAATCAATTAACTAGTTGATAACGAACATAATTTATACAATAAAATAAAATACAATTTGAATCCTCTCAATTTATTATCTTCCATTTATCTATCGTTAAACAAAAATTTTTGACAGTTAAAATTTATTTTGCCAAAATTAATTTATCCCAATAAATAAAATTGGTGTTGAAGTGGTCAACGGATAAATTGTTGCAGCCATAAAACAAAACTATAACTGTAACAATTTGCCAACTTCCAAAAAAAAAAATTCGTGGCAAATTCCCATGCAATTACAAAACCACACAAGAAACGTATGTAGCCATGAAGTGGCAATCAAACCACTTCATAATCTCATCAATAACTAAGGAAAAGTCAGTAAATGGTAAATGAAATTAGCCAACTATTTTTACAAATGATTAGGCAAATAACAACCACACGTCAATAGAAATCAGTGAGGGAAAAAAAAGGTTGCTCAAAAGGGGTTCACACGAGTCAAATCGATTCAGTAAGATATGAAGACAACTTTTTTTAACTCTTTCCTTCGTTTATTGAGTTTTTTCTCTGAAACTTACCCTATGGTCTCCTTTCACTATTGGTATCTCAGATTCTTAATTGAGGAGAAATATGTTCTTTTAAAATAAGGGAGTGTTTGACAAATTTTGTTGGAGTTCTAAAAAGTGTTAAATTTCTTAGCAATATTAAGAACTATCTAATCCTACTTATCTTCAAAGATAACTTTGTTTACCAACATAATATATTTGGAGAGAATAAGGATTAGAGAAAAGTTTCAATTTAAACTTGCTTTGAAATATATGGGGGATTATATATTACTTCTTATTAGATTTATTATGTAATCCGTTAAGTACTATAGGTTTAAATTTTTCAAATTCATTCTTGGATAACAAATAGGCTACTGTAAATAAAAATAATGATCTAGTATTATGCAGAGTTAAAGTTAGAGCGGTAGTAGTGTCAAATAATTAAAATAATCAACTTTTGGGCCCCAATTAAATAATGGGTCTTAGTGCCCATTATGTTGAAAAATAGCTCTCCTGCTGCAAATTTGTCTTTTAAGATACTAAATAAAATTAATTATCTTTTAAGACACTTAATTAATTAATCTGTCTCTTAGACACATCTAATGTGTATAAGAGACAGTAAATTAAATATTTGGTCTTAGTACCCAAAAAATTTAATTTAAGGCAACAAATTAAATATTTGGTCTTAGTACCCAAAAAAATTGTCATTGAAGGAATTAAATTAATTAATTGGCCTTGGAGCCCGAAAATTACCATTTAAGGTATTAAATTAAATTATTTGGCCTTAGTGCCTAAAATTTTCTCTTTTTAAATTATTTGGTTTTAGTACCCAAAAATTATTGTTTAAGGCATTAAATTAAAATTATTGGCTTTCGTGCCCACTTAGCCGTTTATGGTAATAATATCCGACACAAAAGGATTCAATAAAATAAATGGATTAGTTTTTGGACTCGTCCAAATTATTTTTACTTTAATGGTCAAATCTCAATTAAATGTCAATTGCCTCAAATGACTAAGAAAATTTATGATATAAAAAAAAAAATTGTTGTTCGATAAGAACTACTTATGGCTTGATTCCAATTTGGATACGTAGGAAACCCCTCCAAAGGGTTCAGCTGCAAGAACTACAAAATATATTATTTTGTGGAATTTTTTCATCAATTCAAATTACACAAAAATTTAAAAAATGGGTTAAATCTAAGTAACCCGTTTTTAGTACAAAATGGGTTAAAATTAATTTATTTTCCAATTAAAATCAAAATAAATAATCGAAATTCAAGTGAATTTTAATTCACACGAACTGCATAGGTTTATTTTAACAATTGGAAAATAGATGTAATTTAAGTATATTATTTAGGTGAACCCCATAAATAAATATTATACAAATTTCCCCTATTTCTTGTAAAATTAATTAATTGACAATTAGAATCAAAAAGTGTTTCTCTAAAAATTAGGTAATGTAATTAAGAATTTAATATCTTGAATACTCACAATAATAAAAACTCACGCGAGCAAATCGTATGAGTGAGATCAAGTTACAAGCGAGAATTTAATTTACAAAAGTATTAAATTTTTGCCCAACATCTATATCTAACAAATTTAAATTTAAGAAAATAAACTAAAATATACCATTAGTTTTATCTCACTGAGTAAATAATAATCACATGAAAAATTCAATTCATTTGGAAAAAAATTTCATCGTTGAATTATGTATCACATTTGGACAGTGCAGAAATTTTCAAATCTTGATAAAAACTAAAATTGCTTAATAAAATAGTAAAAACTTATTATTTTTGTATAAAATATGATTTGAATTATAAATGGTTTTGATTTTTAATAAATTTTGAAAATTTAATTTTAAGGGTAAACATAGACTCTTCCATTTATCCTTAAATAGAAAGAATTCTTGTCTAATAAATAATATCAGTGAAACGATTATTAAAAACAAAGAAAATAGTTAAGGACTGAATTTGTAACTACTATGCTATTGTCCTACAAAAATTGATTATTGGATATTAATTACCATGCAAATGATTATCTGATTATTTCATCACAAATTTTAGTTTTATATGTTTGTTTGATATGAGAAAATTACCAAAATATAGAGAAGACATAATATTGAAATTACTTTTTAATTAATATGTTTATATCTTCATTTGGTAATAATATCTATCAACAATTAATAATTAGTGAACATAATGTTGTGAGAAAATGCAAAGACAAATATATTACTTTTAAAAATTCGTTTCTTTTTTATGATATGGTACAGTATGAATTGATAAAAATTGTAAATTTAGTTCCTTAACTAATTTTAACTGTCTCAAAGGTCACTTCATTTTTTTTAAAATTTTGTCTATAACTATAATTTCATACACGGCCGAAATCACATTGAAGTGAGATTGGTAAGGAAAAGTTTTCAAAAGTTTAATTTTATCTTATATTTTACCCCTTAAAATTTCTTAAATATTTCTATTTCCTTACGTCTCTCTCTCTAAAAACTTAAATTTATTAAATCATACAATTAAAATAATAGTATATTCAAAGGTAAAATTGGTGATTAAGAATGTCACTTGAAACATAAAAACTTTAAAAAATTTTGAAATTTAGTATATAAAGTGGACATAAAATTATTATTTTAAATTCATGTTTTCAAGTATTTGTATACAAATTGGGTATTGTGTGGTTTTTTCAATTTTAAATCGTCATCTATTATGTTTTGCTTTTATTTCGTTAAAGGTTAGGACATTATACTGTAGCTTAACTAAAAGTATGCATAATGAATTACAATATATTAAAAAATTATTTTACTTTTACGATTATTAAATACCTATCAAAGTCGTTCACCCCTATAAGGCCATAGTTCATGGCTCTGCATTGATTTCATATGATGGAAGTCTCTAAATTTTTCGATCATATAAAGAAAATCTCCCTATGTTTTATTTAAAATTTTCATTCTCAATTATTTTCGTAATCTCACAGAGGTCCCTCAAGTGTTTTTTTTCCCTATCTAAGTAGTCGTCTAGCCATAATTTAATAAAAAACAAAAATTTTGTGGACAAAAGAGAGTTAAATAAAAATAGAGTACATATGTGGATTATAAAAATACTTGATGAATAAAAAACTGAAAAGTTTACAAACAAGTTTGGGGTACTTCTTGTGATTAAAAAATACAAAATTAAAAATTAAAAGACTAATTTTATCTTATATTGCACCCTTAAAATTTTTCAAATGTTTTTATTTCTTTACATTTCCCCTATTCTCTAAAAATTTTAATTTCTTAAATCATACTAAAACGATGGTATATTCAAAATTAAGAATGTCACTTGAAATATAAAAACTTTAAAAACTTTGAAATTTAATAAATGAAATGGACATAGAGTTAAATTTTGAAATTCATTTTTTTCAAGTGTTTGTTGTATAAAAATTGAGTATTGTGTGGTTTCTTCAATTACAATCTAGATATTATATTATATTTTACTTTTATTTCATAAAAGATTAGGACAACCACCATTAGATTCTTAAAATAGCATGTAAAATTGTACATTATATTAGAAAGTTATTTTTACTTTTAGGATTACTAAACACCAACCAAAACTGTTCACCCCTATAAGGTCATGGTGTCTATGGCTCTGCGTTGATTTCATACGGCGAAAGTTCTTAAGTTTTTCACTAATCTTAAGAAAGTCTTCCCATGTTTTATTTAAATTTTTTCATCATCAACTATTTTGTAATCTTACGGAGATCCCTCAAGTGTTTTTTTTTTTTTTTTTTTTTTCTATCTAAGTAGTCATCTAGCCATGATTTAAGAAATAACAAAAATTTGATGGACAAAAGAGTTAAATAAAAAAAAATTTAGGGTACATATGCGGATTACAAAAATACTTGAGGAACAAAAAACCAAAAAAGTTCACAAAAGAGTTGGGTTGCTTCTTGTGATTAAAAAATATGTTAAGGACAAAAAAATTCAAAAAATATAATTTAAGTGATTCCATGAATTTTCATAATCTCATGGGAATTAAATTCTTAATATTTATCTTATAATTTTAAGTTTTCTAGAAGTATGATAATTATCTCTTATACTTTTTTAGCTTATTATAAATAATATAATTTTATATTTGACATGTGTTTTTGTAAATAATTAATACTTATATAATGATCCATAATATTTCGTGTAGTAACTTTTTTGGTAATAAATAAATTTAAGAGGTAGATTATATAATAATAATGCGAGAGTAATGAATAAATAGCATATAGTAGTTAAGGATAACATCTAATTATTAATTTTTCTTTCTATATTACTTTCTCTTTAAATTCTCTTTCTTTATAGATAGCTCAAAATTTTCCATCCTTTTTCTTCCTACATGTTTTTTCTTAAATTTCTCTTTATAAATATAATTATTTCATGATAAAAATACAAAATATGATAAAATTATTTATTATGAGGCACACATAGGGTGTATAAAAATCATTAGTAAAATCATAATGTAAGGTATCTTGAATAAATAATAGTCCCTCCATCTCATTTTATATGTCACTCTTTTTATTTTAGTTTGTTCCCAAATTATTTGTCACTCCTTAAAATGACAAATTTTGTAAGGTCATTTCATCTATTTTACCCTTCATGTAAGTACTAAAGACATAGTATTAAATTTATATTTCTACATTAAATACTCTCACAAGCTATTTTCAAAATTTAAAACTCCAAAATCAACTAACAAAATTTGTATCTTAATTGAAGGATAATTATGGAAAAAGCTTCTTATTAGTGGGTCAAATACCAAGTTTTCTTAAACTATGCGCAATTTTGACCATGCCAAAGAAAATGGAATGGAGGGAATAATAGCTAAGCAAAAGATCTATGTATTAATATGAATCAAATAGTTAACTTAAATATTTCATTTTTACATTTTACTATGTAAAATGCAGAATAGTTATAAGGATAAAATATAAGTAATTAATTTGAATTTAGATGGTAACTTAAGTATTTTATATTTTTACTTTTACTAATTCTTATGCAAAATTTCTCATATATTTGCGACTTATCATTTTTTAGTAGCTACTCAATGAGTAGTTAAAAATATACTGTCTCTTAATATATAATATATATATTAATATTAGCTAGTATATTGTTTTTTTCTTGTACGTTGTGTGAGCGATTCTAGTTAGGGACATGGCATTATTTATTTTTTGTTACTCCCTCCACCCCAATTTTATTATCATTTAAAGGGTGGACACACTTTTTGAAAAATTCAATTTTATGGTGTATATGCTAAAGTGGTCCCTATTAATTGAGATAAGACAAGTGAAGACATAAAGTAATGACTTCTTTTTCGAAAGGTGATATTATTTTCGTGATATTCCAAAATATTAAGTATGATAATATTAATGGAACAGATAGAGTATTTTTAATTTTTATATCATTTTTGTAAGATGTGATGTTTGTAATAGTACAGTAACTTTTTAAGAAAACTTTTCCAAAAGAAGTACAACATTAAAAGTATTTTTACTAGGTGCTATACATGTTAGTGTTCAAATTGGCTTTTATGTTAATTAAATTCATAATTAATTTAAAATAACTCAGATTTTATTGGTAAGGGAATGGTTTGATAAATTCTCTATCTAATCTCTGTATACATTAAAGTCAATACCAAATGATACTACAATTTTTAAGGAAAAAAAACTTTTTTTGGGATTCATTGAAGGTAATTTGAGAAAAAATTGTGAAAGATGACAAAAATTTCAAGTAACTTTTTTGCGCGTGACTTTCATACTACTACTATTTGATGCATTTTCTATTCATTTGATATTTAAATTGAAAGTACAGGGGATATTTGTAAGTTATTTAACCATACGAGGGTAGTGAAGAAAATGGTCACATCACAAGAGTGTAGCGGAATTTCTCTTTTTTAATTATCTTTTAAATTTAAAAGGTTAACATGAGTTTAATATTTGAGTAAGGTTGAATAACTATTTGTTAGACTTTATTTAGCTCATTTAAGTATCATCTTGTAAATATTAAGAGTTTTTTAATTTCATTATTTTAATTAAGAATTATTAGCTATATTGTTTTGTTCTTGTACTTCATGTGAGTCAATTCCATGGAAAAGACATTACTTATTTCTCTATTTTTATATCATCTTTGTAAAACATTTAATTGAGTATATTAGTTTTCTGAGTTTTCTATTCTCATAAGATTAAATGGAAGATTAGTTTTCTTATAAGATTGAGTAATAGTATACTAAAGTTGTAAAATTTGTAATAGTATACTAAGTTTTGTATCTATTCTCTTAATGAGATATACGACTACTTGAGACTTCCACAAATCAAGGTCATTACTATCTTAATCGAGTATATTAGTTTTCTGAGTTTCTTTTCCAAAGTACAGTATATTCAGCCTGGGTATATTAGTTTTCTGAGTTCCTTTTACAAAGTACATTATAATCTTGATTATCTTAACCGAATGTTACCATTTCTTTATTTTACGTAACGATTTTGATTTCACATACAGATTTGAAACATTATTATTATATAATCTACCTCTTAAATGTATTTCATTTGTCCAAAAAATTATATTTTAAATTTAAAATGTTAACATGAGTTTAATATTGAGTTAGACAACATTTAAGATTTAATTAGCTATCTGTTAGACTTTGTTTAGCTCATTTAAGTATATATTAAGAGTTTTTAACTTCGTTATTTTAATTAATTACTATTATTTCTCTTGTATAAGACATAAATACTAGTAAAAGTTATTAAATTAATTATAAATTACACTAAAACTACACCAAAAATAAGAGATCATTTTAATAAAAAATGAGATGATTGATTTTAATAAAAAAAATATCCTCAAACGACTAATACCCAATATCGAATGATGCTACTATTTTTAAGAGCTTTTAATACTTTTTTGGGATTATTATATAGGTCGATGATGGTACACATTTTACCAATCCTATTCTAGGCCATTTTAATTCTAAATGTATATAAGAGAATTATTTTAGAGATAAAAATGGATTACAACCAAGTCTTTTGTACAAATTTGTGAATTTAGTTAAAAATTATAAGTAATATAAATTATTTAAATTGAGATTGATCCAATCTTGTTCTATTCATCCAATGGTTTTTTACATCAGTCTTTTTCAAATACACAATTGATATTATTGTACTATAATTATTATGGGCTTAATATACATTATTTCAATCAATGAAATTTATTATTGTCAAATTACTACTATGTATAAGACTATAATGTTAATTAAGTCAAAAGTATTAATAATGTACTTAAGGCGTGGAATTATTTTAGCAAGTAATAATTTAATAACTACATTGTAATATAACTATGCATAATGTATTAGTTGTAGATACTAATAGCATATATCTGTTGATGTCCTTATACCTTGATTTAGATGTGTATAAAAGACAGCATAATTATCTTAATTGGAGCTTTTCAGGATTGCTAGTATATTTACTCTTAGCAAAGTTTTCGGACGAAATACACCATCCGAACAGCACTATATTTCTTGGACGCACAAGTTCGTCCGAACTAGATAACCACGGTTGCAATGTACCTCCGAACGATCAGGCAGAAAGCAAAATTATGAAGCATCTACAACGGATGCACAACCTCGTCCGTATGAATTCTTCTCGAACACAATTCACCGTCTTAATGGTCAAGGCAGAGGCAAAGTTTTGAGGCACCTATAGCGGACGCATCTAACTGTCCAAAGAAGATTACATCGGATGAGGCTAATTGTCTGAAAGATAAGCATCTCCAGTTAAGCAACAATACTTTCTAGATACATAACACTGTCCGATGTCTGAACTCTTCAACCTACCTGGTGATCAAAAAAAGGAACGGACGCAAGCTCGGCCGTCCAAACGGCATCTTCAACTCCCTGATATTTCAGATCGGAGGATTGATTGGACTCTCAAAAATTACTTCAGATGTCCGAAACCTATAACAGCTAGTTTTTTTCAGCATTTATTATCTAGCCGTAGGAGGTGGTTGGGAGCTGATTCATTGCACCTATAAATACCAACCCTTCTGTATTTTGTAAACTTAACTTACACATTGAATACATGAAAATAGAAAGGCAATTTGAGTGCATATTAGCTCTTTAGTGATATTGTATTAGTGTGTACTTAAGAGTTCTTTTCAAAAATATTGAGTGGTGTGATAATTTTGTACAAAAGTAAAGTTTGGTATAAAATCCTTGGCTCAACTAAAGGGAAGTAGTGTGAGCAAGGGTGATTCTACTTTGTGTACACTTGAAATTATTGGCTCACCGAATTAGAAAGAGCATCTTAGTGGTTTATTACTCCAAGCTAGCTAGTTTGGATGTGCTGTTTGACTTAATCTCTCTGTTAATTTACTCCATTCATTTCATGCTTAATTATTTCTATCATTTTATTTGTCAAATTTGAATTGAGCAATCTTTTGGAAATTAATTTTTTAAGAAAACTAATTTACCCCCCCTTAGGTTGCTTTGGGACCAACAATTGGTATCGGAGCATTGGTCTCTTTATCTTGCTTAAATTGCATTTGAGTAAAGATCCCTTATGGCAACCAATAATGCGTTATTTTTCGAGGGTCAACCTATCACTAGACCTCCTGTGTTTAATGGGATAAAATTTATTTGGAAAGATAGAATAAAAATCTTTTTACAATCTATTGATATTGATTTATGGTATGTTGTAAATGAAGGTTCTTTTGAAGTCACCAACATTGATGATTATACAAATAGAAGAAAAGAAAAAACAAGGGATGAGCTCATTCCACAAGACAAGGCAAATTTGACCTTAAATGCCAAGGCTATGAATGTACTATACAATGTTGGATGCTATTTCTCAACTTGTGTAGTCAAGGGATACATTTCCGCCAAAGAAATCTGGGACAAATTGAGGAAAATTCATGAAGGAAGTGATGATGTTAGAGAACAAAAGAAATCTCTACTTGTTGTCAAATATAAATCATTCAAGATGAAGCCACATGAAAAACATTGATAAAATATATTGTAGATTCAATGATATCATCAAGGATCTTGAAGCCTTGGGAAAGGAATACTCTTTGGGTGAAACGAATAGAAAAATCTTGAATGTTCTCTCCAAAGAATGGGAGGCAAAGACTATTGCTATAGAGGAAACAAAGAACTTAAACTCTATACCCATTGAGTCACTAATAAATTTTGTCACTTCATATGAATTAAAATTTAAAGCCAAAGCGGTGGATGATGAAGAAGTATGGCCAAAAAGAAGTATATCCTTGAAGACCTCTCAAGAAGAAGATGAAAGTTGCTCGATCAATTTAGAAGAAGAAGATCATGATGAGGGTGATCTTGCACTCATCACCAAAGGATTCCTCTTAAAACATTACATCAACAAACAGAGAAT
Source organism: Cinchona pubescens (assembly GCA_025175665.1). Taxonomy (NCBI): domain Eukaryota; kingdom Viridiplantae; phylum Streptophyta; class Magnoliopsida; order Gentianales; family Rubiaceae; genus Cinchona; species Cinchona pubescens. The sequence continues at coordinate 17,659 of JANKKI010000074.1, read as the reverse complement.
GAGAATAGGAGAAGCAAGCAACTCAAACAACTTCAAAGGAAAGACCAAGTTGGAAATCAAGAAGCAAAATGAAAAATGCTTTGAATGTGGTCAACCCGGACACTTTGCAAATGAGTGTCCCTCTAAAAAGAAGAAGAAGGTAGGAAATCTTGCTTTAACAACTTTCAAATGACTTGGGATGATTGCAACTTATAAGGAGAAGTTGAGGAAGAGATGGAATAGACACAAATGGCATTCATGGCCATTGGTGATGATGAGGTAACCTCCACTTATGATTCTAATAATGAAAATGATGATAATGATCTTGAAACCTTCATTATAAAATTGCATGATAGTTTAAAGGAATCATAGTCTAGAAATAAGGAGTTAGTAAAAAATAAATGCTTTATTAAATGCTAACTCTAACTTGTGAATGAAAACAATAGGCTATCATAAGAAAATGCTGAGTTGAAGAAAAGAATGCATGTGAAAACAAGGTTGATCAAGGAAGAGTTATACCTCCTTGAAGAAGAAATTGGATGACTTGAATGTTCTTTTGCATAGAAAAAAGGAAAATATCGCTGATATAAAAAGAAATAGAAATGTATTGATCAACAAGAATTTTGTCACCTTTAAAAGGGATAATTTTTGTTTTGTAAAATCAAAATCTTCTCTATATGGAAATAAAAATATCATTTGCAATTATTGCCAACAATGTGGACATGTGAAAAATAATTGCTGTGTCAAAAGAAATGAAAAACTTGGAATGAATACCCTATGGATTTGTAGTAATTTCACTAACTCTTATAGACCCAAGAAAATATGGGTACCAAAATCTATCACTTAATTTCTTGTGTAGGCAATGAATATCACCACGAATGCAAAATGGTTCATAGATAGTGGGTGCTCATGACACATGACGGGTGATGCATCTCTCTTCACAAAACTCATATCCAAAAACAGTGAAAAAGTAACTTTTGGGGATAACATGAAGGCAAAATCAATCGGCATTGGTGATGTAGGCAAAAATGGTAAGACTTTAATTAAAAATGTGCTCCTAGTTGACAATTTAAGAAAGGATCTCTTAAGTGTGAGCCAACTTTGTGATAAATATCTATATGTATTCTTTACCAAGCATGAATGCTTAATTCTTGATAAGAGTTTTTCAGTTTTATTTAAAAGTTTTAGACACAATGACGTTTATGTGATTTATATTAACAACCTTGGTGATAGTAATGTAAAATGCCTAACGCCTCCATAGATAAGTACTTGACTTTGGCATAGAAGGCTTTGTCATTTCAACATAGATTTAATGAAAAATCTTGCTCAAAAGGAGTTGGTAAGAGGATTGCCAAAACTAAAGTTTGTTAAAGACAAAATTTTGATGCATATCAATTTAGTAAACAAGTCAAAATTTCTTTTAAATCGAAAAATTGTGTGTCTACTTCTAGACCTTTAGAATATTGCATTTGGATTTATTTGGTCCAACTCAATATGCTAGTCATTTAGTGGTAGCAAATATGCTTTTGTTATTGTTGATGATTATTCTATGTATACTTGGGTACTATTTCTTGCTTACAAAAATGAAGCCTTCTAAAATTTCGTAAAGTTATTTTCCAAAATACAAAATTTGTTGAATTTGAAAATCATTCGTTTGAGAAGTGACAATGGAGCCGAATTTAAATTTGGAGATTTTCTCGAATTTTGTGTCACAAGGGTATTTCACATGAATTTTTAGTTGTTAGAGTTCCTCAACAAAATGGTGTTGTCAAAAGAAAAAATAGAACACTTCAAGAAGCCGCTAGAACAATGATTAGTGAATGTGATTTACCAAAACACAGATGCTGTATAAGAGACAGGCAATCAATCCTTAAAAATTCCTCAACTTGTTGTGTTCAATATAGCTGTCTTGACAAGAAATCGAATGAAGTGTATTTCTTAGGGTATTCTAGTGATAAAAAGCATACCGAGTATACAATAGAAGAACTATTTTAATTGAAGAAGCTATGCATGTTACATTTGATGAGGCTAATGATATTATTTTAAAGAATGTTTGTGAGGATTAAGATGTAGGTATACAAAAGGAACTTGAGAAACTCACCATACATGAATAACACCAAGAGATAAAGACAGGCAATGAGAATGACACTCATCACTTGGATGAAGAAGGAGAAAAGAACGAAGATTCTCCAAATAATCTTCCAAAAGCATGGAGATTTGTCTCAAGTCATCCTCAAGAATTGATCATAAGTGATCCGTCTGGTGAGGTAAAAACTCTTTCTCATAAACTTTTGAATAGTAATTGTGCCTTACTTTCTCACATTGAACCTAAATGTGTGGATGATGCATTGAATGATGAATCTTGGGTCTTTGCTATACAAGAGGAACTTAACCAATTCGAGAAATTAATAATGTGTGGACCTTAGTCTTAAGACCATCAACTCATCCCGTTCTAGGAACAAAATAGGTCTTCAGAAATAAGTTAAACGATAAAGATGAAATTATTAGAAATAAATCTAGACTTGTTGCAAAGGGATATGCTCAAGGAGAAGGTATTGACTTTGATGAGACCTTTGCACCACTGCCATGATTTAATTTTCTATTCGCATGTTCCTTGCATATGCATGCATGCAATAACAATTTCAAATTGTTTCAAATTGACATCAAAAGTGCATTTTTAAATAGCTTTAAATAGCTCTATTTAAAAATTTTTATTTAAAAATGCTATTTAAAAATCCATATAAAGAAGGAACATTCATTACACAAAACAAGTACACATTGGAGCTACTCAAGCGTTTTGCAATGGAAGATTGCAAACAAGTCGGAACACCGATGTACACTTCAACCAAACTTGACAAATATGAAAAAGGTAATAGTGTTGATGAAAAGCACTATAGAGGTATGATCATTACATCTATTATAGTCTACTCTACTTGACAGCTAGTAAACCGGATATTATGTTTGCTATTTGTCTGTGTGCTAGATTTCAATCTTGTCCTAAAGGATCATATTTAATTGCTGTAAAAAGAATTTTTAGATACTTAAAAGGGAAATAGATCATAGACTTATTGGTATCCTAAATCCACTAATTTTGATTTGATTAGTTAGTCTGATGCTAATTTTGCTGGTTGTAAAATTAATAGAAAAAGTACTAGTGGTGTGTGTCACTTTTTGAGTAATTACTTGGTGTTCTGGTTTAGTAAAATATAAAATTCTATTTTCCTATCTACGGCAGAAGCCAAATATATTGCGGCTGGATCTTGTTGTGTTCAACTTCTTTAGATGAAACATACCAAAAAGATTTTGGCTATTTTGTACTGTTTTTGGATATGCACATTTTGTGAATTAAAGTGTCTCTTATACTTATCAAGATGTGTATATTTTAGGGTATTCTATCCAGAGTTGTCTCATATACACATCTAGTATGTGTATATTAGAGATCTATCTAAAATGCAAAAATTTTTGTGTTGAATACGTGTGTACAAGAGATCAACTAGCTGATATTTTTACTAAATCTCTGGCTTTAAACCGCTTTGAATCTCTCAGAACTCGTTTGGGCATCATTGATTTCAAAACTGTCTGAATTATGCTTTCGGACGCATATGAGCATCCGAACTACTTACTCTATCGGACGTACATGAACGTCCAAACTTCTCTCTTTTGTTTCAGACACTTACAATCGTCTGAACTTTCTCTCTTATTTTCCAAACTCTCTAGAATTTCTTTAAGACGATTATCACCGCGCGACACTCCTTCGGATGCATGACATAGCCTTTCATTATTCATTCATCTGCGATCGGACGAACGATCCACAGAATGCGAATCGTTCGGATGAGATGCTTACGATTGCTATACTAGTTTAAATCCCTTTTTTTCCCCATTTCGGACACTTCCCCCTCACCAAACCCTAGCTCTGGTGCTCAAGTAATCCCTCAAAATTTTCTCAATCTCTCATTCTCCCTCTGAAATTGCTTAAGGATTCTCTCTTCCCAACTCCTCCCCTTCTCAATTGAACCTCATTTATTCATTATGACATCTTCTTCCTTGAAATTGCCTACAAATTGTCTCTTGAAACTCACATTTTTCCTCTTCATCTTTACCCTCAGAATTTACAATGAAGTACGATCACGTGGTAGATTTTCAACGGTACCTGAGGTAGAAAATCAATTTTTCAAGGCTCTGGTGCTGGGTCAAACATCCCCGAATCCTTAATCCAACCCCAATCCCTTTCTACCCAAATTCATTGATGCCAAGGCATTCGATAGGTATAGCTCTCTTGTTAGCAAATTCATTATTGTTCAAAGGCCTGTTTCCCAAAGCCTTTTCGATGAACTAAATTTACCTAATTAAATCATGCTTTGAAAAACAAAACTTGGGTAACTTAGTTCACTTGGATTTACCTGTCTATCATGATATGGTGCTTCAATTTATTGCTAATCTTCGTAAGGGTTCTACTATTCGCACATTGGTATCTCATGTCAATAACAAAAATCTTGAGATTTCCTCAAATATCATTAATTCTATTTTTAATTGTGAAGTTACCTCTCCTGAGGATTTTTCGTATTTTTTCTACTTGATAAACAGATTTTGAAGCCAAAACTACACTCTTAGTCCTGAGCTCAATATTTTATACACATTAGTCACTAATTTGCTTTTACCAACTGATGGATATCGTACTAAGCCAGGCAAAATGCAGTTGTACTTATTTTACTGTATTTTTAAAGGCATCCAACTTGACTTTGGTTATCTCTTTTGCTCTCTATGAGAGCTCTTTTTGATTGATACTCGTTGAAACATTCTATTTGGAAAATTTGTAACTTAAGTTTTTGATCATTTTGACATCCCCATCTCTGACAAGAACTAATATCCTTCTTATTTTAACAAAGCCTATATTGAACACAAGGGCTTGAGGAATTTTTAATGATCAATGCTTTACCAAAACTTCATATGAACTTGAAAAATCTTAATCTCATGCCTCTACCTCCGACCTTTGACCTCCTCCCTTTCCTTCTTTTTAACCCTCATCTTTCACACCTCAACTATCCCATGAAGCCCATATTTTTTCCTAAGAACCCTCACTTTCTCATCTATGCACTCTTGTTACTTCCTTAAGCAACTTTTTGAAATGAGTCCCTTGGTTGGTGCATCATCCTCGATAGCCTCAAGGCTTGAGACCAGACAAGCTATTCTTCAAGAAGCAATCAGTCTAGGTATGTCTCCTCAACTCAAGTTCAGTTTGCCAACATTCAATCCCAATAGAGTCCTCTTCCGATAGCGATGACAATGATGATGGTGATCAATACATTCCTGAGGCTGAAGATCGTGAGGATCCAATTGGCACCACCAATCCTGACAAATCTACTAGTCCTAGCACTGATGAAAGATGATGGTGAGAACATTGATGACACATTTAAGTACATCATGCAATGCCGAGATCTTGACGAATTAAGTAGTCACGACAGTTAGGCTATCGAGGATGACATGCACCAACCAAGAAGCGCAAACTTGAGAAACACTCCAAGAAGAAGAATGACTCAACTTAGACTTGTTCTTTACTTCCTTGCCATTTAATGTTCTAAGACTTTTGATATGATTGTTAGACTTTTAGTAGCCTTGCAATTGACTACTCTAGTTGTAATTATTAACTACTCTACTTAGCCTTGGTTATGATTATTTTGGTTTGATTATGTTACGATTATGTTGCCTACGTAAGTGGGAGCATCCTCTTAGGGAGATCTTATTTTGCTTTGATGATGCCAAAACACTCAAAGATGGCACATCTAGGATCACTGCTAGAGACAGGTGTAGTGTGTCCGAAATGTTTGGTGCTTAACTGGAGATGCTTATCTTTATGTATAGTCATAGCCTCGTAGTTTGTCATCTTCAAAAAAGGGAGAGATTGATGACCTACAACCTTGGTTTTGATGATGTCTCTTATACACATCTGGCAGTGGAGTTTTGACGAAGTACACCGCCCCTAACGACTATATTTCTCGGATGCACAAGCTCATCCGAACTAGTAACCACAGACACAATGCACCGTCGAATGATCAAACGTATTCCTGTCTCTTATACACATCTAGAACGAACGTACAAGCTCGTCCGAACAAATTCTTCTCGAACACAATTCACTGTTCGAAAGGTCAAGGCAGAGGCAAAGTTTTGAGGTACCTGCAGGAGACGCATCTAACTGTCCAAAGAAGATTACATCGGACGAGGCTGACTATCCAAAAGATAAGCATCTCCAGTTAAGCACCAAACATTTCGGACACACTACACCGTCTGATGTCTGAACTCTTCAACATACCTAGTTCGGACGAATGAATGGACGCAAGGTCGGTCGTCAAAACAGCATTTTCAACTCCCTGATATACACATCTACGATGTGTATCTGATACACATATAATTGGAGTCAATAATACAACTCCAGCCGTTAGGAGGTGGTTGGGAGCTGAGTTATTGCACCAATAAATACCAATCCCTCGTATTTTGTAAACTTAACTTGCACATTGAATACAAGAAAATAGAATGGCAATTTGAGTGCAAATTAGCTCTTTAGTGATATTATATTAGTGCCTACTTATGAGTGCTTTTCATGACTAATTGCACTGGTATTATAATCTTGTACAAAGTTCACAATATGGTATAAAATCCTTATACACACTAAAGAAGTAGTGTGAGTAAGGGTGATTCTACTTTGTGTACACTTGAGATTATTGGTTTACCAAATTTGAAAGAGCATCTTAGTGGTTTACAACTCCAAGCTAGCTGGCTTAGATGTGCTGTTTGTTTAATCTCTCTCTTAATTTATTCCATTCATTTCATGATTAATTATTTCTATCATTTTATTTGTCAAATTTGAATTGAGAAATCTTTTGGAAATTAATTTTTTAAGAAACCTAATTTACCCTCCTCTTAGATTGCTTTGAGACCTAACATATGTGTAAAATTATATTTTGTATGCAAAGTTTGATTAGCATTGTTTTGTAGGTCATACCTACTTATCATTACTTTCTCTTTGCTATAAATATCATTTGGAACATATGATTATTAGTTAGCTATCAATTAGACTTATTTAGCACATACGCATAAGATTGTGATCAAAGTTATAAGTGTTTACAAACTACCGGTTGTTACATTTTTATCCTTTTATTACCTATTTTGATTCACACTGTTATTTTTAACTTTTAGTAAAAAAAAAAAAAACTGATGAATTTCGACATTAGGTAAAGACCAAAAGCAAAAATAGAATTCTATCATATATGATACATTTCTTAAAAGTTCCAGATTTGTATAAGAGACAGCTGTTAAATTATCTGAATAATTTTATTTTACCTCGATAAACAAATTGTGGTGTATTTCATTATTTTTTTCTACCTCTATGTTATGGGAGGAAATAAGGAGTTAGTGAGTTAAATGAGGAATAATGAGTTAGTGTGTGACTTTTCAAAATAAAATTATACCAAAAAAGTTAAGAAGTTATTAAATTAGTAATAAATTACACCAGAGAAGTTTAGGGAGGTAAAATCATAATTATTCCTATAATTTAGAAGGGCAAAGTGTTCTTAACCCCACTTTTACATATTTAACTGGTACTACATGCTCATCCGGTCATAAATTTTTGCTCAAATGGGCCACGTGTCACTTTTCTATTGGGCTGTGTCACTTCATTGTTTGTTGGGTCCACTTTTTTTTTTTGGACCACCAGACATCCTTGTCCTCTTGTAGAAAGTGATCGGCTAGCAGTGATCCTAACTTGCAACCAGTTGAGCATGGCTAGGTAAATTTGTAATTTGGAAGAAGTAATGTTGGGTAAACAGTGTGGGCCGTGTGTGGATATTTTGTAGCCCAGTGAAGAAAAAGGCTTATTATGTATGAATCAGGCCCAATTGATGGAGTATTGGTACCATACATCTTATGTGGTGGAAGAGTTAGGTGAAATCGAAAATAAGATGTCGGCTATCTACGAGAACTTTGTCTGGGGATCTCTTCTAAAACGATAGATTTAATGAAGTTTTGTTTTAGTGAAATTTGTTGAATGAAGCAACGGATAGTACAAACGCACAGGTTGACGAAATTATGGTTGAGAGGCAGGAGCTGTCATGTCTAAGGATCGTGTAGGGACACCTTTGTGAGCGAAAATTGTAGCTGCAGCAACACTTGGTCGTGGAAAATGTTTCATAGAAATCAGCCAAGGAATAGGGCAGTATGATAATCATTTTGAAGTTCCAATAATCATTTTTGTTTTTTGTAATTTCTTTTGTTTAATTACATTAACCAGATCGAGGGTTTGTGGATAATAATAATGTGATTGTTGAGAAAATAGTGTATTATTGATGGAATTATATGTACAGAGTACTTTGTATTTGTTCTAATTTTCTTCATAAATTTCTCATTGTGGACTTATGAGATTGAAGGGATAATGCATATTTCAACACGACTAGTGCTTAGTTTACATATCCATTTCTATTATACATTCTGTTATAATTATTAATGAATTTTTCTAGGATTACATAGACTCATGTATTGTAACTATGCCGAGGAAATAGGCTATGGATTCGATTTCTTTCATGCTACGTACATGAGTAAATTTAATATCCCATTGAAGCCGGTAATTACAAGTAAGGCGTCTGATGAACCCACTAAACAAACTGGGAAAAGTATGTGTGTACAGAAGGCAATGGATTCTCTATTCAATAGAATTAAAAGTAATGGATTATACTTCTCAAACTATAGTGCCATGTTCATATCTAAATTACTTAGCTTGTATTGTATACACTTTATACCGAATGTTTGAAGTTTGAAACTATAATTTGCATCAAATACTTGTTCTTGATTAGATTGCTAGTAAAATTATAAAAACAGTAGGTGAATGATTTCAATCTAGTTGTGGCAATTGAATAGGTTGTGTCTGAAGTGGAAAGCGGACAAAGGCTTGAAAAATGGATGAGGACACTAGCATTGAAGCTCCAGAACAAGACAAGATGGTTAGAGACCTTTCTACGATTCTGTTGGAATTGAAGCAACGGAATGAGTCATTGGTTGATGGTTTGAGAAGGCTGGAGTTGAAGGTGGACTCCAATCATGTAGAAGTTGTTACACTTATTAAAAAAGAAACATTAAGTGAAAATGATTTTTCTAAACTGAATTATAGGAAAAGACAAAGGAATACACATCAAGAGTTGAAACTAAGTAGTGCTTTTCTGTGGTGTACTTGAGGGTAAAGATGAAGGGATTTGATTTGAATAGGATAGATGACAAATGCGTAGATGTGGAGTTTGGAAAGAAAATGAGACAAGAGTGTGAATTTAATTCAATCTCAGATGGTGAACTCATTGATGGAAATGTGAATACTGGCACATTTGGTAACAAATGTGGATATATGAAGAAAGAGGTGCAATCATTCATTGGTAATTCTAGTGAAGATAAATATTCATTCAAGATGACTGGATAGCAAAGTGGTAGCATATTCACAAGATAGTCTATACCCAATTCTGGGCGGGTTCAAAATATAAAGCTAGCTAAATCTGTTGACTGTGGACAAAGCCAAATAAAATAAGGGAGTGTAACGAAACACTTAAGAGCTGCAAAGCAACTGTGTAAGAGACAGATAAGAAATAGCATCTTACCATCAAAGTATGATACTTTCAGACATTCCTAGAAAGTGATGTGCTAAATAATGTCTAATTGCTGTCTCTTATACACATACCTCCTTTATTCTTTCAAAGGTTTTACTTTGTTATAATTAATTAATGAAAAAAATCCTACTTTTGATGTAGGTTAATACTGACGTTGGTGTTTGTAAAGAATCGAGCAATGACAGCATGACTTTGCTTTGGTATCTTGTTGATAAGAACATGCTTGTTAGGTAATGAATGGTTAATTGTTTGCACCTAATGGAAGTTTTTATTTGTTCAAATGTTATGTTTTGAATTATTTCATTACAATAGGCTTTTATTTATTGTTTGGTTTGTGGTTTCTTCTTTTAGCAAAATGCTGGTCTTTATTCAGGAGCAAATCGCCTATCGGTCTGGTTTGAAAACATTGAGGCCTAGGTCACCCTTGTGCTACCATGTAAGTTGTAGGAACATTTGTATTAGTCAAAATTTTGTTTGAAAAATGATGAAGTAATGTATAGTAAGTGATTCCGGACTTAAATTTTTGGTGTTGTCGATGATAGATTATTAGTTCGTATTCTACATTGAAAACAATATGCTACAGAAAGATGGTTCCAAACAAGCCCTTTAGTGTGTTGTTTCAACCTACAATATTTAAAGCGGAAAATCATGAAGTGTTTGGTTGCAGTTTCCAACTCCGACAACAATTAAAGCTTTACGTTTTTGTAACTACTGAATGTTTTGCAGAAAGAAGATCGAAGCCTGAAGGCCTTTTCTTTAAATACATAACCGATGCACATTATGGGGCTCTGTAATACACAGAAGGTACCTTCTCATTATCTTAATTATATCTGTTAATGCTAATTAAATGTCACTGAGAATTTAAATATGTTACTGTGAATGTGCTGAACATTCTTTTTCCTTTATAACAACAGATTTGTGTGCCCGTGTGGGAAGCCGAACACTGGATCTTATTTGCAGTAGAAATGCTTAAATCAAAACTTTTTGTCTACGATTTGATGCGTAGAAACAAGAAGAAGAATTTCTATAAGATGATAACTAGTAATAACTGTGGTGAGTTACATAAGTATGCTGATATGTATTCATTTAACGCAGGTATAAATCTTACAACCCAATTGTTTTACTTGAAGTGGCAGCATACACATGTAGCCTTGAAGTTTGGGTTCAACGATAAATTCAAGAAGGAATTTAATGAGTTTGAGATAGTGGAAGCGCCCGATCTGCCGCAACAGCAAAATGGGTTATGCTATTTGCATGAAATTGGTGTACAAAAATGTCTCTTGGAGTTCATGATGCCTTAAGAGACAGCAATTAAAGAATTACGCATTTCTCTTGAGGCACATTATCAACGATGAAGTGATGCTCGATGTGTACATAATAGGTGGTGATGATGGAAAGTTAGTTTTGTACAACAAATGTAGTTTTGCTTTCATGTTTCTCTACTGCTTTCATGGTCTGTAATATTGACTATAGTTAACTATTCTTATTTGACTAATTTCAAATGAATTGGGTTTTGCCACATAGTGATTAAATCATTATCGACGCTCACTTAATGTGTCTGTCTCTTATAAGTGTAACAACTTCTATGTGTATAAGAGTCCACCTTCAACTCCAGCCTTCTCAAACCATCAATTGGCTCCTCACTCTATTACTTCAATTTCTTATAGACATCGTAGATGTGTACTAACCATCTTGTATGGTTTTTGGTCTTTGGGGTAAGCTGAATATATTTCTAGAATGTAAGTGTATTTTCTTCGAACACCCATTTACCTGTCTCTTATACACATCTAGATGTGTATAAGGAGACAGCACTATACCAAAGGTCTTGCTTCCTAAGTGCACAATTGAAAGATTAAATTAACTGATTTGCTTCTCACAACTGTTTATGATTGTAATATCCTAATGAATTAGATTGGGTTTCACAAATATGGTCTAAATTGGTTACAAATACATGCAAGGCCTTTTTTTCGTTGGGCTCCATATTATCATCATACGTCCCATCAACCTTATGAACAGAAATTAAAATTTTGCATGTACTTCTGTAATCTTATACAAATGAAAATTGCTGTATAAGGAGACAGGTAGTTAGGCCCACCAATCTGAAATTTTGAGATAGGCTGATAGGTATATAAAGCTGGTGTCCAAAGAGATTGTAGAAGTTGGGACCTCATTGAGATTTATTTTTTGGTCTAATTGTTCTAGCTTTTTAGGTAAGAATTGCAAAATATTTTTTAGTTACCTTAATTTATTTGTTCATCGATTTGTGAAATTTTTCAATATTCTATGTGAAGAAATTATTACATTTGGTATGCCTAACTACTAAAGAAAGCAACCCGCGTTAGTAATTGTTTGTATCTTTTTTTTTTTCATTACTGGCAAGATGAGTCGTATGATAAAAAGGAAATTATCTTTAGGAAAAGAAAAAGTATCATTTTGAGGGTAGATGTATCCACAATTGTTGCTGGTGGTGTTGGAACAACTCACTTAGTATGAAGAGCATATTTCAGGCTTCAATCGAAACTTGGTCGTCAAAAAGATGGACTACAACCACATAACATTTCAAAAAAATCATACTAATCCCCTTCTATGCCTTATTTGGACTCTTTGGAGACTGTCTCTTATACACAATACTAGATGTGTATAAGAGACAGCACCAGGTTGATACTTTACTTTTGGTCTGTCTCTTATACAAGATCTACATCTTTGTAAAAGAGAACTAATATTCTAGATGTGTATAAGAGACAGATCTATAATAGTTTTTTGAAGAATTCACGTTGATTTGTCTCATGCACAGTAATATCTATAAGTTTTTCTTAGATTTGCTTGTTTTCAATATCAAGCAATTCCCAACCTTACACTTGCACATCCGGTCGAGATTATTATGGTTCCAACGTAAAACATTTGACTAGATTGATGAAGTGTATAGATGGAAACCGTAAAGCTTTAATTGTTGTCGGAGTTGGAAACTGCAAGAAAGGACTTCATGATTTTCCGCTTTAATTAAATGCGAGATTGTGACAAGTCCATGTATCAATTGCAGGGAATCGGCCATGATATTGCCACATCCCAGCATATTTTCATAAAAAGACAATACTACGCCTAAAGACTGAATTATTTCACGAGCAAGTTGCAAAGGTAAGGCGTCACACTTATACAGGCCTAGATGTGTATTAGAGACAGATGTACAATTTTCCTGGGGAGTAGACAGGAACGGAGCCCTGTGGTTTGATTGTCTTTTGATCCCTTCAGTCGGATTTTTTATGGTGTTAAGAAAGAAGTCTTTGGAAATACAATAACATCCATGATCATTTTGGTTTTGCTAGCCATATTTTTGAAAGGAATGCTTAACATAACACCACCGGATGGTGCACTTTTTAGTGTGGGGGCCACACATGTGGAACAGTTACTAGACCATCGAGCTGATTTGGAAGTACACATCTAGATGGTATGGGATCAGTGTGCCAAAGCCAGCTACGTTGAGGAGCAAACTTACTTCGAGTGATAATAGAGATAGGTTGTTGGCAAGCTTGGATAAGGAAATTATTCAAATTGAGCGTCGATTAGAGAAATTTCACAAGGTACGAAATGCAATTAAGCAATGTAATATAAGTGATTTCATTGTTAATCCGAGATACCTCCCCTTTGTTCTCTACCAAGATGGAAAGACCTAGTGTTGTACAAATCAATTTGTGTAGAAGACCATTTTAATGATTTAATTTCAATGTGTTGGATCATTTAGTCAAACAAGTAAATTTCAATGCATGTTTAGTTCCTGGATATAAAAATGCATTTTGGCTTCTGCGAGTCACTAACATTACCCATTTGTTGACATACTGAAGAATGGCATGTCCAAAGACTAACTCCATTTATGTTGCTAGTTGACAGCTAACATACCAATCCACTATCTCAATGGAGCAAACCTTGATGGTAAAAGGCAGTTCAGTTGAACCCAAACTTCAAGGCTACATGTGTATGCTGCCACTTCAAGTAAAACATGTCTTAGTCCCATGCATTGCCTCAATATCTCTTCAAACCAAACCCTTGGTACCTGTGGAAAGGAATACTGCAAAGATTAATTTTTTTGTGAATGTGTATAAGAGACAGGGGTAATAAATGTGAAATTTCCCAATACCATATCACTAGTCGTGGATGGTTAGGGCAACCCAATTATGAGTATGATGTCCATGATATCCATGGAATGCACTCCTGTGCAATCAACCCATGACTTTGAATATATGTAACTGATCAAGGAGGGAAATTAATTGGAAGGGAGGTTTCACCACCCTTCTTGTGATCAGTTTCAGTAGATTTCCTTTTACCATGTCCAGTATTGGATAACATGGATGACCTAATAGTCAACTAAGGCATTATACGGGTCTTCACAAATTCATCTTATACACATCTAGATGTGTATAAGAGACAGCATTTAAGAACTGATAGATAATCTGTGATGGTCGGATTCTATATACTGAATTCTTCTAAGCCAAAAAGATTTCTGTCTCTTATACACATCTAGATGTGTACTAAAACTGTTCAGTATCGATTCTATTCGACTTAGCAGATCTGCTAAGTTTATTGGGGTACTTGTTGGCCCAAGCTAGAAGCAGTCTTTTTCTTTTTAGTAACATGGCAGGCATCAAGTTGTTTGGGACATTCAATGTTGTCCAAGCAATCCACTTGATCTAGGAAAGGTACATTGGCAGACATTAACAGCAAAAAAAAAAAATTATACAACAAGATTCACTAAACACACAACTTACATCAAAAACTTTGAGGTCATCTATGGCAACCCTGAAATCAGATACTAATGAAACCCTTGCTTGATTTCCCTATTTGAACTCCGCCAATGCTACATACATGGGACATCTAGATGTGTATATGAGACAGCTTGAAAGAAAGCAAATTGAGAATCACTATACCCAAATCTGAACACAGTATTCACCAAATTATCAGTGAAGCAATTTTATATATGACACAGTAAATGGAGCAAATGAAAATGAAATGTACCTCCCATAACAAGCTTAAGCCCTCAATACTTTTATTTTTTTCCTACTAAGGACAGACATAAATCTATACAATTATGCAATTGCAACATCATCCCAATTGTATGCACCTATTTTGTCCAATATCCTATAAAGCTGGGAGGCACCAAAGGTGAATTGTGTTCCCTATGTTACTGAATATTGTACAAGCATTTCCTAGCATGTACAAGAAGAAAGTCCATGTGATTTGCACAACACTGGTTTCATTCGCCGAATCAACTATTCTGCATTTGAACTCCTTCCAAAACTCAGTCATTTGAACAGAGCCACCGAATGAGAATGAAGTTATGTTAGGTAGTTGAAAGTCAATATACTCTAGCTTATTGTTGATGTCAAAATCCTATGGAATCTACAAATCACCAACTTGTAGAGTGTGATGCAAGTGAAGTTCGTAGGATGTCAAAGTAATTTCACCAAAAGGTAAGTGGAACGTATTCGTGGTATCCTGCCATCTTTTGGCAAGAACATAAGTTAGCAATTCCAGTTCCAAATGGCAATTGGCAAGTGATCAAGAATTGGCTGAACCCTGCTTCCACAACTTTTCTAGCCATTGGCTCAGGCAAAATCCTTCCACCAACTTCTGATATTAGTAGGTTATCTATGATTGTATACTGCAAATGTTTTAGCTCATACAATTACATGTACCAAAATTTATGAACACAAGCAATCAAACAGTAAACTGTAGAAGCAATAGACACAAAAATTCATTTTTATAATTGATAACTAGTCTATCTATAAAAAATAATGAGACAGAAAATAGACACATATTCACTATTATAATGTCTTTCCAAATCTTACTGCAAGGGAATGATCAAATAATGCATTTGAGACATTGGTAGATAGACCAGAAATCAATCAACTGGGATAATCAGGGATTTCTCTGTCTCTTATACACTCTTCTTTATCCCCCTCCTCTTCTGGTCATCTAATTACCTGCACATAAGAGGTTCTATGATTCTAATACAAATTAACTGTGTATAAGAAAAGCTTAGAACATGTAAGGAAGTTTTAACGATCCTCATACTCATCCTAAATATCAACCCACATTTCTTTCTAATGTCAACAAATTGCTTATGATCTAATTTACTCTTATGAAACATTAAATGTCTATTATAATGGGAATAATGAGAATGAAGAATCACACATCTAGTAATAGTATAAAATACAATTGAGAAAATGTAGAAATATTCAAGAGTATGTTGATGCTTTACAAGAAGAAAGAAAAAAGATTCTTGTATTCCAAGGTGAACTTCCTCTCTGTGTAGACCTTGTCATTGAAGGTACCTTAATTTTAATTTAATTTGTTTTCCTTAATTAATGGTAGTTTTAATTTTTGTGAATGTTAAGATTCATATCTCGATTTTTTTTGTGTTAATATTACTATTGAGGCATGCAAACAACAACTATCATCAGGGACAACAACAATAACTGAGTACAATTTTCATGGCCAATCTGAATATTATGACCAGATATCAACTAATCAAGAAGGGCCACGTTCGGACGAATTTATTCCTATAAATAGAATAATGGAAATTATGACCAGCAGCCAGCATCTTCATCACAAAATCTGATTGGCTTAGATCTGTTCAGTTATAGAATCCGACCATCCCAGATCCACCTAAAAAAGAAAAAAAAACTTTTAAGGGGAAAAGACTTCAGCCCTAATCGATAAGGGAATATCATTATTGGCCTTACTATATTTGACTTGAAGTTGTGGGATAGGTGATTTTACGATCCCTGATAAAATCAGCAACATCAAACTCTTTAGATGGTGTTGTGTACCATTTGCAGTAGCCTATACACGCTCCTCCAGTCCATCTACCGTTATCACTCACCGGAGGTGATTGCTTTTTGGTTCTTTCTAGCAACATAATACTCTTGCTTTAATAGATCTTTACAAGTACTCAAAAAACAATTTTTCCAAACTGATTTTTATGGAAAAAAAAAACCTAAAATAAGGAGATTGTAAAAGCGACTGGATGGGGTATACTACCCTTAAAAAATTGCGGAGACAACCCTGGGTAAATGTGATATAAGAGACAGTTATGAAAAATATCCAATATTTTTGGATCTATGCAAATCACTACACGCGGGAAACTAAATTCTGGGACTTTTTGGGAGCTAGATGTCATTTTGCCAGACTCAGTTTGTAAATAGTTCCCATTTATCCCATACATACCATATACCCATTGAAAAATGATAGTTTACTAAAACATGTTTAAATACAATGAAATCAAACTAAACAAACAGTGACAATAAAGTACATAATTTACTCAATTTCCTTGGTGCAAAAATAGTTCAGGGATAAGGTTCAGTTCTTGATTTGAACTTATGTTACATCCATCAGATTGAGATTTCATTTGCACATTGTCATCCGCTGTCCTTAGTAGGAAAAAAATAAAAAGTATTGAGGGCTTAAGACCATTATTTCCTGTTCAAACATATTAATTGCTTGAAACAAAATAACCAAATTCCTACGTTTTCCAGAATTGGTGGCCCGTGTAGTAATCATTGGTAAACTGCATTTGCAAC
The DNA here is from genome assembly GCA_025175665.1 of Cinchona pubescens. Taxonomy (NCBI): domain Eukaryota; kingdom Viridiplantae; phylum Streptophyta; class Magnoliopsida; order Gentianales; family Rubiaceae; genus Cinchona; species Cinchona pubescens. Next base: position 468 of record JANKKI010000074.1, on the reverse strand, counting down.
TGTTGCGAAGAGTTGAAGTTGAACTCTATGTCGGCACATGGCTTCACCTTTGGTGCCTCCCAGCTTTTCAATAACATAGACCCTGTCTCTTGTATAAGAGACAGTGGTTGTATTACCATTTTCAAAACAATTATACATTGAGACTCGCATTTAGCAAATGTGAGGTCAAAAATTTTTATTTTTATTTTTAGGGTTTAGCAAATTTGAATATGTATATTGCGAAGGAAAATTGTGCTCTATTATAAAAATAGAAAAATGAAGGATTTGATGTAAGATAAAATCACTTAAATACTAAACCGTAAATTATAAACTATAACATTAACGAAGTGAGTACGATATTTAGGAATACTAAACTATTATCTTTAAACCATAAACTATAACATTAATCCTGTCTAGTACGCGAATGAAATGTGTAAACCCGCAAATTTATTAATTTATCATATTTTTTGATAAAATTTTGATAAATTA